>OLMO02000257.1:11827485-11861221 GCA_900291935.2 Cassiopea xamachana | reverse complement strand
AGCTGTTGTTGTTTCCTTCTCAGTAACAGGTGCTTTAGTAGTCTCTTCCACAACTGGAGCAGCTGTTGTCGTGTCCTTCTCAGTAACTGGTGCTTTAGTAGTCTCTACCACAACTGGAGCAGCTGTTGTATCCTTCTCAGTAACTGGTGCTTTAGTAGTGTCTTCCACAACGGGAGCAGCTGTTGGTGTTTCCTTCTCAGTCACTGGTGCTTTAGTAGTCTCTTCCACAACTGGAGTAGATGTTGCTATTTCCTTCTCAGTAACTGGTGCTTTAGTAGTGTCTTCCACAACTGGAGCAGCGTTTGTTGTTTGCTGTTCAGTCACTGGTGCTTTAGTAGTTTCTTCCACAGCTGGTGCACCTGTTGTTGATTCATCTATTAATGTAAGAATAGTGTTGTTTATACCTATGACCGTTTGGTGTTAAGCCTAAGGTAGGTTGTAGAGCAGTGAAATGGTAGTAGTTGAGTCATCATGTCAATGGAACTAAACTATTGACGAAAAATAAGCAGGAAGGAAAATGAGTAGCCTCTCCTGACATGATTTAGCCGATGTTTGTTGCTGTTTTCACAGTTTAAATTAATTTTTTAATATTTGCTTCAGTTACATGGACGTCAGAAGCCTAATTATAGGTGCTTTATTAGCTCACTGCAGAAATTTTTTCAAAAATTGGCCGCTTTTCACACAGAAACAACGTATTACCTACGTACAGCTGTTTCTGTTTAGTTCAAATTGTAAATGGGGCACTGATTTCGGTCCGATCCAGTGTAAACGATAGCTAATATCTGTACGGCTCCATTTCAAATTTGTAGGAAATTAGATCTGTTCTAGTGTGAATAGTGTCAAAGGCATTATCTAGGAAGGTATACGGAGGGAGGTAATGAATTTGAGTATTATATTATATGTCCACTTGGCACTGACTGGAATAAATTGCAAATTCCAGGTATAATCTCGCCTACCTACATTGGGGTTGAAATTAGGGGGTCAAGGCTATTGGACCATTTCAATATATTGAGCATGGAGGGGTCAAAAGTTTTGCAAAATACCATGAGTATTCAATTAAAAAGCAAACCAAATCAATCACTCTATTGTGCTGGTGGAGCTACAGTATAGTTTGAGAATCACCAAAAGCACCAAAAAGTAGTGTGTGCCAGAATATCATGAATGGAAGCCAGCCTTTGCTAGGACTCCCGGTTACTATCTTTTAAATTTTTACCCTGTATAAGAGCTAGGTTACTATAGCTGAACTGGCATAACAATGACTTAGAGATGTGCCGCAAAATTGAAAAAAGATCACAAATCTCTCCTGCAAATTTTACTTATCAAAAAATGGTCTTATGAGAGAGGCTTCTTGCTAAAGCTTCACTTCTACAGATAATTGAAAGATATGTAGTATTGATGCACGGTTGCAGGAGTAAGCTGGATTCGGTAAATGCGTGCAGAAAATACCTGTTCACGGAGAAAACCCATGCCGCTGGAACGTTCCACTAATAGCTGATGCATTCTTACAGCACTTGAAAAGATCCATTTGCCAGGAAGGGTTAGTATACAGTTTTACTTAGTACACACCGATGAAACTTATGAAACCAAGAAGGGTTAGTATACAGTTTTACTTGATACAAACCGAAAAATCGGTAAATATAGTAGTATAAATTTCTCTTATATGGAAAGGTCTTGGAACACCATATCTCTATTTACAGGTACTTACTTTTTTTTCAAACTTCATATATAATATCTCGTTAAGTATTACAAGTGCAAATCTCGCTAAAAAGGCAATCTGTACTTGGCTGGCTTACAAAAAAAATAATAATAAACATAATAATAATGATAAAAAAAGAGCTATAGTTTATACAACGTTGTTTCAGTAAGAGAGGAGTTCTGGGTCAGTCCATGGTTTGTTTCTCATGCAAAAAATGTAATACGTGGTGCGTATGATGATGGTGGTCATTTTCATTGTTATATAGTTGAGGTTGAGGTTGAGGTTAATATTTACTACTCCTCCAAGAAAAGAAATTGTCACAATATTTGTGTAAATATTGCCAAATACCTACCCCTTGATTATGAGTATTAAGTCCCAAGTATCTTTTGAACTGTGCATTTTGAGGACATGGTTCTTTAGCAAACTTTAATAAGCCTTAAAAAAGAGCTCTAATTTGATATACTTTGATTACGTTTTTGGCAAAAACATTTCTTGCCTGGCTTATAATGACATCATCGTTGTAGGGACATGGGGTCAGTTTTGAGATGGGTTCCTATCGGATATTTGACATTTGGGTCAAGGTCCACCAGTGTGCCAACTTTCATGCTGGTCTCATGATGTCCCCATACAAAATGGGGGCAGGGTACATTGCTCACCCAATAATTCACTTAAGTCGTATGCAGAAGTTCTGTAAGCTACATTATAACATAATGTCAAGACTTTTCCCACACTAATCTAGAAGCATCACGCAACAGGTATATGATTTACAAAGATCCTGAAAGCTTTGTGCGACGGCGAACTTACTCCCTTGTTTCCGTATTGGCACGAGTTTTTGTAGGACTTTCAGTTTGGAGCTCAGATTGAGAATTAGACGCTAGCACTTCAGTTTTTGGACTTTGTGGACTTTGATTGACCACTGCTAAGTTAATGTGGATGGATAGTCTGGTAAGAACTATCTTTTTCTTTAGCGAATACGCGTGAGGTTGTTTTGTGTCAAGCGTTGGTTGGCGTAGCTTTTCTTTCTTTGCATTAAATCTTCAAAATTTGATAAAACAAGACTGTGGTATAGCCTGTCTTTCTCAGCATGAATATCAACGATAAAAGCAAGTATATTTTACTTGGCAAAAAAGCATTTTCTGATGTTTTAGATTTTTTCTCACTATGTTTTCTTTGGGCAAGCCCCCAGACCACCATTTTCGTACGCAATGACTATGGCAAGAATAATTTGGCTCAAGATTTTTGAACAATAGAATTTCCCCTTATTCCCTTATGCCCTGTGATTCACGCAGCGCATTCTGGTGATGATATTTAATGGCTGCAACATTTGCCTAAGTTTCATATTCAGTATCATACAAAGTTTACATTCAGTATCATACAAAGTTGCTATTTAGAGCTAGCATATTATTATAGCTACCAAAAAGACAAAATTGGAAAACTTTCTCATACCAAAGAACTTTCAGCTCACTTAATTAAAATGCTGTAAAAAGCATAATAAATATATAACACAGCTAATTTACTCCATTTACAAAACGCACGAATAACTACCAAACAATAAACACAAATGCAAAAGTATAAGTCGTTTCAATTATTGCATACTGAAAAAAGCATGGAAAAACTGCAAATATGCTTAGAAGACACAAACGCAGATTTTGAAGCTTTTTGAATGTGTAACATTTTACAGAAAGAACTATCCAAGAAGAGCAGCAATGAGAACAACCAGCAGCTCAGTGGGAAATAAGTTATTGGAAAGTTCACCTCTTTTGCTCCAGAATGTTAAAGTAATGGTCAGAGAGATTCTGAAATGTTTTTTCTATACAATCCTAAAAGGCAAATTGGAAAATGTAGGAGCTGGATTTAGATATCTTTACAGAAAAGTTTTGACAATTCAAACGTAGGTCACAAGGTATACCACTCTGCAACTGAAGTTTGGGAGCAAGTTTAAAAGCTTTGTATAATATTATTTCTCAACAAGCAACTCTTTTTTCGTCTTTCAATCTGTTGCTTGTTCATAGATATCACCGACAAAAACAGCAGCGGACTTCTCGCACAGCTCTCTTCGCACTTTTCCGCTGCACTTAATCTCTGTATAGGCTCCCATACACGATTCTTAACCAAAAATTCTAGGTGCACACTATCTAACAATATTGCCAAACATTTCTGTTTTCTTTTTCAAACTTTTAGTTATAAGTAAGCTATAAGTGACAATTCCGTGTGATCGAAAACGCAGACAAATGCTAAGACCCTTAAATATAACTTCCAGAATGCATTGCGCAAATCATAGGGCACAAAGGAATAAGTGGTATGGTCTATTAGCGCAGATCTGTGACATGCAAGAGCTTCTTACTTTTACTCTCAGGTGCCAAATAAACGTCCTCCTTCGCTTATTAATTGTTCGATTTTGTTCCAACTCCCCAGACCTTATTAGGAAAAAAATGACATTAAGACAAAATGACATACGAAAATGACATTTTTTTGACAAACCCCTCATTTCATTTCCTTTCTTTGTTAGTACCATCATGTGAAACTCACAGCGGTCAAATACTATTTCACAGATTTTGGTAATCCTCCCTAGCGCGCGTTCACAATTAGAGAATCCATGAATCGCGTTAGTTTTTTCGTTCACACCAATTCCCCAACTGTTTCACTGCTTCCAGGAGTGTTTTTAGACAATTAAAATATTCTGTATTCCATTTATTATATCAAATGCTTATTTGCGCTAAACAAATTGTCGGCCTTCCTCATCTTGAATGTTCTACCCCTCATATAAAAGATTTGACTGTTTAGACTGTTTTGCTGACTAAGGCTCGCCTCTTTTAGAGGGAGATTTCAATAGGAGCCTCGCTTTATACAGCTCCAGGACAAGATTTAGAATCTCCATTCTTTCAGCTTGAGAAAGGTACCAAACGTGTGAGGGAAGAAATAAGTTTCACATAGGCTTTTGACGTGCTTTCTCATACTATGTTGTTTTCATTTCCGTTTGTGTTCGCTCCCTCTCGTTGGGCCTACTGATTTTGAATTTATTAGTAATGGGCATGACAAACGAGGAAAACTTCGATGGATCATCATCAAGGCCTGGCAGTTCGACTGGTGGAGATGATCATAGCGATCGCAATGAAAGTTTTTAGCGGAAGAAATGCCCAAGTTTTGTCCATGGAATCAATGAGTAGGCTATTTTACAACTTTTATTGGTACTTTTTCTGTTTGAAGACCTGCGCGGTGAGATAAGGCTTGAGTTAAAATTGGAGCAGTAGAGGATTTTAAAAAAAATTCAGGAATGCCTTGCAAGCTAGGACTGCTCTAGCTACCCATCTTGATATGGTAAATATATATTTAAAAGTTTCAAGTAAATTGTTTTCCAGCAAACAACACTGTATCTATTTTACCCCAGCTTTCATATTTTATCCTAGATCCTCTACCATATATGCACGCAAGGTAGACACTATGATAAATAGTATGAATTGTATTGTAAATCCAATAGCAGTGGCATATAAATCAGGGAGAGGGCCAAGGGGATGCATGCCACCCCAAATGTTTTTGGCTAGCCACAACTTACCCTACCTGTTTTCATCCAGCCACAACTGAAGTGCACCTCTTTATCTGGTAGGTGTGCCACCCTTCATCTGATATGACCCCTTTCATTGCATAGGTTTTCACCACTTATGGCATGAAAGCCCCCTTTCTCTTACAAAGTCTTGTTTTTAGGCCCCTTTTATATAAAACAAATTGCCTAACATGGTGACTCTTTAGCTAGGCTTGGCCTGTCACCTTTAACTTGACCGTGTTATTCAGCCTTTGCAAACTATGTACTGCAGTTGGTACAGCTATTGATTTTCAATTTACTGATTAAACATAGCAGCATTCTTTAACTCCAAGATGTTTCGTTTAGACTTATGATGTATGAAATTGCAAAAACACATCAAAAGTAAAGAGGGAAAGCTGTTAGTGAAAGCTGTTAGTGAAGATTGCATCAGCATTATCATTAGAGAAATATTAGATGCTGCTGGATTAAAGGAAATTGAGATAAATATGCGCATTACGAAAACTTTCCATAAAAAACTTGCTGTTTTACTCACTAAAGGAAAAAAAGCAGGCAAAAAGGTGGTTCATCCATGAAAAGATTCTTATTATGTTTAAAAAGTAAAACGTACATGTTCAGAGTGTACTATGAGGAGATGGAAAAAGTAATTTTGAGGAAAGATAAGGAAAAGCTAAGAGTAGAACAGGAGTTGCTGGAGGCAAAACTGAGTGCTTCTGAGACAAAATGCCAAAATTTGGAGAAGCATGCTGCAAAGGATGAAAGGTCATCACTTTTCTGGAAAAAGAGATTTTGAAACAGTCAGCCAGGTTTTTAAGCAGGAAAGAAGAAGAGGGAAGGAAAAAGGAAATGCCTTTCAAGATTATTCCATCGAAAGACGTAGACGTTTGAGACAGCAAACCACAAATGATTGCCAAGAAGCATTAAATTTCCTAGGCCTTTATGAATTAATTCAATTGAAGAGATTGAGTTAGTGGATGGTGAAGACCAGGTAGAACTGCAGAAAGAATCTTTTGAAAGTATTGATGGGTCAAAACTGGTTGACATCCACATGCTGCTCTATACTAAGGAAAAATTTCAAATTTCAGACAAAACATGGCAAGAATTGTCGATACGAGCAGGTAAACTGTCATCAAACTACAGCTTGAAGCAAAGAGTTAGGGAATTAAACAAACTTTGGAATATATTTGAAATCCCAGGTGATCAAACTTGGGATTCAAATGAGTCTGAAGGAGAGTCCAACTGGACAAATAAGCAGGATGCAAAGGGGTAATGCTTTGAAAAATACAAAAACACTAAAAATCAAAAGTAAGTGGTGATGGCACTAGAATTGATAAACGTTTACAACTACTCAATGTGTCATACACAATTATAAATGAAGGAGCAATAGCAGCATCACTACAAGGCAATCACATAACTGAAATAGAGTACCGGAGTGATGACGTCATAAAAATCTATTTTTAAAATTTTCAGTTTTGGACCACATGGAATGAAAGAGCAGCGGAAAATAGGCATGTGTTGATAATTTGAATTGAATTATGTCAAAATGGGATGAAATATGGCCTTTTAATGACAGACGACTTGCCATACAAACCACTGTATTTTCGGCCTGGATCTAAACGTTTAGATCTTGTTGGGGAGATCAGATTGATTTGTTCAAAAACGGTTTGTGCTCAACGTTTTACATCGTAAACGCATGCGCACAAGCGGCTTTTTTGGTAGGTAACGTAATGCTACTTACGATGGCTTTTTAAAAGGTCAAACGGATGGCGGGAAACCAGCAGTGCAAAATCTAGTTTATGTTTGCAGCATACACTTTATGTTTATGTTATGTTTATGTTTAGTTTATGAAGCAACATCGTTCGTGAAGAAACAAAAATCGTTCTGCGCGTGCGTTTACGATGTAAGAATTGTTCAATATGATTGGTCGAACAAAAGATCACAAGCTTTGTTTAAAACAATAGACCATCGCTCTCGTCTCCCCAACAAGATCCAGGCTCAAAATACAGTGATTTGATAGGAACTATGTCCGTGTTTAATTGCCTATATTTCGGTCATCATTTCTCAAATGGAGCTGAAATTTGTCACTAATAGCTATTTCAAACAGCTTTTTCAGAATTTAAGGCCAAAATTAAAATATTCTAAAAATAGAATATTCATGACGTCACACTCCGGTACTCTATTGTAAAAGCACAAGATGATTATGCTAACACAAGAGACAGTTTAATTGACTTAAGAGAAGAAATGAAAAATTTAAGTGAAATATCAGTTAATGGAGCCAACTATAAAATAGAATATTTCATAAGTGGTGATTGGAAGTTCCTTGCCACTGTGTGTGGTGGTCCAGCCGACCACAATTATGCAGGCATATGGTGCAATTGTCCAAAACTTCAAAGGTGGGATGCTTTCAAAACTTGGGTCATCGAAAGGAATGTTGCAAACATCAAAAAAATTCAAAGACAAGAAAGTTCAATTGTCAGCGTCTCCCACTTTTTGACTTTATAGAAATGCACCACGTGGTCATTGACACATTACATTTGTTTTTGAGAATTTCTGACGTTTTGATTGAGAATTAGATTCTCCAGTTAAAAAGAGAAGATGGCTTAAAAAGGACACAAATATATGGACTCTTACATTCACTTTCTAAAAAAAATTGGAATACAATTTCAATGTAACACTGAAAGTACAATCAACAAATTACAATATCGGGAGCTTACAGGACCTGAACGGATAACTTAATTTCAGCACATCAACATAATGGAACTTTTACCAGATGATGATACTGCTGTAAAGATTCAACAACTTTGGAAGGACTTCCTAGACTTATACACCAAAATACGGATGAAATATGAATTGGACAGCGAAGTGACTGCCTTAAGTACAAGTATAAAATCATGGCTTTCGGGGTTTTTATATCTTTGTCAAAAATCAGATGCTACACCGTATATGCACGCATTTGTTATGCAGATATCACAGTTCATGAGAATGTACAAAAACCTTACATTTTTCATTCAGCAAGGTCTGGAAAAGTACAACGATGAATGTTCAAAGGACTTTTATAGATCCACAAATCACCGGGACCTCGAAGCCTTAAAGCAAATGATGCTCAAGCAAAATCGCCTAGAATTTCATGAGGTCAAGGGTGCCAAAAGGATGAAGGATGCATATCACTGTAGAAACTGCAATGCAAATTGGCATAGCATTAAAAAATGCACTGATAAGTGTTCACTTTGCAGTTCTGCCATTTGCTGTGCTCATTTGAAAAAGATTGGAGGCAAATGGGTAACATCTTGCCAAGAACTTTGAACTTTTAGCTAATAAACTCTACATAGCTTACATTGTTTTCTTACTTTTTTAGGGTTCCCACTCATTTTTCATGACTTTTTTAAGGACATGTAGGAGAATTTGGGAGATTTATTTGCCCATTTTTTAGGACGCTTTCTAGATTGCAGAGAAATATTCACAGTAGAACTAGAGAGGATTGATGATTGGACTATTGTCAGTATGATAAACTTCTTAGTATCACAAAATAATTTATTAAGTGATATAACTGCTGAAAAAAATTTAACTTCTGAAACATTTGGAATAAATCTTGGAGAAAAGAAAATCATTCCAAGAGTTTTGAAGGACTTTTTAGGATATTTGTCTTTTCCTAGGACATTCTGGGATTTTTAGGAGGCATGGGAACCCTGTATTTAAAGACTTTTGAGAAGAACAAACGTGAATTGAATTTTATATACTCTTCCCAAGCAAACTCCAGTCAAACTGGGTACAATAATCACGAAAAGTGTTACAATGTTTAGTCATGGTGACATGAACTTGATATCATGAGGTGATCTAATACTGTTCTGTAGTTGAATTTAGTGATTGGAAATTTGTAACTACCTGAGGAAAAATCTACAGGAATGCAGCTCCTATGGGGAGCATCTACACATTTAAAAAGGGGGGGGGCAATGTTGCCATTACTTTAGTCTCCTTTGAATCCCATTTTTCACACAAAGAAAAACATATTTCCTGGTTATGCAAATAGTTAAAAATGTTTTATTCGCATCACTTAACAGTGAAAAAGCAGGATAGAAGCATAAGCTTAAGATATTGTAAGCAAAAGATATTTTATTAACTGGAAAAATTATTGCTCATTATTATTTTCCAACTGTGGAGCTTTGCAAGATATGGTAGAATGCAATCAAAGATTAAAGCAAAACAATGAAATTCATACTTTTCTTGAAAAGATTTAAGTCTGATGAATTTGCTATTTATTACCAATGGGCTGAGGTGAAGGACTTCAAAAACCATCGCTTTGGGCCATTTAAAATAGACTAACCCAAAACTTTAGTAAATAACTTCTTCCTAAGCAATTTACACAAAGGATTTTTGTATTAGTAAGGGGTAAAAGACCAATAATTTCTATGGCTAATTATTGCTACAATTGTCTACAACCCATAAATTTCTTTGTAAACCCTCCGTTTCCTCTACCACGTCCAAAAGTAATAACCAATAATGGCAACTGTTCATATTTTACAGGGAAAAAAGACCACCTAAAACTTTAAAATCAGAAAGCGGCTGCCTCTGCGTCAACCAAACTCGTGCAATCTTGTCACATACATAGTCAAAATCACCTTGCACATTACTCACTCTACTTGACCAGCGTTCTCCAAGTAAATGGTCAAGCTGACATTGGGGTCCAAGACATAGGAAATGCGTCCCTTTTCTTTAACTTTCTTCCATGATTGCTTTTCAACCAGCATATTAAAAGCATCTGCTTGTATTTCCAATGTTATGCAGACATTTGGATCATCTTTTCGACCAGATTTAAAATTTCGCTTAATCTCAAGCCTCAGCATTTCTAAAAATAAAAAAAATCTTTCGGCTCAGGACCCTCCATTTCCATTCAGAACCCGGTGAAAGTGAACCACTGGAAAGTTTTCCGTGTCGTCTGAATTTAGGTTTCTCCACTCGTCGTACTTTTCGTCGTAACCTTTGAAATGAATTTTCATGCGATTGTTCTTAGCATCGACTTCTTTGATTTTAATGTCATATTAATTTTTATCAACCTATTTCTTTCTTCCCTTTCGCTTATGGATGTGGTGCTCAATGTAAAAATAATGCGGCCTTCCTCTTTCTCGTGTACTTCTGCGTGTAGCCTTTCAAATGATTTCAAATGATTTTTATGGAAAAATAGCGTACTGCTATATATATATATATATTTGAGTTTCATGCTCTATGACAACCTGTTATTTTTCTTTCCGTCTTTGCATAATCATCTAAACCCTTTTCTCCAATTCCAACCCCCGTTTATTTTGACACTCCGTTTATTAAATTTCGGAATTTTTTCCGACCCTCTCATCTATTAGGACCCCTCGTTTATTTGGTACTTGAGAGTACTTAGACTTCTACATCTACGCCCCCTTCCTAAATCGATTTCAAATATCGGCTGGCCTGCCTTAGTAGACAAAAGTTTTAGCGAAGGTTAACTCCAGTTAAAAGAGTTTGGACAAGCAATCTACACCAATTTTGCATCAGTGTTCTTTATGATAAGTACAAAACCCTTTTAGACTTAATGGAGAGAACTATTGAAGACCCACAAGGCTGGGATAATGCATCCATATCACAAGCTAGTGGCTTATACCATTTCACGGACAACTTATTGTTTTGTTTTCTAGGTCATGTTTTTAATAAGATTTTGGAACAGTTATCACTTCTGTGCATGGTTCCTCAAAATCAAAATACAGATTTCAGTTATGGTTGTCAGAAAATATCTGCTTTTGGTAACTTTCTGTCTGATTTGCGCACTGAAGTGCATATCGTCATTTCTTCCAATCAACAGTCTCTTTAGTTGGGGAACCATCTTCCAATGCAGAAAAAAGACAACTACAAAAGTCTTTATTTTCAAGTTGTTGATAACATGATGTCTATGCCGCCTATGAGGTTTGCAGACTGCAAGAACTTTGCTTTCTTGGATCTGATCAATCCTTGCATTTTCAAACAATGAAGAAAAGGAGTGCCACCAGATATGCTTCAATCCTTGAAGTGTAAATATGGTCCCCTTTTCCATATTCAATCACTTGAAAATCAGCTTCTCTTTTTTACCATGATCCTGATTTTCACAAAGACAGCCCTCTGCAAATATTGCAATATATTTATAAATGTGGTCTGGAGACTAGTATACCAGAAGCTATCAAGTTATTGAAGCTAAATTCTGTAATTTCCATCTCCAGTGCATCTGTAGAGAGATCATTTTCCTGTCTAAAGAAAGTGAAAACATATCTACCCAATAAAATGGGACAAGAACGTCTTGGATGCTTGTGTAGAATATCACTGCACAAAGATGTCATAAAAGAATTTGAAGATAAAAATATTCTTCATGACAGAATAGTTCAGAAATTTGTAGAGAAGCCAAGAAGACTTAAATTTCTTTCCAAATAGATGCATGAAATAGTCTTGGTAGCTTGCATAGATTTTCTTGCAATTGGGATGCAAATACTATAATTCACACACCAACAGTATACTGTTACAGTACAAATGTTCATTCACGTGAGCTTTTATGGATTTCTCTTTTTCCTTGGTAGGCATGTGATTACTATAATTCACGCACAGTATACTATTTCTGTAGAAATTTTCAATCTTGTGAGCTGTTGTGAGATATTTCTCTTTGCCTTGGTAGGCTTATAAATAGCTAATCTTTTCTGCACTGAGATTGCTTCTTGATTAATCAAGAAGAATTGTTATTGCTCCCCATAGTTTTAGGCTTCTGTATAAGTATCATGTTTTTCAAGGTTGCTTTGTTGCTGGTACTTTATATTGGATTGTAGATGGTTTGTTTGATAAAATTGCTTCTAGATTATGGATTTTATTCTATACTACTTTACTGGCTACCCAGACAGTCTGCTTTGGACTGTTTTTTGCATTTCTTGGATTGAGACATCTTATCTTAATTTTCATAAGCTGACTTCTGATTAGCAATTTGCCTTAAGTTATATACAAGATAAATATATACTTTATGCATACAATAACTGGAGTTCAAAAACAAAGAACTTCTCTTTAGATTTGGTCCCTAATGTCTCTGACTGGTCTCAATTAATGTGCCTTTAATTAATGTGATCTCAATTAATCTGCCTTTATATTAATGTAGACACTTTTAGAATTGTTTCTTTTTCAAATCTTTAATTTTTTTGCCAATCATACTCCGTGGAAATGGTCCTCTCTATATAACAGATTTTCTACCAGTTCCTGCTTTAGGTTATGGAATAGTCAGGTCTTTTTTGTTACATAAAAGATATTTGTTTACTTCTTCTCTGAAAAATGAGCTCATTCATGTGTTTTGGTTCTACTTGTAACTCCATGCATTTATGCTATAAGCCTCCTTTTCTTCATGTCATAAATTAGATCCAATTTTACAACCTGCAAAACTTCTGTGCGATTTTTCAATACTACTTATTTTACCTTTGAAGAAATTTCTTCATAATACAATGTTTTATAGCACTATTGGGATGACTTTATGAAATGTATCTCTTCCAATATATCATTTGGGAGATAAAATTTGAATCTCATTCCTGTCACTTTTGCTTCCAACCTTTTACCAACATTCACTGTTTGGTCCTCCAAGTCTAACTTACAGTAAAATCAATAAGGATATATAAGAAACCATTTCCTCTTAAAAATAAGCCTAATATAAATTGGAAAGGAAATGTTATGTATGTATGTTTGTTTTTGTATGATGAAAGTCTATACTTTATCTCATTACTCTACAGTACTTACATATGGTAATAGCGTATAATACATGAAAACGAAAGCTAGCTGTGGCATCCTATTTCTAACTGTCCTAAAATATCCTAAATGTCTTGCAGATTTTAAAAGTTCCCAGCAAAGATTTCTTCTACACTATTTCTAAGATGATGTCTGCTCGCTCACTCTCTCTCTCTCTCTCTCTCTCTCTCTCCTTTGAATATTGTAATTTATGCTCATCTGATTTTATTTTAGGCAATGCGCCACTACTAAGGAGGGAAATTTCTCCACTAAAAACTGTCTTTTCTGCATTGGTGTCGTGGAGGGTTACTTGGCAAAACGCCCTTATGCTTCATAAGAACGTTTGGTCTTCACAGTTATGCTACCTACGGAAGCAACTGTTGACAAATTGCTTCCAACTTTGTACCACAAGTAATGCATTGAGAAACTGTACATAATTTATACTTTTTGCGATAAACTCTCAAAATTTTACGCCCACAATACTGCTGTTTTGTACTATTTCCACACTGAAGTATGTGCTGCAGATATGTCAGCTATCCTTGCCAGCATTTATACCAAAAGGCTAAAGAAAACATTGGTTGCGATTCTTAACGGGAACAGGGAAGAAACCTGAGAACTTGGTAAAGCATTTTTAATTATTGCAACAAAGCCAGATAAAGTGGGCTCGTTATTATGTGAAATTTTGTTCAAATAGTCTCGTCGCAAACTTTCTACAACATTGCCAGGCCAATTATCCTCTTTGTGCCTATTCTTCTATACATCAACAAAGTACATTCTCAACAAACTTGAAGATGATACAAGATGACATTAAAATTTCTCTCAACAAAGTACACACTTTTTATAAGAATAAAGTCTATATGAATAGCAAGGTTCAGAGTCACCGAAATTTGAGAATAATTTAAGAATAACGCAGTTTGATTGCTCGCAGTCTCCAAGTTACCATGAAGCTGGCGAGGTTCCTCCTGCGCAATAATGTAAACTCAAGCAATGGGCAAACCCTTGGCATGGGGCTTGAGCTTAACTCAATGATCATTTTCATTGTGGACCAATTTGCCCTGCAACTTTAAATTGTTATATAGCTCACGCCAATGAATTAACCTGTGTGTTGTAGAAGAATAGTCTACAAAAGTCTTCTTGATTCCAAAATGAAGCTTGCCACGACAACTTTTCTCGGCCGTCACAATTACTGGCAATCAGCAAGAAACTTAGAAAATGCATCCAATTCACTTTTGTGATCTTTTTATGTTCGTTTGATTAAACTGATTTCAGAGAAATAGATTTCTCAAGTCGGGTGGCATTATTACCCTCCTGTCTCTAATAAACATTAATTCTCTCAAATCGCAATGGCTTGGTTATTGGAGCAACCTTTGTAACAAATTTTTAGTTTCTGAAGGTTAGCTATGAGCACCAGGGACGTCGCGAGAACTCGTTGTTTGGAGGGTGCAAGGTAGAATTTACCTGGTTAGTAAGCTACTCGATTGTTACAGATTACTACTCAGTCCAATGTTCTTTAGCCATTTACATATGTTATGGAAAGGAGGGCAGACATATCTTTCAAAAAATTCAATATAATAGACATTCTCTTGTACCCAGTATCTACTATAGAGCACTCCATGGTTGGGCCCGGAGAAAAAATTTCCAAAATAAAGGTTCATAGTTGGCTGGAAAACGCTTTTTTGATAAAGGTCCTTGCAAATATAGTACAATAATTCCTTTAACTATACGTTTTTTCAACTATTGTACAAGAGTAATGTAACCTTCAACTCTTTAAAAATCACATAATTTTGACAATGTAATGACCCAATTTTACCTGACTTTTCTCAAGTCCTAAAATCTGGGGGTCTTACACCCCCTCCACACTCCCCGGTCGCTACATCCCTGATGAGCACGACCATAAACTTTTCTAGCTTCACCACTGAGAATGGGCAGCGCTTAACAGAAATAAATGAAAGCTGATCAAACGGACAAGGTGACCGGAAGATTTCTTTTTGCGAATTATATTGGTTACTTGTTGATAAGAAGGCGGTTTAAATTAAAAGGAAATTGAGGAGGAGCGAAGAGAGGGATGGATGGTGGAATTCGAAAACATCTTGCAGAAATCTCAGATTTGAATGTGTTGCCAAAATTGGAAATCTAATGATCCTTGGTAAAAGAAGAAATTTGCTTGTCATTTGATGTCAGAAAATGCTTGACATAAGCCCAGAACGAATTCCCTATCCGCTTTTGCTTTTTTAGGCTTATGTCTCATTATCCCTTCTACATGGTACTGGTATCTATTGTCCTATATTTTATGTCCCCGCAGGTACATAAACATAATAGCATACTTTCTTTCTTCTTTTCTCTCTTGTCCTTCCGCATTCTATCTCGGAGCCAGCTGGACTGTTCTATGCCTTTTGATAATTACTGGTGTAAAGTTATTTCTTGAAAAATAGTTGTATATAATGCTAAACATATATAACGTTAAATAGACTTAGTACACCAAAACATCCTGGCTCGTGATGTTTATGATAGGGTTCGACCCACAGGCTCACAACGACCGCAAATATATGGTTTGCTTAAAACACATAAAGAAAACATCCCACTTAGTCCGATTTGGTCTATGATTGGTTCTTCCCAACTCGAACTTGCTAAATGGTTAGCAGAAATTTTGGTACCGGTCCTAAAATTATACTCCTCACATTGTGTAAACGATTCCTTTACGTTTGCTAACTTTATCTAAAACTGTGATCTTGAACCTGCCAAATCATTTCTATACTCTTTTGACAGCAGCAGTCTGTTTACCAACATCCCATTGGATGAGACCATAGAGATTTGTGCTGATTGCCCGCCATTCCTTGAGGGCACCATCAGGCAATTGATGCTAATTGCTACACGAGGAGTTGAATTTAGCTTCAACAACCAGATGTATAAGTAATTAGATGGTGTGGTAATGGGCAGCCCTTTGGGGCCCGGCATTAGCAAACACCTTTGTTTGCTTTCATGAAAGAAGACTTTGCGACAACACAGCAAAATATAGGTTGAGTATAGGTTGCAGCCGTTGGGCAGTACCATAGAACTAGAACTCCTATTTTTATGGGCAGTACAGACGTGTTTTCCATCGCTCCGATTTACGAAAGAAATTAATATTGTATTTTGATTTCATGATGGGTAAAGATATTGAAAAAGTCGTAGACGTATTAATTACCCTAAAAAGAAGAAAAGATGGCCAGACATACCAGAATCTGACTGCGCTCTGTATCAAAACTCACGGCTGGGATGCAGATATGACAACAGCCACCATACAGGCCGCTTTGTCCAGTTGCATGGTCACAGAAAAATGCACATTAGCCTTGTCGATACCCCGCAGACTGAGAACTAGTTTGTCTGCTTGTAGGAAAAAATCTTAGAGTTGCGGTTGCCGGTCTTCTTGTGCTGCCCGATCTTCATAAAATGGTTCGTTGGTTTTGCAGCTCCACGCTATGTTTTCACAATCACAATTCACTTGATGACAAAGGGAAGCAGATTAAATTCTACAGGCTTCTTCGTAACCCAAAGGTACAGGCAGAGTATCGAAAAATTTTTAAGGCCTCAGGGTTCAACTGGAGAAACGGATATATTTATGCAGAACATTAGGAAAATGACATGAGAAAGGACGCAAACGATTTGTGAACTGTTGCAATGCCCTCGAGTCAGGCTGGCCGTCATCGCATAAAATATGAAAATGCATTAAAGGCTGTTAATGCTGCTACTAATGCATCAACAAAGCAAAGGAGAACCTTAAAGAAAGTGAAAAAAAATTGAACTTGTGATGAGGAGAGTGGGAAGTGTCTCAGACAACGCCAACTCTGAAAGAAGAGTATTACCTGGGAGATGCAATGGTGAGGGAGCATTTGCCCCAGCAACTAATTTAAATTGTTATCACAATGATATGCATCGACGAAAATCTGTTGAAACAGCTTTGAACACTGTAAGATATTGGAAAATCTCAAATCTCAAAAAAGTCTCAAAATTCTCTGAAATTTGCAAAGCAGCTCGAAGGCACTAAAAATGCTCAAAACATCTTCCAATTCTCAAAAATCTTTTGAAAATCTAAAGATTAATAAAAATTTAAACTCTATCAACTATTGAAAAATCGCATTGATATAAATCGTATTGATATAATAAATCTTGAAAATCTTTGAAATATGAAAATCTTTCAAATATTTGAACACTGGAAACCTACTACGACTCCGTACATTTGTCTCCGATTAATTAGCTCCTACATTCGGCCTAATATTTTACGGTTAAGATATCCGGCCTGCCCCGTGTAAACGTAGCGTTAATTACTGTTCTAATTTTTCAGAATAGAAATGAAATTGGACCAGGATTCTGACCATCTGACCGGGAATTTTTTCACCACAAATTTTATGCACTCAAGCACTATGATCAAAGCAGCTGTACTGAACTGAATTCGTACCCAAGTAGTTGTAGCTTGAAGCTAAAAACCACGAGTCAAAGTTAAGCTGATATCTTCCAAAATTTATAGAAATTCCCAACTCTCGAGTGCCTCAATCCAAAAGCAAATATTTCTCATCTCTGTTGCACCTATGCTGTCTATTGCAATTACGCATTAGATAAATTTGAATAGTTGTAATTGAAATATCCTGAAAAATAACATCTCAAAAAAGCAAAATGAACTGGCCTACCTAGTGCCAGGTTTAGGGTGACATCAGAACCACGCTGACTAGGCTCAATTGTAACGTTGGGTGACAGATTAATTAAAACATGTTGGCCATCGTCGTCTTTTGCACTTATAACAAAAGGGTCTGGCTGAGTAACTGAATCCAATTGTATGACATGAGTGAGGTTTTTCATAGAAGGGATAAGCAATGACTTCTGCTCTCCATTTTGCTTCCATGATACTTCTACATCTTTGCTAGCAAAGTTGTTTATTTGCAGATTAACGTAATATCTTTTAATGAATTGATCTGTATAAAGCAATGAGAGGGGTATATTCATATGCAAACCCATAGGTTAAATGTTAGTGTTTCTTACAGTGCACAATGCAGTAACCAAAAACCATTAATAAAAGCTTCAAATCTCTTAAATATGTATCAAGATGATATATCCGAATCCATCATTATGTGCAAATACATTCAAAATTAGAAGTCAATGTTACATATGGTACTGCTTTTGATTGCTCACTCTGTCAGTTAAAAGCCTACTGCATGTAAAACAATACAAAGAGCCAAGTAAACATTCTACGCAATCAATAGAACAAAATTACTCCAGATGGTGTTGATACACTGGAGCATTTCATAAACGCTGTCCTAAAATTAAAGAGCACTGAGTTTTCATCTATTGAGCACTTGATTATTCTATTTAAATCAAACCCAATTCATACCTTGGCCAAAATGGATGACTTGGACTTCCTTAGTCTTTGTAGGCGTAAGTGCTGATATTTTTTTTTCTTTCAGAGTTGCAGGAACAGAGGAACCATTAACTTGTACGGAAAGCTCTACTGGCTTTGCACTGTCAAAAATTAGCGTTCTCTCTTCCATTGAAACCTGTGCAACTTTTATGACTCGAAGTTGAGTATCTCCCTTGATTACAACGTCAGCAATTCGAGAACCAAGGTTTACCAACTGGAGTACAAGGTAGTACTTCTCTAAAAGAAATTTCTGGAAATTAACCAATAGTTTGGAAAAAATTTGGTATAATTAGACTAATTACTAGGAAAGATAAAATTACAAAAACAACATACTTTATAAAAATTATAAATACAATGCCATTGGTCATATGATTTGTGATCAACAATGTAGGGCTTCATGCGCCTTGCAATAGGTAGATGCTTGAAAATCAAATGATGACTCCGTTTACACTGCAACGGGTCCAAACAAATCCGTGCCAGCACCGAAATAGATTGAAGATAGGGCAACTCCCAACAGCTTAACCGACATGGGTTGAGGAAAGGTCAATCAATTCCTAAGCTTCGTTCTTTGTCTGTCCGTTGATTAATTAATAAAAACAAATAAAATACAGCAAAATTCAAAATTTTGAATGCTTTCACAAGATTTATGCCATTCATTTAATAAAAAGTATCGGACCAACGTCCGAAAAGGATTTGTAAATGATTATTTGAAATGAAGTACTGGCAGCAACACCACTAGTCATAGTGTACCCAGGGGTGGAAAAAGTGTCCGAGATGGGTTCCAGGGGACCATTGGACGATTTGACTTGGAATGACCCAATAACGCTATCATTGATAAATTCTATGGCTTGCTTATTTACCACCATAGATAATGATAACATTGGCTAAGAAGGTTAATAATTTCATTCTAGTATAATACCTATAAGTACGTAGTAGAAAAATGTAGATCTCATGTGTTACAAGCTATCTAGTGATACATAATAATTATTTTCATTTTGCTGAAAACCTTGGCAATTGTTTCGTTGAACATTTACGATATGGACATACGAAGCAGTGCTCAACTTCAGTAAGTCATAAAATCTGTAAAAATTGAGCCTTTGATCTGATTCTGTTTTTGTTACTGTAGTTAGCATATCTACTTTCATCATACTACAACTGTAATTCGATAGCAAAGACTTCAAAATGACATATACCTTCCCTAGAATGTAGGGTTCTACAAAAGATAAGAAGGAAATCTAGAGCCTTGCATTCTAGCGAAGATGAGCGAGCACATTTCACATTTATTTTTCAGCCAATTTTTCATTAACAATTTTGGTCCGCATTCCTACTACGCATAGCAGGGGGTCACATGCTCCTCCTAAGTGACATGGGATGTTATCAATCAATCACCATGCTTAGCAGGATGACATGCGCTTCTTCGTAGTATCATGTCCTGTTAACCCATGATCTTCTCAGAATGAACAGGACTATGATTGGAGACATGTCTTGTCTTTCCAAGGCGAACTTGCGAGTGAACCAGGGGCAGCATAGTCCGCGTTTAGGGGGCCCCAGTTAATCAGTGATAAACTTACTGTGGGAACACCAAGACAGTATAGGTCTTCTACTTTTCATGATTAACAGTTTATAGGTATCCCTTTCAACATGTAAAGTCTCAGTTTCTAATTCCACTATTTACATCATTTTTTGGGCCTGTAAAGTGTCAGCATTTTTGAAAATTTAAAGAACTATTAGTCATGAAAATACAATTTACAATATTGTATGTTGCTTATCCATGCTGATTTTTATGACAAATCAATTGCAACTAAAACAGTGGAAAATGTGCATTATTAACTAAATTATTCTACTTTGCATGTTCAAACACGAGCTTCATGAACATGTTGGAAGACCCCTTAAAATGTTGATTTTCAGCAGTTTTTGGCACCCTTATCTCTGAAACTGCTTACTGCTGACCCAAAAAAATTGCAGAAATGGATTCTCTGCCTGAAAAAGTGCAAGGTCGCTAAACTTCAGCTGGTCTCCAATAGTACTAATTAAATTATAGCTTGCCAAAACTGCAAAATATTATCTAAATCTGGTGTCTTTAAAATGAGATGAATTTCAAATGCTCATAACTTTTGATAGGGTTGTATTATTGAGCTGAAATTTTCAGGAGTTTGCTTTCTCTACAGAAGCAGTTTATAGTGAAAATCTGAAGCAAACCTGAGATGGGTCTCTGGGGAGTTTTCCAAAAATTGGATTTTTTCGCATGGAATGACCCTATTGCAAGGAAAACTTCCTTAGGTCCAAAACATGATTAGCTCCGAACTTTTTCCACAAAAACGTACAAGCGCAGGGTTTAAATTTTATAAGACTAGAATATCTATTAATCTTGGATCATTTAATAAATATTTGCCTGAGAGTGATAAAACCATAGTAAAATTTTGATTGATTGCAAATTCTGTGTTACCCTGATATACGTATTATTTTGACAGCTGATAAGTAAGCCCACCAACAACTTACACGCAAATGATATTTATTGTGTGGTTTAAATTACCTTCCTCTAGGCATACATAACAATTGTGGCTGGTATGTATGCCCAGAACCACATTTCTATAATTTAAATGTTTTAGAGAACTACATTTAATTTTCAGAAACAAATAATCAAGTTGTGTAATGGATGTACTGGGACATGTCTTGTTCCAATGCAAAGCCAGAAGAAAACGCATGGTACCTTTACTGACGATGGTATCAAACCTAGTAGGAAAAACCAAATGTTGCCTGTCACATTCAAGCTTGAATTAATGACAGGCTTTTCGACACAGTTGGCACATTCATAAGACATAAACAAACTGTTTGCCTATATTTCTCAGATCTGTTGCATACACTAAAATGGGCAATTTGGGTATGTTAGTTACATGCAATTTGTTTCGTATATCTCACTTTCATGTGATTGTATAGGACTGGTCAATACCTTTCCAGCAATCCATCAATTAGACTCAGACAATGAGCTTGAGATATAAAAGGCTAAAATTAGTCACTGTTGACCAATTCACCAAGATATGGTGCATTGGGCCTAGTCTATCAAAAATTACAGTTTGTAGTTGCTCAAATTTTTTTAATGTAAAGTGTATAAAACTTGCATCCTAGAAGGTCCCAGACAAAACCAGTGCTCGCCTTTAGCTAAGAAATTTCAAGAACAGGAACTTTTGTAACTAAAGGCCGGAAAATGATAACTATAACCTAGACCCCTGAAAACAAACTTGTTGCGTATTTTCTTTCTTGCATCACGGAAAGCTAAATATTTGCCATCTAAACAGCCTTAAAACGGTGTCAGGCAATTATTTTAGATGAAAAATTGGAAAACAGTGACTTTTGGCCTGTGCCCAAATATGGTAATTTGGGCACATTTTTCTCATTTTTCTTTTTTATCAAAGAGCATAAGCTTTCATTTCTTAAATCATCTCATTCAATCCTCAGCAATTACCTTTCGCTAGAATATCTCACAATAGCAGTTTCTAACCAAATGGCCCTGAATAATAATTTTGGCCTAGACCGCAATCTCAAATTTTACAATTTATTCCTTTTCACCATTAGAGCTTCAAATTCTGCTTCCAACAAGCCCCCAACAGGCCTCAGGCAATGATTGCTACCAGAGATATAAACTTTTTCCAATATTTACCCATTTGCACTCACTGGACTAGTGAAATATAGAGATTAGAGGTGTGCAAATCAAACACGATCGGATCCGATCCAATTGGGTTTGTTCCGATTTCGGGATGAAAATGTCTAATTCATATTGGATCGGATTGGAGAAGTTGTTTCGCAATGGAATCGGTTTGGATTGGATGTCGACCATCAAATTTGAAATAAAGCAAATAAATTGTCCATCACAAACACAAAACATTAGTAAAATGCAAACAGTTGTGTTTACTATGTATTACATGATTGGACTCAGACCATAAAAGTTTGTGACCGAAGTATACAAATGTTTGAATGAAAACCCATTATTCATGTGAGACATCTTCAAATGTGGGGAAATTACCTATAATTTTCGAATGTCTTTTCTGGGACTTTTCGATATGGCAAAGCACTTGTAAAATTGTCTTTTTTCTCCTCTTTGCTTTAAATATATTAGTTAATTATTTTGTATGGAATAATGCACAATCACAGTTATACAGGGCTTAGTACGTAATAGTGAGTCAGCTGTGTTAGTTTTTCCAAACCCGGGCGTTGATAGTAGTCAAGAATGCAAAAATTAAAGATACTTAGTCCATACCCATGGATGAATGCAAAAAGTATAATGTATTTTGTCAAAGTAATGGATTGTGCTTGCTGTCCTTAAGGATCTGAAGATTTTGGCTATTTATCCTATTATACGATGAGAAACTACATCTTGGTTTGTATTTTTCTAGAAAGCTATCCAAGCAAAGCTTGCTTGCCAGATTTGGACTGGATTCCGACCATGAAAGAACTACAAAAACATGTACAAGCTCTCTAGAAAAACACAAACCAAAGTTTAGTTTCTCATCTTAAGCATAGGACTAAGCATTATAGAAAGAGCTCTCAGTACTCAGCTCTTAAGGACTGGAATAGTACACTTATCAATACACGTACGTTATTAACACTAAATATAGCTGGTCTGCATAAGTTGTAAAACTTATTTCTTCGCTAACTTCAAATACAGCATTACTACAATTTCGGATAGGATCGGAATGGGCAGAAAATTTCGGATCGGGTAAACCCTATCCGATCCGATGCACACCTCTAATAGAGACACCCATTGGCAGAAAATACGAAATATTCTTGTTAATAAATTAGTTCAGATTCTATCCAAAAATTTCTTTCATTTTGGCTGGCCCCTTCTGTTCTTTGCGTATACGTAAACGATTGACTCCTAATCCTAAAGAATTCAGGAGTAACTCCAAGAGAAGCTGTGAAGTCTCTCATTATCTTCCCTAAACAGTGATAGTACAAAACAATGATATCATTTTTACATGTTATAAAAGGAAAACATCTGCTTACTTGGTATAATCAGAACAAATGTTGGGCCTTCTATGACTGGTTGAAAATTGAAACTGTCCTTTCCGCCAATGGATACAAATTTTGATGTAGCAGAATCAACAATTTTTACTGTGACTGGTGATGGCTCAATTGATCTTGAGAAACTAAATACTTCCAACTTTTCGGATTCTGCAGGAATCTCCCTCTCCTGAGCAACTCCTTCATCCATCCACTGCAACAGTACTGGCTTAGGTCTTCTATTTGTCACATTCAGGACAAAGGAGTAATTGAATTTAGGAGGTTCTGTAAAAAGGAAAAAAACCATTTTTCAGCCATACATATCTAACATTACCACCAGGTCATTGAGACATTTCCCCAAAAAACTGCGATCAGATACTATAGAAATACAATATAAATAGCAAAAGGAATCTGATGTACTCTTAATTCAATACTGCCCTTAAAGGAAATAAGAAAACAGAATGCTTCACTGTGGACTTGCACTTAATGGAATTGCATCCGACAGTCAATGTCAAATCTTCTCCCAATTCTCTGATGTTCACAATCGGGTTTTAAGAAAAGCCAAATGCATGGTGATAGGAGTCTAGAGGGGCGCCAAAATGCTTGAGAAGCGGAAAATTACTTCTTAACAGATAATAATTGAAGCTCAACATGACAAAGTACCATTTTGTTGTCAAGCTCAAGCGTTCTGTGCATGAAGAATCCCCCTTCACCAATGTTTTTATGGCTTTCAGAATTAGTTGGTAGTTTTGAAGGGTTCATGTTGGACTCACAGGGGCGCTGAAAGCGAGGGGTAGCTGGGGCAGACTAACATAAGATTTTCATCTTGGTAGTTGCGGTATAAAATTTGATATAAAAGCAATGAAATTCACATTTGCTTTGCTTTCTAAAAGAAACTAGAATAAAGCAGAAATCAAGTTTTTGATGAAACTCGAGCCTTGCATTATTCCAACATTAAGAACAAAAATATTCGGAGTCACAAACTTTTGGACAAGAGCTTGTCCGAATATTTATTTGTACGAAATTTAGCTTTATCCGAGAAATTGTCATACCGAAAAGTTTTTGTGCAAACTGGGCGTGCGCAGTGCAAAATTCTGAGACGCAATATTCTCTTAATCCAAGGATAACTCATGAAGAGGTGTGTAATAGTTTGTCTCAAGGGGGGTTCTCAGTGCTAACATACCAGAACGTAAGCCTGATATTTTGGGGTCAAGTCTTGTACCGTGATATGCTTGATACCAGATATTTGATACGAGAGCGGTTCAAAATAGCTAGAAATCATGAAGCAATAATTTGAACTTGAGCCAGTAGACCCCTCTGAAGAAATAAGCGTGGAAACAAACAAGATATTTATTGCATGGAAGATACTTAGTTTTTCTCCTCTGTCTTGTACCTATTTCAGAAACTGTTATTTCAGAGAGGCCGCTCAAGAACGCATTTGATATGAAACAAAGAATTGAGTTAGTTTGCTACTAAATGCATCTAAACTAGATTTTAAGCTATATAAAAGTTGTTCAAGAATTCATCAACAATGAAAAAGGTGTGTGAATGATTACCACGTCCTGATTCTGGCCTCGTTATAGAACATAAATGTTGAAAAGACTGCTCATTATTTGTCCGAAATAACCAAAATTTGTCCCAAAATATTGTAGAAGAAATTCTTTGTTCGAAATTTTATCGGCCGAAAAGTGTTGTTCTTTATGTAAATCATTCCTGAGTTTCGGCGACTTTGCGCCTTAATATTCTCAAAAACAATATTTTCATAAAAATCTTGTAACGATGTTTTCTACAATATGTACCAACTTCAAGTCAAACTTCGACTTGCATGGCAAACAGTTAAATCATTTATTTTGAAGTTACATAGTCTTTTCATCAGCAGCTTTATCATACAGTTTTGAAATATAAGCGTTATTATTCGGGTTACCCTAATGTAAGTTATATTTAAGAGACTAGCTGTATAGCTCCCTAAATAGTACTTTCCAGGCATCTGGAGACTCTGAATTTCAAAATTTTCCTCTGGACCCAACCATGTGCATAAAAGAGACAGCTATGTCACACATACCTTATCTTAAGAGATTCAATTTTCCTACTGTACGCAGAATTTCATACTCGTGCGTTTCACGACATATGTTTTAAGTTCATTTGAGTTATAAATTCAGTTTTCGCGAATAATACTACTTTTTCCGATCAGGTTCTTCTTCTCAGTATGAAGTTCAGAAACGAAAACAGGAATATTTCATTCTGTAAAAGGGCATTGTCAGTCGTTTTAGAGGTCGCTATCTCAAAAAGTTTTGTGGAGGCAAGTCCCCAATCCTATCAATCACTATAACTCTGACAGATTATTTTAGCACGTAGCCTTTCATCCATTGTGCGAAAGTTTGTAGTATTCAAGAGCTCCTAGCCATAGATCTTATTTCTACAAACACTTCCCCCCTCCGATGCTGTTCAGCAGTCTATGGACCTGTTTTGTAATAGTAAATTTTCATAATGAATGTTAATAGTGAACGATAGTAAATGTTCATCAAAGATTAGGCCTTTACGTAAATTGATGTCAGTCGGAAACTTTAAACCTTCTCTCCCCGCCCCCCCCAATAACTGCCCGTCAATTTACATCTCTAAATGAATCGAACGTTTTGGACAACTACTTTTACATCAAACAACTTCAAATTTTCCATTTTAAAATAATAATCTACCGATTGTTGTATTCTTGCATCCAGGGCATGCATAACTTCCGAATATTTTGCATGTCTAGCCACTCTCTTCCTCTTCCCAGCAAGATAAAGCCTACCACACTACTCTAGCTATACTTCAAATGAGAACAGCTTATGGATAAAATATATTTGCTTTCAGCGAAGCTGATACATGGAACAAACTTTATTGTGATGTGAAATTAGCTTCCTACATCAATTCGTTTAAGCAAATACAAGGCTAACATTTCATTCTATTCGATGGAAGCTACTCTAAGTTTCCTTCTCTTTTTTATATTTTAATATATTTACATTGCATATTTTTCTTTCTTTTATTTTTAGCTGCAGGGTTAATTGAAAAAAATAACTTCATATGAATTGAACCTTGGGTAAAGACTTTTGAATGTAAAAATATAGAATAAAATTGCATTCCCTGTCACTAGCTAAACTGTCGCTGAACGACCTAAGTCAAGAGTATCATAAAACCAACAGCTGCCTCTATTCCATTTAACGGATTCCCCATGAAACGACAGGAGCCAAAATGTACTTTGCTTGGAAAAAAGATAGTATTTCATGATACGAAAAACTTGTCCATACCCAAGCACGTATGTTTGTCTGCAGCAAGATATTTTCCTGTACTGCACGAGCATTCGTAATGGCCAGGAAGATTTTTACACATATCAGAACAGCCACCTTTAACTTCTAGGCATTCATTGATATCTAGAAAGAATAAAAGCAACAGATTAAAAACCTATCCAGAGCTCGAAGGAAAATAATAGTAGATATCACATTCATAAATCATTCTCCATGTGATCACCTTCTTCAGTGTTAGCTTTCTAGATTGTTGACTGGAGAAACTACTAGAAACAAATATTGGCCCTTATCGACTTGAGATTTCCTCCCTGACTTGAGGTCATTTCACTAAGTTAAGAAGCCCTTGCCTCCTTTGACATAAAGTGACTACATTTCTGGTCCGTCATCAGTTACAATTCTACTACTCTTACTTGACTCTTTTTTTCTATCTAGACTTCATTTTCAAGTAAATACATCCGTTTCAGCTTTGGGATCATCCATAAAGGATGGCCTCACAGTTCTTTCAGTTTCAACTCCCTTCTTCCTCCTATCTACACCTGTCCGCATTTTGTTTAACAGCTCCTTTTCCTTTGTCCATGTGGACACAAATTGCGATTTTATCCTTAATGTTATAAACTTAGTAGTATAGCTTACCCGTGAACCTACAGGCGTACTCGTGTAATGACAAGCAAAACTTATTCACTGCAATACTCTATTTGAGTTCGAAAATAAGAAACTAACTTCATAAATTATGACAAAGAAGTCTTTTGTAAAAGAAACGTAGAATTCATTTATTTCTTTTTCTCTTTCTTCAGGAAGAAGATGAAAACAAAATGACTTGTAAGTGTCATTTGCTCTCCCCCATCTCATAAACAACCTTTGAAAAGTATGCCCACTTACAGCAAGCTACCCCCTCCCTTTGCCCCCTTTTGTGCGCATCGTTGCTAACTACCTCCCCTTAAGGTACGGATGTCTTTTCATGATAGCCTCTTACTGGGGACTACTGGAGATTTATTCTTGGTTGGAAAGTCGAGCTCTCAACCATAAAACCATTATCAAGTAAGCCAATTATTACCTTCGCATGTTCTTCCATCTTTAGCCAGCCGGTAGCCTCTTGAACAGGAGCACTTATGTTCATATGGATCATCACTACACATTTGTGAGCAGCCTCCGTTATTAATTCTACAGGATTCATCAGCTACAGAAGCAGAAAAATACTACGTAATGAAAACTGGTAGTTGAAATGCGATCGTACTACACACGATAGTATGACCTGGCTTAAGCAAAAGTCTATACCTTGCATTATATAAGGAATCAGTTATAATTTTGTACACAAGAGCAAATTAAGATGATAATGCAAAAGAAAAAGTAAAAGGAAATGATAGTTTATCAGCAAATGCTATAATATTTGAAATGTAAAGGAATTTGTGTAATTCGAACTCTATCAGGTTGTCTGAAAATGTTCGAATTACAAAAAGTACTTCGAGCTTTATACGAGCTATTCAAAAAACCTCCGGATTTTGTCTGAGTTATCCATAAACCCTCATTTTATGGCCATTACTTAATCGCATATTGCCCAACAGTTTTAACTGAAGAGAAACAAATCTCATCAATTAATTTTATCTTGTAATAAAAACGAAGCACAAAATTTGGTAATGTCGCTAGTTGTTGAGCACTTTTTCAAAACAAAATGTGGCCATCGTGCCTCGCTATTTTAGCTTGAAATTCTTTCTGCATACACAAAGCAATATTCTCATGCATATCTCTCATGCAAATAATACTAAAAAATTGAAAAAAGTAGTAATATCACCAGCCTATTTGCAATAAATTGGAACTTGAAAGGTTTTCGATCAGGGAACTGACAAAATTGGTCGAATTGTAAAAATTTCGAATTGCAGGGGCTCAAATTACAGGGCTTTTCTTGTAAAGGTTTCTTAGAAGAGTTTCAAAAGTCATGAGAATTCTGTTGGTACTAGTAAATGTTCGAATTAAAGAAGTTCGAATTAAACAGAGTTCACTGTAGTAGCATCTTCATGCAGTTGTACTTAAAGCTCCAACGTCTAGGAAAAAGTTCTTTGTTAAAAGATTTTGAATAGTCTCGTAAAGCAACTAGAGAATACAATTTCAATCACACATGCCAACTGAACAACTTACAAAACAAATGATTAAGTAGAAGATTGAATAGTGAGTAACGTACTACTTATGAATCTTGATAAAACACCTTAGCAAATTACTGTTGTAAAATCACAGAAATTACTAAACTTAAACATAAACTAATTCTCTTTCTTCTACTGTGCTACTTATTGTTAGTGAAAATTGCACAAGACGAGCATGTGCACACCCTAACAATAGGCGTAAACAGCGCGACATTGAAAAAACTTCAATATAGGACAGAACATTGCAGAACATTACTTTCACCTAAAAACGAATCATGCTAAATATCTTTGTTTAATGCTTCCTGGCAGAGACTAGTAGCTAGAATTCAGCTATTAAACTGGCTCCTCTAGAAATGCACAATATACAGTCTATGATAGCAGCAAGTTATTTTCCCCATTCCATCGAAAACATTATCACAACACTTCCTTCTAAACCCTTAACTGGACCTTAATTAATTACTAAAGAAAATGAGCCTACTTACTTTGTCTCACTTTGAAATTCTTTATAGTGACAAAGATTAGCCTATGACACCACAAACCAACATACTTTTCACCAACTTCTGTACTACCATCACCCTTCATTTCCACCGTTGGCAATTTTGTTCCATTAACATAGATTGTTGCTAGATTGCCATTTATAACAGATGTAACATTCAGCCATGCACCAGATCGAAAGACAAATGGAAATTTTGGCTGATCCTCCACACCATTTGATGTGACAAAAATGAAGCGGTTGAGCCAGAAAAAGAAACCCCATCCTCTCTTTGCAGTTCTAGAAGAGAAAAACGGTGGTGGAAAATTCTACTCGTCCCACACCTACTTTATCGTAGGGGGTGCCAGATATCTCAGCCAAGAGAAAAATTTTGTGCTTTTGTACGTTCAGAATTAAGAACTTTATCTTTAAAGTGAATGACTTTTCTAGCTTCATGGTCCCCAACCTCACCAACTACTTTGTCAATGACCACCTTTTGGGTGGTCATAGCCATTGCAACTCCCTAGAAGTGGTAAGATCGTCCTGTAAGAGCTTTTAATGTATAATCATTTCTTCATGCGCCAAAGGCCTTTTGTTACAGTATTTCCAAAATCAAACAAAAAACGCCAATACAAAATGATGATAAAGAGCCTTTACATTCAGTAACAAATTTAATGACTAGAAATACAAGAAATATGCGGTATTTCGTATTAATGAATGCCTTTTTAACTCTGTTAGTACCAATACAGTCTCAAATGGCAAAATTCATATGTCAGTGGTATGTATTATAAAGGTAAAGGGTTTGAGCTAATTCAAGAAGGGCGGGGGGTAGGCAGAGGGTTACAACAACGCAACTTCGTGAATTTTTCAGGACTTCGATGCTTGCTGCACATGAGTGGATACGAATGTTAGCAAAACTTGAGCCCGAACAATAGGAAATTAAATATAATTGACAAAGCGACACTTTAGTCGAAAACTCCGATCCAAAAAGATGACCTCCAAAAGACCCTGGATGCTTTTGGCAAAGTGCTGAAGCAATTTTCCGGGGCCTAAAACAACTGAATGATGCTTAATACTACTTACTTTTTTATACTTGTGTATCCTAACTTCATTTTCCAAACGTGACCACATGCACCATACCCAACTTTGTTTTGTGGCCGGATAACTGTTTCAATTGCTGTAATAGCAGGAGGAATTGCATAAATAGACACTTTTGAGGCAGTGAGAAGTCATGTTTATCAATGCTCAAAGACAGTCAGTCAAGGAAAGAAGACTAATAGCATAACCAAAATTCTTTAGATGCACAGTTTTCCATCAAAAACCTACACCACATCTTTTCAATCATGAGGGTAAACACAAATGAACTGCTGGATGAAAATTCCTACTTCAAATCAAGCAATTACCTCATCAGACTGACTAATCATCATATATAATGAACAATCTTAATGGAATACAAACCATATCTACTCCGCTTAACAGTTTTTGACCAGACCCTTGCAGCACCAAAGTGCCATACATCATCATTCGTATCAGGCATATAGCCATAGGATAAACTGCCATCATCTCTCCATGCTCCAAACAATGGCTGCATCCAGTCTTTGTTACTTGATCTTTTAAGCTGATTTGCAAATGCTAAAAGGAGCAACAAAAATTTCTTCAATATAGTTACGTAAGTGATCAGCTATAGCAAATATACAATGTGGGTTCAATCATTTAGTACGTACGCACGGAGAGGACAAGGGGTCGAGCAGAAGTGTATACCATGCATACAAGGGGAAGGGGGTTTACACATTTAAGTACGTATGCAATAAAATCCCTTTTTGCAGGTATTTTTTAATATTTTCACATGCAAGCTACTTATGTCATATTTTCTTGTCTATGGCAACGACTTTCATAAGACTGTTTTATAAAAAATTCGCTACTATCAGGCGCCTACTAAACGTCCCCCAACGCCTACTAATTTTTCTATTTTGTCCGACCCCACTCCCCTGTACCTTATTAAGACCCCTGTTTATTAACTTCAAAGAAAATGACCTTTTTTACGAACGTCTCATCTTATTTCCTTCAGTTGCTATTATTCAAGCCGGCATTTCAAGACGAAATAGCGTGCTCCGTAAATATGTTGGTTTATGACAATCTGTTTTTGTTCTTTCAGTCGCATTATAATTACTTTTTAAGTTGTTTCTCAAACTCCGACAACTCCCGTATATTTTGGCCCCCTTCCCGCTTATTAAATTTCAGACCTTTTTCAGACCGCCCTGTTCATTAGGACCCCCCTTTTATTTGGCACCTGAGAGTACGATTACTATCTGTAAAATGTTTTACAGTGTGTGTGTGTGTGTGTGTGTGTGTGTGTGTGTGTGTGTGTGTGTGTGTGTGTTTGTATATGTGTAGATATACATATATATATATATATATATATATATATATATATATATATATATATATATATATATATATATATATATATATATATATATATATATATATATATATATATATATATATATATATAGCATTACATTTCTTAACTGTATGACTGGGCGACCAAATGTCACCCATTGCACCAAGGAAATGTCGCCCAGTAAGCAGAAAGTTTGAATACTGAGCGACAAGAATAGACGAAAATTCACAGGCAGCACTGAGATTTATACCACAATTGGGTTTCCTGTAATTATATTCTCTTTACAGATAACTACATCAGACATACATTACATCTTCGTACTATCTTTCGTCGTGTATACCTATTTAATCTGTAGTTCTAAGTTCTTGTATTTAATGTTATTTACTCTGCATTTACCTTTAGAAGTTGGCTTGGATTAGCTGCATTTTATCTAATGCATATAGAGCTACGTAGTGCAAACTATAAATAAACAAATCATTATTATTATCATCATCAAAATTGACAATGAAACTGTATAAGTTCCGTTTTAGTAAGTAGCAAAGACTCAATTGTTACAACAGGACAGTATACCATAATTTATAGACCAGAGATTCTTGGTTGGATGTCATCCAGCCAGCGAATGCTGGAGCAACAAAAAATGTTTTGCCAGGTACTAAGTTTTCAAACTTTTTCCCTATAGCATTTTTGAGATAAGGATCGCTCGTTATAAGAACATCGCATTGCAACTCAACTTTCACAGTGAGACGTAGAATGTATACTATGCCTATCTAAATTCTGATTCAATGAAGAAAAGTCAGAAATACCAGTCTTTCCTTCTCAGCATAAAGATAAACAATGAACACAACCTTATTTTGCAAACAGGCGTTCTCCGACGTTCAAGAGGGTATGACCTTAATTTTTTCATTTTCAAGAGGGTATGACCTTCATTTTTCCTGGGGGCAAGCCCCAGACCCCCAGATCTATCGAACTCCAATGCATTGTCCAATTAGACATCAGACTAGGTTACAACAAATTCTCCTTTATGAGACCAATTACACACATTACGCGAGAAGTGAATTTGACTGCAATAAATGACACAAGATTCATAATTGTTGATTGCAGTAAAACATTAAAAGTTGAAAAGTTCTTTAGGGAAATTGTCTTTAGCACTACAAGTTTATTGAATTTGTGGCCTTATACATGCTGCTTCCATGTATAGTGTTTCCTTGTAGAAGCGTGCACCCTCCTACCCCTTACATGCAACTGGTTCTGTCATCCAGTGAAATTTTCTCAAAAAATACAATGATGTAATAGATAAAAAAGCTCCTTTACTTACATGCATATTTACATGCAGCATTGCCAACAGCCTTTATGAAGCTTTTTGATTTCAAGGTATCACTCGTGGATGCAATGAATGTTCGTGTTACATCACCTGCAATGCCTCTAAGAACATTGAAATCGAGCTTTTTTCCAACAGTTACTGTAATTATAAGTACACCTTGATATTGCAATTGCTTTGCTAGCTTCAAAGGAATGTGAGACCCAACGTTAGATTGAATTCCATCAGTTATCAAAAATAGGACCTTTGGGATACCGGGCCTGCCACCGTTTCTACTGCTAAACATGGAAGTTGCAATCTGCATCCCAAGATCAAGCCTTGATGATCCACCAGGTTGTGATAGCTTTGTCAGTTCTCGCTGGAATTGTGAAAAGGCTATAAGCTGGCCAAGAGGAAACACTAACTTAGCTTTATCGCTAAATGATACGAGGCCTACACGTGTGGCACTGTCTGATACACCAAACAGCTCAATCAGCTCTACCATAAAGCTTTTGTAAGAGTCAAATTCATTCTGGGATATACTTCCAGATCCATCCAGGACAATACCGATATCCAGCTTGGTCTTGCAACTTCGACTAAGTTGTTCTAAAATCAATAAGGATATATAAGAAACCATTTCCTCTTAAAAAACAAGCCTAATATAAATTGAAAAGGAAATGGTATGTATGTATGTTTGTTTGTATGATGAAAGTCTATACTTTATCTCATTACTCTACAGTACTTACATATGGTAATAGCGTATAATACATGAAAACGAAAGCT
>OLMO02000257.1:11801445-11827231 GCA_900291935.2 Cassiopea xamachana | reverse complement strand
CGAAAAGTGAAGGAATATCGAATAGGCTGTGTAAGAAGCTGCTAGAAAAGACAAAAATTCTAATGTATTTTGATTGAACTGTAAATAGAGATGGAATGAAGGAAGAGAATGTGGCTATGACAGCTGTTTGCATCAAATAATAGCACAAATGAGCACAACAATGGCTGGACTATTCGTCTTCGTTGATTTTGACCTGTAATATACTAGGCCCAGAGTGATGGATGGATGGATGGATGGATGGATGGATGGATGGATGGATGGATGGATGGATGGATGGATGGATGGATGGGATGGATGGTATGGATGGATGAGTGGGTGTGTGGATGGATGGATGGATGGATGGATGGATGGATTGATTGGATGGGATGGATGGTGATGGTTGGCTGGATTGATAGGTGACTGTATATATGGAGAGTATGTTTGTATGTATGTATCAATGCATGTATACATTGAAGCATGAGCACAAGGAAAGCAGATGGGCGACGTCAAAAAAACGTTTCAAAATGAAAGTAAGCTTCTACTAAAGTGTTATTTATTTGATTGATATAGTTTACCTGCAGTCGAACACACCGACTGTGAAATCTTCGTACTAAGCAGGGGACTCTCCAGTTCACTATATGTTAGCGCACGAAATAAATCCTCCTTATTTGTAACAAGTTTCGATAACTCAATTGTGTTGACATCCATGCCAACGGCAAGAACGAAAACCTAGAAATATCAGTAGAATTGCAAAATACACGTGTTAACATTGGGTGTGAATAAAATCTCAATTTTAGAAGACTATTTGACACTTGACATGGAAAACCATGAGCAGTAACACAACTGTCAAAAGGTATGGCATCAGTCATCACAGACAAAGGGGTATTTTTGATGCCACGTCCTATAATGACAACTGCTATAACCCTTTCAATGCAAGGAAGTGACTATATTAGCATTTCAATGCAACGGCAAACAATAAGAGCGGTGAAAAAAGCGCAATAAAGAGCAGCTGTATGACTTAAAAAAGAGTTACATCTTGATAGAGGTCCCTAATCCCACTCCCAATATTTCCCGCAGAATTTGCTAAATTCTGCGGGAAAATTTTGGTAAATCGATCATTGAGAGAACTGAGGAATTTAGTAAATCGATCATTGAGAGAACTGAGGAGGCAGTCAAGGCAGCAAACAGTACAAACAGCTCAGAAAAATAGTTGGTGACAGAAACTTGATGCCAAGTCTAGGGCTTATGCCAGAACCCTTTGTGCCTGAGCAAGTCACAAAATGTGTAGCTAATATTACTGTCATAATGGATCTACAATACAAGAATTGACTGCAAAGTAGGGTAAGGTTAGGTGCAAAAGTTATACGACAGTCATGGTCACAAGCCAAGGCAGAAAATGAGAAAAGGAGATCTATGGGAAACGCAAATGATTCGAAAAGGGCCCCCAAAAGAGAGAGGGAAGAGGACGAAAAACTTCAATTCGTAAGAGGACGAAAAAGTAATTTCCTACCATTGTAAACAAAAAACACACGCAATAAAACGACATCTCCTTTTCTACAGAGAAATTGCACCTTGCTACTAGCATTATGACATGATTTTGCATACGGTCAGAAAACTCAACAAAGCTTTCAGATAATTCTCATAAATTGATGAACAGCATATTTGTAACTATTGTCACTTGAAATACATTAATTTTTGATAGTTTTACTACGTAAGATCTCAAGGCGAAGTCTAGGAACAAAAGATACAGTACCTTTATACCCTTTGCATGGAATGGTTTGACAGCAAGTTCAATTTCAGATGGAGATGAATGTACACCGTCAGTTATAACGACGAGAAATTTGGAGCTTTTTCTTGCGGCTACATCCGGTGTAGCAAACAAGTCGCGATAAGTTAACTGTAAGGCAAGATCTAATCTAGTTGTTCCTTTTGGCACAGGTAATGCAGCGAGTGCAGCTTGAATTTTATCTTTATCGAAATACTCGTCTAGTTTGTTGATAACACGTGCTCTGTCGGAGAATACAACAAAACCAACGTGTGTACTACCGCTGCTAACGTTAAAATTGTCGATAATTCTTCCAATGACTTTCTTAACTTCATTGAAGTAGCCCTGTGTGCTCCCAGAGGAGTCAAGCATAAAACCAATATCAATATTTAAACCACAAAAGAACTTGGTCGATGAAGTGATGGACGCTGAAAAGAGAAGTGGTAATTTAAGGTTAACTTTGAAAAACATGACCTTAACATTTTCGTTTTTTAATTCACTGCTTTTCTCGCAATGCTATAGGAAAAATATGTGAAAATGGAAAGGGCCTGGCTTAGCTTCATCATCTAGCTGCACATGCCAAAAGTACCAAGGTATTCTTAGTAAAAAGGGACGCAAGAAGCACCACCTGTAGTCAGGAAATTTTGCAAGTCAGATTGCACTTTGGTGCACGGAAACTCATTGTAATGTAATGTAATGTAATGTAATCAATTATTTATACACGAACAAACATAGCCCTTCAGCAACTAAAATATTACATATTCATATATAAAATTTAAACAATACATTAAGAAAGAAAAAATTAACAGGCATAATACTAATATTGCTGTTCTTCCAGGGGGTCGTGTTTTCAATTATTATTTTTGATCAGCCAATAGATGTGCTTTCAATTTCTTTTTGAAGCATTTGAGAGTTGAGGCCTCTCGTATATCAGCAGGCATATCATTCCATAATTTTAAAGCCGAGTATTTAAAGCCATTTTTTGCTCGTTCCGTATTTAGTCTTGGGATTTGAAGATTATGGCAATTCCTTGTTTCATATTTTGAATGAACTGATCTCAACTCAAATTTGTCCCAAAGACTTTCAGGGCTTAACTTATTTATAATCTTATACGTCATAACTAGTCGATCAAACGAGATTAGATTACTGACGTTCAGCCAATCACAGGACCAGTTATCTTTTACTCTAGCAGTTTTACTTATCAGATGGGCTCTATTCTGCAATCTTTAGAGAGTTTCGATTTTTCTCGCTGGAAGACTTCCCCAGATAACATCTGCGTAGCGAAGATGACTTTCCACAATAGCATAGTAAACACAACATAGCTTGGACTGAGGGAGAATGTTTTTCAGCTTCTTTAGTGAAGCAAGTCCTCCACAGATCTTACTCTTAACACTTTTAAATTGCTCATCCCAATTGCGATATTCATCCACCATTACTCCAAGTGATTTAGTATTAGAAACTCGCTTAATTTCCTTGCTACCTAACTCTAATCCAGTCGGAGCATTTGTACCCTTTGCTTTCATCGGATGACCTATGATCACATATTCAGTTTTTGAGGGGTTGGGACTAAGCTTGTTCACTCTCATCCATTCGGTAATGTTATGCAGCTCAGCTTGTGCATCAGCTACTAGTTTCTCTTTGTCATTCGATGCTATTGTTATATTGGTATCATCAGCGTAGATGTTCGCTTTCGAGTATTTTAAGCATCTTTCAAAATCATTTAAATATAATATGAATAGGAGGGGGCCTAGGCAGGAACCTTGCGGTATGCCACAAGTAACTTCTCTATTTTTAGATTTCTTGCCATTTAAGGAACAGTACTGCTGTCTGTTATGTAGGTAAGATTTAAACCAGTTCCCAGGGATCCCTCTGATGCCATACGACATCAGTTTTTCGACCATGATTCTGTGATCTACCGTATCGAATGCTTTTTTTAGATCTAAAAAAATCGTTAATTTCAGTTTTTTGTGGTCTATGTTTTCATACCAATAGTTTGTGCTACAGATCAGAGATGTTACTGTTGAGTATAGTTTTTGGAATGCAGATTGATTTTTAGAGATTACTTTATTTGCCTTCAGGAACTCATAAAGTTGGTCATGAACTATTCTCTCTAAGATCCTTGAGAAAACCGAGATGACTGACATGGTCCTATAGTTATTGACATCATTTTTTGCACCTGATTTGAAAATTGGGGTAATTCTAGCAATTTTCAAAATATCTGGAAAAACCCCATTCGTTAGCGACGAATTAAAAATCATTGTCGGTGGTTTTGTAATAATATCCCCTACAACTTTAATGATAGTTGTTGGGATCTTATCTGGACCCGCCGCTTTTCCATTCTTCAAATTTTTAATAGCATTATGCATATAAGTTTCGTTTATAGTTGTGAATGTCATTACGTTAGACTTAGGTGTAATGTAGCAGAGACAATCATCATCTGGCTTCGAAGTGATCTTCTCTGCTAGCTTAGGACCAACTAAAGCAAAGTGGCGGTTCATTGCCTCCACTACATCCCGCTCACGTGTTAGATATTTACCCTCTACTTCTAAGCTGGAGTGTGAAACTGTCTCAACATTTTTGTCGAGTACTGTATTTATAGTTCGCCACATTTTCTTAGGGTCTCTTATATTTTCTTCGATTAACCCATTGTAATAATCCCTAATAGATATACGTATCCTTTTTGTTACTTGATTACTTGAAACTCATTCTTAGGTAAATCTTGGCGCACGCAAAGGTTGTGGAACTCAAGACATTTCATCCGGTGCAAACTGTCAATTACCGTGAACAGGGCTTTTACAAAGTAATGGTGCGTGTGAGGGCGGAACAGCGAAGAACGCATTCTGGCTTGTGAGGTAGTTTCCTATCGCAAAATTTCAATTTCATGAATAAACTTTTTCACCTCTATCCAATCAAATGTAAATTCTAAAGAAGCATGCATTTTAACTAAAATTGATGAAGGAATTCAAAGATCTCCATAAAATTAATACCTTGCAGGCTCTTTCTAATGCCATTTGCTATAGGTTCTTTGTACTTGGGAATTTCAAGGTTCGTCAGTGCATCCAGATAGAAAACATCCTTTCCTTTCTTTAGGTCACCGAATATTCCCATTATATCCTTCTTGACTGAGCGCACAACGATGAAATAAAGCTTTACATTCAGTTTTCTCAGCTCGTTGATATCCTTCGTTATTGCTGCCTTATTCAAGTCACTGTATTCAAAACTGTCATCAACAAATATCACCAGTCCTCTGAAAAAAGACAAAGTTAAAAAGAGGCGAGCAGTAATAATAGAAAATGGATAACAATGATATCCAGTCTAATGCTAGGTTCACACTGTAGATTTTTGTCTATAGATTCAAACAGTCATCGACAAAAAGGAAGAAGTCGAGTAGACACTTGTCTATAGAAACAACTATTGGGAAACTATTTGCGCACTGTACCCGATGTAGTAAACATGGAAAAAGAGATGCTCGAAACATCTATCTGTAATTAGATATTGAAAAATAAAGAAACAGACCAACGAAAATGACATTCTATCGATCTATCGACAAAAATCTACGAGAAGTAGGACATGTTCTACTTCATCGACAAGTGAGTCATCGCCTTTCTTCGAAAGCGGCGTCTTTGTTTGTACTTGCCGTCATTCTTCGTTTTGTCGATGACTTTCCGAATCTATCGACGAAAATCTACAGTGTGAACCCAGTATAATGCATATTATGCAATTAAAATGGACAAATTCCATCAACTGTCCGCCATGAAATGTTTGCAAACAATTAGTAAAAATTGGAACTTTGGAAACGATCTAGCCCTGTGTATAGTTGCTTCTATATGGTGGATGGTGGTCTGCCAATGTCTAAAACCAGTGGCTCCCAAACTGGAATCCGCGGTCCCTATGAGATCTGTGAAGGGTTTCAGGGGGGACTCAGAGGAATAATCTCTAATGCAATAGTATTCGGCGCATACACATACTTTAAGGGGCCACGGGGGCAATGCCCCCAATTAACAATTTTGAGTGCTTTTGCCCTCCTTCAACAGAATTGTTAACCTACAGATTTACATAAGAAAATAAGGCTTTTGCCCCTCCAAAATGATTGTACAGACCGTTTTTGCCCCCACGACTCCCCTCCAAAATGATTGTACAGACCGTTTTTGCCCCCCAGGACTTCTCCAGTTACGTGCGTGTTTCGGCTCATTGTTTTAGTAACCTGTACAGCTGATGAAACTTTTTTGCAGTATACTTCTTTTTCTCACCATAAAAAATTTAGTACCTTAATGCCTCGATTAACCACCACCGCAAATACACACCTATTCTACACAATACCGATGTTCCTCTAAATCTACTTCTCGCTCCCTTAAAGGGGACAATATGTATGCGCATATGCACTGCCACCAGCAACTCTGTAATTCTCAAAATCAATCGAAGAAAATATTCATATAAACTAAGACAAAAGCAATGGAACATCCTACCTAGCTTTGCCTGATCTCATGCCAGAACTTGTGGTAAATAAATTATTGACGGCAGCAGCCAGTGCCAGGTCAAATCTTAATTTACCTCCCGTTGAACTTAGAAGCATATCAACTCCTGATTCAAATTTAGCTATATTATCGTAAAATCCAAACTTTATCGCTACTTCAGCTGAATCCGCAGCTGTAATTATACCAAAATGACTCCATTCCAATGACAGAAGAAAATTTCTGGCAAGGTACTTAATATAGCTGTACTGGGCTTTAACATCTTTGCTTGTAAGGGCCGCTGAGCGATCAACAATAAAACCGAGATCAACAACAACTGCTTTGCTTTGCTCCACCACTGCAAATTAATAGTCAGATTTAAGATACTTCACGAAAATATTGAAATGTATCATTTGAAAACCATACATGGTGCAATGTAACTCTTGCAGAATAGGTTTAGGCAATTTCAACTGTTTCAAAACAACAAAAACTATCTACCACACATATATTAAACCTGCAGTCGTACTGTCTTCCCTTCAGCTTCAAAATTCAATTAATTTAAAATTCGCGCACCTACTAATTATTCTTTTGGCCGAGAGTCTTATAACTAAAAATGAGGAAACGTTACTTTATCAGAGAATCAATGTTACTTATCATGGATTAGATCCAATGAAGTTAAATGACTAAACAAAATTCTTTGTAATGATATCAGAATATTAAGGCTTGAGCTTCAACTTCTTAGCGTTCAGTTTAATTTTTTCCAATCAGAGTTAAATTTTGAGCGAATCATTCTTATCACAGTATTTCAATAGAAAAAATATATGTAACAAAAGCAAGATCAAAAAATCAAAACTTGAATAACAAGATAGGGAAAAAAACTAATCTTAGAAAGTGAGGAAAAATCGATAAATTTGATAGCTAACGAGTACTACGTACTTTTACCAACAAAGTGACATGCCCTCTCGACAGCAGCTTTAACAGTGCTCTCATCATCTAACGTTCCACTTTGTGGAATAATCAAATCTTCAGATGACTTAACGAATTTTCTAAGAGCATTTGCATCAATATCTGTTCCGACCGCAATGGCAACGATGTCGATACCTATAAAGCAATAACAAAAACATGTGTATCCATCATGGACGTAGGAACCCGGGGGGGACATATGGGACACTTGCCCCCATCCACTTTTTCTCAAATTTGTACGTAAAGTGCTCCTTTTCAGCTTACATGGTGCCTTTTTTCCATGTGAGTGTGCCCTTGAATGCTGGAGTCCCCCTACTTTTTAAATACTTCCTACGTCCCTGGTAGCTACTTCATTTGCAACTGGCATCACACTAATTAACTTGATGGCATTTACTTAAAGGACATAAAAATGGAGTTTAATACATGGCAGATACCTTCTCATTTTGAGGAGCAACAGAAGCTACGACTATTACTATTATATCATTTGATACACATCATGTCCTGGCAGCTGCTATTGCCTACAGCGTTTGTAATTGCAGTTTTTAAGCCAGAGCATGAGCCATAATCATGGGCGAACAAAATAGCTGAGGAGGTTGCCGCAGGGCAAAGAAAAATTTGAAGATAATACATTAAATTAAATAATGGATTTAGAAAATCACTAAAGATATGAAACGACTTAAATACAATTTATGTTATAACACACGGAACCCGATCAACTCATTTGCAAAAACATAAGTGACCGAAAACATTTCTCAGCTGGTACAACAATATCAATAACACAAAAAAATAACCAATAATGCAATTTGAGCTTCAGACTGGACCCCTAGTGGCGCGAAACCGAGAAATTGTTATTTTAGCATACTTTCTGAGGTCAGAAGGGGCGCAAGTTTGAGGTCTGGTGGGCGCCATTTTTCACAATAATGAAAGTGCCCCCCTAGAGAATACTCTTCCAGCACGCTACTGGGACCCTCTGCAAATGTGATATAGCATGGTCAAATCTTCAACTTATGATATATGCTCTCTCTGTTGCTTTTGATTTTGCAACAAGTAGTTCTTGTACACTACCTAACACATAGCGAGGTTTGCAATTGGATTTGACTGCTGTAGTTACTACACGAAGTTGATAATATAAACGTATAAGGAGGGTATCCATTCAGCCGTAGCTGGTTTTCAAGGGGCCCTCCATATAAATACAAAATACCATCAACAAATAGTATTGGTAATGCCTTTCAAAACAAAGCAAAAACTGCTTTCACACTGGCTAGAAGTAACATTAAAGCAGCTAGTCTAATATGGTAAGTAGTATACAAATTGATATGCAAAATGAAGCATTTCTGGCATAGAAATGTACCAGGGCTGTAGAGGGGGAGCAAGAGGCTCTCCCTACTCCAAAAGTATAAAGAAGGTTCACTCATCTACTTCTCCTGTGGCCAATTTAAACCAATGTTAGTTCTTGACATTGTACATTCACTTCCAAAGACAAACAGGCCCATAGCCAAGGGGAGCCTGGGGGCAAGGCCACCCAGAAGTTTCAAAATGTGGATTTGTGCCCTCCCCCCTTTGAGAAAACTCATAGCTAGTATTATTTGTTTCTCTTTCTCTTCTTCTGCATTTTTATCTCTCTAGGAAATAAAACTTTATGGATCAGAGTACAAAGTCAGTGGTCACTTTTCCTTCTTTGCATATAAATGATGAACATAACCTCCATCTCATTTGAAAGAGGCATTTTTCGAAGTTCCAGAGTGTATAACCTTAACACATTTCCCAGGGGCAGGCCCCAAACCGATATTCTTATTCCTGAACCCCTTCATTTCTATTCCTTCTATCTATTTTTCTTCATATCCTCTTTATTTTGAAAAAGTCTTTGTGCTTCTTTGTCTAAGTGCATTCTCTGTCAATTATGATAAGTGTGTTCATAGAGGCTTTCCATGTTCCTCCAGTAGCTACTGATTCATGCCGGCTACTCTCCCCTCAAGTTTGCCATGCTAAGAATAACTATGCTTAAAATGTGCCTAGGCAATTTTAATTCAGCGGCGTGTTCAACACTTTGGCAAAAATTTGGCCTGCCCTGAATAAGGAGATGATAAGGAAGCACAGAAACATAGGGGTGCCACGCTCCGCATCCATGCCCATCCAGTTGGCATTTGGTGCCACACCCATCCACCACACCCCCTCCCGCGTCCCCATTACAAAACAGCGCTGTCTACAGGTCTGCAGACAAAATGAAATTTAAAATATGGGAAAATGGCAGTAGCCAAGCAGAGCAATGGGAATATCGCCAAAGAAATAAGCAATTGGTAACTGACTGGCGAGGGATGTAATGACAGTGCTCATACACATTTTAAAGAAACTAGTTCCCTGACTTTCTCTGATTTTCTGGGTAAAAATGACACTTTTCCCCTGACCTAGCGGACCAAAGACTATATTTTGCCTGACCCTAATGAGCAGGTACTAAAGAAATATAACAACTTCAACGGTCTTTAAAAACATACCATAACAAACAAGAAGTATCTTACTTTCAGACATGACACAAATTTTGAGCATGTTGGGGGAAAGACAGTATGTAGGACATGAATCTTAGTGGCCGATATTAATATGCTTGGAGAAATAGAGCGTATAATCATTCAACAAAGAATATGCTTAAAAATCATTTCTCGACTTTCCCTGACCATTCAGCCTTGTAGAAAAAACAACCTTGTCTATGACTCTCCCTCAATTTCACTGACCTACATAAATTTTGATACTTCTTTACCTGACATTCCAGACGGTATGGACTTAGCAGGATGCGATCGTTGACCTATCTAAACTTTGATACTTTTCTCCCTAACTTTCCAGACCGGATGGACCTAGTAGGATGTGGTCGCACCCAGATCCAACCATATTTTTTCAAGGATCCCACATTTTCTATAAAAACCATACCTCATGGGCCCCCTTATCTAAACACTTGGCACACCGCCTTTGGAGGTACTACTGAGTTATGAGGTGTTTGGAAAATAAAGGAGCAAATTAAAAGTGGGACAAGAGTCACCGAGTGTGAGCTATAGTAACGCTCTTAGAATTTAATGACTGAAAAGTTCATTCTAAATGCAAAACAAAGAGGATTGTACTATATCTGGCACCCTGCTCAGTGGTTGACACATGGTATGCACCTTTACGCAGAAAACTAAGGGCCCCTAGATATAAGAACCCCAAATGGGCTACCAAGAAATGATTCGAAAAGGAGGGCTTACTAACTGGGCTCTAAAACTTGAATCAAATTTGGTATAGTATAAGTGCCCCAAAATACTGATTTCCACAAGGGCGCCACACTGGTCTGTAGTGTCACCGACTCAGCTGTATTACTAGTACTGCACTATGAAGATCATACCACAATTTTAGTAAATTCAGCAACCTTGAAAAATCTGATGAAGGTCAGGAGAAACTCCAAATTAATTTCATATATGATTGCAAACGCTCGAAGTTATTTTAAATAATTTTGACATTAGAATACTTATACATGATCATGAAAAATATAACACAAATCAAACTCAAAAATGGAATCTCTTCAAGGTCTTCAAGAAAGAGCTGATTCTATGATTTGTACGTCCACCATAAAAGATGACTGGAAACCCAATTTCCTAGCAGTTCAACAGCTTATTACATGTGATTGTGCAGTTATGGTTCAAAAGATTCTTAACAAGCTCTTATATCCAGAAAGTCTATGGGAGAAGTTCCATCTAAGGTCTCACTACTCCGAATACAATATACCACTCTAAAGATATATCCAGATTCCTATAGATATATCCAGATTCCTATAGATATATCCAGATTCCTATAGATATATCCAGATTCCTATAGATATATCCAGATTCCTATAGATATATCCAGATTCCTAAGCATAATCTAGAATATGCCATGAATTGACTTTCATACTCAGCTATTCATATCCCCTTAAGCATTAGGGAACTTCCAACGCTTTGCCACTTCAAAAACAATTGAAAGTTTATTTGATGAACTGAAAATAAATCAAATATGACCTCCTGGAAGAACAGCCTTGTTTAATTGTAATTCGTTTTTCTTTAATGTAAGCTGTATATTAGACTAGTATGATGTATTGATTTTCATATTAATGTAGTTGAACAGGGGCGTCGTGGCACCTGTAGAGTAGGGGGGCCAAATTCACAGATTTCCCGATAAAATTCAAAACCTTTACCAACAGCAAAAGTACGAAAAATTTCGGAAGAAACATTAAAGCTCCCAAACATCCGACGATTTCGAAAAAATTGGAGGGGCCATGGCCCTTCCTGCCCCCCGGCTACGACGCCCCTGTAGCTGAAGGGTCTGTCATGTATAAAAAGCTAATATATGAATATTTGGATACGAAATCCCAATATCTCACAGTCACATAGGATGCTCTTTCTTCGAATATGAATTAAAACAGATAGGTGAAAGAAAATATGGAAAAAACAGTTGGTGGATGAAAATATGGCCAAAAACAGATAGGTGAATGAAAATAAACCAACATTGAAGCAACAATTTCTGCAGGTCATAAAGGATATGCTTCAATGGTGCAAATTTTTTCTCTTCAACAGCCCAAGGAAGAGTAAAGGAATTTATAACATCAATGAAAGTGAAGATAACAGAAAGTTCAAAATTCACGTCATGGAGCATAAAAAACTATTCACGCTGGAAAATTGCTATGTCTCATTCAAAAGAGAAGGTCAGCGAAACGGTTGCCTGTGGCATATAATGATTTTTGATACAGTTATTCTTAGCATATTCAGTACAGGCAAATAGCGAGGAAATCCGCACGGACGTCATATAAGAAAACAGTTGTATGGAAAAGTACCGACTGAAAACGCTTTTGATCAGGGAACAATGCAATAGCTCTAGGCGCCCACTTTCAGTATAAAGTAGGAGAGAGGCTGCGGATATGGAGCCGCTACAGCCTTGGCTGTCAATAAAGAGAATTATCAATCGACAGTAAATACACAAGATGGCTTCAAGCGAAGTACATAATAACTGTCTGAAATATCAATAGATGTAGTTAGGTAAATATTTAGGTACGGAGAACAAGGCGTTTCTTTCTTAATTATATCCCTTTTGTCGGCTTAAACTTCTAGCAATCATCCTTGTGTCTGAGAGCATTTCGGAGGAAAAAGGATAAAGCAAGGGAAGGTAGAGAGAAAGATGATGAACTAAAAATAACTATATAGCTATGATGAAGTAAGGAAAACCACAAATCAAAACTCCCATAGGGCATGTCAAATCTCCGCTTTGCAGTTATAAAATTGCTTACTCCCCAGTCATTAATAGAAGGGGGATGGTAATAAAAGAGGAAAGAGTTTGAAAAGGTCTTAAGTAAAATAGCCGCAGTGCTTCCGCTTTTGAAAATCCAAATTTCCTTCTTTTTTTCCTTTTGGGTAGAATTTCCTTGCCAAATTTAGAAAATTTCCTTCCACATATATTTTACGGTAAAAGCATTTTAAAAAGGTGTATTATTCATTGTAAAATGCTTTTGTATTTCATGGAACATTTAGTAGCGCTGGGCCTAACTACTTATTCTTCCATTTTACAACTAAAAATGAGAAGCATATGCCCTTACAGGTATACCAGTCAAGTATACAACAAACAGCGTCATCTTTAGTCATTAACACAATCTTACTTTGAAGTCCATTTGCGACAGTATAGTGGGCATTGTCGCCAATAATTCAGTGATAATGTATATAGAGGTGCTAAAGACTGTCAATTTCATGCAATGATACTACATGTCCCTGGGGTGGCAACAGGGGAGGGCTAGAGGAGCTATCACTTCCTACAGATCATGTTATCCCCCTGTCAGAAGAATCTGAATTCTTTTCAGAGTTGAAGTAGTAGCCCTAACACCCTGTTAACCATATCTTAGCTCTTCCGTTGGATTATTTAGTTCCCATTAGAAAATTTCTGGTGCTGGTACAAGTATATATGAAGCACAGAAATCAATTAGAACGTGAAAATTGAAAAGTGTAAAATTAATTCTTGAATACTTTGTAAATTCCTTACTCATTTCAAAATTTCTTTCTCATTTCTTTACAATTTTCATCTCTTTCTTTCTTACGTCCAAATGGCAAAAATTCCTTAAGGTAAGGAAATTTCCCTACAAATGGAAGCACTGAATAGCCGGTGGGCTGCAATAAACTGCGGCAAAGTGCTGTAAGTAAAACAACTTAAGTGCATGCTGTGATAAGGGTAACAATGTGCCATATATTACTGAAAGCAAATTTTAAGCATGCCACCACTGCTTCTGATGGCAAGTATAGTATACGCTCGATAAGTGGAACCTCCGTGGGAACGAAAACAATTCCACTTGTCAAATTTTCGAATTATTGATTTCTCTTGAGAACGGGGCATTTAAAAACTATAATAATAAATTCTTGCAAAAACAGAATAACTGCATCTTTAACGAGGATTTGAACAATGAAAATTTCTTTTGGTTGATAGAATATTGCTGTATCTTGTAGTTTTAGCTATTTATGAAGTCCAGCTTCTCTTATGTCGCAGTCTTCATTCCTTCCCTCTTTGTAGAAGCATGCCTTCCTTAAATTGCTTCAACTTCTTCAGCTTTCTTCTTCAAACAGTTCGAAACTGTGCTTTTAGCAACACCATATCTCTTTGCTGTAGCTACACAGCTTTGGCCTGTATCAATTTCTTTTAAAGTCTTGCATTTGTTTACAAAAGAAAAGCAAGCAAACCTTCATTTAAAAGACTGAACGGCTGCCATTTTTGAAAGTTGACCGCCAAGATAGTTCTTATTTATTCACTACTTGATAACAGCTGAACGTTTTGCAGGAATATTCCAATCAAAAAATGCTTTAATTAAAATGATTCAAACCTTCTTAAGATGTTTTTTTGGAAAATTTACACTAATGTGAAGAAATATTGCTCATCAATCCTATGAAAGGGTTTCACTTACTTCAAGTTCGATTTATCAAGGGTTCGACTTATCGAGAGTTCCACTTATCCGACTAAAACAAGAGGGATTTATAAAAAGCAAATCCAAGGGATCGAGAATATTGGTTCCACTTAATGAAAGTTCTACTTAGACGGGGTTCCACTTATCCAGCGTATACTATACTCCCTTTAAGCCCTCATCTGGCGGCTTTGTTTCTAGATCTGAATAATGCAATTTCATTTTGGTTCAAAACTAGCAATCGGGAGGATGGTTGGAATAAGAATGTCCTGGTATATATTTTCTTAATCATCGGGTGGGACGTCCATTCCGGATTGGAGAGTAAGAATGAACAAGCTCAATTTCAAAGTAAAAACAACTGTGAACTATTTCGGAAAGTCCAATTTACAAAAGCTCCTAAACCAAGTAGCCACTATGTCAAGCTTGCAAAGGGCTCTTTTGTGTCCAACTAGGAACTTCATGCTATGCTACAAATTTATGGAGGAATACCTTTCAGAAAAGCTAATCTCCTAGAGGCCCTCACTGCTTTAAGCTTAGATTGTTAATTCTGAAAACTCTATATAGCTCTGAATGAGAAGAACAAGACAAAAATCAATAAATAGTATAAAAAACTGTGTGAAACCTTAAAATAGGCAATCATTACCTAACGGAGCAATTATTACCAAACGCAGCTATCACTAGGAAATACAGCTATCATCACGAATCGCAGATATTATCACGAAACACAGATATAATTACCAAACTGACTGATTTGGGACTTCAAAAATGTGTTGTACTGCTACGGTATTAGCCAAATGCTGTAGCGATACCAATTTTGGAAAATGTTGGAAAATGTCAATGTACAATGTCGAAAGAGTATAATTTACACGCTAAGACACAAGATAAAAGAAAACATCATGCAATTCATAGTGAGAATGAAATTAGTGGGTGGGAACTTCCCTGTCAAATAATGCATTCTATACCTTGAATCAAGAGAGTACTGTACAACAAAAGGGACTCAGGAGGAATGTGACATAAAATTTCTACTAATTGAGACTTCATGTCTCATTGAAATATCCAGGGTTTTATAAATTCAATTTCAATTGAGTTTTACTGCACCACAACAGTGAAGAGATGAAAAATAAATACCTTTGCTGCTAATACGTTCCACGATTTCACTTGGGTCTACGCCAGTTGAGGTTTGTACTCCATCACTCAATATGTACAGAATTTTCGGCACACCTTTTCGACCATAATTCGCAAATTCATCTTCAACTTTTATAAAAGAGAGGTCCAGCCTTGTTGCTCCTCTAGGATAACTGATCTAAAAAGATATGCGTGAATCTTAGAATTTAGAAATGGGACAATCTCACTTGACAATTATAATGCAATTGCTACAATTACTAGTTCTTTCAACTTAAGAAACTGAAAAGGAGACTCCTACCAAATACTTGAGGACGGGCAATCCATACTACAAGACATGAGTTAAAACACGCCAAAACTTTATATCTTTAGCGTAACGTAGCTGTCGCATTTGTAAGTAACTACTGAATTCTGAAATGCCACTTACATTTAGGACAGAGCTACAAGAATATAAAAGATGCATTTGCGAAAGATAGACTTGGGCGAAGATATGGCTATAACTACACTTAAAAATAGGGCTAGAGGGAAAAGCTAATCGTGACTAGGACTTCTAGTCAATTTTCATTTTACTTGTTCGTCGCTAATAACACCATATGAAACTGACTGCATATTTTTCAATGACATCTGTCGATGACGTAATGACTTGTGTGTGTGTGTGATAAGTAAATATAAATAAATAAAAAGATATATATCTACATTATTTATATATATACATATATATATATATATATATCAATAATGTATATATATAAACAATAAATATATATATAAATATATATATATATATATATATATGTATAGACATGCATATATGTATCTATATAAATATATGGATATATGTATATATATATATACATATATATATATATATATATATATATATATATATATATATATATATATATATATATATATATATATATAAACATGTGTTTATTCTTATATAAAGGAAGATTTAAAGGACAACACAAAAACACATGTACACACTAATATTTTACAGAGATTGTCTCTTTAACGTCACTAAATGAATTGCACTTCGTGGTACTCTGGTATGCATCGATGAAAAAAGCCACCTTCATATTGCAGTTTATGCACAACTTGCCGATACACACAAACAAATTCATTTAAAATCATCCCATCTTAGGCACCTCAAAGGTAGCTAACCATACTCTCAAGCACTGCGACTTAGACGAATTTGCTACAAAACAATGAACTGAATAGAAATTATGAAAAACTTAATTTACAATTCGTAGCTCGAGACCATAAGCCAGAAGTAATAGAAGATCAAATAAACGTTTTACTACATCATAAAACTAAGCAAGAGCGCATTTGCATACAACATAGATGAAGTTCAAAATGAAATAGCTGAAGAAATAGCGCAATCTACAATAGCATAAGATGCAGAAACATCGTCATTGTCTTCTTTGGGCTAGAAATGGTTGTAAATGGCTCAAATAAAGTCCTATAATCACAATGACATAGGTAAATCTTCTGTACATTGTATTTTACTCACTAAAAAATTATCTAAGTCACACAGCCAAATTGCCTGTGATATCAATTTCAACTTGATGTTTCAAACTTGTTTATTTTTGGTGAATTAATGTTTCGTCTGTATCTCGAAAATGTGACGTGTAAGAGCAAAACTAACTACATATCTAAAATCAGCGCGAAAAATTTATTTAGAAAAGTACATTTCGATCACCGATTATATAAATAAGTTAAAATTTGCATACCAGTGCAATTGCTCAAAAACTTCGGAAATCATATTCCTTAGTATCAAAAAATTAACAATTCAAGATTACTAGTTCTGAGATGTGATGAGAATGTAACTGGAGTAGAAGCAAAGACAACAAAGCCACACTCACTCTGGAGACTGCTGTCATGAAGGCATCATTGTTGTAACCTCTCAAACTAATTTTCACTGTTGGATTTGTAGTAATGGCGAGTACACCCGCATGGGCACCTCCTTCGCTGATTCCACCATAACTGTCTACGACCTTCTTAACAAGTGATAGTTGGTTTCTGAAAGTATTAGCAACACTCCAAGAGCCATCAACCATGAATATCAGGTCAACTGGTGCCAGACTGCCACTTGCACTTCTACATCCTTTGGCTGGGGATGAAAATAAGATTCTCATATTGCCTCCATAGAAAAAAGCTTCATCACACTAAAGAATCACTTAAATGTAATGAACAAGCTTATTCTTTCTAAACTAGAAGACACATTTACTTTTCCTTGCCTAATTTTAGGAGGGGAAAAATCTCCGATTTTTGGGAAGAATCTCCTCAATTTCACTCTGAAATGGCCCTCCAAGTTGCTAATTATTTCTTTAACAGTCTATCCTTCCCAACAATTCACACCCTTCCCAAGCAATGGGAATTTAAGATATTTCTGAAAAGAATATGTCAATTTTCTAACACAACTAACAACATGTCTGTTCAACTGACTGTCAAATAAACTTAGCATCAAGTTGTTACTAAGTTTGTCAGTCAATTCAAAAGTCTCAAATATATTCTACTTATTGATGCTTTGATTTGAAATATTCGATCAAATACTTTTAAAGCCCTATTTGCATGGAACAAAATTTTCACAAAATTTTAAATCAAAGCATACTGCCTCTACATCTCCCAACTATTGACCACCTTTCCAATCTATGGTAATATAGATTTCAGCTATTCTACCTCACCCCCTACAATTAAGTAGGGAAAAGTAGCTCTCAGTTGTATTGTATCACTATGCTTGCAGCGCTATATTGCAACCTAACTAATAGACAGTCAAATGCAAAAGTCATCAACGTGGTGTTTGTATTACTGAGCGCTGCACAAATAAGTACCAGATCTAACATCTTCCCAAGTCACAGATTGCATCCCTTTCCAGATCTATCTGATGAGAACAAAGCTTCATCACATTTTAAAGAAAGCTTCATCACATTTTATATCATCTTTCTATATTCTGGTTTTCCAGAAACAATACTGTTACTACAGGGTTGTGATAATGCAGTCCCAAGCCAGCAGCGGCGATGTCACCAGACGGGGTAGTGGAAGGAATGACACCTTTCTACAATTAAAATGCTCCATGCCCATGATGATATCGTGAAAAGACAGGTATGGGTCGCCTTCAAATATACCCAGTCACTTCTGCTTTGTTGTCACTACTGCTTTGTAGTTCGCCTCTTCAGGCAACGACTACGCTGTCAACCGATAATTGCGGCGTGGAAGAGAACTGGAGACCTCACCACGTATTGTTCCAAGAATATACTATTGAAAGTCAAAATATAAGAACCTTAGATAACAGCGTTCATGGTAGTCGTAAGAGAGGTGCGGTTGCCTCGCTCCGTAGAGGTAGCTATGCGCAGCAGGTAGCACTCGATCGTCATCCAGTGACTGCTAGCCAACGACAACGAAAATCAAGATTAAATAAAATGAAACTGGCCACATGGAACATAAGAACAGGATATCAAAGTAGGAAGCTGGCAAATATTGAAAAGATCAATGGAACGTCTCAAGATTGACTTCATGGGAATTGGAGAAATGAGATGGCCAGGAGCAGGCAAAATGACCAAAGGTGATGGAAATAAGGTAATAATCTCTGGAGGAGAAAAACCAAATAGAGGAGTGGGAGTCATACTGAATGGAGTAATTGCGAATAAGCTCTTAGGGTACTGTCGAATATACGACAGAATTATATTGATGAAACTAAAAGGCGCGCCATTTAATATGAATGTACTACGACTGTATGAATCAACTGAGGATTGCACAGAGGAAAAACTGGAAAATTTTTATGAAACACTACCGAATGCTAGAGTGCAGTGTAAAGAACATGAAATAAATATAATTATGGGAGATCTAAATGCAAAAGTAGATAGAGGAAGGCAGGATGATACAGTGGGAAAATGTGGACTGGGAAGAAGAAATGAAAGAGGAGAAAAATGGATAGAATGGTGATCACAATTCTAGCAAGTGATATCAAACACATGGTTTAAGCATCATCCTAGAAAACTATGGACGTGGAGAAGTCCAGGAGGACGATACAGAAGCAGATCGATTATATTACCATCAACAAAAGATTCAGAAATGCAGTCACTTAAGTAAAAACATACCCAGGTGCGGATGGCAACACTGACCATAATCCAGTAGTAGCAGAAATCAAGGTAAAATTAAAGAAACTCCAAAATGAGAAACCAAAATCGATGAGGGACACAAATATTTTAGCAAAAAACCAGAGCGTAAAGGAGTGTTTTGCCATAAAGACAATGAATAGATACGAAGTACTAATGGAGTTGGAAGAGGAAGACATGCAACAACAATGGACCAATTTACAGACAACAGTTGAAGAGGCTCGTGAAGAACTACCTAAAACGGAAAGAAGGAAAAAAACCGTGAATGACTGAAAATATCCTGAAGCTAATGGATGACAGAAGAAAGTTTAAGAATAAAGACGAAAACAAATACCAAGAAATTAATAAGAGAATACACAAAGAATGCTTGTTAGCAAAAGAGGAATGGATGGATAAAAATTGTGCAAAAAAGCAAATGGCAAAATTTAATACAAAAGAGATGTATGCAAATAATAATAAAACTTTATATAGAAAAAAGTGAGAAATCAGAATAACACCAAAATGAATAAGCAGGAAAATATAGAGGAACTTTATAACGATAATAGTGAAGAAACAGTATGTGAAACAAATGCTGGGGCCAGAAATACTATAAGGAGAAATTCGAAAAGCTATGAAAGGTATGAAAAATGCTTAAGCGACAGGAACAGATGGAGTAGCAAAAAAGATGATTGAGGCATTAGTAGAACAGGGGGTTGATATTTCAACAGATACTGCAAACAAGATTTACGAAAATCGAGAGACTCCAATTCAATTGAGAGAAATGATTAAGATAAAAATACCAAAAATGGAAGGCACTCCAAAATGTGAGCGACATCGACCTATTAGTATAACCAAACTATTAGTATAACAAATCATATAGCAAAGATAATTCTCAAAGTGATAGATGAAAGAATAAGAAATAACATAAGACCAGAAATTGCTGAAGAACAATTTGGTTTGTTGCTCACTCTGGAACCACCAATGCAATTTTTACATTAAAACGAATAATTGAAAATGCAATGCAAGTACAAAAAGATGTATATCTCTGTTTTGTCGGTTATGAAAAGGCCTTTGACAAAGTCAGGCATAATGAATTAATAAACATCTTGAAACAGATAGGGGTTGATGGAAAAGATCTAAGACTACTTAAGAACATCTATGATATGCAAAGAGTACCTTTAAAATTAGGTGGAGAACTGACTGACTCGATAGGCATAAAAAGAGGAGTAAGACAGGGGTGTGTAATATCACCTGACCTATTTACAATATATGTTGAATTTATAATGAGGAATTTCGACGATGCGGGAATTAAAATTGGTGGTAAAAATATAAAAAATATCAGATATGCAGATGATGTAGTTCTAATAGCTGATTCAGAGGAAAAATTAAAATCTGTGGTACAAAAAGTTAGTGAACATAGAGAAGCCATGGGAACAAAGATAAACAGAAAGAAACAAAAACAATGGTAGCTACAAAAAAGATAGAAGCCCCATAATCCATTTGAGAATTGACAGAGATGAAATTGAGTACGTAGATGACTTCGTTTATTAGGGCAGCCTTATGAACTGGGATGGTAGACAGGAAAAGGAAAAAAGAAGTAGGATGGCTATAGCATATAACAACATGGGAAAACATAAGAAATTAATTACAAACAGCAAAATTTCTATCACTTTAGGAAAGAGATTCGTAAAATGCTATATATGGTCCACCTTGTTATACGGATGAGAAATTTGGAGCATTAACAACCAAACAAGGAAGAGAATGGAGGCCCTGGCGATGAAAATATGGAGATATGTGCTGAAGGTGTCATGGACACAAAGAATAACCAATGAAGAAATTTGCAAAATAAAATAAACATTTTGCGAAATTTCAAAAATATTATTCACAAAAAATGATTTGCAGGGGAATCTTAATTGATCTATCAAAAGCACTCGACAGCATAAATCATAACCTGCCAAATTGCATACCCAGGGACTTAGCCTTAAAGCCTAAGAGCTCATTCAATAGTATTTTTCAAACAGTAAACAACGGTTGAAATTGAACAGTATATTAAGTGCATGGAAAGAAACAGAAGTCGGTGTTCCAAAATGGTCAATATTGGGACCTTTGATATTCAATGTTGTTATAAGCGATTTCTTTCTCTCTTTGTAAATAACACATAAATTTGTAATTATGTTCATGTCACCACTATCTATGCAGGCAATACAGATCTCAATGCTACAGCTTGGAAGCAGATGGCGTTGGCCTGCCCAATTGGTTTTCAAGCGATTTTATGAAAATGAATGATGGTAAATGTCATTTAATAATTTTTCGCAGCGAAATAAATGACGCAGCAATCAAAATTGGAAATTCAGAGATAAGAGAGCGCAAGTGGAAAATTGCTTAGTATCACTTTTGAAAAAAAACGCAGCCCTAAAAGGAATTTTGAAAATCTATGTAATAAGCTAATCAATAGCTCCATGCACTTGTATCCAAGTAAAGATAAAATTTTGAAGGACACTTTTATCAAATTGCAATTTAACTATTGTTGATGTGGAATGACCATCACAGTTGCCCTGTTTTACTTTTTGAGATTTGCCCTGAATGCTTCCTACATCCCTGTATGCAACCCAAAAACTATCCTCATCTTTTTCTGTCCATCACACCCAGATATGTTGCTATATCACTAACTCAACACAACTTGTTTATCGAGGAGTGCTATTTCCTGATCTCTGAATTGCCACTTGACAATGCTCCCATTATTAATATCGATCAGATTCGTCCCACTACAAATGTGCTATGTACTACAGCTACAATCATCCATTGGCGTCCAGTAGTTCACTTGTAAAAGAAGGGAAATAAAAAATAGTTTATCGGACAGTTGATATTTCAAAGCAAGCAGGTGCTTTGTGAGCTAAAACTAAAACAATTTCTCTATGGAACTTGGTTAGCAAATAGTGACAGCAAAAATGCTGATATTGATCATGCGTCGCAAGCAGGCCACCAAATCTTGAACACCAAGGTTGAAGCGATGACAGCCCCTTATTCAAAACAGAGATAAACAGAATATATAAGGCCCCCTTGCATAAGCAAAAGTGGATCTGTTTTTGGCGCAAGTAGGCCTTACACCTTACACAGTTATTTCTAGAAGACCCCTGGCTCAAGGCCTAGAACTACGAGTTTGCTAATTTTTGACCCCATGGCAGTCCTAACAGTTTCTAAAAGTTCTCTATTTGAAGAACTAAATTGTAGTGAAAATGTAATGCTATTGTACTATTGATTGTTTAATCAGTCTGTACTGGCAGACGTACTGTGTTTATTGTATTGTACTTTGAATATGTTGATTGATATAATTAATAAATATATAGATGGTAGGCATGTGACTTAGAGAGTAGAGTTAAGGCTTCCGTTGATGATGAAAGCGTAATCGTGAAATAATGAGTCTAACTAACTGTATGCTACAAAAACGTAAACAAAATGTGAATGTCGCAAACTATTAGTAACATAGCAAACAAAATGTATCACTGTGTGCTAAATCTACAATTTAAATTTTAGCTCGCACTGATGCATTTTGTTATAAATCTAAGACAACTAATTGTATTCATGAGTTTTGAATACTGTCTTTGAGTGTTCTGAAATTTTGAAGTAGTATTTGTCTTTCAATTGCCTATTTTCATTGCAAATGAGGCATCTGTTGCGATAGAAATAGAAGTTTATGTAAAGCAATGTTGAGTTTACATTGTTTTAGTTCAGCTTTACGCTAAACCAGGCAAAGATTTAAATGCATTTGCCTAAAATTCCTTAGGTCTTTCATGTTAGTTCTAAAAACTTCTTAACTTTAGCATGTCTAGAACTTAGTTGCTTATAAACTAGTTTATGTTTTAAAACAAAGGTTTACGTGAGAACTTGCGGATCTAACCCAGATTTTGTTCTCTAACTGGCACGGGTGGAAGGGAATACCCATCATTTATAACATCATTGCATTTCATGGACGCTGGAGCATATTTGGTATTGGGTGGGTGGGGGGTTGGTTATAAGTCTAAAGTGTATTCCATGCGCTTTACAAGAAGTTTACCTCACGCAGGTTTGTGCGAGATAGAAGCTTGTAACTATGGGAGCATATTTACTACAAGTAATATCTGTCGGAAACACATCACTCTTACGAAATAATCTGCAGACAACACACATTTAAGACCATATTTAATGACAGGACTCCATTTTCAAATGGCAGAGAATATTTGGTACTTTGCATATCGTAGATTTTCCTGCAAGCTACTAATACAGGTAAGTCTCTCTAAAGCAGGCATCTTCGTGACAGTAAAGAAGCATCCCCTTTAATGAAGTGTCCGCTTTGTAGAAACAGTAATTTCTGAGTGCGCGGGATCTCCAGTGTAAAAAATATTGTCACCACTGCAATGGAGAAAATGGAGAATCACAAGGTTTCAATTTTTTGCAAGTCGAAAATCGATACTACCTCATCTTTTGTAAACTTTTTGTGATTGCAGAGAAATATCAGTCTCCCTTATGACATAATATTTTTTAAATTTAGGCTCAGGCAAGGAAGCTTTTATACTACAAGAGTAAGTAAAAACATTTGCTCTTGTTGTATAAAGGCCTCAAACGTAAAATTACGTTTTTTTATTGGAGACTTTTCACAATCAAGGACAAACATGATTTGCTATCACTTACTTGGTTGAGTAGAAGTGAACAGATTCAGGAGGGTAATTCAATCGATCACTATTTTAGCGTGAACAGGAATGGTAAAAGTCAGCTGTAGTTATATACATTTTTGGCTTTAACGTATGTACAGACATGGAAACCAGTAATGGATCAAGCTCTTCTGTGCATACAAGAGCCTGAGCATTCACAGCGGAACCAAATGCTTGTCTAATAGATCCTAAAAAAGGACTATATGTCTTCTCGTAAGCTTCAAGCCATTAGAAAATTATTGGTTACACATCTTTGTTGACTGTCCTGCTTGGTTTTTAATTTTCTTCGAATTTATATCAATAATCACTCAAAGTTATAAGAATACGTTGAAGCTAAAAATCATGGAAATTTGAGAATACTGAAGCTCTGCAAAGAGTCAGGTATTCGTATGTAAAGAAAAGTGTGTACACTCTATATGCAAGAATAAAGTTAATAAGAATATTGAGGTTCAAAAGTACTGAAACTTCAGAATAATTTAAGAATATCACAAAGCTCAGGCTTTATGCAAACTTAGCATTTTTGTGTATTCTAGCTTTAAAGGTCCTTTTTGCATTTCAATTAAAAAATTTTTGCACCTAGTTTGTGTGTGTGAATTCTGCTCAAAATTTGATACACTGCTATAGTGTTCAGTCTGGACCAGCGATGTGATTATATATATATATATATATATATATATATATATATATATATATATATATATATATTCTTAGCATATATCGTCCTATGCATCCTATGCGAATGGACGTCATATACTAAGAATGGTCCCACGTGTGATCCCTTTACTCTTAACTTGTTTATCTGTCATTTCACCTTATCAAACAATATTTTTATACCTGAGGTTTGCTCGAGTAGCACTAGAGTCTCAACTTCTAATAACTGCATCAAAATATAGTCTGATTCAAATTCTTTTAAAGAATAGCTTAAAGCTGTCTACTGTATTTTCTCACAAGCATATCAATGAGCTCATAAGCCGCTTTCTATCTAGACAGGATGTATCTCTATAGTTAAATTGGGTCTTTCCTCACTTCCCAATCCTTTCTTGCTGTTCCTCATTTTCTAATATGCAATTAGAGATGTCTCTTGGTGGGACTGACATTCTGTTGCCAAGGGGACAGCTTTTGTCGGCATTGCACAGGATGATCACGACCCATTCATGGACTGTAACATCAAAAATCACCTCCAGGCACATTTGAAGAGCTCGTTGAATAAACACTATTTCCTGGGAGATCAGTACAACCACCATTACTTCATTTCTATCATTTGCATTAGTCCTATTAATTTCATTTTGAAAACTCTTTCTTTATATAAGAATACTTTATTTTATTTTATTTGCGAGCAGGGACGTAGCAACCTGGAATGTGGGGGTGTGACACCCTGCCAACTTTCGGAACTTGAGAAAATTCAGGTAAACTTAGGTCATTGCATCGTCAAAATCAAGTAATCTTTGAAGAGCGGAAGGCTACATCATACTTTTACAACAGTTGAAAGATCGTAGTTAAAGAAAGCCAATATCAAAATAGCCTTTTCCACCCACAGGAGAACCTTAACTTTGAATATTTCTCTGCGGGCCCAACCATGGTGAACCCTATAGTAGGCTCTAGATATAAAAGAATTTCTAATACATTTTCATTACATTCTGCTTAAAAGATTCGTAAAATGGTTCTCTAATGAAATACTACACTCCTTTTTTTATAGGAATACCTAATATTTTTCTGAGCCTCAATATTCTTAAAAATTTTCGGTTTTGAGCCTCAGATTATTCTTAAATTATTCTTAAATTTTTCTTGCTCAA
>OLMO02000257.1:11788559-11801345 GCA_900291935.2 Cassiopea xamachana | reverse complement strand
AACGAGAACAAACAGAACAAGTCAAAATACGGTTTTAGTCCAAAAGCATTATTTCAACTACATCAATATCATCAATGCCAATGTAGTCCTCGCTATCATCTGAAGACGTAACTCTATATTTGGCAAGAGTTTTATTGAAGTACTCGATTTGTCCCATGAACCATCCATTCTCGTATAAAGCTTTGATTTGATTAACAAAATATTTTGGTTTTGATGAAGGTTGAGCCTGGCAATATTCTTAAATTATTCTTAAATTTTAGCAATTTTGAGCCTCAATATTCTTATAAACTTTATTCTTATAAAAAAAGAGTGTATTTGCAAAAAGCAATCTCAAAATATCGTTTTCGTGCCATCTGAGAAGCTTTACCTTGAAATTTTTTCTTCGGCTTCAACCATGGTGGGCCCTAAAGTAGACTCTGGATACGAAGGAATATGCAACACACCTTCTGTGAATTTTGCTTACAAAACATTAGTAAAATGGTTGTTCTATGACGTACTGCATTTGCAAAAACCAATCTCAAAATAGAGTTTTCCAGCCTTCTAAGAACTTTTATTTTGAAATTTTTTCTCCCAACCACGGTGGGCCCTATAACTGATACTAGAAAATGCCTAGCACATAGCCATGCTTACCCTCCTGTCCCTACCGCATGTAAATATTCGAAGAACATTGCTTCAAGAGATTTGAATGAGTAGAGATAAGTGATAATAGAACAAGCTCACCAACCAGGTAAATTCTGGTAAATTCTACCTTACACCCACCAACCAAAGAGGGTCATCACTGCTTGTCGGAAACAATTAGTTTATTACATTTTGAGCATTAAGAACACTTTCTTGCTGGACCAATTCCGGAGTTTCTTATATAACTAGGTGGACCACCATTTTTGTATCCAGTTACTCTTCACGAAAATATTTCTCTAAAGCTGCCTACTTGAAGCTTATACTGATAATGTTATAATGTTACCATCTCTCTCTCTAATTCTGTCTCTCTCTTGATGCCAATCCAATCTGATTCGTTTTTCTCTATCTATTCGAATCTCCTACCCTCAACCTTCACTCTCTCTTTTTATAGGTAACTTACAGAGAATCTATGAATTTCTACAAATCAAATTCAAGAATAACAGGATACGGAATTTACGTAAATATGGTAATAAACAACTTGGAAAAACAACTTTTAGACGTAAACATGACTAACGTAAAGCTATACTTGAATGAAACATATAGTAAACAACGATATTAGTGCATAACACTGCTGGGATGATGTAATCTGTACGATGTCACGCAACTTTAAAGCCTTCTGCTAGAAGTAGGTTATGCTGGATACAGAGTTATTTTGTAAAATATTTAAGCTCTGTGCATTTAATGTCATGACAAACACATTATTGAGATCACTTTCTGATGTTTTCATTAGCATTTTAGCGATTTTATCTCATATTTTTCACTTTGGATGTCACGTACGTCACGTGAGAATGGCCCTATTGAAATTGGTGGTGAAGAGTATCCAAAAAATGGTAGTTTACTCATCGTAAAGTCCATGTGTGGCACTAGAAATTTTCAAACGGGGAGCTTTAACTACTACAAACTCCGCAAACAGAATTTTCACCTTCTGATGGTAGCTAGCATGCCCAAACGAGTAGCCTATAGCCCATTAGTCCTCCCCATACTGGCAGTCCTGACAAAATAATTACACACATAGAAAAAAATGAAACCATATATCTTAAATATTGCAATTCAAGCTCAGGACCGAATCCAGACCAACTTTTTAACATGTCAATAATATCAGCTTAAAACAGTACTAATTTTGATAACATCAATCTTAAATAGTATATGGAACTGGGTACTGAACTACATGGTGGTGTAGCACCTCCATCACTACTCTAATTGGCACCCCTAGCCGAGGGGCAAATCACTCATGAAAATGGTTTACGAGATTAATAATCACTAGTGATTATTTTGTGATTAATTCAATTTTTGGTGTGACTAATTTGTGATTATTTTGAAATTAATCAAAGATTCAAAAGTGCTCTCAAATGAGTTCCTGTACAATTAAACTTGTTTAAATACGCCAAGGTAGGGAAAGATACTGGGAAGATAATACGCCAAGGAAGTGATACGGGACGTGCCGCTCATATCGGTGGGTTTTTCACCTGAAATTCCCTACATATGGGTCTGTTTTTAACCTTAATTCTGGTAGATGGGTAGCTTTTTCAGAATTTTTATCAAAACCTTAGAAATTTGAATAGACCTTGCATTCTCAAATCAACAAAATTGATAGACATGGTAACGAAACTTCCTGATATTCATGCAAAAGGGTTCGAAATTCTTGAAAAATTCTGTAATACAAATGGGTCCTTTTGTCAAAGTCCAAATTCACGTCGGCTCATGCTCACAATCAAGTACCCCCCCTCCGGGGTAAACCAATGCATACGTCAAATGAAACTACAGTATATGTTTCATAAATCAAATGACAACCTATCACGCCAGTTGTTCCTTTGTTCCTTTCCTTCGTGACCCCGGCATAAGAACGAGGCTATCATTTTGCTCCATCGCAGGATTCTCCAGTGTTTTCTTCATGTTCTCGAGCGCGTGTTTGCGGATTTGACCGGTGTTCACATAAAATTTAGAAAAGCGTGTATTTTCTAATTCTGTCATTTTTTCAGCAACATAGGCGAATGAACGTGGTCAAGAGTCAAACTTTTGTGATTAATATGACTGGTGATTATTTTGTGATTAACGTGATGTTTTGTGATTAATGTGATTAATTTGTGATTAAAGTGTGATTATTTTCGAGAGCGTACGTGATTTTAAGCAGTGATTTGCCCCTCGCCCCTAGCCACAACCCGTCTGTATCAAATCAAATCGAGATTCAGCAACTATTGCACAGTGGCGAACACTTATATTGGGGTGGGGGGCAGGGACGAAAGCCATATGACAGCCAAGACCAGTTGCATGTTAAGCTTAGGCTGGGCACTATAACCAGAATCAGTAATACTTGGAAGGAGACAAAGTAATTGGAAAGATATTGCCATGAAAACACATAAGAATAGGAAGGAAACTGGGAATATGGGGGCTTGCCACCAGAAAAATTTCTGAGGCCACACCCTCAAGAACATCGGAAAGCGCCCTTCTGCAAAAAAGCATATAAATCAGTGTCGTCATTGATCTTTACGCTGAGAAGGAAAAGATGATCCCCAATCATGTTTTCATCAAAATTTTACGATCTAGAACAAAAAAAGGAAAGCTTTGCCGGCCATGTCTGTACCCCAAAGCTATGCCTGAATACCACTGGAAATAATGGCCCTGCCACTACTATAAATGAATCTTCGTCACAATTTTGCAAGTCTGAAATTGTTTGAGGGTCTGGTGAAATAGGACAAAATCGGACGTAGAGGTAGGGGATTTAAGCAATCTGGACATCCAAGATTTCAAAAAAGCCTTAGAACGCAACTTCTAAACCTACAGGGCTCCAACACAACCCTTTCGTAAAGCAGCAATAAATATTGTATACTAAGTATTTTAGTCTATTTATTTTCATTTCTACTCCGTAGCTATTCATTTTCATCATGCTGAAAGGCTAAAAGTGCATAAATAAAATGAAAATGACAGTGAACGAAGCGTTTCCTTTGCTCCATCAATGTACATTTCTTATGCGTAATTTATGCAAAAATTTTCAGAAAACTTGACATTTCATACAGATAAAAATATGGGAGAAAAATTTCAGGAAGCTGGTGATGACGAAAAGTTTTATACTTAACTTTTACTTAGCGCATGTGTGAATTTTGTTTAACATTTGTTGCCCTGTACTTTTTCAGTTTGCTTCGACATTTCTTGCGATAAAGTAGATGCTTAATAGATTTTGGCTTGAAATTAGTGGACGTCCGTGGGAGGGGGGAAGGGGTACTTGAATACGTACAACACCGGAGGAAGAGGGAGGGTGCTCTAAAAATTCATCATTTTGACCGGACGTTCTTTGTTAATGGCTCCTAATCGGAAAATTTGAGAGAACAAATGTCAAACTTTCATGTGCCGAACCTAGTACATGAATTAAGCAGACGTCTAATTTACTGAAAACAATTGGGTCGACCCAAATCGATTGGCTCGACCGATACAGACGGGTAGCACGATTATGGTACATAAACTATACCTTATTATTTTCAGTATAAAACCTCACTAGTTCTAGTGCGATATGCAACTGTTGTAAAAGTTAATTGGCTCGACCCATCTGGTCCGTCGTTTGATTCAGTGTGGTGCCACAGTCGAGCTTATTGCAGTTAGCCCAAGCACATGGCAAGCTCGGGGTTTGAATTACTGCCATGTCTATCGGAAAAATTTGAATCCATCGAAGAAATTATATCAATCAGAAAAATAATAATTGACATCTGCCCGTTGGAAACTTGAGGATTCACGCTCACCAAAAAAATTCATCAATTTGCAACCCTGAGGCTAATGGCTCGGATGCATCTTTAATATCATTCAATTGAATGGCTCAGGGGTGCCCAACCAGTGAGAGGCTAAGAGCCATATTCTTTACTTTTATGCTATACAAAGAGCCAAATAAAACACATGGGGACAGATGCGTATTAACTCCATCCCTTCCTCCAACACAAAAATATCTCATATGACTCAAGTGAAGTAAACGTATATAAGAAATACACACTTCAATGTGAGCGTGAGAGCAGCATTAAAACAGGCAGAGAACCGCATGTGGCTCGTGAGCCGCGGGATGGCCACCCCCTGGACTAGCTAATACACCGCCAATGGAATGAGAATGATGAACGGTAAAAGAAAAGCATCGCACGTCAAGGCTGGTGGGATTATGTCGATATCATTTTACTTCAACGGCCGATGAGACAGGTTCCTTTGCTTTTTGCAGTTTTTACTATTGCATTTACACCTCTTTCTATAAAAACAGCTTTTATAAGAACGCGAGCCTGAGATTTGGTGGACAATTAAGAACACATTAAGAGCAAGGCTGAGGCTGGAGCACTGTCCTAAAATGTATTTTGGACAACAATGCATGAGCTTTCCACTAGCCTCTAGCGAAACTAGATAGTGTGCTCAGGATTCAGGATTACAAACTCCTTTTTAAAAAATTCCAATACTTTTCTAAAACATTTCCAAAGCCATAAAACTAAATTACCAAACCTTATTTTCATTTGCATTGCGACACCCGATAATAATAGAAAAAGCTATGTTAGACGATAAATTTTACAATTTTTTTGTGTCGTATGTTTTGCATTATAAATCGTAAAATAAACAAACATATGACATACGGTGTTTAACATGGAGCTACACCCATTTTAAGATACTTTTTAGAATTTTCCAAATAAAAATTCAAAACTTTTCCATAGCCATTTTGAAAAACCTCCTTTTCCAAAATTTTCCAGGTCCTAGAAAATGGTAATTTCAACTTCCGCAACTGTACAAAACTTTTCAAAACTTTCCAAAACCCGTACGGACCCTGTGTGCTAGAATTGTCTAATTGTAATTTTTTATAAACTTTGTCAATAACAAACACTGAAATGCAAGAGAGACAATCTCATATGTAATAGTCCGCTAATGAGCTCTCAATCAATCACAACATCCAATGTTGTCTTGAATATTGCTTTATATCTAAACCACAAACACCCTACTAATTTAAGACAAAATAAGGAATTTAAGAACAAATGAATAACAATTCAGCCTCAAAATTCTTGATAAATGAAGAAGAGCCAGTCTAAGGGCATGTTTATATGATCCCGACCAGCGGTTTCGGGTTTGTACGAATACCTGCAGTCAAATTGCCGAGATAATTAGTTGTCCCCTTCAGAGTTCTTTCTAACGTAACTTTTGTTTATCTCAAATTTTGCTCTTTATCAGTTGCCTTTGAAATGATTACGACAATTCATGCTTCGTGACAGTTGATACAAATAGCCAAAAGTCACAAAAAGAAGATTATGAAATTCGAGAGTGTGTGCTCTACAAGAGCACATGCACAACATAGTCCATTTACTCCAGCGAGCGGGATATCTCGCTTACCGGACTAGCCCACTTTCTCATATGTCAGGAAACAACTATTCCTATTGATTATATTGCGAGTTCTCGCAAAGTGGGCTAGCCCACTTGCCGGGAACACATAAACTGGCCATTAAGAACAAATTGAGAGCAATTCAGCCTCAAAATTTTAGAAAATTAAGAACAGCCAGCCTGAGCTTCAATTTTACTGGTACTTATAAACAAGAGTGTTATCTTTCAGACTACATTTAATATGATGATAGCAACTGTATTCTTTCTAAGTCAAACAGCCGCAACTGGCCTGCCATAAAAGCAATGACAAAACGCCTTTGTTAAATGGTGCATTAGCTGTTAAACCTATGAAAATCAACCGCAGAAAGTCAAGAAATTCCACCTACAACAAAAGTTCAGAGGAACTTTCATTGAGACGGCGTAGACCAGGGTTGTCCAACCTTCTTTCTCGGAGGGCCATTTTCATATTTAGGTCATTGACAGAGGGCCACTTATATAATACATATCATTAAGATGGAAGTTTTTATAGAATATGAACCAAAATAATTGCGATGTAATTTTGCAATTGCATCGAAATTTTTACCTCCATGTATTTTGTAAAAACTTTAATCTCAACACGGGCCACACCAGACAACATGGCGGGCCACGCGTTGGACAACCCTGGCGTAGACGACCCATCCATAAAGTAAACCCATTTCTAAAAGCTTGAAAAATGCGAGATGACATTCATACGAAAAAAGATGACGGAGGTATATTACACCGAAATCTTCATAGTCAACTATGATTCACATAACTCGGTATATGAATTCGTTAAGGTATCCGTGAAGTTTATTTTTCTCTTCATTCTATCCAGCTACCACTATTTCTATTAAAATAAGAAGTAGAAATATCACACTTGAACCAGAGGTGTTGCCAGAGAAGTATACGTTTTATGTTTCAAAGAAAGCTTCCTATGCCAAACGCCGAAATTTTCTGCACAATTTCACGTTTCCAGTATCAAAGCATTCTTAATACATTTTTAGCAAAAATCTCTTAGTTCCAATGTTTGTGTATTCACACAAAAAAGGGGAAAGCGAAAAGGAGCTTAGTAAGCAGCAAAGTTTAACTATTAATAACATATGCAATTTTATACGCAGATAAATCAAATTTTAAACACATACACATTTATAAACTTTCCCAGGTCTCAGCAATCCAGTACTGAACGTTCTTCTTTTCTTGAGCAATTAAGCACTACTTTCTCTTACTTATGTTAACAAAACGCGTAGCAGGATTGCTACTGTCCTCCTCCCGTTAAGGAGTATCAGCTCTTCAGTGGGACAAATCAAGCCTCTCGGGGAGGCACATTGGCATCTACACATATATGTATCCGAAAACATCTGGGAACATAGCCATAGTGTTAAGGGACGTATTCCATAGTCAGGAAAATTAAGGTGAAACCCACAGGCAGAACGAAATCGCCAAGACCAGTGGTGTCGCATGACCTATTTTCTAGGGGGTGAAAAGCAATAATTTGCCAACAGAAAGTTTTGAAACTGTGAATTTACCGACAGAAGCGATTTTCTAGCACGAGTTTCCTATTTCATTGGGTGCATTGATGTAAGAAGGGGCATTTAGACACTCTTTAGAATACGTCATGGCAAAACATGCAGTCACTTACCGATGAAATTCATTGAATCCAAATTTACCGATGAGATCGCCCAAAGTTGGAGTGTTATACCCCCACACTAGTGATGTGCCGAGACACCTTCTTTGGGGGCATTTTGACCAATTGACTACCTATTGTTACTAAAAAGAGGTCACAGAAAATACTGTGGCCAACTGTCTTGCAGCGTGGCTGACTTTTGACAAACTTTCTTGCGAATTTGAACATATTGGGGGGCGCGACGCCCTCCATCCGCACTTCCCTGTCCCACACCCACCACTAGTTAAGCTCCTGGCCAAGTACCATGGAGAAAAGAAAACAGTGGCGTTATAGGAGTCATGAGCTGAAATTCATTAAATGGATCATTAAGTAAAAGAAAAGGGTGCCTTAAAATCTTATGTAGTTGATAAATAATAAGGGGTGACAAAATCTACGGCTTTGCCTCCTCAATCCGTTGATTCTTTGTGGGTGATAAATAGGTATTACTGAACATTAATCTTGTTTGAATAAAATGAGTTCTTTACATGCTACAATTATGTATTTGTTTCCTGTGCGATTGTATTAGTGAGCAAATATAGCTCCTAACAGAAAAAGCTATTGCGAAACTAATCATTCAAAATCTCGTTTCAAAGACATATCAAGTCACTAGTGTCCCAAAGCGGAATTGTTGCCTTGCGCGGGGATGTCTCCTCCTTGCACATCAGCTCAAGCCCGTAGCCAGGCCTGGGTTTCAGGGGTGGCAAAATTGTACTCGAGGAATCACGTGGTACAAACTCTTAGAGCTCATTTCATACTCTATGTTATCACAATCAAATGGACAATGTGTGTGTAGGAAAAGATTGAACTTTCTAGTATGTCAAAAGATCAAGGTTGAGCTAAACCAAAATTTCAGAAGATCTGTTCTTATCTACAAATATAAAGCAACAATAAAAAAAGTGCAAAAAAATTCTCAGGGCCCAGGGGTGGCAAAATGCCGGTACCCTGTAGTCCAGGGGTGGCATTTGCCACCCCATGCCACCCCCTGGCTACGGGTCTGCATCAGCTGTCAGCTGCGGTTGCAGCAGCGCAATTCTTGTAAAATGATTATGCCAACCGGACAAAATTATTCTAGCAAGACAATTTTGTAAGTTACTCTCTACTAACAGCCGCGCACGCATTACTCTCAGCCGCGAAAAATTCTTACCCAAGCTACTTGCAGCCACGCAATTTCTAGGCTACCAAACAAATCCCCCGTGCATTATTCATTGTTTCAAGTCTGGCTAGTGTGTAACGTAAAGCAATGCATTACATGCTATACGTTCTTCAAGGTGTAGGCAGGCTTCGCCTAGCGAAATTGCACATTACCAGGGGAGAAATGAAGTTTATAATGTGGTAACGGATAGACAAATAAACTGTTGCAACGATAAATAGCAAAATCAAGTTTCGTCCTTGCAAAGCCCGAAAAATCTTATATCATCTAAACAATTTACAAGTTACTGAACGACATTCCCAGTTGTGATTTCTAAAAATTATATCTAGGGGGGCTCAAAGGGCAACCAAGCCCATAATTTAGGTGTGGCCTAGCTGCAACCACGCAAATATTTTTACATATATAGATATGATAATTTAGTACAATACTGATATATAATCAGCAATTAGAAATGCATCAATAACCATGCAGCAGTGCATAAGTGATCACGCCAACACTATGGAAGCAAGGTCAGTGCGCGTTGAAAAGAAAAGTTAATGCAAAAGCTTTTGGTGGGCTGAGTCTCCCCCTGAAAATCAACAACAACCTTAACAAGGGTGGTCTGCCGAGCCCCCCTAGAAATCACCCCTGGAAATTGCCCTCAGAGATTCTTTACCATGAAAATTATGCTTCTCTGTCTCTGGGAGTGTTATACACCGCCAGCATTCTGGCCTTTTCATGCACCAATAGATATTGATTAACTCTTCCATAGAGCATTCGCTCATGTTATAAAGTTTATTCGAAATTCTAGTTGCAAATACCATATAACAAGGTGAAAGCGTTAGCTATCACATTTACTTCTGTGCAATAGACCCTCCGTGGGGTGTATAGATCGTAAAAAGCGAATAAGACACACGTGATTTATGTAACTTTTTGTAATTTTTGTGATTTCTTGTGATTTTTTCCTGATTTCTCATGGGATTTTCCCGAGCGGTATGCCATTAGGCACCCTACGACATTTACTGGATATCATGCTAAAGCCTTGGGTAACACAAATCACCTTATGATTGAGAAAACAGGACTGTACTTTTATGCAGAAGAAAATCGTTAAAACACGGATAAATGGGCGAGCCTAGCAAGGAGGCTAAATGGCAATATAGCATGACTATATATTCATCCTCATGGGAAAAACACACTTGCTCTGATCTCCTTGTTACCCGTTGATGGTAGAATATGTTGCACTAAATATACCCCCCCCCCGAGGAAGCTGTCGCTATTTGGTAACGCAAATTGTCGTCGAACCTGTCGATATCAAATAAATCCGATTTCAAGAATACATCTGAAGCTGTAGGAAGTCTACATCGATAAAAATACAAAAAGGAAATTAGGTGCAATTCCTAGTACAGATGGGGGAAACTCAATAGTATTCTTAGATTTAGTTATTCAGCTGCTAGTTTCGCTAAGAAGTCTGGCGTGCCATGGTCGTCGATATCTGCTCCAGACCTGACACTTGAGGAGGAGTTTCGTTAAGTTGGAAGCATGAACTTTCGACGACTCGTACATTGCCTGCGGGTAAATTTTACGACCACAAAGTTGGTGGACTTGAACAGTGTGATATATGTTTTATATACAATGTCTTATTGTTACGAAGACACTCCATGTAACGCCAAGTATAAGCTATTTAACTAACTACTAAGCAACATACTGCTACAAGTGTACGATTCGATATTTCACATGAGCACTTCCCTGCGACCGTAAGAACGCCATGGGCAACTGTCTGAGAGCTGGAAGCAGTAATTGGAAGCCTAAACTCTGCTTCCGTCGATATTGTCAAATTACACAGTTTGGGTAGAAACAGCTAGTGGGCATGTGTGAAATTCTGAAGCGACAAACAGTTGTGGAATGTTTGTTGGGAGTTACCCTACGAACGGAAGGGAAGACCCATATGGACAGACTATATGACCAGCTTCCGTTCGACTCAATAATTCAAATTGCAAATAGAAAATTTCTTGTTTTCCTTTTACAATCCATTTAGCATAACGAAGATTATATAATTTCTTCTCAGGACCTTGAAGGCGTTTTCGCAATCAACGACTCATGGTACCACTTGAGAATAAGTTGACTTTACTTTCTCACTTGCATTATTCATACTTATCCCACTGCCGAAAATAATATATTATTCTTTCTCGTTGCTTTACTTCACACTGCATTGCTAGACGTAGGAGGCGCGGATTTTTCCAAATTAGCAACTCTCAGTAATATTCAAGCTCGTTTATAGTTATCTCACGCTTAGTTAGCAGTGTCATTATACATCAAAATTCTGAATCATTTTCCTTACTACTGACGCTGTCTAACTGAGAGAAAGAGAGAGAGAGCTCAATATAACGGGTGGCTTTTGGCTTCCATCCAAAAATAATGTCTGCCATTTCCCACACTTGCTACAAAATGACGAATACCACACAGGTATCCTATTGTGTGCTCCATTCTCCAAGACCTTCGGAATTTTCTAGTTTCTAATATTTTACAGAAAAACAAACTTACCCTTTACTTCATGAACAATGGCAAGTGTCGAGAACCACAAAAGAAAATGGAGTAAAATTCTTCTATTAATTCCCATACTTTTCCTCAACGTTGTAATTTCCCTTTCAAAGGGTACAGCTCTCTCTCACTGAAATTGGACAGCCGCTGTTGATATTTGTCACGCGTAATATGTAGGCAGCATAGGAAACACTCGCGATTGATGCTAAAACCAATTGAAATTTACTACCCCAAGAAAGGACACTTCAAGTCCGTCTGCGAGCAGCATTCAACTGGTAAGAACCACCTAGCGTTGAACCAGCGGTTAAAGTATCGACTCCTATCAAACCAGTAACCTGATAATTAGTGAAGACAATTTATACCGCACTTTGGTTTAATCTCTGCTATCTGCTTCCATGGAATTCCGAACTGAAGGGGTTAGTGCAACTACATATGCAATATACAGAGGGCTAAGTGATCGAGTATGCCTAACGTTACACGTACGCTCAGCGATTCTAGCAGTCGGAAACAGCACTGAGAACTGGATATTAAATAAACGCTGCTCATTTGTAAGCAAGTTGTCGATAGCCGCAGCCCCACGTCCTCTGTTTCTGTGTCAAAATGTAGACAACATGCAGTTTCCTTTGGGAGTATCGTTTCGAGGCAAGAGTCTTTTCTCGAACGTTATGATTTGTGTGGCCCAAGAACATCCGATCATCATCAATGATAGTCATCTTAGCTACAACAATTAGCTTAGAAGTCACCATAATGCAAACTTCCACGTCCTCTGTTTTTGTTTCCGATGTATTACAGGGGCCGCGCCATAAGGGAGGTCGGGAACCCAAAAGCTGATAAAAGTTTGCCATGCCCCCCACTTTCAAGGTCAATGCGTGGCCTCTGCATTATGATGTTTTTTTTATGAGAAGCTGGTTTATAAGAAACGAGTACTAGGAAGGCCAAAAAATTAAGAATCCCTAGTACACTCTTTTTTATACGAATTGAATTTATAACAAATATTCAGCATCAGAATGGCTAAAATGTAAGAATAATTTAAGAATGATTCAACGCTCAAGTTTCACCAAGATTTGGAAATTTTGTGTATTTTAGCTATATTTCTGCTTTTAGATTAACTTTTTCAGTACCGGTACAGAATTTACTATTCTACTCTACTTTGTTCTGCTTACTGATGAAATAAAACATCAATAACGATTTGAATGTAGTCCTTGATTTTCAGACGTGGAATAATTTAAAAACTCCGACATCTTCGAGATTTAAGAATAATTTAAGGATAATCTAAGGCTCAAAATCAGAAAATTTAAGAATATTAAGAAGGCAAAGCACAAAATTAATTATTCTTATTAAAAAGTGTGTACACTCTTTTTTTATAAGAATAAAGTCTATAAGAATATTGAGGCTCAAAATTGCTAAAATTTAAGAATAATTTAAGAATATTGCC
>OLMO02000257.1:11750947-11787178 GCA_900291935.2 Cassiopea xamachana | reverse complement strand
GTTGAGCAAGAAAAATTTAAGAATAATTTAAGAATAATCTGAGGCTCAAAACCGAAAATTTTTAAGAACATTGAGGCTCAGAAAAATATTAGGTATTCTTATAAAAAGAAAAGAGTGTATCCTCTTTCTATGTATTTCTGAATCGCCTACATCCCACCAGTTTAAGAACACATTAAAAATAATTTAGCCTTAAAATTGTGGGAAAATTAAGAACAGCCAGCCTGAGCCTCAATTGGCTCTTACAAAAAGTGAGTGCAGTATTCTAAGAAGTGCGTGTATGGAAAGAACATGCTAACTTGCAGCTCCGTAGGTAATATTGCGCAGCGGCGAATTAATGCTATCAATAAAGTGGCAAAACGAAGCTTCGACGATACCTGTCAACTATGAAGAGCTTCCAGGCATTACTTTCTTTCTTATTCCCAGAATACAAACATGGCTCAGATACAGGCTGAATGTTGAAAGACTATGAAAACTATGAAAAACTGAAAGGAAATTTCTTAGAACCAAACGAGCTGTTTATGAATTGCACCTCTGCGATGGATGCATTTTGCCATACCTCATACGGGACGAGAATATTTTTCGAAACTTTAGACTGAAAATACTGGTAATTTTCTTTGCGCTAAGATAAAGCTTTCATATCAAAATGTAGCGCGAAAATTGGTCTTTACGCTTCGATATGTACTTTTCAGATATCATGTACGAGACAAAAACAACATTGCAGATACTACAGCATATTCTTCTACATTCAAATGATTGCTGTACTGAAGCACAGTAGATTTCCAAGGAGTAGTTGTTTTCAAACTGAAAATACTGGTTCGAAACTTGAAGAAAACGTAGGAATAAGTCAAATAACGGAATTATCAACAATTAATTGGGCTATTATCATGTGCACTTCTTTTGATTTTTGCTCACAATTTTGGCGACGGAACGCAAACGAGAAGAAATCTGCTGAGAATTTTCTTTGCGGCCTATTAAAAACAATAGGCTTCGCAGGTGAGTGAAAGGCTATACCTATTTGTCCACGCACTTTTTCACATGTTGCCGATGGCTAATTGCTAAATGTTAGGACAGAAAAGTAAAAGCAGAAATGAAGAAGAAAATGTGAAAAAAGAAAAACACGAGAGTTTATGAAGATAAGATCAAGTCCATAGCTAAGCCTGGGTTTCAGGGATAGCAAAACTGTTGTTGAGGAATCACGTGGTGGAATGTCTGATAGTTTATTTCATACTTTATGTTATGACAATTAAGTGAATAATGAATGTGCAAGAAAAGATCGAAGACCTTTCTGGTATGTCACAAAAATCAAGGTTGAGCTCAACCAAAATTCAAGAATTCTCTCCTTAGCTACACAGTTAAAGCAACAATAAACAATTGCGAAGAAATGCCTATAGGTGGCGAAAAGCCGACATCCTGTTGCCTAGGGGGGGGGGCATTTGCAACCCTATGCTACCCCATGGCTACAGACTTGGATAAGATATGGTTGTCATATTACCCAGGTTTTATCAACCTTTGCTGCTACGACAAAGCAGTTTAAACGAAGGACAAAGCCCCCATTGGGTTCTATCAATTTTTCTGCGTACAAAGAGTAGGCCTACCTTTCCTCTATTCGCTGTTGGTAAATGTATACTTTGGAACTTATCAAGCCCAACATGTGTTGGAGCCAGTGTGGACACTTTGTAAACGGCGCACGGAAGTTTGCATTTCAGCCATTCATTTGCGATCACAATTTGGAAAATTTGCACAGTTGAAAATCTGATTTGCGCACTTACATCAATTTTAAATTAACATATTTAAATTGCGATTTCTACACCTGCCAGTGATATAAAAACTTCTGCTTACAGCACGCCGCAACCAAATCATACAGACAGGGGCGTAACTTCCACCCTTTCATTAGGGGAGGCTTTTGCCCCAAAAATTGCATCCATATTTAACTAACAGATTTCAAAGAGTGAGATAACTAAGATAACCATTGCAGCAGTAGTAAAAGTAAGGCACAACATGGGCTTTGCCAACTATAAAGAAATCATTTGATTGACACCAAGTTGTTTTTATCCCGCATATAATGCTCAGCAGAGATGAATTCATCTATTTGGAAAATTCCACTAACGCCTCTCAAAATGGAGGCAAGGAAGCCAACTATTTTATCACAAAAACAGAGCTGTGTGTGGTGGAGGAGTGAGAGAAAACTAAGGGTCTATGGCCTTGCCCCCAGGAAATTTTTCAGGGCCACTCTAGAACGTCGGAAAACGCCCTTTTGGAACATGGGATAAAAGTTGCTATCATCATTGATCTCTGTGACCAGAAGGAAGTCTGATCCTTGCACCTGCAAACGAAAGACGAACAAGCTTCGCTGACCATTCATTTTGCTAAGAAGCGAAATCTCGCACCAGTGCATCTAAGAGAAGATAGTCTACTCCGGAATATGCACTAAAAGTCATATCTGACAAGGCTCTTTGATACTATTGTTGCCCTACAATGAGATTCAGTTCCCATACACATTGTGCTATTTTACCAGTTTGGGTGTCACACCCCGCCCCAGAGTGTAAGCTACATGCATACAGGGCCATAACAGACTATTCTTCTACCACTTCAGGCGCGAAACTAGGAATTATCGGGGGCAGGCATCCAATCCATAGAAAAAAACACACTAGAATTATTTGAAATAATATTCGGCCTTGGCATACTGCTTTTTCAGATTCATAAAAAAAGAAAAAGAGGAAGGGGGCCAGTGGTGAAGCCCATGGAAAATTGGCTGCATGATGCCTGTTTATCAAAGAGAAAAATACCCTATTTACTATAGAGAGGGCAATCCAAAAAGGGGGTACTTTGGTTCTTTTGTTGAAAAGGACATGAGTTTAGACCTACAAGACCCCAGTAGCTTTGCTTCAGTACTTGTGGAATGTGTGATTACATGAGCTTATACGGAAATTTCGAGCATATGAACTTTCTAATATCTCAAGAAGTTATAAATGATTATAAATGAGTAGCCATGACCAATACAATTACATTTGAAATGAAACATCATACAGTTCTTCTTACACTATACATGACAGCCCTTTCCTCTATCCTGCTTCTTTTTCCATGTCGGAGTAGAACTTTTGAGAGTTCTGCATTTCTTGCCTTGGATTTTACATTTCCAGACAATTTTGGCACTGTTCATTTGACTGTCAAACAATCCTATGACATTAAAAGGAAGCTTTTTTCGTTCTAAAGACTTAGGTTCCAGCCAGGAACAAAGGAGTAAAGTGTATGCCATATTAAAACTTCTTCATTCGCGCTTGCAACATGAAGAGTTTGTACGCGCAAGGGTAAATTTTTCTCCAGAAAGACAAAATGCGCAATTAACGTAAAAGCCTTGCGCGAGCAAACTCTTATGTATACACTTATTTCTTTATGTGTAATACCCGAGGGTGTCGAAGATCATGCACTTCCACATCCCTCTGTCGGTAAAAGCATGAATAAGGGCCTTTTTACAAGGAGGTAGGGTCACCTTACTTGTAGGGTCACCCTCCTCTATTGCTTTTTATCTTTCAGTTTACATGTCAGGTAGGGTCACCCTAGGCCTAGGGTCTCACTATCATCTAGGTAGAGTTGCCGTCCTAGCAGGGCTAGCTGTTTGTTTACTCGACCCTTGCAAAAGTGTAGTAGGATCAATTGTACCTTGTCAATGTGTTCGTATGTTTTAATGTATGTTAATTATGTCAAAAGTTACGTAGTTCCGGCATGTATAAAGTGTATTGTAAAAGTATTATGAGGAGTCAGTGAATCAGTCAGTTCTGGAGTCAATCAGTGAGCAGCATCATAATCGTTTCGCGACCACGTCTTGTTCCTGGCTCCGTGTCTCCACACGTAAAACTGGAATTATTGTAAGACCGACCCCTCTTACAAAAGCTCTAGGTAGGGTGACCCAAGGGGTAGGGCTGTCTCAGTTGGCCTCGATATGATGTAAATCATGTAGTGTAGCACTCGGGCGCCACATTTTCTATCACAAAGAGATAATATATAAGCAGTTAATAGGACAGCAAGAGTAAAATTGATTGCATCGCAAAAAGCCGTTTTTTCGCTAGGCTTATTTGTGAAGTATTTGTTCTCAGCCAAAAGGAGGCTGAAGTGAGCTCTGCAAAGACCATGAAAGCTAGCCCTATCCCCAGGCTCACCCTAGCTTAACAAGTTTACATGAGAAGTGCCTCTATATCATGCTCCAACATCAATACAAAATAAATGTATATTTACACCCAAAGGACTTGAAAAAGTCACTTATGAGATGAAGGAGCTCCATCGCCTGCTTTTTCAGTTCCTTAGGGCCTCAAGCTGCACATGGTCCAATTAAAAGCTGGAGTTGAATTCATGGAGATCAGCTACTTCAAAGGCATCATCAGCTTGAAAAAAGCTTTAATGGAAGTTAGATATCTTCTCAGTGAAGAGAAGGATTATAAAATACTTTGGAATAATCACAACTGCCATCAGCAGAAGCCCCTGGCAAGAACAAATTTTTATTAGCTGTGCTTCAGGAAGAGAATGCAGCTTTTTGGGAGCAATATCTAACCTAATTCACAGTATTTATAAACCTTCCATAATTCTACTGACTATAAATTTATCTGAAATAGACATTTAAAAGATTGAGGGCCTATGTCATATTTCAAATACCTGCTGTGATAATGCCATAAAAATCAACCATAAAGAGTAAGCAAAACTTCCCACTTTTTAGTCAAACATACGGTGGAAATAATCATTAATTAAAATATACAGGTTAATAGCCTATCTCAACTTGAAATACTTGAGGGCGAATCTTGCTTCAAGGCCAGGTCTTCATCAACGACATTCTCGCATACCTTGAAATTTCAGCAATCTTCCCTAGTTCTGAAATGAAGCTGCTCAAGTGCATTGAGCTTATTCTCTTTAAATACATAGTGTATTTTTCCAAACAAATCCATTGAAATTATAGTAACGTCAAACCAGTGGCGTAGCTAGAGGGGGCAGGGGAGGGCGGCTGCCCCCCCCCACCAACCTTTTCCAGCTGCTTGTCGGAAATTTGTCGGAAAATTTGTTGGAAAGTTAAACACGTGAAAAAGTTTGTCAACAAATATGTTTTTCAAGTTTAAACCTTAGGGCCTGTTTTTATATGAGATTCCACCTCTCGTGAAAATTGCTAATAGTAGAGAAGTATACAAATTCATGAACAAACAACGACCCTTTGATACGACGTATAAATGGGGGCAACAACCGAACTTCAAAGGTGTTTGTCAGAAAACTTGTCAACACAACATCCCTAAATTTCGTCGGAATTTGTCCGGGTTTCGCCCCTTCACTGCCAAATCGTAGCTACGCCACTGCGTCAAACCAATTTTCACTTGTGCTGAACAATAACAGTAAGTCAGCTAAAAGGTTGCGGTTGTGCAAATTGCTTTTAGGGCATGCTACAGGATCAGTGCAACAGTGAAACTCCTCATCCTGCACACAGACATTTTCAGAAAGTCATAAATGATTGGCTAACCAGGAAAAAATTAACTGTTATGCAACTTGGTGCGACAGTCACTGGAAGCACACTGTGCACCAACCACCTCTAATTTGTCCATGGATCAAACAGGCCACTAACGATAACTTCTCCACATGATCAAATGGAGGAGTCATCCTAAGAGGCCGGCATCATAGCACCGTACAGGAGATTTCCCTTGTTGTGACTCAGAAAAATCAAATGAAGATGAATTGAAAATTGCTACTTGCCAGTTGTAATGGTGATAAGATATATCTTTCTATAAATATATCTTTCTATAAACTACCAGCTGCTAATGCCTCACTGCTGTTAGGACATACCATTCTATAAACTACAATGCTGTTTTCAGGTAGAGAGTCATAAGATGAATAGCAAGACATAACTAAACTCAACCCCCTGAAAGAGCAGCTCCACGCTAAACAGGGTTTGCTTTTATTGCTCAATTTTAATAGCTACTTTTCGTTATATATATAACTTAGTTCGTAGATTGTTTTTTCTTTTTTCTGTAATTATACTGAAGGGCTTTGTGTATAAAACTTGAATATGAATGTGAATGTTTACTGTCGCCCGTGCGAAAAGTGCCACAGTGTCTGTTCCCCTCTGACTTTATTTGCTTGCCCCTGTGTTGGCGCCTTATCATAGCAAAGTGTTTGTTGAAATGCTCGTCAGAGTTGCCAAACGCGACTATCAATTCATCCAACATTTGAAGTGAATGTTGAACATTGTTGATTGAAATGTTCTTCGCTTTTGACCAGGGCTTTAGAAGTCTGAAGATAAAGCTAATTTGCCTAATGCTCATTGGAAAAGGTGCATTCGAAGTAATGTGGTGACGTGTAGTAATCCAAGTAAAACTATCACAGCTATGCATTTATGCTTAAGCTTACGCGTACCCTACTTCCTAAAGCAGGGACAGACAACATCCGGCGCGCAAACAAGCTCTAGCAAATGTCCACCGACGTTGAGATTCAGCCCTTCCGACTTGATTTTTCCGATCATGTTAACTATGGTCCGATCAAACAATTATAATGGGTGTGTCCACATAGAAAAAGGTTAGCCACCCCTGCTCTAAGAGCAGGGGCGGGAACATTTTCTAGACCACGCCCTTTTTACCCTAGAGAAACGCTCTTTTTGAGCACAGATATTGGTTCAGCTGAGCACAGAGATTGGCATAGATGAAAAGGCTGTGTATATGAAAGAGCAATGATGAAAGAGAGCCCACAAAATGACAATGAAATAGAATTGCTTGACGAAGACATTTCTTAAAGTAGTACAAACGCAACATTTGCATTCACAGTTGGAAATTACCATAAGCTGTTGCTTACATGCATGGTCAAAAGACACAAAGAAAGCCGGAGACTTTTTTGTACGTTGAAGTATAGTAGCAGTCTAAAATATCATGATCATTGATTGAGCATCTACCTAATTCTTAAGCATTTGCAGTAAACATATTTGAAGTGCAAAACTTGCATTTTCCTAGAAAAGTGGGATCCAACATAAGTAACAAGAGAATTTCCGGGGGCTGTGGCCCTCCTTGGCCACCCATAGAATATCAACTGTCTAAGGAAACTAAGAGCCTTTGCCAGGCCCTAAAATAACAAAATTTTACAAGTGCACATTTTCAAAAGATGGGTGTGGTCTGCACTTATGGATGAAAATTGGGCGTGGCTTTACTTTATGTAAAGGAAACATGTTTAAATGTTTTGCTGCAATCTTCTTCAGAGCTTTCTTCTTGCATTCCTGTGCCTTCAAACACTCCCTTAAACCAATCTTGCTTCCCAGCCTTTTCAGTGGCATAATTGAAACATCTTCGTTTTTTTCAAATTTATTGCAATAAACATGTATTTGCAAAGTGTTTCTGGTGAAATGCTGCTTCCTCCATCAGTTTTGATCTTGTTGTATGTTGAGATCAGCCTTTCTACATCGGCCGATTGTGGTTTTGCTGCAATAGTTCTAGCAAGAGCCACATGTAATGACTTCATTGAGTTTTTGCATTTTGTAATGCAAACAGGTTGGCTCAGTTTGTTTTTAATGGTAAAATGCAGCACTCACTGACTAATGTTATTTCTAGTATAAAACATATGATCGGACTGGGGATGGAGTCATGCGTGACCTGGAGTGGTATTTATTTTGCCTTTTTTTCAAATCCACACTTTCCCCAGTTACAGAACCACAGTTTTAATTTACAAAACCACAAAATGAGTCAGAACCACACTTATTTTAGGCCTTGGCCTTTGCCGTTTGTGTCAATGAACAAATCTGCATATTCATGCAGGCAGTGTCCAACAAGGTATTATTCGCTGCCTGCAGGCGAAGCTTTCTCCCTCTGTACCTGCCAGCACCTGCCTGCACGAATAAACTGACCGACCATCTTTATTTAAGTTATATTATAATACATTTATAAGTTTCAGCTTTTGCTTATGTGTACTAATAGAGACTGATAGATAAACATAAAAGAAATGAAAATTAAATGAATTGAAACATGAGAAAAGTCATAGCTTGTGCAAGCTGCCTGCGGGCAACACCCACCGCACCCGCGTCTCTATAGAGCCCTGCATGCATGCGTGCAACTAAGAATTTTAAAGGGCCTACTCCAGTCAGGGAAAAAGGGCTGAAGTCAGGGATGGCTCTAGGGGAGGACTAGGGAGGCTATAACCTTTCCATCGGACCACGCCAGCCCCCCATTAGAAGGTAAAAAACTATTTTTGTCGGGGATTTTTTCATTTATAGTACCATTTAAATGGTATTTTAACCCCTTCATCCGAAGCATCAGTCCCCCTTCGAAAAATTTCTAACAAAACTCCTGTCTGAAGTCCGTCCAATGAGACTCATAGCCTTGTCTGCTCAGGGAAGAGAAAGAAGAAAGGAGTGATGAGGAAAAGCGTCGGAAGAGTTTTATGCATAACACTCTCTACATCTTCGGAAAATGCCCTTTTACAATTTATAGGGCACTGCGAAAAGGGCACTTTTGTTCTTGCGCTGAAAAGGGCAAAGCGCAAGACAACCAATCCCTCTCGTAGCTTAGCCCCTGTCGTGCTAACGCCAAAACTAGAAAATTAGCAGCTTCGGTCCATTTGTCACTGCGGCAAAAGGCTGTGGACATCTTAAGAGATTCCATCAATCGATACATTGAAATTAAAAGATTGTGTATCGGAATTCCTGTCTGGAAGCAAATATCATTGTTTATGAAAAACCATGAAATATGTCGTGTTGTTTTGCTACCAGAGAAACACGTCAAATTCATCTGCTTCCATCGTGTATTACTTTGCTCTTTTGAAGTCATAGAATCTTCAACTATTGAATAACCATTGAGACTTCAATAGTTATTCACACAGGGACATTGGAAGCATTTAAAGGTGGGTCACATGTATTCAGTGCAGGGGTGCTATGGTGGAAACTTGAGGGGATTAGTTCCCATATCAAAATTAAGAGAGCTTCTCAAGGTCTCAGCTCCCTTAGCCTAACACATGCTATGCTGGAGAAGTTATTAACTTTATAAATGCAGTGCAAATGGAGGAAAGAAGAAATGTTCTGTAAAAGAAGAATGCTCAGGATTGAGTACCTATTATAAGCCAAGATAGTGTTTCATCGATTAGTACAGAAGAACAAAGTCCTAATAAACTTACAAAGAGTAAGCTTGGTAGCTTTTTCTGAAGCGTAAACGTGACGATCAGTTCCTGATTGCTTTACAAGTTGGCTTTGTTCTTCTTTCAATAATTTCACCAATATAGCAGTGACAAGCGCATCATTTGTATAGAAGCAAAAGCGGGCACTATCGAGGGCGTGACCAATATATTTTCCTCAACACAACTCTTTTGTCGCATTTTCTGGGACAGCAATCCTGATTAAGTGATACCTTTACTAGCAAGAAAAGGTAATCCTAGGCTCATAATATATAAGACGTTTATAGCTCAGCGGAAAATAAGGTATTCTTATAAAGCATAGAGTATGTGATATTATTGTATACCATCATGTTCGCATTCAGAAGCTCTTGATTTCGCAAGTTTCTTGTACCATGAAGAAACGCCCTTCTTTTGATGTGATTGTTTCAGCTATGGTTTCACCATATCTCAACCTTGATTCATTGTTATTACATTAAATACTCAGAAAGTACTCGCTAATCTTTAGCACTTTTGTACACACCTTTCTATAAAACGAATGCCTCGCTTCTCGCTGAGCCTGAATATTCTTAAATTTTTCATTTTGAGTCAGGTATGCAACAGTCGGGTGTGTTTGGGGAGCTGGAGACCCCAATAAAACTTCACTAAGCTCCCTCGTCGGTACATGCATGTTTGAAGATCTATATACATGTGCATCACTTTCACGTCCCTCTCATCATTTTAAAATTCATTTAAAGGGCGTGGTCCGCTAAGATTTCCCACTTCGATCTCTGTGGGCAATTTGGAAGTATTTCATCTCCAACATTTCTTCCCTTGCACTATCTATGTGTTCAGCCTAAGCTAAAAGTGTAGCTTTGCTTGCAAATCAAAGGAACATGGTCAAATCTTTGCTGATCATTATTCTTGAGAGATTTCGTAATTGCCAAAGGTGCAACTTTTCCTGGAAATAAAAGCACACATTTAAATCTAAACTAATATCTTACTTCATCAGAAAGCAAAGCAAAAATAACAGAATAAAAGATATGGTGTCAATAATGCAGTATTATTTTTCGAATGCACAAAAATTCTTGACAAAGTATGAGCCATGCATTATTCTTAAATTATTCTTAAATTTCAGTAAATCTGAGCCTCAATATTTTTATAGCAAAGTATAGAAGAGAAGAGCCTCTATATCATAGAATTAAAAGTCGGCTTTGAAACTTACCTCGAACACAATACTCGACGAAAGGAAATTAAGTATCGACCTCTTCCAGAACATTTTGAATACACATACTGTAAAGTAAAGTTTACAAACTTATCAACAAGTTCTCTTGGTATTTTTGGTCGAACTTCAGAATCGTTTTTTGACATGTGCAAAGAGCTAGGAAATTGAAAAACCTCACATCAACTATACAACAATTAAAATGACCACAATCATCATACGCACCACGTATTACATTTGACACAACATTGTATGAACTATAGCCTTTTTTCTTATCTTATCTTTATTGTTATATGTAAGCCAGCCAAGTACAGATTGCCTGTCTAGTGAGATTTGCACTTTGGTATTTGGCAATGTATTATAAATGAAGTTTGAAAAAAATGAATGCGTTGTAATAAGTCGAATCACATGGTCAAATAGGCAAAAAATCTAAGTGTTGTTGAAGCTTGAACCTTCCATTTTGGGTTATTCTTATATGTCAGTGATTTTGAGCCTTACCATTCTATATTTCATTCTTATACAAAAAGATTGCACTCTCCGAAAGTAATTAACTTAAGTTTGAATCTGCCACGCACTATACATAGTTGTCTACCCGACTCCCATAATCTAATGGTAGTTGAAGTTGTGCAAGGCTACCCATGCAGTGGCGTCGGAACGACTTTCAAAACTGGAAGCTTTTGAAATATCAACAAATACAAAAAGTCTTTTGTGGCGATGAATGCTGAAAAAGGCTACAAAATTGTGAAATATGCTATTTTACGCATAAAATGTAGGCGCAGCGCCCCCTGTCCTCCGGTCTCGACGCTCTGCCATGAATAAAGAAATTGTTTATAATTGATTCCTTAATTCGTCGATTTTGTCGAAAGATGTTACAGTAAAACCACTATCTTCAAATATATGATCTGCTTAGCAGATGTTCCTGTGCTGCCACCAAGAGGATTAAAGAGATTAGATTTGTAAATCAAAGCCATGATTTGTTTATGAAACAAATTCTATACCCTCCGTGTGAGTGTTTACAAATCTTTCCTTTGTCTGATACACTCCGGACGTTACAGTGTTATCCTATGATCAACGCAATAGAAATCCACAGGAATATAACAAAGGACGTATAGCAGTTGAATGAATCTGTTCATTGTCACACGCATTAGGGTTAACTTGAAATTAGGGTAGCCAGATGGCTTAGGATAAAGTAGTCCAAACCAGCTGAAAATAGTGGCCAATCTAGATCAAAAAGTCCAAATAGTGCTGATGACATGCGATGTCTCTTTAAGCATGATGAAAGATTCATTCTGCATCTCATCGTCACATCAAAAGTCTTCCAAATATTTACTTTGACGCTGCAACTTTACCGTTTCTTGCAGCTGTCTTGATGAATAGCTGTGTGAACATAGAAACTAGGGGCACAGGGGGCACATGCCCCCACTTTTCACAAATTTGTATTCAAAGTGGGCCATGGCCCCCTTTTCACCTTATATAGCTGCTCTTTTTGCTTGTGAGGAACGCCACTGAATGTGCCCCCACTTTTTGAATGCTCCCTACGTCGCAGTGTGGCTAATTTTCTTGTTTCCTATTGTAACTACTCATTTCCCACCTGCAGTGGCGGACCCTAGGGATTCATGGCCCCCTAAACGGCATCATTTCCTATAGCAAACAATAATGTTAAGAAACTTCACTCATTAAAAGGCAATAAAATGAATCAGATGCCTCCACCAAAAGTGCAGCTCTGGGTCCGTCCCTACCCGGCTGGACGTCTAATTTCTGGAATGCTCAAACGTATCATTTTGGAAAAGTATTTCATTCTCCGCCCTTGTGTTCTTCAATTTTGCTACATGATGATCGATATTGCTACGTGGTTACCATATCGTAGGTAAACCCAATTAGTGAGGCTGTTTGTAAAAGAAGCAAATCTCGTTTATCGTAAGTTCAGCAGGGTGAGCATGCAACCTATTGATATTGTCCTTGAACATTTTTGTGATTCGTCGTGCTTTTGTCTTCAAGAGTTCCCATCCTACTATTCACAAAGAAGGCATGACATTGTAGAAACAAAACAAAAACCATGTTTTATTGCCAAACCAACTCTCGTTTCTTCCAGTAAATCATCTTCAAAAAAGACAAAAATAGATGAATTTCACCTCGCAAAAACAAATATGGTAAACGTATTGTTCTTTATTTTGTAAGGAAGTTTATTTTTTACCCAGTACTGAAAATTTTCTTAACTTTTTAACGATTCCTATATCAAAACTTTCTAAATACTTTCTTGGCAATGATTTTTTTTGAGTTCCACGTGCACATTAGAGGTAAGTGAAAAGCTCCATGTACACTTGAAACTTTGATGTATCTTGGTAAATAGCAGAAGCTATGCTGTTAGAGGAAAGCCAATATAAATCTATAACATTTTGTACAGAGATTCATCGTATTTTAAACACTTATACGCTTATAAACTTCCTTAGGTCTCAAAAATCCAGTACTCAACGTTCTTAACTTTTTGAGCAGCTGAGAACTACTTTCTTACAAATAAAAAATGTGCGAATTGCTACTCTTTTAATTTAGTTTGATAAATACTTATCCTAAGCTAACAGTAACATCCACAGTTTTGCTTAAACAGACAAAAAGGCCAACTTTATGCTGTATGCCGAATGTGAAATTTCCAGGCACGTCAAAGCTGAAAAATTCCAAAAGTGGGAGATTTGGCCTGAAAAAAGCCAGTCTGGCAATACTGCCTGAAATACGACGGACCGTTGACCATGCTGGAAAGTATGAAGCTCGTGCGCCACAGATGTACGCAAAGCAAGGTTATGGTGTACAATATCACTACCAACTCGGGGATGTTCGTAAGCCAGGGCACTTAAATGATACTTCTTCCCTGACTCAGGGTGTAAAAACTCGATATTTTCCCAGAAATTAGGATTAGGTACTATCATTTTTTTTTTAAACTTCATGTATAATATCTCGTTAAATACTATAACTACAAATCTCGCTAACAAGGCAATCTGCAATTGGCTGGATTACAAATAATATCAGTAATAAAAACAAATTAATCTATAGTTTATATAGTCCTGTGTCAGTAAGAGAGGAGTTCTGGGTCAGTCCATGGTTTGTTTCTCATGCACAAAATGTAATACATGGTACGTATGATGGTTGTGGTCATTTTACTTGTTAGATAATTGAGATGAGGTTTTTTAATTCCTAGTTATTTGCACATATCAAAAAATGATTCAGAGGCTTGGCCAAAAATACCAAGAGAACTTGTTGATAGGTTTGTAAACTTTACTTTACAGTATCTGTTTTCAAAATGTTCTAGAAGAGGTCGATACTTAATTTCCTTTCGTCGAGTATTGCGTTCGAGGTAAGTTTCAAAGCCGACTTTTAATTCTATGATATAGAGGCATTTATCTTCTATACTTAGAAGCATGTCAGGACGAAGGCTTTCACCAATTAGAAAAGACAGCGAGGGGTAGCCTGGTAGAGCTACGTATAGTTTAGAGGACTTTAATGACGGTAATGTTTGGGCCATGAATTTTAGCACTGTATTGCATGTCCATGTATAACGACCTTGTTCTAAATACGATTAATAATAATAAGATAATAATAATAATAATAATAATATAATTCTTCAAAGTTGGTTTTTACATAGTTTGTGATAAAAACTAATCAAGACCAACTATTTGCAGTAATATACAAAGTTTAAAAAAAGGAAACTCAGACACAACGAAATTATAAAAAGCAATGTTTTTATCATTTGCATATTTTACAGTTTCAGTTCTCTCTACCCCAGCTTTTTATGCACTTTTTAAAGTGCATAAAAAGTTGTTTTGCTTTTAATACCATTCTGAAGGTGTTTCCATAATATGCTGCCTCGAAAGATTAAGCTATCGTTTCCACATCTAATAGTGTTAGTTTGAGGCAATATTAACACGTTTTTTTTATCTCAAATCATGTGTACTTCTGTTTTCATGGAACATGTTCCACATAAAAGGTGAGTTTTCTTTATTGATACATTTATAAACCTCAATAATTAACTTTCGCAAATTTTTTATATGAATTGTGCATTATGCACTTTGATGCTAAATTGATACAAGTCAGAATTTTCTTACCTTTATACATGGAAAAAATTGTGAGCAGAGTAAGGCAAAACACTAGCAAGTGTGTAGTGCGTCCATTTTGGTGACCTACACCAATACACTTGAAGAAACAAAGCCTCTGAAAACTCGTCGCAGGATATGTTCAGAAGGTTTCTCTGACTTTCCCTGGTCTTTTAGCATTTTAGAACAAAACCCCACAACTTTCTCTGACTCTCCCTGAGCTGGTCCAATTTTGTTAATTTTCTCCCTGACTTCCAGATTGTATGAGCCCTGTAGACACTTTTCATTGGGGGGACGCCCTGGCCTTTTGGCCAACTACTGTGACTAAAAACAAGGTCAAAGAGAACACTGCCACTGGCTGCACGCTAAGCCACCCCAGTTTTTGCACCGTGAGTGCGCCAAATGTCATTGCGAACGCAATACTGTTCCGGCGTACCAAACTCAGAGATTACTGTCCGCCACAGATTTGCGGAGTGACATGAGTTAGTTCGGTTGACCGCTTCACCATCAATATGGAACTTGTGATACGTTAAACCAGCAACCTAATCTTGAATTGAAAAATTGGTCATATGGTAACCACTTGCACACTGCTGATAAGACTACAGGAATTTTGAAGCTCAGATTTATTGAAACTTGAGCATAATTTACGTACAATGCAAAGCTCAAGTTTCATCAAAAAGTAGTTTTTTCTTTGTTTAAAGCAGCGCTTCCCGATTGGGGGTGCGAGCTGTGGTTCGCGGGGGTGCAAGAATCAATCGTGAAAGACGAAGTAAATATATTTTTTCGTCGCAAAGACTATCAGTTAAGATATTTTTTTCATAACTGGTCACTACCGGCCAGCAAATCCATTGAACAAAAATCATGACTTCTAGAAAACTGCATTTTTCGACAAGAAACGTTGTCCGAATTTCCGCTTTTCATTATGCTTTTAAGCCTTTTTTGTTGCATTCAAAACAAGTGGGTGCGAGACTGCCCTCGTCAGGCTCAGGGGGTGCGGCGGTGAAAACGAATGGGGAAGCGCTGGTTTAAAGTTTCTAGCCATAAAATCGATGCTTGGCTTATTGTGTCCTTTTCTGTCTTCTCTTCTGTTCCTGCTTTAATTTTGACATGAACTAGCATAGGACATCTTTCAGTTAAGAACATATGAATTGCCTTTGGCACAAAATCAAGAGATTTTTAGTAACACTGAGGCTCAGCAAAGAATTAGGCACAATTAGAATGAAAAACGTGTATAGCTGAAGGTTATGCTTTAGGGAGAACACTTTCCCGTTCCCTCATCTTGTGGGAGTGAGAAGTTTATATAGGAATTAGGTTCCTAACAGAGATCTTTTTCCTACAATCACCTCACCATAAAAAATAGCTTTTTGCGCAGAAAAGAACGAAACCAACACTGCAAAGTAAGGCATGGGCAAGAAGGAACAAACAAAATCGATCAAAGCAATTACGAAAAGCTATTAGGTTCTTAGTACAGCTTAAGCAAACTCTAGTAGTTTTTTTATGGCAGAAAACATAAAGCAAGGCCATTGACTGGTTAACATATCTTCGCTCGCCCCAAAATGAAACTTACCGTTAGCCGTTGCCCATGGGCAGCAATATTGCTTCCAGGGCTAGAAGGCTGTCCATTTAAACCAAACTTCAAAGATTTGGCCTTTTTGTTGCAGGCTTGAGAAATATCATTTGTTGCAGGCTTGAGAAATTTTAGTTGCTCTAAAGTAAGAACTTTTCCAAATTTGACCTATTTTGGAAGTGCACACCTAGCTAGCCCTATCCACAACTCCTCCGATCTCGAACATGTTCTCATTTCCTTTGATTTTGGTATGCTTTATGTACAGAAAATGCACTGGATAGGTGGAACTCTGGATAAGTCGAATAAAGTGCTAACTCCTTTCAGCAAATAACTCCGCTTAAATCGAACAAAATCGGGAAATTCAAAGAAAATGTGATCAAGAAAGTCCTCTCAACAATCTTGATCAGCATTTCATCAATTTATCTTAACAGGTAAATACTTAGTATCCCGTTGTCTTATTGAAATCGTCACAGAATCCGGACGACCTTTAACAGTCTGAAGGTCGTATGGATTTCGTAACGACAATTGGGGCTGGACTTGCATACAACTCACTTCTTGCCCTTTCACTTTAAATAAGCATTTGCTTCTTGAGGCATCTGCGTTCAGCAAATAAAGTACAGTTTTTGCAAGTTTTCTTTTGCTACCCTATTTCAGTAGCCAATGGGGGCATATAGGGGCATTTGGCAACTCTGGAAAATGGACCAAAACAATGTTTTGGCAGAAATTTATGCATATCTTGGGTTAGAATGTTCCAAACAAGGTAGCTGAAAGCGTATTTGAAGAGTGATTGATCGATTAAAAAGAAATGACATTTTCGAAAAAAGAGGACCTGGGATCTAATTTCCTTATATGGTCATTAATGAATAAGGCTTATTTGAGTTATGCAGTCAATTACAGTGCACTGGCACACAACACACGCACCTAATGTCTTTTTATATTAAATTAAATTTAAATGATTTGGAATTTACATGAAAACTTTTTCATTACTACCTCTTATGAATTTAATGATTTGGGGTAACCCCAGAATCTGGCTTTAATAGATGAAAATGTGCTGCTACTGTCCGCATAGACTATAGTGGTCTAAAGTCTACTTGAATGTCTACCCCTTGGCTCATTGTTCTCTGTGGGTATTTGGAAGCAAGATTCAACTTACAGAGATGCAAACCTCGATAAGTCGAAACCTTGATGAGTCGACCAAATTCTTGTTTCCCCTGGCAGTTCGACTCATCGAGGTTCACCTGCATTTTAAAACATTAAAAGTAATTCGGCACTGCTTCACGATTTATTTCCTGGCACGAGATTTTTCATCAATCATTGTCGCGATTAAGATTTCAATGAAACCATGTGTTGCATTATGGGTAGGCGTGCAACTAGAGGGGGTCCTTGGGGTCTCGACCCCTGCCCTTTTTCAACCAAAAGAACGAAAATGCCCTTTTACAGAACCCTGTGTATATCAAAAAGTGTGTTTTCCTTAGATTGAAAGGCGCGGTTCCAAAAAGTTTCTTAGGGGCTTCACCCCTAGCCCCTATTTTTCAACCGGTGAAAAGAGATTGCAAGGATGATCGTTGGACTCCAGAAACGCCCATACTAGTAAATTTCACACACTATTTCTTCCGTTCATAAATTGCAAAACAGTATTCAAAGGTAGTGTCTTCTATAAAAAGTTTTAGTGTGCCCTTTTCGTGGATTGGATCCCTGCCCCTTGAAAATTCCTAGTTGCATGCCTGATGGGATCATTCAAAAAGTACATAAAAGAAAGAAACACGAATTTTATTTAACAATGCAGCTTTTTTCGGCTTATCTTTTTCACGATTCCAGCCTTTATTTGCCGAGACACTTTTTTAAAAAGTCACGGATAACACTAGCCAACACCCTTGCAACATGGACGGCAACTGACCAACGTTCTTGCAGTTTCAAACATAATGGGTGGTGGTGACACCTACCTTCAATAATCACATCGCTGGATTCCAGTAATAAAACTTTATTAAGGTTTTCTTGGAAAAATTTTGACTTCCGATGCAGAGGCCGTGCAACGATTATGAAAGTTCAGGGGTCAAGCTAAAGTTAAATCAATTTTTCGGGCTTAGTCCATACCATAAATAGCTTACAGGCTTCAATGGATTTTCATGTAGGAAGTATAGCACTGTATTATCAAATTACTTGAATTTTAGCTCATTTTGTGGCAATTCTTACATAGTATCTGCAAATTATGATCACCCTTTACACACAAGGCTTGGTAAGATAGAAACACTGTGAATTGATGAGCAGTTAGGGATAGGGAAAGAATGGGGTTCAGGAGACGACGACCCTGAAGAATTTTTGAGAATTACCTTCTTTACATCTCATACAAAACCCCTTTTATTTTAGAACTTCGCCCTTTTTACATAGGCAAAAGCACATTTAAACCTTGACTTGAGAAATTTCAGCTTCTACAAAAGAGAGTGTAGAGAAGAACGAACTGAAAAGGTTAGAAGGAAAATATTCTAACATAAAGAGAGGACGGCAGTCAGGGGGCAAGGTCCCCTAGAAAATTTTAAAGATTTGCGCCCTTTAGACCTCAGAAAAACGCTCTTCTCTAACTTTAGATTAGAGATATGATTTTTCTAGATCAACAACAACACATTGAATGATCGAGTTGAGAAGGATTAATTCCTATTATAGAGATAAAGGTTTATTTGGGTTCCTCTTCAATACAGGCAGAGATTTGCCGAAGCACTTTCAATTGGGGGAGGGGAGGCTTTTGATGTTTCCACAAACTACTGTTACTAAACAAAACAAGGTCACAGAAAATAGTGTCACCATTTCTCTTGCAGCATGGCTGACTTTTGATCAACTTTCTTGCAATTTTGAAAATACTAGGGGCGTGACGCCCCCCAACGTCCCCCATCAGCGCATCCCTGAAACACAGGATTCATAAATATTGTGCCTAATATTTTTCCTGACTTTTCTTCAAAATGAAGGTGTTTTCCTGACTACATATAAAAAATACATAATATTTTTCCTTACCAGATGGTGCTACAAATGGTACAATCGGCCCATCTCCTAAAACTAAGTATAGCAATGATATCGATGTTGTACTTAGTTATTTACTTGGAAAAAATAAAGCTGGCTTGCTTGGTTTAGTATATATGACTTTTCCAAGCTATTTGCCTTGTATGCTAAAAGTATGTCTGTTCAACATCTTGATAGTGAATGCGTGAAAAAGCCAAGGAGGCTTCAACAAATGGCTAAAGAGTGAGATTGAAGGAACTAAACAAAGACCTAAGCACGAATCTGAGCTACTACAGTTTCCTTTTCTATTTTGCTTTCACTCGTTGTGAGATGAATTGCCATAAAATTCTTTACAGTACTGTATAATAACTTTTTACAAAAAAATATGTAACAGCATATTTAAATCGGCAGTAAACTATTAGCTTTTGTGCAAAGTTTAGACTCGGTGGACTCCCAGGTATTCATGTTGTAATGGTATAAGTCAAATCTTAGCCGTTATTACCTACATATTTTAAATGTAATATATATGAATATTAAGTCAACGTTCAAAATCGTTAAAATTATGCAAGACTCAAGCTTCATAAGATCTTTCATTTGAGTATTTTTGTTAAGCATACAGAAGTAAGTGAAAAAGTAGAGCTACTGCACTAATTTTTGGCATCGCATAACGAAAATAAATTGACATACCTCCATTATATTTTATATTGTTCATAGCAGTTTTTCACTAAAGTAGTACATACCCACTTATCCTTTCTGCTACACGCTTTTTGAATTCTATCGAATTCACTGGAGAGGAAGTAGGTCTTTTAGATTCATGGAAGACGTAGCTTTGCAAGCAAGCTTTGCGTTGGATAGAGTTTCAAGGCTATATCCCAAGCTAAATCCAGGACAGTCAAGATATGAAAGAAGCTTTGTGTTAAACAGAAACACGAGAAGCCATGGCCACAAGTTGCTCGAAATTTTCTTAAAAGTTGCTCATTTTCAAGAAAGTTGCCAATTTAAATTTCAACTACGCCCATATTCACTGAATGATAAACTACTCGATAAATTTTGGACCAAAATGAACGTTTTTCCAATATCTTTCTTACGAGCACAGTTTTTCCAGTTAACATTTGAAGATCAGCCTGCCTGTTTCTTAAAAGTTTCTCTTAATTGTTACTTTATTCTAGCCTCTTGTTCTCACAGAAAGTACTTGAACCTCATTGTTTGCCGCAAAAAGGGTGAGGCTTGAAAGTTAGCTCCTTATGCAATATTGTGTCAGTTAGGGGGTCATTCACGCTTTAACGACAACTTTACTGTTTTTAAGGCCCCCTCCCCCTCTCGTAACGCTTGGAACATTATCTCTCGATATGAAGTAAATAATGGTGTAACAAATCGAGGTACCTCCCCCCTAAGAGGCGTTACAAACCAGGTAAATGATCCCTTAAGTGACTTCTCATATTCTAGACAACTTGGGAAATAAATTTCAGTCAAGATATACAGAAGTATGTGCATAGAAATTAAAGTCAGACAACTTCACAAGTAACTTCTTTATTTGATGGAGGTCTTAATGCCAAATATACGGGGGAGTTACAATAAACAGGGCGTTGGAAAAAAATCCCAATTCAATAAACGGGGTGTCACAATAAACGGGGGCTGGAATTTGAAAAAGGTTATAAGTGATTATACAAGGACGGAAATAACAAGCATATTGTCATAAAGCATAAAACTAAAATATATACAGCAGTACTCTATTTTGCCATGAAAATTGGTCGTAAATAGTACTAAGAAAGAAAGGAAATGAAATGGACTTGCTCATTCTTTCAGTTAGTGTATTTAGGAAGCAATGCAAGCAATCTCGAGTACCCAATTCGATAGAATTTAGTCTTTCTTCCAGTGCTTTTTACTTGTGGCAGTGTCATTATTAAGTTTAATGCAATCTGCTGCCTTCAGTGCAATTTTCATCCTGTTCATATGGTTCCATATGTTTTGTCACCAGTGGGACCTAGAGTGATCTTAGCCAAACTCATCTTATCATTTTAGAGTGATCTTAGCCAAACTTTGTGGTCTTGGAAACCTTGAGTGAGGTCTTGGAGATTTTAAATTGTGGTCAAATTTCTCAAATTCATGTGCTTATTATTTCGCAAAAGCCTTTTTGCGTTATGGTCTGTATATGTCCTATGCAAATTTCGAGAATAGTACAACATATATTTTAATGTGAAATCAAAAAACAAAGGTTTTTGGATTGGTTGATGGGCGAGGTCCCCAAAAGAGCTCAAGTAGGGTGTAGTCAAACTCTTTCACAGCATATCGTGGTCTTGGAACTTGTAAGTAGGGCCAGGTCTCCAGTATCTCAATTGCAAAAGATCACGGGAAACAGATGGCTGTCAATAATTGCTGAAATAGAGGATTGTGACAAGTATGTGGCTACCATGTTTACCAATTCGGCAGAGCGGCATTACAAGCCCCTCCATGTTTACCAGCTACGCCTCATGTTAAACCTGCGCGCTCAATTTTGTCTGCAAAACGTAAACCACACACCTCCAAGACAATTTTCTAGGAATGGCCCTGTTTGCGAAACTTCACAGGCATTCTCTTCAAGCACCGTACTATTTATAAGACTCAAAATCTCTATACTGCTTTTAACGCAGTTCATGAAACTGGTCTGAGCGATTTTTATAGCCTTGTTTCTACTTTAATGAAAACACGCATACCCCCTCTCAAAGCAAAAGTAATCAAATATCGTAGTTATAAAAAGTTTGACCCTTCCAGTTTCCTCCAAGATGTTAAGAATACTGATTTTAAATGTCGAATAATGCGGATTTTTCATATAGGAACATTTCATCTGCTTTTCGAAAACTTGTTGATAAACATGCTCCTTTAAACACAAGAGTTCAGAGAGGAAATACTGTCCCCTTTATGAATCTGCAATTGCAAAAGGCAATTAATGCAAGATCAAGGCTCAAAAAGAAGTTTAATAGAAAACCTACCGCTAAAAATAGAATAAATTTCCAAAAACAACGAAATAAACATGTTTCAATGAGAAAAAAGGCAATGAAAAGTCAGTTCAAAAAGGCAACCAAAAATGGTATCATGTCAAATAAAGAACTTTGGGATCTCGTTAAACCTTTCTTTCAAACAAGGAGGGGCTTGCAAATAGCGATATTTCTCTTGTACAATATAATGCTGTTGTAAGTGAAGGGCAGGAATTGACAGATATTTTTAAGGACCACTGTATAAATTTAGTTGAAAAATCCGCTGGTGCCGGAATTTCTGATGGTCGCCAAGTTGTTCGCTTGATTATTGGAAAGTATAAAAACCACCCTAGTATCTTAGCAATAATTCAAAAGCCAGAGCAAGTAATGGAAAGTTTTACTTTTCAAGAGGTAGACAATAAAGAGGTTGCACAACTACTGAAATTTTTGGATGGCAGGAAATCAACCGGTGAAGAAAAAGCTGCCAATGAGCTTACAAATACTTTAACATCGGCAATTAACTCAACCATTCGAAATTCGTATTTTCCAAATGATACTTAAAAAGCAGCAGTCTACCCATTAGACAAAGGGGGGCCAAATCGCACAGCAGAAAGGAATTTTCGCCCTGTGAGTGTTCCCAATACTTTTTCCAAGATATATGAAAAGTCTTATAAAAAGCAACTTATTCAACATTTAGACAACACACGTTCTGTTTTTATTGCGGCCCATAGGTAAGCATATGGAACCCAGCATGTTTGATACGCTTAATAGAAGATTGGAGGTCTCACCTCGACAATGACCTTCTCGTTGGTGCAATTCTAATGGATCTCTCGAAAGCTTTCGACTGTATCCCACTTGATTTGCTAATTGCTAAATTGCAGGCTTATGGATTTGATGAAAATGCTCTAGTTCCTACCGACTCCTATTTCAAAAGACAAAAACAATGTGTTCGGATAAATAATAAAGATAGCTCTTTTCGAGAGGTTGTATGTGGTGTACCTCAAGGTTCTGTACTAGGGCCAATCCTTTTTAATTTCTATATAAATGATTTACTACAGCACAAAAAAGCGGCAACATTCTATTCAAATACTGAAAGCTTTTTTCGTCCGACACTCATCAGAGTATGAGAGTATGAAAACGTCCGATAGTGACCTAAAGGTTAACCGAAATATATATCCAGATGCGGTTACATGTGATAGGATGCGTCTAATTGCCCCCCAAAAGTGGCCAATAAGGACCTATCAACCATTGTTTACTTGAAGAGTCCCAATGAGAAAACGAACTGTTTTTGTCTACACAAGACTGGGTTTTGAGTCTTGATGTAAACAGATTCCAAAACACTTAAATGAAAAGACAATCTTGCTTGCCCAATGATCCGAAAATTGTCCTCTGTATATGTTGTCGTCTGTAAGTTGTCGTCTCTAAAACTAAATTAGGCTCAGAACTCGACAAAATAAAAAAGCTGCTCATCGAAAATGGGTATCCAGCAGAGGTTCTACTTTCTTGCATCAACTAAAAATTAGCCAACTTTGCAGCAGAAAAAACATTTGGTCCAAAGAAGTGCCCGTTATACCTAAAATTGCCTTGGATTGGTAACGTTTCATCAAACTTTGAAAATCAAAATAGTAAAGTCATTACAACTTGTTTCTATGCTGTGAAATTCTGTGTGGTTTACAACGCTAGAGTTATGCTACCATCTGCTAAAAAAGAGTGCGTTCCTACCACTCAAAAAAGTTGTGCAATTTATGAATTTTCGTGCCAACGTGAAGCTCGGTACGTAGGGCGCACTATGCAGAGACTAGTAGACAGAATAAAAAAGCATGTCCCCACGAGCATCAGGAAGAAAAGTAATGCCGCAAGAGAGCCGCCATCTCGCATATGTAAAAGCAACAAGTCTAAAATTAATTGTGAGGCGGCCATAGGAAAACACCTACTTGCAAATGCAGAATGCACCAAAACATATACAGACGACAATTTTCGTATCATTGGGCAAGCAAGATTGTCTTTTCATTTAAGTGTTTTGGAATCTGTTTACATCAAGACTCAAAACCCAGTCTTGTGTAGACAAAAGCAGTTTGTTTTCTCAATGGGTCTCTTCAAGTAAACAATGGTTAATAGGTCCTAATTGGCCACTTTTGGGGGCAATTAGACGCATCCTATCACATGTAACCGCATCTGGATATATATTTCGGTTAACCTTTAGGTCACTATCGGACGTTTTCATACTCTCATACTCTGATGAGTGTCGGACGAAAAAAGCTTTCAGTATGTGAATAGAATTTTGCCGCTTTTTCGTCCTGTGATAAAGTCCTGTAGTACCAACAGACTATAAATGATTTATTTTTGTTTCATAAAACAGGCAACTCTCTATAATTATGCAGATGGCAATACTCTAGCCTGCTTCTCCAAAACTACGCCCAATCTTGTGGATACTCTGGAAAAGGAAACAGGAGCTGCCTTATCATGGTTAAAGCAAAACGAGATGGTTGCCAACCCTGACAAATTCTATGCCATACTGCTTAGAAAATGTCAAACAAGTACTAGTGGAGAAAAAATTAGCATTGATGGTGAAATAATCAACTCTTAGGAAACCGTAAAGCCTTTAGGCGTCATCCTTCATTATATACTTGATTTTGATCCTCATATTTCTAATATTTGCAAGACCTGCAACACAGCTAAATTTTTTACAAAGATTAAATTCGTTCATTGGCTTTAAGGAGAAAAAAGTTCTTGTTCAAAGCATTATCTTTTCAAATTTCGAGTACTGTCCTTTAGTCTGGTATTTTTCATCTTCTAACTCTCTTCAGAACATTGGAAAGTTACATGAGCGTGCTCTGAGATCTCTCTATAACGATCATACCAGTTCGTATAATGATTTGCTTTCCAAGTCAGATAGATGCACGATGCTTATTTCTCGCCAAAGAGCCCTTTTCATTGAAATTTTCAAGACCGTTAACAAATTAAACCCACTTTCTATGCAAAAAATTTCAAATTACGGACCTCATGCTATTCTTTACGAAAACCAAATGATTAAGCCCATATAGGGCCAAATCAAACCACTTTCGGGTCTAACAGTCTGATGTCCATTGGATCACAGATTTGGAATAATCTACCAAATGAGCTGAATCAGCAGAAAATTTGAAAATTTTCAAGAGACTAATTAGAAATTGGGATGGACTTTCTTGCAGATGCAGTGCTTGCAAGTGCCTGCCTATGGAAAATACACCCAAAATATAGCGTCTGTTCGTTTTTGTAATTTTAATTTAGAAAACTTTTTAGTTGTATGTATCATATATCAAACTATTCGATTTTGATTAGTTAGCTTTGTATGTATGTTTATGTATATTGTTAGCTAGAAAATTAATTTACACACACACAATTGTTAATATCAAAGTTTAACCTCATCAACTCATAACCTTTCAATACTATAGCAGATTTAAATAAACATTGCTTGATGTTGTTGTAGAAAAGGTTCTTACTAAGAACCTTTAACAGCTAAAATAAGTCAGAAATGTAGCTTACCCAAACACCAATTTCACAATCTAAGCTCTTTGAACAAAGAAAAATACGCCAATACCTGCTGCGAGCGCTCAATGGAACTACATTCTATTTTATAAAAATACCTAATTTTTTTCTGAGCCGCAATATTCTTAAATTTTTCTGATTTTTGAGCCTGAATTATTCTTAAATACCAAAGGTTTAACTTAAGCAAAACAAATGAAGGAAATGAAGGAATATATTCCAATCTTTGTTGATGTTTTCCTATATCATAAGAGTATGAAAGAGTTGATAGTTTGTATAGATAATGCAAAAATACATCTGAAAGCTGTATTAAGTGTTGCACAGGATGCTCAATTTCATCATGGCGGATACGTGTCAGCAAAAGATGATGCACAAATCAAATCGTTTCATATCGGCAATATATCCGTTGTTAAGAATTGAAACAAGTACTGGTCAAAACCGGAATTAATTAGCTATAAAAATATAAAAAAAGAAGCGCTTGAGTGACTTCAAAAAACTACTATATATTAATATTTTATCGCTTGACCTCTCATTGTTTTGACTTCTTTGATGCAACTTTGGATCGTTTAGAATAGCTTGTTCATAAAATTCAGGGGAAACTTCTGCAATTTGTAAACAGGTAAACAACAACCTCGCCCTCTGTCTTCAGAGAACCAAGGAAATCATTATTTTAATTTCTTGACTAAAAATTATACATTTCTCACAGTATTTAAGTTATGATTGTCTATTAAAGCATAACAATACAACCTGCTGCTTGTCTATTAAAGCATAACAATACCACCCAGTTTAGTGTACTGTACATTTTCACTTTCTGCCTTGACACAGGAATGCATAACCATCTGAAAAATAAATTCCCTTTAGTCTTTCTAAAAATTTAAGCAGATAATTCCAACACGTTTTCTTGGAGAATGCCGATGCATTCAATCTCGATAAATTTGCTATTGCATTCTATCAGTTGAGTATTGCCATTAGGCTCAATGCACTCACAAAACATGGGAAAGTCTGAATTCATAGAAGTGGGCAGTAAAAAGTTTTGTATGGTATATTTCTTCAGGTGAAAATCGATTGCCGCCAAAATCGTGCTTATAGGAATTATGACAATAAAGTAGAACACATGGCTATGGACAACCTATGGAGCCAATTCGACAACTTGTGCAATACTTTTGACGCCCGAGTGTATAACTGTAGTAAAAATGTCTTATGTCTTGCTTGAAATTTGCATTATTCTCAAATTATTCTTAAAATTCTGCGATTTTGACCCTCAATATTTTTATAACCTTTATTCTTACAGAAAAGAGTGTATACTATTGGTTCTATCGTATTTTTTGCTAAGCTTCCTAAATGCACTAGAGAACGAGTTGAACTTGAGACAGGCGAAGGTTCACAGACTGTAAGCTGTTGACATAGAAGAGGAACGTTGCTCCAAAATTTCTTAGTTTAAGTTGGCGCTTCTCAATTATGTTTTGCAAAGCCCCCCTTAATGAGAAGAGAAAATATTTCGCCCCCCCACACATGAAATAAGATGATTGTCCATAAAGATTTTACAAGTATACCCATTCCGCGGGGTCGTATGCACCCCCTTCAACATCGCATCAAGCCCCCCAAGGAGGGTGCGCCCTACTATTTGAGAAACGGTGGTTTATTTAAAGGAAGTCAAAAAATTTCAACTAAGCGTGTCTTCTCTCTCAATTTGGTTGTGTGAATTGTTTTCCTGGATTACGAGCGAGAATTTATTGTCGTTTCCAAGACTGGCAATCTTTGCCAGTCTTGGAAACGATAAGTAAAAATATTTCAGGTAGAATAAATCACGTTAACTTTCATTGCAAATTCATCTTTTAAGTGTAGATACTACTATGGAATAGAGATTTCGTGACTTTTTTCATCAAATGCTTCGCGAAAACAAATGTTTCACGTAAACATGGAAAAGAAACTCACCGAGGAAATCATGAACGAAAACATGGGTTACTTACAAAAATCAAACAACGTTTGGAAGGCTCTTATCAGACCATTATTGCATTGTGAAATCAAAGAAATCTCTGCAGCGGAGTTGATCTTATTTTACAAGTTTATTAATGTTAGAAGGGAATAGCCACCAGATATTGCGGTGTTCTTTCAATACTTATTAGCGAATTTAAATCGGAGGCTTAAGGTTCAGGGCCACCATTTGACATCAAAATAACGTTTATTAACACATCAATTGCCCATCGCAAACACGATAGTCCTTGTCAAACGACCGAAAGGCCACAGAACAGGTCCCGGTGAACCTTTGCAAATATAGCAAACGCGTTCTAGAATGAATATTTATGGTAGCGACTAACTTCATTCAAATAGAATATAATGCTTTTTAAATGCGATACATAGTTCATACAATTACATAATGGTGAAGTGCTAATATGCAAACTGTAGTCAGTGGGTATTTGCTAGGCGGCCGGCAGTTGACTTCAGATAGCGCCAAGGTACAAAGCTTCATTCTAGCAAAACTAGGGCGAATAGTATTGATTCAGATTGTCAGACAATGCGCACATGCATACATACATAACGTACTTTAATAAATAAATACACAGAGATTTGCATATAAGAAATTTGAAATCAAAAGGTTGAGCATCTCGAAATCAGAAATTGTACATTTAGGGGGTGTAGACAGGGGCCGCACCATAGCGGCGCGGGGGATATGACCCCCAACTTTTGTCAGAAGAAATATTTTGGTATACAGGAAATATAATCTAAACCCAAAAACTGATGTAATTTTGACGTGGCCTCTCCACATTCAAAGTCAATGCGCGGCCCTTGCGTAAAAGGGGTTTTGATTACCTGTCTAACAGACTATTTTATTATTGAATAATGACTAATTTCTTCTAAAACTTTAGACTGATGAATAACCAGATTCATTCATTTGACTTATGACTATTAGATATGAGTTCAACTTTCTTATAATAGTTTTCTAAGAAAGTCAATAATTTCAGAACTTCCTATTCTTCTCTTCCATTTGTTGTCTGATGTGCAGTTTTTTTACTCAAACTTTGATTCAGGAGCTCTATGGAGAATCCAAATGTTCACAGGTAATGAGACCAGAACTTCACACTGACCGTGAGAAACCATCTCTACCTTATTTCAAAGGTGGTTATGGAATGAAAGCGCAAACAAGGAGTACAAAAATAGAAAATATTTCCAATTTTGAAACGAATTTTTTTGTGCATCCTTATATGCGTGCTTCAAATGTGACCACTACGCATCATATGTGGTCCTAAAGCCTCGCGGCTAGTCCTCCCTCACAGGGGCTATATCTGACAGGAACTGTATCTTTGTCCCAATGCTCCCTCCCTGGATCCATCCTCCTTTACCTCCCCCCAAAAGTATAAACCTGGCTATGCCACTGAAGATGAGCAGGTATTTTCCCAACTACTACAAGGAGAAGAAGAAAAGTTGTACATCCATTTCCTTCCCAATCTAAATGATTTTAACGCTAGCAGATGGTGGTACTGTTTGCTTTAGCTTTCGAATATTCTTTAATAGAATAGTCTGCTGTCATTATGACACAGGGAAGGACGTAAATTTTCGAGGATGTGGGAAGGGGGTGTGACATCCCAAACAGAGGAAGAGAGCAATTCGCAGAGCAATTGTATCCCGTTACAGGGCAATGATGATATCATAATTTTGCTGAAAATTATGGATTTGAAATACAGCTATTTCTTTATTTTTAGCCTTTTTTATTCTATCTCCTTCAATCATTTAACACTAGTCACACTAGTCACTGAGAACAACATATTTCTCTATTTTCTACCACTAAATGCAACAGTGAGCTCCTTTTCTAACTCATTTCAAACCAGAACACAATTTTCTATAGAAGCTGATCTTCTTGTCAATAGATATGGAGGTGTGTTGCTAGTGAATCTCATTTCATTAAGACACTCAGGAGATGTGGACTCTTTTGAATATTCTTTCACCTTTCAACAGGATGCTGCTCAATTTTCCATTGGAATAATACCCAGGCCACACTACAACCATATGACCATATGCTGTGTATCATCGTTTTCCAGTTTAGACGGATAGATCATCTAGTTTAAAAACGATCAGCTACGTGATTATTTTTGACTGTTTGGAACACAACACAATTGCAGTTCAACTTCTTCAATGGCGTGTGTTGGAGTTTTTGAAAGGCAGGTTCTCTATACAAAAGGTTCACTATTTTACTGACGGAGGTTCTGTGCAGTACAATAACAAAAAGAACTTCATTGACCTATCTATCACAAACATTATTTTGATATGACTGCAGATTGAAACTTTTTTGCTACCTCGCACGGCAAAGGCTCTTGTGATGGCATTGGGGGAACGTGAACGTGAACTCAAAGTGGAGGGGCCTGGCCGCTGTTTCGACACCCCTGTTTAAAAGCTTTTTTTATGTCTTACTTCATCATAATGCAAAACAAAATTGTAACGTAATAAGAAATGTTGTATCAATAGTGTCAAAGCTGATCTACAAACAGTGCCTTAACTCTAATACACAATGGATTTCATGATGGTTGAGCCTTGCTTTATTCTTAAATTATTCCTAGATTAATCTTAAATTTCAGGGAGTCTGAGTCTCAATATTCTAACAAACTTTATTCTTGGACTAAAAGGAAGCTGTAAAGCAAGGATACATCCTTAGTGGAGTATTATGAATCAACTGTATACAGAGTAAGCGCTTTCAGTCATCAAAATTGCATCGTTGTCATGGTTTTGTTCTGAGATAGTTTTTGAAACAATCAAGGGGGCAGTGGTGCTGAATATGCTGAGTATTTTAGAGGTTGCCAAGTACACGTTTTTTTTTATAAGAAAAAAGTTTATAAGAAAATGAGGCTCAAATCGTCAAAATCTTAAGAAAATCGTAAGAAAATCACGAGGCTCAATTTCCAAAATTAAGTGTTTTTATAGGCCAAAAAGCGGTATTTCGTCGTTATTGCATTCAAAATGTTAAAGATGGAATTCAAATTCAAGTATACAATATTATTAACGAAAGTGTATACCATTCTAGCCAGTTTATTTCAGTAAAAGTTAAGAAAAATTTAAGAAAATCTCAGGCTCAATTTCGGGAAATGTTAAGAAAATTGAGGCTCAGGTAAAATAATGATTTTCTTATAAAAAAAAAACGTGTATTTGCGGAAGCACACGTTGCATTGAATAAGTTTATGCAAAAACAGAGATAAAAAACGTTACACTTTGCTTCAGTAGGTAGCAGTTTGGTGAAGGTCAAACATTTTAGGAGTATAAAGGTGTTATACCGCGTTACTCTTTGACTAAACTCCTGTTTATCCTGTAATCCAGACCTGGACAAATTACAACCTGCGGGCCACACCCGGCCCTTTCTGCACTCCTGTCCGGGCCACGTGAGGCCAATCACAAGCAACATAAATCAAACAGACATAATTTCTTTTACTTTAGTTTGACATTTTATTGTTGCTTTTCATTGTTAAAAATGAATTTCGCTAATTAAATAATTGTCTTTTTTCTTATTTCACATATACACTACAATTTTTACTTATACTAAAACAAATATTTACAGAGTGCTTTATTCTTCTGATTATCAGAACCAGCTATTCAAAATATCTAATTTAGAGAATTTTATAATGGAACAAAGTTGTTGGCCTTCTGAAACAATTCCTGTTTTTCATGTGGACCGTGGTAAAGTTTAATTGCTCTCTCTTTCTGTAATCTAATGAAATCAATGTTTGGCTTCCACTGAAAAATTGTGCTAGTGACAGGCCGGATCGAAACATGATATTTGTGGCTTATAACCATAGGCTAATATACACTCTTCTTTTTTATACTTTTGTCGAGCCTCAATATGCTTAAAATTTTCTGATTTTAAGCCTAGAATTATTCTTGAGGTACTCATTAGTCTTAAAGTATTCTTAAATTTCAGCAATTTTGAGCCTGAATATTCTTATAAACTTTATTCTTATAAAAAAGAGTGTATTGAACAACGTCATTTTCTAACTTTATTTTTAGGAAAAAACACGAGGGTATGATTTGCTCAACACACTATTTGCTGAACACGCTATATTGAACACGCTATATGCTGCAGGCCAAATGGTGTAAGAGCTTTGACTGTTTGGCTTCTGACGTCAAAAGCAATATAGTCGGGCAGGTACAAAGTTACGTAAGGTAACTAGATATCTCTGGGTCGATGAACACATAATCTATATAGGTCGCCAGCAATTTAAAGGATTATAATTTATTCACCATACCTTCGCTCTTTGTGATGTCATTTCAATATCAAATTGCAGAGAAGCATGGCTAATAAAATAGTACAATGCAAGCCTTCATGAGTATAGTAGCTCAAGCCTTTTGCATATTTCAAGGACTTTTTGCCAAAATAAGACAGAGACAGAAAAAATGACAGTTTGAGGCCCCACATAAGATGCAACTTGCTTGTCAGTAGGACAGTTAAATGCTTGTCAGTAGAAAAGTTGAATTAAACAGAGTTTGATATTCAGGATTATTATGTGTCATTATTTGTTGGACAGGGGGTAGATACCATGCTGAATATAGATCTGAACTCGTCAAGTTCATGAGTTGATATCTATATTGAACATGGTATCTACCCCTGTGCAACAAATAATGACAAATGATAGCTTCTGCTAAGCAGAATACACTTTTGTACCTTTGTACGATGGTACAACTCTTCAGTCATCAACTTCGTCCTGTACGACACACAGGCTTTGCAATCCTTTCAACTTTTTTCCATTGAAACTTTCCAAAAAGAAATGCACACAATCTATTTCATGCTTTTTATATAGGGAACCACTTTATGAGAACCAAGTTGTAGAAGGCCAAAATATTGACAGAACTTATATATTTTTATATTTGGAAGTAATCAAGAAAAAGGAAGCCGGTTCCATTCATGTTAAGCCAAAACTCACATTGCAGGCCCGTCGGAACCGGGGGGGCTGGGGGGGCTTCAGCCCCCCCAATAATTTGCTAGTGTTTGTTCCTTAAATTCTCGAAAAAATGCTTTAACGGGCAAGCTTTAAGCTGATAAAGACATTAGGTCAACCAGTTATCCCAATAAATCATTTATTACTCGTTCATAGATGTATAAACGCATTTTTTTATAAGAAACTTGGATCAGCACCTAGTACTAAAAGTTTCTTAATTTGGCATGAAAGTTTCGCCATTTTAGTACTAAAAGTTTCTTATTTGGTTTCTTATTTTCGAACGCTAAATTGCATCATGTTTGGGTGCTGAGCAATACTGAATGGAGATATTCTGATTAATGCGAAAAAAGCCCAAGCAGATGAAAATCACAAGTTGCAAGTACCATTTATGGTAAAATCATGTCTATAGATACTATTAATTTCCTATTATATAGTCCTTGGAGTTTTTGTAGAGATTTTAGTTTCTTAAGTTTTCTTTGGCATAGTACTAGAGTTTCTTGATTTTTCTACCAGTCTTGTACTCGTTTCTTATAAACCAGTTTCTTATTAAAAATTGCATGTAATTCAAATGAGCCGGTCTTGAGGGTACTTAGAACTGATAGGAAACATTCATCAGCATGAACGGATATAGTAAACTTGTAGAGTACCTATGAACTTCCTCTACCTGCAATCAAAACTTATAGCACTTCATCATCGGTAGTATTATTTGTTAATTGATTTAACTATACCGGAAAGCTGTGAAATACATACAATTCATACACAAGAATATAAAGTATCGCCTCCACTTGTTCAGATTCATTCAATGCTAAATAGTGCTCTCTGAATTCAAAAGTTGCTTACTGTTCTCGTCGTTATTGTATTTCGCTTAGTTCGAATTTTGTGGATTTTTGTGGATTTCAATTCAAAGACCGAAATGTCGAAAAGAACTTCTGATCGATTGACACCAGCTGAGGGAAAGATAACGAAATGGCTCACAACAAAGGCAAGAAATGAGCCTCAAGAAAGTAAAGACGAAGAAAAGCCTGTAGGAGCAGATGTTAGTGAGATGATCACTGAGATAGAAGAACCCACCCCGCCAGCCTCTTTGTCAAAACAAACGACCAAAGCTATAGCAGAAAGTCCTAGTGCCAAAGCCAAGTTGCTGACAGAGCCAATCCAGCCTCGAAACCTGAAATTCCCTGCCCGGTCATTTGGTAAACAAAATTTCAAAAGGTCCTTCTGGTCATCATGGTTTGACAAGTTCAAATGGTTGCACTATGATGCAGACTCCGATTCAGCATTCTGCTTTACTTGTATTAAAGCACTGCAACACAACATGATTTCGTCGACAAAAGGAGAAGCTGCATTCACCGATCTAGGTTTCCAAAACTGGAAAAAAGCTTTGGCCAAAGGCAAAGAATTTTACAAACATGAATCGTCAGATTGTCACAAAGAAGCTGCAGCAAGGTGGTGCGATATACCCTCAACTGTGAAAAGGGATGTGGGTGAGATGATCTCTACTCAGCGTGCTCTAGAGAAATGCAACAATCGTAGAATTCTGCTTAAGATATTAGGAAATGTACGGCATCTAGCTAGGCAGGCGTTACCTCTTGGCGGAGATTGGAATAAAGTCGAGAAAAGCGAAGCAGACTCTAATTGCTATCAATTACTGAAACTAAGATGCGACGAAGATCCTTCTATTGTAGATTGGTTGCAGAAAAAAACCTTCAATTTCACCTCAGCAGACATACAAAACGAAATGCTCGAGATTATGGCCCTAGGAGTACTTCGAGAAATTGCAAAAAACATCCAAAATGCTGTGATCTACGCAATAATGGTCGATGAAAGTGCTGACGTCTCGAACAAGGAGCAACTGGTTTTTTGCATACGATGGGTTGATGATGAGCTCGTTGTCCATGAAGCTTTTATAGGCATGAATCCTATGCAAGGCACTGGTGCAGATCAAATTGTCTTCATCATTAAAGACATATTGTTAAGAATGAATTTGAGGCTGGAAGATGCACGTGGCCAGTGCTATGATGGTGCTGCAGCGATGGCAGGAGCAAAGACTGGCGTTGCAGCACAAATGAAAGCAATCAACGGTAAATGCCTATATACCCACTGTTATGGGCATGCTTTAAATCTTGCCGTTGGTGACTCAATCAAATCAGTGGGGTGCTTGAAAAGAGTCTTTGAAATTGTTCGCGAGATATGCAAGCTGATTAAGAAGTCCCCTAAACGAAACACGAAGCTGGATGACATGAGAAGGCAATCAAAAAATGATTCTAAAGGGATCCATGCTTTATGTCCAACTAGGTGGACCGTTCGTGGTGAGGCCCTCGAGTCCATTTTGAACAATTACGTCGAGCTCATGAATCCCTGGGACTGGTCTATTGATACTCTCCATGACACTGAAATGAAAGCAAGAATTCGCGGTGTCCAGGCTAATATGCCAACATTCAATTTTGTTTACGGTTGCTGTTTGGGAATTATGTTGCTGAAGCAAACTGACAATCTCAGTAGAACCCTGCAAGACCCTAAGATGTTAGCTGCAGAGGGTAATGCTATTGCTCAAGATGTAATCAAGACGCTGTCAAAAGATCGTGACGATTGTGCCCATGATTTGTTCTGGGAGAGAGTATGCAAGAGAAAGGACGAGTTGAATGTCAGCGATCGAAAAACTACCTCGCAAAAGGAGGCTGCCACGAACAATAGAAGATGGCATTGCTGGAACATATCAATTTCCTTCCACTCCAAAGGATTATTATCGCCAGATCTACTTCCAAGCCATTGATGCAGCAACAAATTGCATCAAACAGAGATTTGACCAGCCAGATTTCAAAAGGTATGTCGTTCTGCAGGAAATGTTTCTGAAGGTAATCAAGGATCAATCATGGGAGAATGAGTTAAGGGAAGTCTGCTCCATTTATAGTGGTGATATCGATAAGTATAGTCTTGAAGCACAGCTACCTCTTTTGCTGCCAACTGCAGTGGCGTTAAAGTTTGACTTGGAAAAATTCACAGTCTACGATCTGATAAAATTGTTTCAGGAACTTGACTATTCAAGAAAGGTTGCAATGTCGGAGGTGATCAAAGCTGCTAAAATCCTCCTCGTAATGCCTGCAACAAATGCAATCAGCGAGAGATCTTTCTCTGCCATGAAACGAGTCAAAACGTACTTGAGGTCAACGACAATAGACAACAGAATGAACCACTTAATGGTGCTTCATGTACAGGAAGAGAGGTTGGACAGTACTAACTTGATCGATGTTGCGAACGTATTTGTGGGAAGAGTTGATAGTAGAAAGCAGATTTTTGGACTATTTACAAAAAGAGATTTGAGTGTAAAAACTGAAGTAGCACACAAAAGCACCCAATCATAGGCGAGTATAATAGATATAAGGAAGATAGAAAAGTGTTGTTACTACGGCAGAGTTCATTTTAAGTTACTTCCATGTTTTCAGTATAGTCAATTCCTATCATACACGCATTTTTTATAAGATACTTGGATCAGCACCTAGTACTAAAATTTTCTTAATTTGGCATAAAAAATTCGCCATTTTAGTACTAAAAGTTTCTTGACTGGTTTCTTATTTTCGGAAGCTAAATTGCCTCAATGTTTGGATATTGAGCATTTCTGAATGGAGATAAATACTAACATTGCAAAAAGCCCAAGCAGATAAAAATCACAATTCCCAAGTACTATTTATAGTAAAAACATGTCTATACCATTAATATCGTTAAGCCTTATATAGTCATCGGAGTTTTTGTAGAGATGTTAGTTTCTTCATTTTTCTTTAGCATAGTACTAAAGTTTCTTAATTTTTCTACCAGTCTAGTACTCGTTTATTATAAACCAGTTCTTATAAAAAATGCGTGTATTTTGAGTCAATAACAACTTGTAGGG
>OLMO02000257.1:11722461-11750847 GCA_900291935.2 Cassiopea xamachana | reverse complement strand
TACAGAAAGGGCGTTTCCAGCGATAAAAAGGGCGTGGTCTTGAAAAATTTTCCCGGGGGAAAGCCCCCGGACCCCCATTTTAGCTCACTTCGCTCGCAACCCCCCCCCAATATCAATTTCGTTCCGACGGGCCTGCATTGTTACACTTACAAAACTTCTTTCCAACTTTTTCTGCTTTGGCTTTGAGTTCTAGCCAAAATAAAAAGAAAAACAAAGTTACATAGGCAGAAGATGGTGGAACGACAATATAAAGGAGGATGTGAAGAGGCAAATGAAGAGGAGGTGGAGGACTGGCTGAGGTGGAAAATAGCGAAACGGTGCTGCGACCCCGAGTAAGGAAACAAAGAAGAAGAAGCTCATTATGCACTTTCAGCACGTTTTTTATTTCAGCACTGTTGTAATGAAATAATAAGAAGCGAAATTTTTTCGCTGACTCCAAATATATAGCCATTTTATGGGTGTGACTCATGATCTCCATGTAAGCAATACAACAGTGGGATACGAGCTATGTGTTTGAGGCATGCCTCATTCTCATAAACTTAAACAAAGTCATTGTTCCGGTACCTCGTTTGAATTGCTAGCTCTGTCCTCACGTGTACTTTCCTACTTTATTTCTGTGATAATTGCCTATATTTGTAACTAAGCCCTAAAAACATTAATGCATGAAAGCCGAACTACTTTTGCAACATGTTCAACCTTTTTAAATACTAATTTAGCTTTGCCCAAAATGACTAGATAATTGCATTTCTTGGCACTTACGGGACAAACTAATATACATGAAGCTACATTAAAAGGTACACAAAAAATGAGGCATTCCCTCGAGATAAGCCAGTACATGAAATTTACTATGTTATAAAAATGCTAATTGAAGTTTACAAGAATTGCATATAGCATGAAATGCAGCGAAAGTCAATTTCAACGAAATATTCAAAAGCAAAGGAATTACAGCAAAAATTATTTAAACCGAGTCAGAGATGGTTGAAGGTTGATTTTGCATCGAAATAAAAATGAGAATTATCCCCAAAATCAGCAACGTTTCAAATCCAATTCCCCCAGTCTGTGGTAGCTGGTTCTGTGCATGATTTCACTATGCATTTGTAGGCAGTTCTTTTGACTTGCCTAGTTTCCATACTGTTCGACCTGACTGCATCAATACTGCTGGAAATTTAGGATCAGAATAAAAAATTGAGCTAGGTTGGGAGTTAGGGTTAGGATTAGAAGGTAAGTGTTAGGGCTAGTATTAGGATAATGATGTTATCAGGTCGAGCAGAATGGAAACTAGAAAGGTCCCAATTTGATATCGATGTAGCAGACCAATTACTATAGCTTGGTTGTCATGCCACAGCTTCATTATGATTGTAATTAGTTATTTATTCGTTAATTAACAATGAGATCAAATAGCATTAATTAAAAGTAAGATTAACAATGAGATTACACATTATGATTCTTGAAATCGAGATCACTGCTTTAAAATTTGACAACCAATTGCGGATCTAGCATCCACAGTTATTAAAGAGTTATCGTTGGGCATCGACAAGCAGGACAATATTAATAGCTCTCCTTTGCATTTACCTTGGTAGCCAAAGTAGATTTAAAGGAGAGGTATTAACGTTGTCCTCTCCGCGATCATCTAATAAATGGTCCAACTTTGCTGGACATCATCGATACATTGGCAACAGTCAAATATAAGTGTTTCCATTTCAGTTGCTTTAATTTCATTTCAAAATTCTTTATGGAGGGGGCCCTTCAGCAAAGATGCTGGTTTTCAAGGGTCCCTCCCACAAGCGTAGGAGGCAGGGGGCTACAGCCCCCAAGTTGGGTGGAAATCCGTTTCACTCGGGCAAATTTTCTGAAAGAACAATGGGAAATTCGGGGAACTTTCCTGCCTGCTTTCCAGTTCTATTTAATACTTCGGGCAGAACATTTACAGCCCCCCTAAATTTGACGTCCTCCTACGCCCATGGTCTCTCCATCTAAAATGCAATACTAACAGCGATGTAAAAGGTTAAAAACCTAAATACAAATTCTAACAAACTTCCAATTTTGATATATAAGAATAAAGAATAAAATAAATGCGAATTAAAGAATCAAGATTCTTTTATTGCTTAATGGCTCTCTTAAAGCGAAGAGAGAGGACGCATTCTTAGATGTAGGTTTCAAACCATTCCAAAATTGAGCACCACGATAAAAATACGATTTTTGACCGTTCTTTGTATTCATGAAGGAACGGTATAAATTGGTATCAGAATTTCTCAGAGTGATAATATCCCTAGATGAATTTTTAGCAAATAAGTTGCATAGATACATGGGTACATTGTCATCATAATGGCAATACGCTACTAAAACATATCGGATTCATTTGAATGCGATATCGTGTAAACGGTATCTAAGCTTTTCACTTATAACCTTTTCGGTTTGATCAAGCCAACAATGACAGACTTGTTTTGCAGTTTTTTGAATATTTGTGATTTATTCAATTAACAATATGTGGGATTTAATTAACCATAAGTGAGGTTCTCTACACTCTGTGCGTCTCTTCTGTAAATTATTCAATATTGGCTAAATACTGTTTGACCCAATGAATTTCCAGATTAGCTTGCTTTTCCAAGTACAACTTTGCGCACGAATTCAAAAGTTGGCTTGGATTGAAGCTCTAACAATATGGCAAATTTGGAATTGTATGAGACTCCTCCACCACTTTGGCAACTTTTCTTTTTGAGCATTCATAATCTTGAGTATTGATATCACCGATATTTCAACAGATGTCATAATACTGTTAGATTCAAATTGCACCTTCACATACATAGAAGGTATTTCTTCCTTTCCTTTTGCATTGACTCTGTTGTTTAGCAACAATTTAAAGCAAAGATCTAAATAATGGCATTTTTATCCCTCTGTACATTTCAAAGCAATACTTGTGCAGCTATAAAAGGATTTTTAAATGCATATGACTCACTTTCCTTGGTCACAAGAATCCAGAAAAGAACTTTTTTAGCTTCCTGAGCAGTCGAGTACTTCTTGTTACAAGGGGGCATCCATAAAGAATGTACACACCTTAGAGGAGGGAAGAAGTTAGCAACAGTGCAGAAAATTGCAGATAGGGTAAGGGAGATGGTTTAGCTGTAAGTGGGCATCCTTTACAGGGCAGTCTCTTTAAGAGAGCAGAGGGAATTTAAGGGTTATTTTATCATCGTCTTCCTTCGTTAAAGATTTAAAAATAAAGAGGCAACCAAGAAATAGGTACAGAATGCATATATTTTCCAAAACGCTATTATCTTTTCATATTTTGTGCAGCTTTCTAATGGCCCTCCAATTAAGTGTCTGCACGGACAGGAGGGGGGTTATTAAGCAAAAAGCGGACAGGCATAGACAAAGGGAGGGAGGGGGCTGGCAGAATTGTGCGAGCATCATTTATGGATGACCCTTAATCTAATTTCTTATAAAAATTTTGTACACTTTGTAAGTATACTGCGCCCTTTTATAACTGAAATCAAAACTATTTTATGAATACTGTATGGTTGAAGCTTCATTTGTCTTGAAATCGATATTGAAATGTATATTATATGAAAGCTTGCAACATGGTAAGTCTGGAATTAGCTAGGATTCTTCACTATTACAAGGTTGGCTTCTGTCTTCTCCATCCCTTTTTTATCATCCTCTGTTTACTCCTGACAATTGCTTGCAAGATCTTGGTTTTTTGTAGGAGCTTCAATTGATATCATGAAATATTTCACCTTTTGTTGAAATTGGAAGATCCACGTAGTAATGATGTCTTCTATATGAGACAGGTTGGCTTTTTTCGTGCCTAAGAAGTTTCCAGTCTTCCATTGCGAATACTCACATTGTTCTACTTAAGCGTAACTTTGTGCTGGGATATGTCACAGAAGTGTTTGATATGGATTGAAATGTTAAGCTGTAACAAAGAACATTAAACAATTTCATCTAACAGCAGCCAATATTTGCTCCCAAGAGGATTAATTAAGCCTTTTCCTAAGATCCTGACGCTAAGTTTTCCAGCCTAACAATAGCATGTTTTGCGCCACACAGAACGAAGTGAAATGAATGGCTGACACATAGCTATGCAGCCTGATCGCGTTGAATGAATAACTGTCTGGAAACGAAGTATTCGAACTCACACTTAATGCTGTTGCATTTAACATATGTTCCAAGTATCCATTACTTAAGGTCATTTTCCTATCACTTTCAGTTTATTTTCTACTTTTCTAGCTATGTATGTTCATATGTGTAATTGTTGAAAGACAGATTGGTGTTTTGGCCATTTTATAAAGTAGCACTTTATGTCATACCAGCAATGTGCCGAGACACCTTCTGTTTGGGGGGGGGGGGCGTCTTGACGAATTGAGAAACTATTGTTACTAAAAAGAGAAACCTCACATAAAATACTTTGGTAACTCTCTTGCAGATTGGCTGGCTTTTGACTAACCTTCTTGCGAATTTGAAAATATTTGGGGGGAGCGACGCCCCCACACCCCCATCGACACATACCTGTCTCATACGACACGAAAGCAATATAGATCAGCTTTGCTACAATGAATCGTCGATTTGAGTCGACCACAACGCAGTTTGTTAAGAAAAGCTTAGAAATGCCCATAAAATTCAATGATGCTGTGCTCTTTTGGATGCAGATGGGATTAACTACCTGCTTTTGGCGAGAAGGGGTAGAGACATGTTACTACCCTCAACAATTCTATTTTTTATCGCGTTTTCTCGTATCAGCTCATATCCAAATCTACTGTTTTCACTGCAATTTACTTTCTTAGACCATTTAGTCACTAAATAATAAGCTTGTGAATTGCATATCTTTTTCGTTTGAACTGCATAAAGTTTTTGGAACTGCACATTTTGTGTGGAACTGCACGTGAAAAAACCCTGGACCATAATGCACTACGTTCTCTTCTGAGACATTTTGGTCTTCAGAGTTTTCAGCTGTTTTCTAGAGTTGAAACTGAGAGAGTTAATTACTGCATTTTCAATCATTTTATCATGTTCCCAGCAAGGGTACCTTTGATTTAAAGCAGTCGATTCCCATTGAGCTTCATGAGATGTAGCATTCGTATTAGTATCTATTAAATATACTTGCTATTTGAAAACTATATTCTTTTCATGAAGAAACCTTTTGGAATAGCTAATATGTGAGGAAATAAAAAACTGAAATATGAACAGGAAGGTCAACAGATCTTGTTAAAAGTTATGGAAATGTATATACCTAAAGGCTTTCCTTGAGAAAAACCACGAATCTGAGAAAGGTCATGTCGTATTTGGCCACAGTCTTGCTATAGAAAGCTGACTAAAAAGGCCATATTGTTTTAGGATAATCCCACTTGATCATGTAAGCTTCTGCTCCTTGTATTGGCAGGCCGTTATCATGTAACAAGATATTTGGCTTTGATTTAATAAAGACGATGCAGATAAACGCTTTTTTATAAGGAACCAACATGTAGACGCCAACATATTTAAGGATGAAACTTTGCAATTTGATAAATTTTTAAAACTGCAAATAATTAAGAAATAGGAAGCCGTTTCCATTTATTTACAGCAAATATTCACGTAAATACATTTATGAAACTTCTTTCCTACCTTACATTGGTCCTCTATTATTGAGCTCTAACCAAAACCAGAATTTTGATATTTCCTTGTCTCTGTACCACTTCTATGGTACTTATATGTGCCAGGTAGCATTTCGTATAAAGCTCACGCAGGAAGTACGCTAGTAGTTCCTCAGGTGCATGCCATCGTTGAACTTAGGCGTACATCTGAGATGCAAAGAGCAAAAGAACCGCATGCTGAGGTTGCATTCTATTACGCCAGCACCCCAGAGTATGGTTTAATCCATTTCCACGCCGCCACGCCGCCACGCCGCCACGCCGACAGGAGAGTTGACTCCATGCCAGAGGTCTTCGGGCCTAAGTGCAGTGAATGCACCTTGGCTTATGTGTAGTAGAAATTAGGAAACTATTAGGAAACTTTTAATATGACATATGGCAAAAAGAGGTCCAAAAATACGGTACTTGTAGAACTAGGCCTTGAGCTAGGTTCTTTATAAAAAAGCGTGTATAGATAGTTTAGTAAAAGCTTTATTGCGTTTATGTAGCTCACGCCGGATAAATCCGGTGCAAACTATTCTTTTTCCTTGACGTACTGCCGCCATATTTTTTTCTTGGCGTTGCCGTACAGACATTCGACAGCATCAAAAGAGTCCGCTGACCTTTTACTTCCCTAGCTCAAAGTCTTAAAAATTCGTTGAAACCATGTTGAGGGATCAGTTTTTCTTTCTTTGCATAAGTATCAATGTCGAGGACAAGTTATGCTCTAAGTTGAAAATTCGGGTTTTCTGGCATTGCCTCATGAAATTTTCTGGCCCTATTTCTTCCTATTTACTCTCTAGTTCCTCACACTGTTCTCTCTCTCACCCAATCCAAATTTAATGGCTAGCTAGTATCCCCCGTTGAAAATTCGCGATGCCTTACGGGATTGTTCCCATTAATTCATAAAATAACCCCTCATGCCTCCCTAACCCAAAAGTTAGCGGAGTTCTTACTCGAATTTCTCTATATTTGTGCTAGCGTGGCGTGTTAAAGTCATCCAATGAATCTCCGGTGTGAGCTTTACAAGGAATGCACATAGGAATAAAATATGTATGCATATATACATTCCTCGCTTCTAAATGCTATAACATTCCCTAGGTTCGAGGCTTGAATCTCCAGGTTTTTCTCATTCAATTTGTGATATACCAAAGTTTTAGGGTTCCAGAGCCTGGAAAGCCATTAACAGCCAGCGGTTAATAGAAAAGACTCGTGTTTCAAGTTAAATGTAACAATATGTTGATTGTTGATCACGTAATCTCACATCCGAACGACACAATAAGAACTAGGTGATTAAAAAGCTTGGTATTCCCTCAGGCTGTGAGTAGATAAAATGATCTTCGAACTGCTACGGCAGTTTCGGTTGGGTGTCAGGGAAGCTTATAGATCTTTTTACCAAGCAGAGACCTGTTTAAAGCATACTTTTTCCTTATGGCTGTTAAATTGTTTTTTAAATTCCATCGGTGTATGTACACATGTATGTTTGTATCTTCCAGGCTTCTCAATCAAGCAAAGGTTAGCCGCCCTAACATGATGGCACGGTTTGTTGTCCGACTTTACCACATTATTGCAAAAGTGTCTATTTTGGTTTTCCTGTGCTGAATTACGTAATATGTTGCCCAGAAGAGGCTGCGTCTTTAGCATAGTGTTGACCTAAGTGCTTTTTGCGGTGAGACTAGTTATCTAGTGCAAGATCTGCATCTTGAATGTCTGTTTCTTATTTCTGCACTCACACAAAGGCACTACAAGCATTGTCTGCGCAAAAGCATTATAATTAAATCCATGATCCTTCACAGTGTCATGTGCTGTTGTCAATCCATGATCTCCTCAGTATGCACAGACAATTGGAGACATGTCTTGTCTTTCCAAGGTTATTTTGCGGGTGTGTTAGGGCTGAGATTGCTTGCATTTAGCCGACACCCTTTTAACATTACTATCTAGTGACCCATGGATATCTTTTGTTGCATTTCGAGCAATGGGCTTCTTTTTATCTAGTATAAATAACAATGAGAACTGGTTAAAGATCTGTGGTTCCAAGTGCTACACAACAAAAGGGGTGGGTGGTGCTAGATTTGCTCTTATGCAATACAATTGGTAAGAGGTATTCCAAATCGTGAATTTGAGCACTACATGATTTTTGAATGGCCCCAAATAAGTTTTATGCTTGATTTAGCTCTCAAATGTCATTCTGTCTTGTCATTTCTCACAGTTCTATGCCATGAAGACTCAAGTTCAAAGGTTTTGTAACATGTTTTGAAGTGGGGGTTAACCATTGCTCTAGCTGAAGTAGAAGAATTTGCACTTTGGACAAAGACCAAATCCTTCAACAACGTTAAAGCCCCTTTGGCAAGTTCTGAACATAAATTTATTACTTATGTGATAGAAGCTAGATAAGCATTGGTAGCTATATAATGAAGTAATCCTCAAAACAGATAGGACATTGTTTAATTCTTGAACCAATTGGAGTTTATCTCGCCGTGGTAGCTTTCTCCAGTCTATGGTGGTTAGTGCCATCCCTAGTATTACAGTATAATAGACAGATGATCTGGATTGGGAGTTGTGGGGGAAATAACGTAAATTTAATGGGTACACTTGAAAGTGAAGTCAGTAGTGTGGTGGACTGTGTCTCGCTGGGGGGCCAAGTCTGATTAGCCGCCCTCTTTTAGGTGGCGGCTAAACGGGCTGTAGTGACTACGAATTTAAAAGACTGAGAGGATACGCATGTTCAAGATGCAATATACCAATGTTTAAGGCTTTGGGATTGATTTAACAACAACTGAATTAAAGGGCTGATTATTATTGCGATATTGATAAAATATTTAGGACTTTGATGCAAGGGTAGTTACCTAAAACGTAAGATGTATTAGGCACTCTCTCATACACATCTACTCAAGGGTCTACCATGGCTGGGCCCGGAGGAAAATTTTCAAATTTTAGGCCTTCAGATGGCTGGAAAATGCTATATAAGAATCATCTATTAACAATTTGGAGGTATTCAGCCATTGAAATAGAATATACATGTTATGCCTTGTGAGAGACCAAGAACTTGGTCCACTTAAGTATATAAGAGACTGATGAAATGGTACAGTAAATGAATGATACCATCATTCATTTACACTTGATCAACTAATCAAAAAGTGTTGAAGACGTACGTAGCATAGAATAGTTGAAGGTGTGGGATATTAATATGATATAATTCAATTGTGTATTAAAATCTTGCAATGCAAGTTCATTGATCTTGTTTGGTGGAGCATAAGCTGATCAAGGTATCCTGAGCAATGCGTACACATCAAACTATATGCTGGAGTGAACTTATGACAAATAGTTATGCTGACCAATCAACCGAATAATGATGCGCCTAATGACAGCACAGACGTTGCAGTTCCATGCCTGACACTATGAAGCACATGAAGGTTGCGGCATCATTTGCATCGGGGTCCTTTAATGAATAACTAATGGGAAAATTCCCACCAGGCCGCTATATTTCTCTGTTATTTGGCTATGTTTCCCAGTAGCAAGTACTATCCCTTTTCTGGCAATTGCTATAAAAAACCATTTTCAGTTGTCCTCTTTTGCTATTCTGTCATTATCACTGCCACTGTAGTTGTCATTTTCGTTGTCCTTGTAATTATTTTTGCTTTCTTTTGTTTGTGTCAATTTATTTTATGCTTGGTTTTCTTATTGCTGTCAATCAATCACTACTTAATTCTACTTAGCAATCATGGTACCCTTGTACATCATTTCCCATCAGTAGGAATTCCTTAAAAACTTCCAAGAATTGTATCAATGCACTCAATAACTCATAAACGACTCTTCTTAGAAAACGCTTCCTGAAAGGTCACCAGCTCTGCTACATTGAAACTTGATCTGAGTATTGTTGACAATAAAAGGAAAACTGTGGCATTCACACAATAGCGTGATGGAGGGGGTAGAGGGGTTTGTCACCTCATGATAGAGACAAATATTATTCTTCCGACACGTTTATCCATACGGAGATTAGAACGTAAGGGAGAAAGCTAATTCTTCTTTCCAGGAGTCTGCAAGTGAAAAGTAAGTGAAAAAACTGTTAAAACTATCTTAATCTTATGTTTGTATCATGTCACAGCTATCTTAATCTTGTTCGAGGACCAAATAAAACTTCCAATAAGTTCTTCATGATATTCTTTGAATGAATAGCGTTTCCCATTCCAAACTATGTGACATGGTTGCATTATTGGTTTGAAACTACAGGCAATTCCAAAAGTATCCACACTGTTTTTGATGGTTGGTCCTATGTAGAGGTTTAAACCAAAATTATTTCCGATCGTCTTTCTAAAGCAGTGGTGGTTTTTAAAGAAATATCAGAGGGGACAAGGGGCTTAGTTTGCCGAGTATTTTAGAAGAAACACGTGTACTCGGCAAATACTTGGCAATATTTGTCGCTTACACTTATTTTCCATGTGTCACGATACCCTAATTTTTCTTTTCATTCATTCTAAGATTCCTTCTCTGCGTCATGACATTCCATTTCTACTGACTGCTGCCCACATTTCCTTGTTAATCATGTGTAGTCTCGCTTTCAAATCCCATACGTAGTTACCTCTCTTCCATACCTTTGCGGCATCTCTGACTATACCCTAACTAATGATTTTTCTTGTATTTTCTCATACATACCTTTCCTGTTCTTCTAAATTTTGCATAGTTCAGTTTAACTCGTAGTTCCTGTTTAATTGCAGATATACACTTTAATTTTATATGTAAGCTCAGTTTTAGTCTATGTGATCAGCTAGCTTTGACTCCCTGTACTCTTTCGGGAGTTCACGTTTGATTCGAATGAAAGTTTTGAAAATCAAGTTGTAGTTTTTTACCGCTCGAAGTTATCTGCCATCATACATGAGTAAAGGTATGCAAGAATACAGAGGCTCAAGCATAAATTTGATTTTCTTATCAAAAAGTGATCGTGCATTTGGCCATTGGTTTCACTACTTCTGCCGAGAATTTGCCGACTCGATGGTACTTGGGGGCACTTTGCCTCCTTGCCCCCTAATATCCGCTATTGTTCTCTAGTTTCAGTATAACGCTCTCTAGCCTCCTAATTATTGGTTAGTTTGATGCAAACTAGTTATTCAATATGAGTACCAACTACCTAATATTTAATTCAATTATTCTGAACCAATGATAGAGTCAACTATCCGAATATAAATTGAACATAATCAAACGAACTATCCGAACATATTCAAAATTGACCTTTAGTGTTAATAGCAGTATCTTTGAAAAAAGATAAGCGAGGACCATATTACCGTAGTACCTTGATTGAACGTCCGGGCGCTTATAACATTTTTGAGCTGGAAGGATCGGCGCTTATTTCAGGAAGCGCTTATACGATAGAGGCCTTTCTTTATTCAAATGGATCTCAGAGCAATTCAAATAAAATGAGCAAAAATGGATAGCGACAAAAGAAAAACTTCAAGACCGACGTTGAGAAAGTAAAAACTCGGTCTGGTGGTATAAGCCAAGTACACAGCAGCGACAAATAATATTAAGGCCCCGTTTACACCGGAACGGTTCCAAGTGGAACTGTACCAGTACGGTACGAATGGGCCTAGCACTTACATGGGAACTCATGGAATCGTTCTAGACAGAACCACTAGCCGTACCAAAACGGGTCCACCTCGAAAGTAGGACCCGCATGGAACCGAACCAAAAAGTTCTCGTGCAAACTTTCAGAACTGTTTTCGTCAGGTACGCTTAGAAACCAGGTAAGGGGAAATTCGACTGACGATAACTGACTATAACGAAAAATTTGCTCAGGAAGAAAATTTTGGGCAAGGCTTCAAGGAACAAGTGTATGGTGGGAAAAAACTGTTTCAAGAATTTTTCTCGTTCCTGATGAATGGAAAGAGAGGCTGTCGTTTGTAAACGGTTCCGCACAGAACAGTTCCAAGACATGGTGTAAATGGGAAGCCTATCCGTATCTAAGTGGAAAGGTTTCATAAAGAACCTTTCCAAAGTTCCCGTGTAAACACAGCCTAAATTTGCAATAGTTCTGGTGCAAAAGGTTGAAAAAAATCATTGACATTGAGATGCTAAAATAGGCTGTTTTTGTGTCTCTGTTGATTTACTTTCCTTTTTTCCATAATCAAACGCCAAAACAAAATTTGTTAAACATGTCAATGAGCCCTGTTTTTTGCATCAGAAGAATGGGACGTTTCGAAAGCAAATACTTATTCGAGTAGGTACTTATTCATCATTTTTCCAAGTAGAATGGGTGCTTGTTAGATAGGGGCACTTAATTGATGTATTACGGTACTCCAAAACTCTCGTAAAATATGCAAGACAGTGACTAACAATTATATCGACTATTGAAATTCCAAATAGTTTTTTGCATTTCTTATGGTTGATGAACAAAAATATATGTATTTCTAATTTTAATTGTGAATAATGTTTAAATTCTAAAAAAGTTTGAATAGTTTTTGAATCTTGAATAAATGGTAAATTTCAAATAAAGGTATATTCACTTAAGGAGCGTTTTCGAAAGGTGGATCACTCGTAAAAATGCTAGGAGTAGCATCTTGATAGCAACTGTACAGTTCATATGAATGAAATTACCTTAGAATTCTGTAACTTAGTAAAGAATCAGTAATACATTTAGAAAATGCAACATGCAGTAAAAGCATGGTTGGTGTCCTTTTGAAACAGTGGTAATGCTACTCGTAATATTATGTGGCTGTGACTCTGGGATGCATTTAGCCAGTAGCAGAAATGGGTGTTTACCAAGTGTTGAAACACAACGGAAACCACACGTCAAATTTAGGTTTCAATGCTGTATTATTTCTGATGTAACATCATACAATCGTACTAAACTAAATGCTGATGTGGCAGCAAATGTTATAACCGGACTAGAATACTAGAATTTCAACGGTGAAAAACGTGACTCAATTGCATAAGAAATTTACAAAAACCATTCAACCGTAACCGCTGGATAGTCTCCTCTTTTCCATTTAGTCTTCTTTCGATCTATCGTTGATTTGCTAAATTCCTATTGGCCAACCACTAAGTGCGTGTATGCTTTTCATGTTTCAATTCTTGCATGAAAGTAAACTAATTCCTTCTTGAAAGATAGAGGTTGAGTTAAATCCTCTTGCGAGGAATTGTCTATGTAGTGCCTGTCACAGAATCAGTGGGCTAGACAAAGAGGGATCATTCAAGGGCTGGACTTCAGGAAAGTGTTAAAACAGAAGTTGTAGTTTGAGTGCACTGCGTTTCAATTAAGTAGATATACAGCACATGTTTCTTGCAACAGCTCTACTCTTTTCTTTATGTGCCATTCTCCCAGGCCTTGTTCTATCATCCATGTCCTCAAACGAGTCAGGGCCTTCCTCTGTTGTTCTTCTCTTCAATTTTTCATGTGAGTAGCATATTCTCTATACCATCTCTCTCATTAGAAGCCCCAAAAAATTCTACCTGCCGCATTCTGATAGCTGAAAGAAATTCTCATCCAATTCCAATTTTCTTTCTCTTTTGTGACGTTTTTTGTTTATCGAATCTTTAGCACTTTGTAGCAGCTACGAAACGTAAAATCACAGTTTAGAAACTTCCAAAATTGCAGGATTTATACGGACTTTTTAACAAATGTTCCCTTGACTTTTAGTTCAAATGCAGACATTCCCAGACTTTTTTCGTAGAAACCATTTTTCTCCAACTTTTTCTGGAAAAACAACTATTTCCCTTGACCTATGTGGTGATGCTTCAGTCCTTGACTGCTGCCAACTTTAGCACGGTGTTAGCAATACCTTTGATCAGAAGCTGCAAATGAAAAAACTAATAAAAAATTTCTTGGATTGATCAAATTACAAAGTTGAAGAAAAAACTTAGAAAGGACAGACTTTGAATGTAAACTAAAAGAATTGAATGCGGCTGTGATGATAAAAAATGAATTCGTTTCCCTCACCTAAAGTACAAAAATGCTACTTTCCCCAGAGCATCACAAGTTTCCCTGACTGATGTTTCCACTCCAGTCAATTGATGCACTTTGAGACTAAATTATATTGCGTAGTCTCTGACATCCTTAAATGAAACAGTGAAGGCTCCAACCATTTTACAACAAACTCTCCAACAGAACATGCTATCAGTTAGAATCATAGGTGGTGCCGCCAGAGAAGAAATCCTGGGGAGTAGCACTGTCAAAATACCAACAGTGAGCGAAGCGAGAAAGTTTCAGCGGATTACACTTTTAAAATTGGCTGAAAAAAAGAAGAACAAGTCTTGAAAGTGCAGACAGTGTATGCAAATCTTCAAAAATTTAGGTGGCGACGGTGAGCTAGGTAAAACAGAGGGAGGTCTACAGGGAATAAATTTGCAAGTGTATTATTATCAGTCTTATTAACAATTTGAAAGCAGTTGGCAAACATACAACAATAGCTAAGAGTTGATTAACGTCAACAAAACCCAGCCTATTTACATTTGCATAATCTGCAGACGCAAGGAATTCCATTCCATTCGATAAGTACCGTTTGAATTCAGATGGGATGTTGGAATCTTCAGTTTCTTTTGGCAAGGTGAACCACAAAAGGCAACCTCAGCATTTGATATTTTCTTTTCCGCATGTTGTTCTTTTTGCCGCTGGCAGTTGCAAATTACTTTCATTTCTCCAGTTATACTGATTTTTTCAATTGTCAACACCAAACAAATTAAACTCAGCACTTGTGAATTTATGGTCCATTGTCTGAAACAAGTGTTTCAGGAAGACCAGTACGTGAAAATATCTCTTCCAACTCTTCAATAGTATCAGCAGCTGTTGTAGACTTCATTAGTATAGCTTCTATCTATTTAGAATGGCTATCAACAAGTACCAATAACATGTCTTTATCCACAGGCCAAGGAAAATCAATATGAATTCTTTCATCCACTCTAACTGTTGACTTCCATGGATGATTAAGATTCTGCTCAGGTTTATTTCTAGCAAATTGACAATTACTGCACATGCATGCTTTTTCTTCAATGTCTTTGACAATACGGTTTCCCCACATAATACAACCTTTTTAAGTAGCAAGTTCATCCTTGCGAAAATGACATGGTAATGTTTTTTGTTGAAATTGACTTTGCTCAGGAAATCCATGCTTAATGTATCCTTCAAGGACTGGAAAAATTTCTCACTCTCCTAATATATTTGGCAATTTCTTTTGGATTAATCACTGGGTACTCATCAAAAACTTCAAATATGAGAATAGTATCATGACAAATCTGATCGTCAACATGTTCTAATGTCATTTCATTCTCTGCTTTCACTCTGGACATAAAATCATCATGAGAAATCTTGCATCCAGGTTTACACTCAAAGTTATATTTAAACTGTGAAAGATAAAGCGCCCAAGCTTGAATTCTTGATGATGTCATGCGTGGAATTTCTTTCGTAGGGCCTAGCAACTTCTCCAGAAGCTTGTGATCTGAGCAAATGATAAAAGAACGTCCATAAAGGTAGTCATAGTATTTCTTAACTCCATGAATAATAGCAATTGACTCCCTCTCTATGTTGCTATAATTTCGTTCTGCAGATGTAAATGTACGACTTGTAAATGCAATGGGTCTTTCTGATCCATTAGCAAAAATATGACTTAATACCCCACCATTTGCTGTTTGACTTCAATCAGTAGTCAACTTCAATTGAAGATTTGGATTGAAACGCACGTACAATGAACTATTGTTAATTGCAAACTTCAAGGATTGAACAGCATTTTTTTCATTTTTACCCCAATGAAAAGTAATATCTTTCTTCCTCAATCTTTTATGTGGCTTCATCAAAGCACTTGCATTTGGAATGAAATCTTAATAATAATTGAAAAGTCCCAAAAAACTTTCAACGCCACTTACATCAGTAGGCTCTGTAGCCTTTACAATCTTCGAAAGTTTATCAGTTGTTGGGTGAAAACCATCAGTGTCTATAATATAACCCTAATATTCAACTCTGTCCCTCATAAATTCACATTTTTCAAGTTTAGCTTTAATATCCCGTTTCTGTAATCTTGACAAAACAGCAATTAAATTGTCCATGTGCTCTTTAGCAGTTTTCCCTGTGATAATTATATCATATTGGAACCAAGCACATCCTTTATGACCTTGCATTACTTGATTCATCAATCTAGCAAATATAGAATGTGCTGAAGTAATTCAAAATGGTATTCGAGTAAAACGAAACAGATTTTTATGAGTATTAATGGTACAATACTCTTGACTTTCCTGGTACAATTCAACTTGTAAAAATGCATTGTTCAAATCCAATTTAGTAAACTTCACTGCACTGTTAAGTTTAGTATAAACATTCCTTATTCTAGGAAGAGGATATTTAACTGCTTTGGTAACTTTATTTATTATAACTTTGAAATCTCCACATATTCTTCTTGACCTGAAGGTTTGATTCTAGTGACAATAAGTGCTGCCCAATCTGATTGTTCTACTGGTTCTATAACACCATTTTCTTGCAATCTCTCAAGTTCCTCCTCAACCTTTGTACGTACTGCATAAGGTACAGGGCGTGTTCGCTTAAATTCTGACTGAGCATTGTCAATTAATTGGATGCTTGCCTTCATTTTCTTTACACATCCTAGCTGATTGTCAAATACATTCATTGAATTCTGACAAAATTGCATCAAGTTTGCTTTGCTTATTTTCACTTGTTTTATATTACATAGGAAAAGGTATACATGTTTGGATTGATTTCACTAATCCAATCTCTACCCAGTAATACAGGACCCTTAGATGGAGCAACCAATATTGGCAATTTCTTTGAATATTGATCAATATTAACTTGAACTGTCACTTGCCCTTCCATCTTCACTTCCTCTCCAGTGAAAGTCCTTGGAAAAACAGCCATTGGTTTCAACTGACCTAATCCATATTTGTCTTTGAGATTTTCATACTTACCTGTTGTATAAAAACTAAGGTGATCTCCAAACTCCCCTTGTCACCACCAACGCCACCTTACAAACTGCACCAGACAGTTTCGTAGCAGTAGTAAAAATAAATTAAAACTACTAACAACTAGTTAACGTAAACAGTAGTACACTGGTTAAACGTACACAGCAGTACAAATAATCAAACAAAAAATAAACCACTTTCCTCAGGCCTACAAACAATTCTTGCCACACAAGCGTGTGAAGTCTTCCCGTTTGATCAAGGGCAGCGGCAATGCGCACCTGCGCATTTATCATCTTTCAGAAATTCAAGATGGCAGCTACATCAGGATGTCGGAGAATCTCACAGCATCTCCCCCAGCTTTTCAAAGCTACATATCTGGCACCTAGTACTCATACTGGTCCAAGTACCAATGACGCTATCTTACATGCTGCGACCTCCTGAGCGGGATCTGTCCTTCAATACTTCACTAAGCCTCAAACTGCAACTGACAGCTGAGTCTGGAGTCCCTCAGGGGACTTGCCCGACGACAGCAAACTGACATTCCACCGACCGTCAGTGAATTCAGCAGTAAAATCCTGGTCTTCGACTTGAAGTGACCTAGAATCACTTCCCGACCACTTTTAGTCCACCTTGCTTACCCCAATGGCAGCAATAGCAAGAGCACTTTCAGTTTGAGGTACCCCACAGCAGTCTTTAGGGTAAGGCCTACCCCATTGAACTAAATATTTGGAATCTGACCCTCTCCAAACAGCAACACCACCCATGTGGTCAATGGCACCGCCACCAAGGAGACAATCAACATAAGATTACTCAGCTCACTCATCACTGATGCAGTCACTCCAAAGCAATGCCCCTGCAACCCAATGATGACTCACCATTAGCCTTTCATTTGAGAGGCTTTGCCATCAGCAGTCAATACTGCTTCACCCGGCAGCAATTTACGGCTCTCCACCACCCGTGGACTCCAGCCGCCCCGGACAGCATCGGAATGTCCTGTGATGTGGAGGCACCACTCAAAATCCCAGTGGATCTTAAAGTTCCATTGCAGAGGACGGGCTGCCCCAGTCTCCGTCTTCCAAATGAAAATTCTGCCTATCTGAGGTACCAGCACTTGGTGGGGCCTCAAGGCAGTCCTTCACAAGTGCTATATGCTTCCACAGCAGAAGCACACGACCTTCTTCTTTGAAGAAGCCTTCTTAGGGGTAATCCCCTTACCAGTGGATTTCATGTGGCACTGCTTGACACGGTGACCCCCACCACAGCGATAACAGCTGGAGCTGCTACCCTGCTGCTTACCAGAAGCAGCAGCGATAACAGAAGAATAGGTGTGCCCCTCTACTGCCCTCCGCAAGACTATACGGTTTCGCACTCGAGTCAACACTGACCCAAGATAAGCAGTATAAGCCTGCTCATGGGTCAAACACAACCTGCTGCCCAATCGCTTCAGGCAACCAAGGTAGACGTCAACTGTCTCAACGGCTTCAAGCCTACAATTGACATGCCTACGCCATGCCTCCTGCTTAGGCATAGCATACTCAGCTGTCAGCACAGCCTTCACGACCTCCCAGTCAGAGGCCTCGCCCACCATCATTCTACTATAAACTGGCCGGCAAGAATGTAGGTGAGGAGGTCTGTGGGCGCTACATGCTCCACCTCAAATAGCCTCTCATAGGCCTCTCATAGGCTACAAGCCACTCTGCAACCTCCACAACACCGTCACCAGGAAAGGGAGGTAGCAGGTGGCGAAGTCAATCCAATATTGGACCGCGGGCCTGGTTAAGGATGCTAGCCAACACACTAGCATCAGTCACAATGCTCTGCCCTACCACATGGGGTGCCTCAGTAGAAATACCAGCATCAGACTGGCCGGCCCTAGATAGGCCAGGGAGTCCCCCTTGGAGTCCCCCAGGGGGCCTGTGTCCCTCTCACCACCTTCCTTCGACATACAGTTATGTCATAAAAGGCCAGGACAGCTTGTTGTTTAAAAACTAAGTTGACTTCCAACCTCCCCTTGTCACCACCAACAACACCTTACAAACTGTACCAGACAGTTCCGTAGCAGTAGTAATAATAAATTAAAACTATTTTTTTTAAACTTCATTCATGTATATATTGCTGCTTCTACAAATACAAATCTCACTTACTATAAGATAATTTGTATTCGGCTGGCTTACAAATAAACTAATAATAATAATAATAATGATAATCACTTTATTTAGCGTTGGCGCTAAACATAGCTACCTTACAATAAATATAATGAAGCTTATCTAAGCCAACTTCTAAAACTACTTAACCGCAAAGAGTAAGATCATAATAAATTTGATAAAACTACTAGCAAAACTAAAGAAAACACGTAAGTTATAAAAAACCCAGCGATGGTATATAGGGTCTACACAGACGGCAATGACAATCAGAGGGATTCCAATTTCTGATTTCTCTTTTGAAGTCTTTCAGGGAAGTGGAACTTTTTATATGAGAAGGGACTGTCTGCCACAATTGCGGTCCTCTGACAAGTATAGTTTCCATCCCATATGAAACCGTTTTGACTTTGGGCTGCAGGAATCCATAATTATATCTAAGATTATAGGAGTTGTTACGCAATGGGAAACTTCCTTCATGGAATCGGGGTTTTGATAATTTTTAGTTTTAAACATTTCAGTTAACATCACTTTCAAACTTTTGAGATGGATAGTTGTAGATGAATCTCTTTTTAACAGGGATTTGGAGCTTGAGTTTTGGTCTCTATAGGTAATTCTTAGTGCACGCTCATGAAGTTTATTAATATTATTGTTAAGTTTCCTGCTATGAAACATCCATGCTAATGGGAGATCTTGAAACTGGCTATATACATAAGCTCTCATTAAAATCCTTAGTCTTTCTTGGTCTAGTAGTTGCAGATGTCAACTTTCGCAATGTGAAGAAAGACGTCTTTTATAAATATATTGACGAACATCGGTCCAAAGACAGAGCCCTGTGGGGCACTCAAAGTTATTTCTTTCCAAGAGCTGAAGGAACCATTGATATTTACTCAGTGTTGTCTGCCATGTAAATAGTTACAAATAAATGTTAATGCACCATGACTAAGACCGTATGCCTTCAATTTGGCTATTAACAAAACTACTAACAACTAGTTAACGTACACAGTAGTACACTGGTTAAACGTACACAGCAGTACAAATAATCAAACAAAAAATAAACCACTTTCCTCAGGCTTACAAACAATTCTTGCCACACAAGCGTGTGAAGTCTTCCCGTTTGATCAAGGGCAGCGGCAATGCGCACCTGCGCATTTATCATCTTTCAGAAATTCAAGATGGCAACTACATCAGGATGTCGGAGAATCTCCCAACATTATCATATCCCATAATTGTAAAAGAAGAACCTGTGTCCACCTGTAAGTTCATGGGTTTACCATTAATATTAGCTTGCTTCATAATAGGTGATGTAGCTTTAAATTCATCCATATCAAACAAATCAATGCTGAAACAAGTATCAGACTCTTCTACCTCTAATGTAGAACAAGGAATATGTTCCAATAAGTTTGTTTTTGTAGGCTTGCTTTTGGACTTACAAAACTTCTTTAAAATGACCAATTTTACCACAATTATGACACTTTTCACTTTTGAATTTGCATTCTGGTGCTTTAAGTGCATCCCAACATCTATAACATATAATTTTATTCTTAACATCTACTCCTTCAGATTCACCAGTAGCAATAGACTTCTTTGGTTTTGCTTTATTAGTAAAATTTATTTCCCCAACATCCTCTCCCCTCTGCAAGTAAGAGAATTGGCTCCTTTGCGGCTAAGTTCAATTTGAGTTGCAAGGGTAACAGCTTTAGAATAATCCAAATCAGTTTCTTGAAATAACTTGTTTGTTATTACAAATAAAGAGGAAGTAGTTATACCCTCATCTCGTACTCCATATACAAGTTGATCGCGAATGTTTTCTTCAAGTTGATTTCCATACTCACATTGAGCTGCAATTTTCTTAAGGGCTGCAGTATAATCTGAAATATTTTCACTTAGCTTACGATATCTTGCTCTGAATTCATATGGTTTAACAACTTTATTAGGTTTTGGATTAAAATGACTCTTCAATTTCTCTGAAAGCTGAACATAAGTCTTATCTGGTGCAACCAAACTTTTTAAAACATCATAATTTGTATCCCCTATTTCATGAATAAGCAGTGCTGTCTTCATAGAATTCTTATTAAATGCATGGAGAATGAAGCCCATTTCCAACCTCTCAAGGTAGTTTTTAATTGACTTTCTACTAGGATTAAACTTTCCAATTGACATCGAATGTAGCATCATGATTAACCATTGAAATGGATAACCTCATTGAGTGTACACGCAGTGTACTTTAAAACAACGTAAATATAACATATACTCTACTTTATCTAGAATAGCAGTGCACCATACATAAGAATCCTCAAATGACAAGAAATGTAAAGCTCCATGTAAACAGTATGTACCAAAATAGTACCTTCAAATTTCATAAAGATGACCTAACCACGTTTCAATGCAAGTTCCTTTCATCAGCTTTATATATATATATATGCAAATTCTGTAACTATATACCAAGCTAATATTGAATTCACTCTTCGCTTCGCTTTTACCCTCGTCGCTAGTTGTAATGTTTTAACGTAAGAACTGCAAATGAATAAAACCGCATGCTTCGTATTGCAACTCATGAAGTTCAACAGGAAGACTTTTGTTAAATTAAGAACCTCTATTTCGATAACAAAAATGAAGCGAAGGAGAGGCAAAACCAACATCTAACAACTTCAACCATTAGCAACTGCAGATTATGCTGGTGAGTGGCTATAGTTTTGTTCATCAGCTTTTCCCAGTTTCAACACCTTTGCATTCCAGTCGAAACGTCCTTTCTTGGATGAGATTTAACTTTGAATTTAACACCCTATTATGGAACATGCATACAAATGGAAAATAATAGAGCTGCTGCTTAATGAAAGGTTCATTAAAATTTCTAGCTCATTGGATCGATATAGGCGGACAAGCGAGCAAGTGCATCGAGCTTTTGGTTGGTCTTTTTGCAAAAATCTTCAACATAACGATAAAGCAACAATAGAAAATTGCAAAAAATTCCCAGGGGTGGCAAAAAGCTGGCATCCTCCTGCTTAGGGGTGGATTTTGCCACCCTATAGCTACGCGTCTATTTGGATTCCTGTTATAAACTATAACGAAGTACTTTCAAATCAATTAACGCTACTCAGATTTAATTAGGAAAAATTATGCCAAAACCCAGGGGCGGATCCAGACCTGGACTTTGGGGGGACCTTTATTGTCTTTTTCATGTAAGAAGTTTCGTAACACTATTGTTTTGCTATAGGAAATATTTCCATGAGGGAAAATCTGAGAAAATTGAGTTTCAACTCCTTAACTTCAAGCAAGCATTCTATGAGAATTCAATATCGTAGAAGTAAACTCTGAACTCTATGACCAAATTGTGAGCAAAAAGTAATGAACTCCCTCCCATACATAGGCCAAAGAAAGCCTAAATGTTTCCTAGTTATGGATCAGTAACAGAAAGCTCCTGTACAAGAAATGAGCTAATACGGTGCAAGGGTCGCTACGCTTTTTTACTATATACAGAAAGTGTTTCGAGGGAGGAGCAAAGAGTGCTGCCCAGAAGTAAACCTTTTACATTGTAAATGGGGTCTAAATTTGCCGACGAGATCACCGAAGGTTGGGTTGCTACAACCCTACACCCCCTGCTAGCTACAAATCTGGGACGCTAGTTGTTTACCAGAAATGGGAGGTGAAATGTAAGTTTTAGTTATTACTATTGTTAGCAATTTTTGTTAAAGTTGGTAATCATTCAATTACAACCAAAAGCTAAGTAACGACAACAAATTCTAACCAATTTACACGTATTGAAAGATAAATACTAGAACATAACTCAGGCTTGGGTCAAACGTCGCATTTTGGTCGCGCCGAATTAAATAAGTGCATTTGGCGCGACAAAAATGCGACGTTTGACTTAATTAAGTACGGCAGTTTTAATTTGGGTCGACCTAAATTCTGAAATTCGACTGATGCAGTCGCATTATGCGACTCAAGAGCGTGTTTTGGTCAAACGTCGAATTTCACATGTGCCGAATCAAATGCATAAATTAAACGAATTTATTTCATCTCAATGAGCATGCGCATTACTGCAAATAGCTAGCGAAAATGGCTGCATCGTGTCAAGCGTGTAGCAAGTTGACCAAGTATTGTTGTATCAGGGGCGTCGAAACCGGGGGGGGCCGGGGGGCACTGCCCCCCCACTTTTTTGCAGTGCAGTATCAAAGAAAAATCTTAAAATATATTGAAAAAGCAAAATGATTCATTTTTCACAAGATTTTATATATAATTTTTGTGCCAATCTTTTCTGAAAGTGTTAATTTACAAAGGCATCGTTTCATTTTTGTTATTACAACGCGAGCAAAGGTGTATTTATGAATGAAGCTTTGCTTTCGGTAATTTAAATGTCACCGAATGCATTTAATTTAATGCTTTCACTTCAAGCGTATGGTAATAGCATTTAACTAACAATAAAATACTAGAATCCTGTGTTATAAAGCATGCTACTTTTCAGAAGTTATATGGTGAAAGGTGTATTGAAATAGGATTTTGAACTTCTATTACTCAACAATTTTCTTTAGAGCAAGGCACCACAAAAAGCCAGTTTCTACGTGCTAATATTTAAAAAACTTTCAAATATGATACTCTAGACAACACAAATAAGTAGAATTCCGAGCTTATCCGTGACCCCTGTGAATTCGATTAATTAGGCCCCCCCACTTTAAGAATCGTTTCGATCGACGCCCCTGTGTATGATATGCGATGAACCCGTGTGTACAGTTTGCTGCACTCCAGAAAAAGATGAAGAAGTGAATGGCTGGAAGGCGTGCAAAAGCGTAGGATACTGTGGTTTTTGTTCTCCTAATCCTAAAAGGTAAGAAACCTTATTACTTACACATACCCCAACTTTCCCTATTCCACTAAATAAAATCTACTCTTGGATGGTGGAATCATGTGAGTTTCCAGGGAACCCACATGATCCCCATATAAAGCTATACTTGGCATCAACCAAGGTCATCAAAACAAAAGAGTAGAAATTTTTGAAATTATGAAACTCCTAGCAAGCTTCATTCCCCCCAGGTGGACACTTAATTGGAAGGTGACAGCCATCAACTGCTGCCTAGGTAAAAGGGAACTGCCACAATTCTTCCATATTTAAGATTTTTTGCTTGAATTGTGCTTCTGTTGATGGCATATGGGAGGAGACACATTCTGTCCACATATTTTTTACTATTGCCTCATTTACTTCATTTATGATGGTGGTAACAGTAAACTGACCTAGACCAACCATTTCGGCTATAGTGTAAGTGTAGTCACCTCTGCCAAGACGATACAAACAAATAGCAAGACGACACTCTGGGGAAACTGGCTCTTCAGAAATAGCTTGTCTCTCCAGGTCATGTGTAATATAACTCAAAATAAAATAAAATGTGTTTTTAGAAACACGAAATGTCTTCTTAAAACGGTAATCGCTGTATGTGTCCTTGTTATTTTGCCACCAGCAGCTCTTATTGCAACGTGGAAGTCTTCTGCAGGACCTCGTATACGAGATTTGATTGTTTCGTTGCCTTATTCGCAGAAGTAAAAGTAGAAAGTAGGCCTTATACATTATTCATCTTCTGGCAATAGCTGCTGCAACTCTAGCATTAAGTAGTCTACGATATCTGCGATTATGGTGGATCAAACTTATTAATAGAGCTTTCTTCCGTAATGGAGCCATTATTACTTTTTGCTGTATTTGCCGCCAAATAACTATTGTTGTTGTTGCGGTGCAACATAAATTAAATGCGACTTTTAAATTCGACGTCTGACCCAAAGCTACTACAGCGTCGCGCTAACGTCGAATTCAAATCTATTTAATTCGGCGCGACCAAACTGCGACGTTTGACCCAAGCCTCATGAGGCCCTAAATTTTACAACCAATTTTGCATAATCTGCAGACGCAAGATTTTCCATACAATTTTTTTAATGTTCTACTTGAGTTTACATAGAGAGCTGGAGAATTTGACTTCTTTTTGTATATTCTTGTTTTTGCCACCGGCAGTTGCAAACGAATTTCTATTCTCCAGCTCTACGGATTAATTCTCTCAGTAGAAACGTCCCTCATAAAAGTTGGATTCAAACTATGCTTCTTGTTGTATATTTCAATCAATGGCAACTGCAAACTATACTGATGAGTGGTTACAGTCTTGTTAATTAGTTTTTCACACTCTTTTTCATCACCTTTGAATACCAGTTGCAACGCTCTTTCTTGGATGAGATTCAACTTTTAATTTGGCATCCTATCATGGAACATCCATAAAAGTGGACTATAATTAAACTGCGAATTAATAAAAAAGTTCATTAGAATTTCCAGTTTAATGGGATTGATATAGGTAGACAAGCGAGCAAGTACATGGAGTTTTGGTTGGCCTTACTGCACAAATCTTTAACATGCTTTCTGAAGCTTAATTTCTTATCAAGGTTATGCCTAGCTGTTATTCATACTCACTTTTATTGGTTGTCAAATTTCTAATTGTAACTTTTACTTTAGAGCATTTATCACAAAATATGGTAAGGTGACATTTGTCATCATTTAGTTTCAAGTAATTGTCAGAAAACCATTTTGCAACCGAAGTCATACAGAAAAGTGCGTGCATGGGAAAGGATATTTGCTAACTTGCGGCTCCGTAGGTAATATTGCGCAGCGGCGGATTTATTCTTGTCAAAAAAGTGGCAGAACCAAGCATTGACGATACTTGTTAGCTACAAAGAGCTTACAGATATCACTTTCTCTCTTATTCCCAAAATACAAACATAGTTCAGATACAGGCTGACTATTGAAAGACTATGATAACTATGAAAAACTGAAAGAAAATGTTCTTAGAACCAAACGAGCTGTTTATGAATTGCACCTCTGCGATGGACATTTATTGCCTTATCTCATACGGGATGAGAAAATTTTTTAAGATTTCAGACTGAAAACACTGGTACTTTTCTTTGCACTAAGATAAAAGTTTTCATATCAAAATTTAGCAAGAAAACTGGTCTTTAAGCCTCGATATGTACTTTTCTGATATCGTGTATGAGACAGATACAATATTACAGATACTACAGCATACACTTGGACGATCAAATGAATGCGGTACTGAAGCACAGCGGATAGCCTAGGGGTCGTTGTTTTCAAATTGAGAACACTGGTTCGAAACTTGAAGAAAACGTAGGAATAAGTCAAGTAACGGAAGTATCAATAGTTAATTGGGTTATTATCATGTGTACTTTATGATTTTTGCTCACAATTTTGGCCACGGAAAGCAAACAAAAAGAACTCTGCTGAGAATTTTCCTTGCGGCCTATTAAAACAATAAGATTTGCAGGTGAGTGAAAGGCTATACCTATTTGTCCATGCACTTTTTCACATGACCGTCTGTTTCTAACCGTCTACGATAGTTTCAAGAGTTGGATGACATGCAAAGATGGTTGTACCGTCAGCATAGTTACAGATATTAGTGCATCCAGTAAACAATAAAATATCATTTACCAATACACTAAAAAGTATAGGCCCCAGGAATGACCCCTGAGGTACTCCAAATTTAATTTCTTTCCAATCACTGAAGGTATTGTTCTCCTTTATTCTCTGATGTCTCTTGGAGAGATAACTTCTTTTGAGTTGAAGTGCATCAAGGTTAATTCCATAGGCATTCAATTACGCAACTAGAAGATCCGGGTTTACTCTTTGAAATGCTTCTGAAAGATCCATAAAAAGTGCTCCAGCAAGCCCCTTATTATCAATGCTACTCTTACAACGTTGTAAGAAATTCAATAGAATATGTTGCTTACTGTAACCTTCTCTAAACCCTCCTAAAGACGGATGTCCACTTAAACGAATGAATAGATTCGGCCGATTAGGCCCACTCGGCAGAGCGGGTTGATGGTTTCCACTTACATGAATGCACCGATTCGGCACCCTCCATCGACTGACATGTGATTTCCTGTAACGCATGAATATGGCTACACCATAATACTGACATGAAAAAGCTGAGTATGGGTGAGACATTTGTACAGAGGAAGGACAGCAAAGCAGAACTATATTTCATTTCATCAAGCACTACATTTGTCAAAATAGAAATGAAAGCTATTTATATACTCAGAGTAACACTTGCTATCGAATACTGGACAGAAGAATCTTCCGAGCTATTTTTTTAACTTTTGTACTGTGACTACTAGTAGCTGTTATTTCGTTTATTCTACCTGTAGAAGAATACTGTGATCCTTATTTTCTACATAGCATCAGCATATTGTACTCTTTTTTACCTAGTAGCTGTTATTTCGTTTTTTCTACCTGTAGAAGAATACTGTGATCCTTATTTTCTACATAGCATCAGCATATTGTACCCTTTTTTACCAGACCTCTTGAGCCCACAATTAATTAAGTCAAAGTTCCTAAAAAATAAAACATTGAATTAAAATGGCATTTACTCCATTAAGACTCTGCAAAAACATGTCAGTTGCACACTTCTGCTGAAAATTTCATTAATAGATGCATTGTGATCAAAACTATTGATCTTTAATTCGAAAAAGACCACTTTTCGACCCATTTGCATAGATCATTTGTCCATACATGAGGGTGCAGCGACTCTGTACACACTCAATTAATTTAATCCTTGTTGGGACTTGGGCTCTAGCTCTGCGCAGGGCATATAGCACGTGACGTATAAGCAAACCATGTGGAGTCAAAGGAAGCAGTTGGAGAACCAATGTTGGACATATAGGAAATTAAAGCTATAAACGTATTAAGTTGTTTCATTAGCATTTTGCTATATTTCCTTCCCTAAGAAAGTAACTCTTTTACAGCAACCCTTATGTCTTATGTTTTGCTGCTTATACGTGATATTTGCACCCCGTAAGAACTGACATGCTTACACGCTGTTTCTTATATATGTTCCCACGCATTTTCTCTTTTTATCCCATTGCTTATTTTGAACCCCCCAGGAATTAATTTCAGAAATTTGCTAGACCGCCCCGCTTAAAGTGACCCCCGCTTCTTAAGGTTCTGGAGTATTGTATGATCTAATAGCATGAAAAATGGGGGGGAAGGTTAGGAAACAAGCTCCCTTTTTTCAAAACTTGTGACTGGCTGCTATTTGGTGGCAGTGTCTTCTCAGGAAGATTAAAGCATCCATGTTGCGAGATAAGAATCCTTCACAGTTCTAGAGGTAACGGTCATTTCCCATAGGATTATCTATGGACATGCGTATAAAGCATAACCTATGAATGCTAATAATCTATTGTATAATGTATGAACAGGCACGAGAGACATAAAAACTTATACATAGCTAGCGTGTGGTAAGAGACTCTACGGCCAATGATTGGCTTAAAACTTCATTCGTCTAACAATGGGCTTTAAAGATATAGGCTTTGTTATCCTCCACAAAGCATGCGAAGTACACCTCCCAACTTAAGCGTTTATCAATGTTTCATTGAAGCCTAAGGAATGAGTTCTTATTATAAGAAGTCCTTTTAGCATACATTAAAATTTTTCTATGATTGAATGGAGAATTTTCGATTGTAGAAATGAATGTTTGATGCTGCAATGAGTGAATGAACACTTTCAGATATCAGAAGACTAAATGCTTTGTGTAAAAGAGTACTCTATTTGCAGTGACATAACATCCAATATGGGGAAATAATCATGGAAATGTTTGATAATGTTGACAGGATTTGCAGCAGAAGATGGTATTCTGTGTTCCAGAGACTCGTTTTAGTACAGCCTCGTTTTATTTTGGGGGACAAGCACCACCAAAACAGCACACCACGAGCAT
>OLMO02000257.1:11707081-11720497 GCA_900291935.2 Cassiopea xamachana | reverse complement strand
AAACATGAACACACACAAATGTAAAAACATGTAAACATAAGCACATGCTAACAAACAAACCAAAACTCATGCAAACATAAACATATGGAAACATGAACACTTCAAGTATACAGACATAAACTCATGCAAACATACAAATATAAGTACATGCAAACATACAAACAAAAGCACATGCACACACAAATACATGCAAACATAGAAAAATAGGCACATACAAACATATACACATGCAAACATACAAACATGCACATATACACACAAGAAAATGAGCAAACACACACAAACATGCACAAAGACACACATGGAATGCATAAATACGACAAGTTGCAAACACACTAACTTTGCATTGTTAGAAATGTAAAATTAGCTGAACGAATTTGACCAAAACTGCCATTTACAATAGCATACGCAGCAGCCCTTACAAAACTTCAAAAACCGACTTTGAAAATATGAGCGTTACTCATCTTAAGAATATACAAAGAGCTGATATTCTGCACATGGTTCAAACAACGACCTGAAGAAATTACATGTGCAATAAAAGGAGCTAATTTACTTTGTTATTGATACAGTCGATCCTCCCAACCACAGCACTACGCTGTGAAAGAAAAAATAAAATGCAGCATAGTGATGCTGCACATACGTAGGAGAGCTTCAGAGTGGAGGGGGGCTTCAGGTAAGTAGCAGCGAAGAGCACTTCGGTCTGAAAAGTCCCAAATTCTTCGTGAGACAATCACAAAAAATCTCCAACAAAGTTACGTTAACAAATTACAAAATCATGTACAAAAATCACACAGGAAGTTTTGAAAATCCCATTTAAAAAGTTGCAAAAAATAAAGAATATCTCAAAAAATTTTTTTACGAGTAGTAAATCATTGGGGAAGTAGTACGGCCAAGTTGCAAGAGACATTGCTATGAAAAAGGAAGTGCCTGGAATGACGAAAGTCATGACTGGTTCTGCATAAACAAATGTTGCAATCCAAACTCATGGTTATTTCAATGATTCCTAGCAAAGTTGGCAAAACAAAGGGTATTTGGCTTCTAATCAATTTCTTTAAAACTGAAAATCCTAATTGATAAGGATGTAACATACACTTTTTTACTACAATACAAAATTCCTGAAGACGATATCAAGAATGAAATCGAGAGGATAGCATCAATATGCAATTTTTGCAAAACTTGCGTCAATATCCAATGATTGACTGACTTTGTAAAACGCCACTATACACCACTTTGGTGATTTACTGAGGGACACGAGTAAGTTGCATTTAATGTAAAAACCGAGTGAAGAATGTGCAAGGCTTTTAAATTTAAAAGGTTGTTAAAGTGTTTGTATTAAAAAGAGAACTCCACCAACGAGCAAAACGTTCAAACCAACAATAAGATGAATATGCATTACAAATGAGAACGAAATCCAAATGACCTAAATTTCTATTTGTTAAATCCCCTTCAAAATTGTGTGCTACAAATACACAAAACGGTGCAATAATTGTGGACAGTCTCCGTGGTGATGATGCCAGTTCTTTGGCCAAGTAAATTTTACGACAATGGAATAATTAAATTTGTATCTTCAATAATTCTGCGCAGTATTCGCATCTATCATTCCATAGCAATCTGTTCAAACAAGCACGTAAAGCTCATATCTACATAGATATCAAAGATGATACCAAGAACAAAGCAGAAAAGAATTCGAGGGCCTGCGATACCTAACAATAAACTAAGTTCAGAAGACGTTTGCTTTAAAATATCCCGAAAGGCAACTGGCATTTATTACTGCTTTCACTTACATGCCATACCTTTGTGTCAAGTTCCCCATTTCAAATAGATCATGTCGCCTTATATTTTACAAAATTCCAATAACACATAAATTAAAAATAAGAGAGGCATAATATTTAAAAGGTATAAGCAACACAGAAACAACCCCAATCTAGTGAAACACTTAAATTGCTTATTATATTTAACAGAAGCTGGTCTTTGCTGAGTCTCCAAACCAGACAAAATGATTAACATTCATAGTCTCACAAGTTCAGTCTTTAATGAATGAAGGAGAAAACTATGAATGGACAATAGACTTAAGTGTCTAAATGAGTTCAGTTCAAGTCGCTGGATAAAGCATGAAGTATTCACGCATGTCAGACTTGCACTCGTTCAAATCGACGAAGTCATCTTTTCTTCGCCCAAAAACCATTGAATATTCAAAAATAAAGACATATGACTTCCTGTCATGAAGCGTCAGCTATGTTTGAATCAAAAACGTTGATGACATCATATCACATAGAAAACTAGTAAACTTTTCACATTGCAGCTTATGCTGTACTTCTTCGCTGTACGAAACGTAAGTCAAATAACGTAGAATGGGCAAAAAATCTCGTCTCATAATGCTTTATCTGAAGGCAGAAACCGAGAAAAGTCTACATTTTGGAATATTGCAATTATTTAGCAAGTATCTCGATTCTATAAGAGCCTCGATACCCTATACGCAGCGCAAGGTAAAAGTATCAATGGCAAGGTAAAAGTATCAAAAAGGAAATTGAACGTCTTCTTTAAGTAAATATTGCACCACAAAAATCAGAATTTTAGCCAGGATTAAAATACAGTCTATGTTGCGTTATCGTTAGAATTCAGAATGCTTTGCATAAATCTACTGCATGAAGAGCACAGTAAGCTTTTTAATGCTTTCAACCATGAGATTTTTGTCTAATTTCCCCCGGAGCATCATATGTTCTATTCAAAATAATGGCTGTAGAATCCAATACAATAAGAATATCTGACAGTGCCTCTATCTTATGTCACATACTTAGATATGCTTCCAATCGGCGACCGTGCGGTAGTGTACCTTTTCCAGCCCTTGCTTTATGTACTAGGGATAAAGCACAAACCGCTCACACAAACAGGAAGCACAGTCCAAGTTCAATCAGAGATAAACTTCATCCAACTATGAATTGCTCAACAGGTTTCTCCATTAAGCAAAAAAAGCTCTAGTGTTCATGCCACAGAATTAAATTATTACTTCAAAAACTGAGGCATCACTAAAAGAATGGCATCAGGCATAAATACGCAGATACAAAAACATACCAAAAGACAAGCGCACCTAGACACATTAGACACACGTTAGATACACACAGACACAGAGAGACACACATACTCACAGCGAAGCAGACATGGGTAAGCAAACCGCAGAATAAGATCGGGTTAGAAATTAACCAGCTTTGCTAATTAATAAAGTTATATACGTAATTACAATTCACAAAAAGTGGCTTTTCTAAACAGGGTCAAACGAAAGCAAATAACGTATATAGCTCACTACCCAATGTACTTAATATATTGCCTTAATTTGACACATCTGCGAAATCATCTTCAGAGCGTAGGAGAATTCGGAAATTCAAAGGACAACATACGTTGATCTTTCAATAAAAAGAGTTGACACCAAAGCTCTACCAAACTAAAGTTTAACTGAATTTTAGCTGTCTGCTCGGCAGATTTCCTATACCTCAGGTTGATTGACACAAAAAAATTCATTGATATGCAAATACTACAGTAGAATCCCGTTCACTCGGGCCCTGGGTAACTCTGGCATTTCTAGTCCTCCTTGGATTTGGCAACCTAAGCAAGCCAATATACTCCGTTTAAGTCGTACCCTGGATAATTCGGACATTCGCTAAGACGTACCATTGTTGTAGGTCCCTTTAGCGAAAAAACCTAATGTAACTCGGACTTTCGGAAAACCGTATTACAAATAATTTGAATTGGAAATCGAATTCTTGACAATTTTGTTTTGTGTTTGTGTCTCTTATGTTTTGGTTTCTGTTCCACAAGGCAACTGAGCTCAGCAGAGAGAAACGTAAAATACTATCGTGTACGATTGGTTGCTGCTCGACAAGGCCTCACTCAGCAGAGAGAAACGTAAAATACAATCGCGTAGAATTGTTGAAAAAGCATAAAATTTCAAAAGAAATCGAGAAAGGCGAAAGCTGCACTGCAGCATTTCTAAACAAGCGTGGTGAGAATGTTGTGCTCGAAGCCTATGACACCGATGATCTTTTGTCGGGTTCATTATGACGTTACGGCAACAGCCTAGGCGTTAACCGATGCAGAAATACTTGAAGAGATCCGAGGTTTTGCGGTAGTAGTGGAAGAAGATGATGAAGAAGAACGCACTACTGAAGCTGAAGTTCCTGTGTCAAACCTTCAAATGAAGAAGTGCGGCAAGCTACTGAAATGCTTCTGACATATTCAATATTTACAGAAAAAGCTGTTGAATTTGAGCTCATTCACTTCTCAAAGAAAATGACAATAACAGACTTCATCACGAAACAGTAGCTATTTCAAAGCTGTATACATGTGCAGGCTTTTCTGTTTGGTCACTGTTACATGATATAGAGGATGAGTAATTAGTACCCTATTCTGTCTTTTAGCATTGGCCTACAGAAACCTAAAGAGAAACAACTCTTTTTAGTCTACACCAAAAATGTTTAACATCAATAAAATCCTGATAAGTCGAACTTTTCAAGAAAGTTCGAGTTATCGAGAATTCGGATATTTCGAACATTCGCTAAGTCGGACGGATTTCCTGTCATCCCCGAGGGTCCTAGTCAATGGGAATTTTCTGTGCTCATTCTCTTTCATAAAAATATAGTGTATTGGAGTATTGATACTTAAATTCGCTGAGTATCAAAAATACCTTAAGTATAATATAAAGGCTCAAGACTAATCAAGAATTAGATTGCTGGATTATTTGAGCTTTTTCTTGACTAAGTTTTAGATTGTAGAAACCAAATTTAGTGTTGGGTTCTGTTCTTGCTTGTTCTGATGAACGAAGCAGCTTGGAACAGCACATCAAGGAAGATCTGAAGTTTTTTCTACATTCTCAGGAGAATTTGCACCCATGTTCGCTTAAAAAGAGTATTTCTACACTCAAAATAAACATAGTTAAGAATGTCGAAGCACTGAAAGACTAGGCATCTTTGAAGCAAAAAGGCGTGTAATATGTCATGAATCTACAGTTATGAACCATCCACGGGAAACAAGAAATTTCTACTCAAACATGAATAAATTCTGACTTTATAAGATTAAAGTTTATAAGAATATTAAGGCTCAAAATCGCTCAAAAATAACAGTAATCTAAGAGTAATGTAAGACTCAAGCTTCATCAAGATATTTAATTTGTCTGTACTCTGGTTATTGTAATACCGTATTTAAACAAAATTATGCATTACAGTAACTATTGTTCTGCTTGGCTCTTGCCTTGTTTTGTGATGAAGTAATACATCAATAAAGAAATGAGTATATTCCTTTGAGTATCAGGTGAAACTACGGCCTTGGCACTTCAGAACAAGTTTAAAACAACCTTAGGCTCATTTATATAAATTTCGTCTAAATAAAATATTACTGAGGGTCAGGGTAAAATGTGTAGTTGTACAAAAAAGATTGCATTGAAACTTACATGCTTGAAGAAACAGTTGCAACTTCCTGCTCTTCCTCATTTTCATGAGCCGGCGTGTAGTCTATCCATGGCTGTCTTAAGCTTGGATATAGTCTGCTCGTTTGAATTCCCTCCCCGTTGTCATTACTCTGCATCGAGTCGGGTCGCACTGTCTTATCACGCAACTGTAGATAAAACATGATGATCAAAATAATCACTAGAATGGTTGCCATAAAATTGTTACTAGCATGGTAATCTTGAAACTATAAAAACATTACAAGGCGTGATTTTGTCATGCAGCCACGAATTCTTACCATTTTGTAATTTTACACAAAATCACTCGTATTCTGCTTACATAGGCCAGAACACTCAAAATCAATATAAATCTGCTTTCCTACAAGACTACAGAAGCAAAGCCAGTAAATATTATCTTTACCAAGGTGGCGATAGTATAAATAATAGCAAACATGCTGTGTTTTGAAACAAACATTGCTTTGCATTCGTGTCAATATCATCTTGTAATATTTGACATCAATTGAGTAGAAAAATTGCACCAGCATTCGTGGCAATATCGTAAATCAAGCGCAACTGATATTCGACCTAACATCAATGAATCCAGGTAACTTCCACGAATTCAAAGCAGCCTAATTTGATTGTTACTTATACTAACATGGCTATTATGGTTAAAAAAGCCTTTTGATAAGCTTTAAGAGGATCGTAACAGTGGGGGCACTATGGGAGGATTCGGGATCATGTCCCCCACATTCTTTCCAGGGTCGAATTTTTAATTAGTCCAAATTCGAGGCAAAATACTAGGCATATGGTGAGGACCTCGAGTAAAAGCTGTCTACTTCATGACATCGCTTTTTATCACGCTTTCGTCACTCCTTTAATTGCACCCTGCTGTTGTGAAATAGTAGATAGCAACTTCTTTGCAGCAGAAATTGGTGTGGCTACGAAAGGGGGTTATAATTAGAGGGCATGGACCGCTGAGCCCCCTTCTCTCAGTCTGTACCAGCCTATTGACAGACCAACGGAATAGAGGGACAATGAAAAAACCAGCAATGTAACAAACCAAAGAACAAATAAAAGATGGAAAAAGAAAAAAACCAAGAATACTTAATGAACGAGAATGCAACTTAATAAGAAAAGAACAACATCCTATTCATAAATAAATAACTACAACTTATTTACCTGGTGAAAATACAGCATACTATTATTTGCCATAGCATCCTGTGCTTGCACGTTGTCATCAATGACATTGGGTAGTGAAGGATATTGAATGGGACTAATGAACGCAGAAAAATCTTGGTTTATTCCCGCAGTTTCCTAGGAAGATTACAGTTGCAAGAGTAGTTGGCAACAGAAGTGATCAATACGTAATGCACGATTATATTTTAAAAGAACCAGTAAAACTGAGGTTCAATCTAGCTGTTCCTAATTTTCTAAAAAGTAGCGGATGAATTGTTCTAAATTTGCTTTTAAATTATTGAGGTGTAACTGGTTCAGCATTTAACAATATGCAAGAAAACATTTGTGTTTTATTGATTGAGTGCCCATTAGCACTTGTTTAAATGCTACATCTGAGGTGGTCTTCCTTACATATCAATGTTCTTTCCAGTGTACAACCAATAATAAATACACTATGTCAACAAAGTAACAGGTTTCGCTAAGGAAAATTTATGAAAATCAAAGCGGAGATGTGACAAAGTTGTCAAGTATCCTCAGGCTACCAAGGAAATGGCACGTCACGTACATCTGTTGTTTTATGATGAAGTACACACAAGTAACACACCGCGAATGGAAATTAAGAACTGAATAACGATACCAATGAAACGTTAGGTGTTTGTCCTGGATATGGCAGTGATCCTGACATTGTTAGAGATTCTTTTATTGCTGAAAGACAAATTCAGACATAAATATAGGCATATATATATATATATATATATATATATATATATATATATATATATATATATATATATATATATATATATATATATATATATATATATATATATATATATATATATATATATATATATATATATATATATATATATATATATATATATATATATATATATTTATCAAACTGAGATATCTCCTATGAAGTCCAGCAATAGTTCATGCTAGTTTCTTTAATTGTTATTAATTGAGTTGAAACAAGGAAATTATGAAGTTTGTGAAGCTCTTCAACCAACATGTCTCAAAAACAACTGCCAGTTAGTGAAATACTTAGTTATGGTAAAAACAACTAAATACGGTGCTTTTTGGCTTCTTTCTCTCAGTAAGATGGGTTTTTTGTGATATTGATCTGACACTTTGACAATTTCGATCACTTTGGAAGTCAATATTTGACGGAAAATCGTGATAAGGCAGAGTCACCTCTCAAAAAATCCGGGATAAGTAGTATTGGGATCATCTGTTTAGTAATTACGCACCGAAATCGAGAAAACTTGACGCCCCTCCCCCATCGTACGCACATGTACGCTTGCTACGACCCCCTATTGCGTAAATACTCTTACCCGTTTGGCCCTCCTTTTCTAACTGAAGCACTTTTGAATATACAATTAATCATTCCATAGAGAAAAGGACTGTAAGGCATTTGAGAGAAAGGAAAATGAAGACAGCAAATATACTACAAAAAGCAATGAGAGTCGTCGCCAAAGGCAAAAAAATTTGATAAAAGTGTCTTGCATATGAAAAATATTATAGTATAATTGCAAAGCAGGACTTTTTTATTTTGTGTACGCAATTGGATGTGTTAACCTCCTCCCTCTTGTACACATGGCGTAGCTTTTGTTCGACCCCCTCTCCCTTTCATGCGTCTGTACTAAATGAATGACCCCATAGTATACTACGTAGAATTTTGGGAGTATGGAAAAATCCGGATTATCCGAAAATCCGGAGAATCCGATGTCGGACTATCCGTGGTATACTGTATATGCATAACAAGGACGTAGGAAGTATATAAAATGTCGGGGGTACCTGTATTCAGGGGGCAAACCTCACATGTACAAAAGGGCAACTATGTAAACTAAAAAGGGGTACTCTATATACAAATTTGTGAAAGGTGAGGGGCACGTGCCCCCTGTGCCCCCTGTGCACCTGGTTCTTACGCCCATGATGCATATACTGATGTAGCTTCTAATCGAAACGTTTACTCGGAAGACAGCAAAGGATACTGTCTCCCATTTAAGACATAGCATTTATCGTACCTTGCTCTCGAATATTGGCAATAAAACGTTCTCCACTCTCTGTTGGCCTCCACGCTGGATTTTTCATCTAAAGGAGAAGCACATTTGAAAATTTGCTACAAAAAATACTTATATATGCATGGATGGAAACCAGTTACAAACACATGTAATTGGTTTCACCTAGCTTTCCGGGGGTGCAACGCTCCCTCAATCTTTTATCCAGTCGGAAAGTCTGAGGGAAGTCGGAAAATTGCAGCCTTTCAGTAAAAGGCTATGTCGGACATACCCTATTCTAAAAGACTTCAATTTTCCTACTGCCCTCAGATTTCCAGACTGCTGCATTTCCTGACGAAATTTTCAAGTTCATTGGAGTCATAAATTCAGCTTTCGTGAACATGGTTGGAAACCAGGTCCTTAAGCCAAAAGGGTAATAAGATAAAGCCAAATTAAGCCAATATCAAAGCGAGGCTGGAAACAATGGCAATTAACCTTAACTGGAAACGAGCTGAAGTATGACCCAAATTTGCAAATCAAAATAGAAAAAATAGCGCATCATTTTTCAATATGACAATCGATATAACAGTTGTTTTCAATCCTACTATTGAATTTATTTGCAGCTTCTTGGACACTGTTACTCTATCTTCACAAATGTGAAAAATTTCATTTATTATCATACGGGTTTTCATTAATTTTATTCGTTTAGGTGTAAATCAACTCGCGAATGAGAAACTTTCCAGAAAAAGCCAAATTGCGCCAAATTTGACCTCTAGTCCAAGTACTTTTGTCAAAGCCAAACACTTTCTGAAAAAGCCAAATTTCCGACATTTTGCTTGGAATTATACTACTTTTTCCGATGAGGTTCTCCTTGGCACGAAGTTCAGTGATGAAAACAAGAGCAGTCTATATTGTAAAAGGGCATTTTCAGACGCTTTAAAGGGCGCTGTCTCAAAAATTTCTCTGAAGGGAATCCCCTTAATTTAAAAGTCATAACTGCTACATATTATGTTGGCACATAATCCGTCATACATTGGTGAAGATTTGTGACATGCCAAAGCTCCTACTCTGAATTGGAGTTCTACATAAGCACCCCCCACAAATCCTGTTCCGGCGAAGGGTGCAGAAAAAAATGAAAGACGATAATGCTCTTCATGTTCACAATCAGATGCTTATGTCTATAAAAATGTATGAAGCACAACGATATGCTGACAGACAGGGAGATTTGTTAAAACATATGTATTGTGTAAACCTTTTATGCAAAAGGTAATAAGCAGTATGTCCATACAAAAGCAGGGTGTTAGAAAAATGTTTGAAAATCAATAGCGGGGGGGATGGCAATTAGGTACTCAAAAGTAAGTAGCGTGCAGCCGAAAATACACGTGATATTCTCAGTTTTACAATTAGGGGGAGACAGCTGGGGTAAGGTGTACACCATATAAAAATAAGCACCTTGTCGATGGGTAACTTGTTGACTGTTGGTATGCTGGTCGGGATGCCCATCCCTCGGCACTTGATTTTTCTCTTGGGGTCATACCGTAAATTACCGATTAAATTTTTGGGTGGTTGCTTATTCGGACTGGGCGCTCATTCGAACCTGGGTGGTTATTAAGAAAAGGAAGAACAGATACCTAAACATACATCATCTTTCTGTGAAATAGATAGTCTATGAATCAAAAGACCTTCAACCTCCTCCATATCATTATCAAAGTGCAAAATAGAAATTGCAGAATGCGTAGAATAGTCAGTGAAGTCATCAAAGAGTATTGTAATTGTGAGAGAATGTTAAAGTATGTGGGGTCGAAAGTCAAAGAAAATTGAGAAAGCATTGTTTCTTTTTCAAATACCAATATATACTAAGAACTTATTCAGATTTGTGTCCTAATTCGGACTGGGCGCTTACTCGGACCTGGGCGCTTGTGAGAAATATTTTTCCCAACCTAGGCGCTTATTTGAGCATGGGCACTTATTTGAGTCCTGGGCGCTTAAAAAATGGCTTAATTGGTAATTTACGGTATGACACAAAAATAATGACTTTTAGGCATGAAACGGCCCTTTCTCATTGATAGACCATGCGCTATTGTCAGGCATTTATACTTTACACCCCCGCCCAATGGACGCAAGCTAGTTTCGTCCCTGCTTGCCATACAGTTAAAACTGAACCATTATCGTTTCGTGCGTAATTAGACTGGAACTGAAAGCCAAACAGAAGTTAAAGAAATATCTTTGTATATGATAGAGGGAAAAAAGAATAACAGAAAATATGCAATCTCAAAACCCAAAGTAACCACTAAGCAGACGGATAATAGATGGCTATGGACAAAAGAATAACAGAAGATACATCATCTCAAAATCCAAACCAACAACTAAATAAGAACAAAAGAACTAGGCTGCTGGAACGACAGACAATAACAGAATAAATTAAATGTAGGCGATTGCGATAACAGAAAGGGCGGCGATATTATCAGGAGTGATTAGGAAGGAACTGTGGTCTGATATCTAGCTAATATAAGAAAGGATTATTTCTGTTATTTCTCCTGGCAAAAAAAGATAATGTCTTAATACTTTAGGAAAATCTCATTCTGAAAACGCAATGATGATAAGGACTTAAAATGGTGATAAGGACAATATTGGAATAGCAGTAATATACATCGATTTCTCTCATTCCTTTAGATGGAAGAATGTCACAGGGTTTAGTTACACCACTGAAACGCATAGAAAAATATTCTAGTCCGTTGCAAGCTTCAGCCTTGTGCAACTAAATGAGTGGAGGCAAGTGTAATTCAACCCAAGGCGATTGGCAGCATTCTAAGACATAGCCTATCTTATGCACATTTTGTTTTCTATTAAAAACCTAGCTCAAGGCCTAGTAACAAACGTTTCCTACTTTTTGGCTACATTGTAGTTCTAAAAGTTTCCTAAAAGTTTCTCAGCTTAATGAAGAAAATTGCAGTGAAAACGTAAACAAAACGTTGATATAGCAAACCAATAGGCCTAGACCTAGTATTAGAACAAACATAATACACCAATGTGAGTTAAAATCTAAAACAAATTCATGTTTACAATGATTTTGGTTTAACTCTACGTTAAATAAGGCAACTTTTCAATCATGCAATTTGTCTATGACCCCGTTTGCACTGACCAGAATATCTGCGAACACGGAGAAAAATTTATTGAAATTCGCCTTCTCTACAGTAGAGTGTATTTTTCTGACAACGGAGAAATCTAAATACGGAGCGTATTAGTGGAAACTCTCACCTGGATATTTTGAAATACGCCGCAACATCAACAGCTATTTTAATTATATTGGCGCCAAAATACGTAAAAGTATAAAGTCGGGTTTCCACTTAAACGAATGAACCGATTCGGCCGATTAGGCCCACTCGGCCAAGTGGGTTGATAGTTTCCACTTAACCGGATGCAACGATTCGGCACCCTCCATCGACTGGCATGTGATTTCCTGTAACGCGTGAATATGGCTTAACAATATTTCTGCCATGAAAAAGCTGAGTGTGGGTCAGGCACATGTACAGGGGAATAACAGAAAAGGAGGAGAATTACATTTCATTAGTCCACGAAATGAAACCCATTTACTGAACTCTTTTTTCCCAACCATTTAGGGGTCAATCATTTACAACCCCGGATACCGGGGGAGGATACAGTTGGCGGGGGGGGCAATTGGAAGTACGAAGTCAAAGGACAATTGGGAATAAGAAGCTTCCGGGAGAATTTTGAGAGGTATGGACTGCTCTAAAAGAAAGTTCTAGTCTTCAATATCTTGGTCTTCAGATTGATAGGCATCTAACTTGGAAAAAGCACGTGGATACATCTCGCAGAAGGTCTCCAGTGCTTTAGGAGTATTGAAGCATGCAAAAAAGGTTTTTACCACATAACATCTTGAAGAACTTGTATATAAGCATAATAGAGCCACATTTTAAGATTGCTCCTCTGTCTGGAGGTGTTGTAGCACAACTTACATAAACAGACTCCAAAAGCTACAGAATAGAGCAGTTTGAATGATAACTAACAGTGAATTCGATACCCCTGCCAAACCACTATTAGCAAACCTTGGTCTAAGATCGATCAGCGAACTTAACGAAAATGAGTTAAAACTAATGACTTATAAGTCCCTCAATGACCTTGCTCCAAATTACCTTAGACAGCTTCTAATTCGGAATTCTCAACAATCTTGTCGAGCCCTAAGAAACACTGATAGAGCTTTGAAGTTGCCACTGAAAAAACTAATAATGGGCAAAATGGATATTATTTCAGAGGAGCAAAATCGTGGGATGGTCTCTCAGCTGATGCTAAATGTGACCATCTCTGGCATCTTTTAAGTCTTATTTGTAATGTGGTGAATTTTGCTCGATTCCCACAAATTTTATGGAATAAATCGATCACGTCTCCCGCTGAGATGCTCCCAAGTTAGTAAACGACAAAATTCGATAGCAAACACAAGAATAAACCCAAACAACAACTTGAGTAAACGAAACAAACAGCAAATGAAATGAATCGAATAAAAATTAAAACAAAGTCTCACTAGTTTATCTCACAATGTCGTTCTTGGTAGAATGTTCGCTCTCTCTCTCTCTCGAGTCCCTTATCGTTCGATTTCTTTTTCACTCTCCTCCGCAGCACCCAAAATATATGCAAATTGCCCACACACTCCCTCTATTTGAATCTGACAGATGTCAAATACAAAGTCAAGTTCAAATGCTATTTTCTTCTTCATATTCGAGTGTTCCTTGAATATTTGCTGTAGCATCAATGGCAGCTCTCCTTTTTGGTTGAAATTCTCTTGCT
>OLMO02000257.1:11674724-11692231 GCA_900291935.2 Cassiopea xamachana | reverse complement strand
CAAATATAGAGTTACGTATTCAGATGACAGCGAGGACTACATTGGCATTGATGATATTGATGGAGTTGAAATAATGCTTTTGGACTAAAACCGTATTTTGACTTGTTCTGTTTGTTCTCGTTGAAATTTATGGTGAATCAACACATCAAAAATTATTTAATATGTTTCTTTGATCTTAAGGCGAATTTACACCTTGTGTTGAGCAAGAAAAATTTAAGAATGATTTAAGAATAATCTGAGGCTCAAAACCGAAAATTCTTAAGAATATTGAGGCTCAGAAAAAAAATTAGGTATTCTTATAAAAAAAAAGAGTGTAGTTGGACATACCAATGTCTTGCCCCAAAGAAATCTGGTGATCGCTTTATCATCTAGATTGAAAGTAGAGAATATCAATAATTGTTGAAACTGCCCTTTGGGCTGCCATCATTCTAGTCGATACTAAAAATACAAATTACTAGTATAATGAGAAGAATGAGCTAAGCAAATAATACGATAAACCTAGGCCAAAATGTGGAACAACAAGGAAGATGTGCATGTATTAGATCACTTAATCGTATCAGCAAAGAATACCAATATATTTAAATTCCACAACACTATGACTGACCGCATCGCACTTCACTTTTGGCTTTATTGACCCCATTTTCAATTTTTGATCTTATTCCAGAAAATTGGAATTTTTGACTTTAGTTTGACCAGATTTGAATTTAGATTTTTCGACCGCTCTAGTTATCATAATATGGATGCAACTTTCGCAGGGCAATATCCAGTATTGCAGGGAAAAACCAATGACAACTCATTAAATGAAAGTATGGAAGATACGCCCCGGAATATGTATGTGATTTAAAGACTTAAAATCAAACTAAAACTTTGCAATTTCAACTAAATGGTATCTTGGTATTCCATAGATGAAACCTCGCTAACCACGGCGTCCGTGTCTCTGCTATTTTACTAGCGGCTCTTGGCCCATGACAATGACCGCTTATTCAGGCAAATTGATCTTTGACAGAACAATGGTGCATGAAATCAACCTTATTTAAAACCGCGAACCTCAAAGGAGATCTTATAGATCCTTTCTTGCTTGTCTACACCACAAGCAAACTGCCGCATAAAGAAATGCCAGGTGGTTAAAATGGTCATCCGACACGGTAAGAAAGAATATGCCCTAGGCCAGACAATTAAGCTGTTGCAAAGGCTCTAGGCTTATGAGGATATACATGGAAAGCAGCGAGAATTTAAGACAAAACTATGCAATCAACATTGGAGTAGCGAATAGGAAATAGAACAACAAAGCTACTTATGTTTTTAATATAATAAACAATAAGTAAATCAAATAAAGAGGTGGCACCAGGAATTTTCTGACGGGGGCTGACTCTTTCGATGAGGGGTCTAAAGCAAGGTTTTTAGGGTACTATACATGCCAAATATCTCCGAAAAATAGCTTCTTGCTTTCCGAAGAGGCGGCTGGCATGCCCCAACGGGGGGCTATAGTTCCCTAGCCCTCCCCTGGCACCACCCTGACAAAATATCAATTCATGAAACCAACAAACTAATTCCTCTTTCAGTTTTCATATTCCTTTATCATTCAGTCAACAAGTCTAAAAGGCTGGTAAGAAAAGCTTACGTAACATCTACATGTAAGGCGGGTTTGCCAAGGTGAAGTAAAAACATCTGGCATTTACACAGAAAGAAAATACAGTAAAATCTGCCTAATGTGCAATTCGTGCAATTCCAACTTTCTTCGAACAAAATTCTCTGGCCCCTTGAAATTCTAGAAACAAGCCCTTTAAAAAAGTTACAATTCGAGCCTCTGCAACTTGAATTTTTACTAATTCAGCCGAACTAACCTGTCCACTGCAGAAATACCTTTCAAAATTCGAACTTTGTGCTAATGCCAAGAACAAAATGATTATACAAGTCTCTATTTTAAAGCTGGCTCTGCGGTGGGACCAATGAAATCCTGCTTTACACCTTTTAAAAAGCATACAGGGGAAAGGTAGTTTACCAGCTGATACTCGTAGAAATAGTTTGAAAAATGAAGAGAAGCTCAGCATTGTAAGGTTGGTACATATGCTGTGCTCAAAAAGCCAAATAAAAGTGTGTATGCCGAACTATGTAGTCAAGGCAAATTTGAAAATGAGACAACTTGAAAATAATAATCAGCGGTTCAAAATGTAAACGAGGCCAGTGTTACGCGCCAAAACGAAAACGTTAAGCAATGGAAAATAAAAAAGGCAACAGAAGAAGGAATGAACCTCAGGTGATGCAACTATTGCCACAATAGTCAGGCCTTTCAACTTCGCACAAGTCTATCAAATTTTTTCATTTCATTATTTTCATTATTTTCCTACTTTTTAATTGATCAAGCGCATCATTCTCTTGATCAATACAAATTTGCTATAAGTGCTGCTATTAAAACATAAAACTGTTGTGAATTTTCACGATTGAGCTCAAGGTATTAGTTGACCACTTGCTACAGTGGCAGTTTCTCACAATTTAACGCAATTTAAGATGGGGAATTCATTCTAAATAACTGTAAAAGGAGCCAAACAACTGTAAAAGGCTCTGATATGTTCTTCCCCTACACGGTCTATAGTAGCATGCATAAATGCGTCTACCAATAGCGACATCTTACAAATTGATATTTTACCAATTGATATTCTACCAATAAATGCTGTGCACTTGAAATAAGTAAATGTAGCATTTCATGCTTTGACACAACTAAGTAATTCCTATTGCCTTATCTTGCTCAATGTACCTACAATAAATCAAGCTACAATTGTTGTCTAACAGGCGTACCTTAACACATGTTCCATAGAACCTTCAACGGGCTATTATAGGATTAAATGTGATCTCTCGGCATAAAAAATAGGTATGGGAAAGAAAATATATGCGGCAGATTAACTACACCTTTATCATGGGAAAGAGCACTAATCTTCCAGCTGTTAAGATGTCAACTTTTTCTAAAAGGGCTGAAACAATAGACTGGATTTGTTTGTACTTGCAATCGTATATTTACCACACCACCCTTAGGTATTTTAAACCAAAGTGATGCTCGTGTCCTTTGGTGAGCAACAAGTCGTATAATCGCAAATTTAAATGATTTGTGATATGTGGAAATCGGTCTTCGATTTGTGAAAGTCGGAATGCGAAACTCGGATGTGAAATACGAAAGTTTGAAAAATCCAACGAATGCATAAATCGATATGTGAAAATCGGAAAAACCCAACGAACTGCTAGTGAATTCAGTTTCCTGGTAGTATGTAAGAGGTATTGATCGCATAGATGAAGATTCAATTAAGACGAATTCCGAAATATGATGCCACTCACCCATTAACTAGTACCAATTATACCATTTTTCAGATCTTCCCTCTTTTTCTTGTAACGCAACGCAGCACAACCCTCCACTTGAACAATACGATACCGTAACACAACAAGGTACCACATTGGTGTAGAAGTAAATTGGTAGCCAAGGGAGGCGATTGTTGTACATGCATTTTATAAGAAGCTAAGACCTTCACCCGCCTACTTATGTTAGAAACTGCGAAAGCGTCTTAACAAGAAAGCTCTGTTAATGCTATAAAATCTTGTCAAGTAAACATTTCTCACAAATTTTCATTTACAAGTAGCTTACTTTCAAAAGCAAGATCTGGTCTACAATGGCCTTTTACTTCTACTATATTTACTGACTGTAGGGGAGCTTCTGCTCCCTCAAGTCACAGCTAGGAAGCTCCGTCCCCTACTCTACACCGCTAACGTACCCTCCCTCCTTGTTAGAAGTGCTACGCGGTTTTATTGTACAATTGCTAGGGACCAAGAGGAAAGGACACTTACTGACAATCCTTACTTGGTCGAATTCTCGCAAATAATGAAAGAGAACATAGTCGCATACACTCTTTTTACAAAAATAAATATTTTATCGGATATTTTGTCTATTTATAGTACCCTTCCAACAGTATTTTAACCTCCATTTCGAAAGAGCCAACCTCCCATACGAAAATTCCTGGCGACACCACTGTTTGATCATATGATTCAACTTATTACAATACACTCTTTTTTGAAACTTCATGTTATATTCTCATTTCTACACACAAATTCAAGCTCACTATGTTAAGGTAACTTACAAATAACTACTTGTGGTTTACAAAGTAGAAAAAATGGCCATAATAATAATTATAACAAAATGCTAGATTGCTTGTAACTCTAGATTTTTCCAATTTTGTCCTCGTCGGCAAAAAATATTGTAAGTGGACCTGAAGGTGATGGTGGATATCTTTCTTTGAATGTAGCTCAGATGTCGGCCTTTTATAGAAAGTTCTTTAAGCATAGTAATTAAGTCAGCATGATGTGAATAGCAAAAACTATCAAAGTAAATTGCAAACGGACACTAACAATGATTCAGAAAAATCATAAATGTTATCTATTGAACTAGACAAGTAAATATAGCAGTGTAAAAAAATAACGATGACATGCACAGAAGAAAGACGTCCGTACGCTACTACATGATGTACGCTACTGCTCGATGTCAATAAACTCTATAAGAATATTGAGGCTCAGAGTCGTTCAAATTTAAGAATAGTTTAAGAATAATGCAAGGCTCAATTCGAGTCTTAATACTGTTTAGTTTCAATTTTATACTATAAATATTATTCTGTTCCACTCTTGTTTTGCTGTATGATGGAGGTAAGACATCAATAAAGACTTGAATCTGTTTCATTCATTTTCAGGGGAAGCTACACCTACGGTATTTCAGAAAAAAGTTAAGAACATTGAGATTCTGCGAAAATTGGACACTCTTAGAAAAAGAGTTTACTCCTTCGGTAGATTGTAATATTTGCTATCAATAGAATAGCCCTATTTGCAACAAATGTCAGTATTGAATTTTACTCATCCAATTGAATGTCTACGATCCCTTCGGGTTTGCTTTAGACAGCGACATCCTTAATTTTCTCCAAGGAGATTATTCCCAAATACTACAGAGACAACATTGCGATGAAATATATGGTTTGATGGGTTTCAGAAGCCCTCAGGGCCTATGGGACTTACTTCTGTTTGCAAGTAGATATTATCCAGACCCTACTCGTTACTCATTGGCTTTACTCATTGACTTTACTCGTTCCAAAGTGCAATAATGGAGTTTGCATAAAATACACAGACACATCAATATGCGCGTGTGCGTGAGCTTAAGTGATTGGTGTGTGACACCGCTGCATTTTCACATGTTTTTTGAAGTGCTCTAAGCACCATTTTCTTGGTTTTTGGCCAGACTCAAGTTTGTAAAGCGAACACAGTCGGAAATGTACCAACTGGATAGGCGGTGAGGAGCGTGAGGGGTTGCACCGTATACCAACATGTAAGAAAGTGCAAGACAGTTGGTCATAATGCAGGAGAATTACTATACTGTTGGTAGTCTTGGGACATCTCTGGGTAGAGTTATTCCGGGAATAGCAAAGTTGAAGAGAGAGTAGTGAGCTTGAATCAGTACGAAATAAGTAGGGAAGGCTCTGTGAGCACAGTTATCGAAAATGGTAAAGAGCATGCATAGACCATATAAAAAGCAGTTGAAATTAAAGGAGGAAGTATATGCAAATTGTGCTTCTGCATGGGCCAAGGCTGTCCCATGTGTTGCAGGTTCGGTTCACGTATCGATGCTTTACTTGAGCATAACTTTTATACTTAACACAACTGAACTGTAAACGATGCCTACGAACAACAACTAACAACTGACTAGAAATGATAGATACATCAAACCGATAAAAGAACTAGGATTGACGGTTGTCAATTAACGAAACCAGTCAATGTCTTAATTAAATGTCACTATATGGTGCCTCTCTGATCTGCTCTTGCTGTCTAGCATCAGGGGTTCCCATCATGAACCCTACACATAGAAGAAATTGAACTAAAGGGGTCCAGTAATAGACAAGGCTCAGTAGTCTGCACGAAAATGGAAGTAAGGACAAGAAAGCGGGAGTTTGGGGGCGTGCCCCAGGAAACTTATAACTTCGCATTCTTTGGACCGCGGGAAAATGCCCTTTTTTCAAAAAGATGGAAATCAGTTTCATCATTGAGCTCTATGCAGAGAAGAAGAAATGAATCCCCAACCTGCTTTAATGGAATTTGACAACTTTGTTCACCGATCTCATTAGCGTATCCCATGTAGGTTTTAGGACAACTCCTAAGAACCCCCAACCTTTTGCGGACCTGAGGGGACCGCTCAGAGAGGACCGCTCAGAAGGGACTACTCAGAGGGGACTGCTGACAGGGGACCGCTCAGAGGTTTGCAAGAGACAGATATTTTGCATTAAATGGAGTCAACATTAAGATTGGGCTCCAATCTTATTGAATTCTTAAGGGCCCTATGTTCCTCACTGACCAATCCACAACATGTTTATCTCTTGAAGAAATTTATCCCAAAACAAAGAAAAGGAAGCAAACTATACTCGCATATGAGATTACCGTATAAGCAGGTCGTAGCCAAGGGGGGCACAAAGCTTCATCTGAAACTTCAGGGGTCCTTATCCCCAGGCCTCCTCTTGGCTACAGGTTTGCTCCTGGCCCATGTAGTACTTCGAATGGCCTAGTAGATATGAAGTCAAAGTTGCAGGAGCGTTGGGCCTAAGCAAGAAACTGGACAAATTCATGATGGGCTCCCTCCATGGGTACTTACTACATTACTAGCTATGTTGACACATGGGTCCTATCAAAATGACTGGGCCCCCATTCAACGTCTACAACGAATTGATAAGGTGAATGGGTCCCCATTTATCAGATCTCCCCAGTCCTAATTTCGGAGCCACAATAACGCCACTTTACCACACCAAATAACTCATTTTTCGGTTCCCAAGAACTGTATTTTTCACTTAATCTTTAAATCCTCAAGGCGTCGATTGAATACACGTGCTTTATATAAGAAAACTGCTGTTTTGACTAGGACTCAATTTTCTTCTATTTTCCCAAAATTACGGCTTGCATTTTATTAATATTTTCTTAACTTTTTCTGGAATAAGCTGGCTAAAAAGAGTCATCTAGTCTTTGCTACTCTTGCAATGTTGAACTTATGTTCTATCTTTAATATTTCGAACGCAAGGTGAGATAATGTTGATTTTTGGCAAGCAAAAACCTGAGCTTTTGAAGTTAACGCGTTACGATTTTCTTAAAAGATTTTCTTGACCTTTTGCGTCTCTTTTCTTACAAACTTTTTTCTCACATAAGAAATAATGCGCATTGTTTGATCGGCGTAAATTTCGAAATGGGTATTCGCACATTTGTGTGTACTACGTATAACGACATAGCAATGAATTCGCATTTAGTTTTAACTAGACGGTACTAAAACGTGATGCAATGAACATGCAACTGTACCACACACAGATGGATAAAGCCACAGCAAATACCACATAAAAGTTGTTTTGACTGAGTACGTAATCATGGTCACCGACCAACCTAAACTCAATTTTAATCGCCTGTTTTCAAATATATTCTTGTATAAAGTTGGCATATAAGACTCTGACTGTACAATATGAAAAGGAGTAGACAAGAAATCCTGGGATAGATATGTACAAGCAGGGTCACCGAGAGGGGGCAGGAGGCAAACTACCCCAGGGCCTCAAGGTCTAAAGGGCCTCATAACACCAAATGCTTCAAAGTCTTGGGGGCCTCATAAAATTTTCTACCCGCTTTCCTCGCAGGGGGACGCCTCCTCTTTTGCCCCGGGGCCTCTGAATTCTCTCGGCGGCCCTGTGTACAAGATCAAAACAAAATGACAAAATATCATCTTTTCACAGCTGCCTTAAAATTCATTGTTTCAAAAATTGCATGAATAAATATCTAAAGTTTTCAGACAAAAATGGCCGTGCAACTTGATAAGTCCAATTTTACCAAACTGATGAAACAGAAACAGTGCCGTAACTAAGATACTCCGCGGGCACTTGAGAATTCAGCATGATTGTGGCCCTGTCCTATTTTCACATCAAATAATACAAAACGGCTTATTTATTGAAAATCTATGAGGGGCCCCCTTATTGCCTCAAAAGGTCGAGGGCCCTGGCCCGAACCTACGTCGGCTACGCCACTGAACAGGAGAATTAACTCCATCAAAGGATTGGATACCGTAATAACATTTAATATATCATGATCTATTGACTACGCTAGAAAGAGCTCAAACCGACGGGAAATAACTGCATTACCATTTAATCCCCATTCACTTTATACTGTGAATTTAATTTGTTAAACTGTTACAACAAATGAAATTCAAGGTAATAAAGTGAATAGGGATTAAATGGTAATGATTTACTTTAAGTCCTGCTGATATCACAGGTATTAGTAGCTGCAAATGCTTAAATTACATCTACCACATTGAAAAAGTGCTGAATTGTGCGTACGATTCAAATTTACGATGTAATACAAAGAGTTTACGCGGCTAGGAATGGTCTCGTGTAGAGAATATCAAACTTGAAAAATCAGGCTTTTACTAAAACATGAAAAAGCGTACTTTCTATGAAAAGTCCCTGGTGACTCTATGAAAATTGTATGATTTTCAATCACACACGTAAGTGGTGAAAATGCCCTGGAAGAGATAAACGTGCCTGTACAATCACTTTGGAGGGGCAAAAACCTTATTTTGTTATCTCCAGGTTAATACTATTGTTAGGGTGAAAATCCATGCCAAATTTACCATTGGGGGCATATTAATATCATATCATATCATCATATCAACAATTTATTTATAGTAGGCAAAGGAAATTAAGATAGCAAAATTACTGCTAATCCCCGTGCTTCGTCTGCAGGTACGTGCCTGGTTCTAATGCTTTACGTATGCAAATTAAATGGCAGGGTAAAAGGCTACAAGCCCTGCACCACAAAAACGATAACACTTAGTCCATTCGCTCAACACGTAAGAAAAAATCCTTAAAGAGAAGCAAACACAAAAAAACTGTACAAAACTTAAACATACATAAACAAAGTCATTTTAAATGTTTGTCACCCTATCGACTTTCTTATACCTCAAACAGCCATTATTTAAATTTCTCACCCTTTTCGGCAGCCGAGTAGTCTATAAGAATATTGAGGCGTAAAGTCGCTGAAATCTTAGACTTATCAAAGAACAATAAAAGGCTTGAGCTTATGAATATTCAGATCTAATGCTTATTTCAGCTTCTTATAGGTGGTGTAGAAAAGGTGTTTTAACTAACTGTCTATTTTGTCTATTGACTAATGACTAATTTGTTCCAAAACTTAAGACTAATGAGTAACCTTACTTATTTAGTTGACTTAAAACTAAAGGGAATTATTTCAACTTCTTGAAGAAAATTTCTTGAGAAGTCAATACCTTAAATAATTCAAATTGTAATGTTTCATTTGCGGCCTGGTGTGTAGTTTCTTTCCTTTAACCTTGCTACAAGAACATTACCCAGTTACTGAAAGCTCACAATTAATGAGACCATAACTTCAAACTGGCTACGAGAGATTCTCTTCTACCTTAATTGGTGCTAGGCCCCCGTGGCAAGCCGTCCTTGACAGGGGCTGTACGTCTGCTCCCGGCACTACCCCTAATTTACCCCAATGCCTCCTCCTTGGTGCCACACTGTTTTACCTCCATCCTCCCCATTGATGTGAATCTGGTAATGCCACTGATGATGAAAAGGTATTTTTTCAACAGCTACAAGGAGATGGACAATAATTGTACATCTACTTCCTTCACAGCCTGAATGGTTTTAACTGTACCTGGTGGCACTGTTTTTTGCTTTAGCTTCCAATTATCCTTCAATAAAATAGCCTGTTAATATGTTTCTTTTGCAGTTCCTAAATGAAGCTAGCAAGCACATGCTTGGTAATATGTGGCGTTAATACTAGGAAATTTTTACCAAACTTGACTAAGTAAAGATAGAAATCTTCACTAGTGACTAACTGGACCAACTTTTGCCTGATTAATGAATATGTACTGATGAGATGACTATTCATTCTCATTTGAACCGCATGCATATAAGTTAGGAGAGGGATGCCTATGCTGGGGGTAGGAGGAGCAGCTGCCCCCTCTGTGGGGGGCAGGGAGGCAAGAATTGCCTTTCATACTGCACTCTTTCTAGCTCCCCTATCTTGTGAGGGGGTATTTTCCGGTGCTGTAGACTGTTTCGCTGAAAAAATAATTTTTCTAAGGGCAAGCCCCCAGACCCCTATAACTACGAGACCAATGTTATAAACATTGTCCTTCTAGAAAAGATTTTGAAAACCAACAGCTACCCCCTGTGGAGAAACATGCATGTACAAAAATGTGCCCTCAGAGGAAGCCTTGCTCCCCTGCCTTGGGTACGCGCAGGCATCTCTGGTTAGGGGTCTCAAATCCTGTAGGCAACAGCAAATTTACCGTATCTTACCACCCCGTAGCACAACCTTCATATAAATCAAACAATAACGTAACAACTCAAGGTATCCTCCCTCCTTTCAGAGGTGCTACGTAACAGTTGAATGATCCCTTAGTCCTAAAATTACATTGGTTAGACTTAAATTAAGTGAACTCGTCAGGACGTTGATTGTTGAAATGAGTCAATGTGGAAATTCCCGCTAGTATTACATCAGGTTTTAGAAAAATCCGAACTACGAGGACGGACTCTCACTTAAGTAAGATATTCTGCATTCAACTGTGATGCAGTTATGTAGCAACAATTCATTGTTAGGACTTTCGACTAAAGTCCCTTCAAATACTACAAGAAATGCATACCACAAAGGTCGGTCTCGGACAACCAGTGAATCCATCAACACTCTCTTCACTATGCGCTCCCTTGATGGGCCCGGTGCATTCCCTAAACACATTCTTCAATATGTACCCCCCTAATGGGAAACAAGGCAACATTTTACAAAGGCGTGTGACAATGAGTGAGTGTATTTATTCTGTAGGTAAAGTGCTGAAAAAACATAATGACTCATATCCCCTACTTCTAGGAAATTTTAACGTGAACCCTGGAAAAAACGCTTCTGATATAAGGCCATGGATGTACGGCATATCAGAGATGCAACCGGCAAAATCAAAACATATAACAAAATCGGCAAAAGGTTTTGGCAGCAAATATTTCTTAAAACTTGCAATGCTATACACTGGCAACTCTCATGCTTGCATCCTTAATACACCATTCGAAAGCAGCAAACTCCCTGATGATTGGACAAATGCAAGAATGACCCCATTCTTCAAAGATGGTGAAAATCTGATCAAATAAACTATCACCTGATTTCACTCCTACCGGTTATATCTAGACTATCTGAGAAACTTGCATTTGATCAAATATACCGTTAGCTTGACCATAGTTGTCGAATTAGCCCTTATCAGACCGGTTCGAGATGATTACTTTTCACTTAACCTGTTTAATTAAAAATACTGGTGATTGGTACACGGGGATGGATTCAGATCAGGTGGTTAGGATCGTATTTGGTGATATAAAAAGGCCTTTGATATATTAAGTCATCATTTGCTGTTTGATAAATCTGAGCTGTATGGCATTCAACAGAGGAAGCCCTCTTGTTCTGAACCTTACCTCGCTGACAGAACACAATACTGTAGCTTATGAGGTTATGAATCTAAGATGGGAGAAATTGACGTTTGTGTCCCACAGGGATCATACCTTGGACCTCTACTCTTTTTGATCTACATTTACGATCTACCCAAAGTCACCCATGGTAAAGTATCCATGAACGCTGACGTTATCCATATATCAAAAGCTTGAGTTATATGTCCAATGAAATTGCCAAACTAGAAACAGGTACTAAAATCTAAAAATATTATATAAATAGTAATCAGCTTTCATTCAATGTAGCGAAGACAAAGTCTATGCTCATTTCGACAAAATCGAGGTGAAAAACTAAAGCTAATGACCCATGACTGAGAGCTGGAATGTGGCGATGTAATCAAATATCTTGGCGTACATATTGATGACAGCTTAACTATGCAGCCACAACTTAAGACTTTCCAATTCAGTGCTCAATGCACAGGCTATGTCTTTGAAATCCTTCGCGGAATGTGCTAAGGCTAGTGTCGTCCGCGTACACCGTAACCATAGAGCATTTTAATGCACAGGATAGATCAGTAATATAAAGGAGGGACAAAAGAGGGCTAAGCAGGGTAGCCAACAGTGAAATGAAATTCTTTTCCAGGGGATTTTCTGCCAAATTTTAGCGGTTTTCCAGGGTACGTTTGACTATGTTTTCGACAAATATAATTATCACATATAGATCTGCTGCCTGTACCCATCCACATTTCATTCTACGTTTTACTTGAAAATTTGTGTCCGTTGATGGAAAACGAGGCTGCTTGCCACATGACAAATGACACGCTGTTTTATCCCCAATAACCTCATAGATCCTCCTCCCCTGCATTACAGGAATAAAAAATGCAACAGCACTGCAAAGCCAAAAATTGATGCACGGAAAATTAGTTTCAGAACTTAATTTTTCAGGGGTGGGATGTAATTTCAGGGTTTTCCAGGGTATTTTTCCAAGGGCAAACAAAATCCAAGGTTTTTCAGGGTCTTCCAGGGGTTCCAGGGCTTGTTGGTCACCATGCCAAGGCATGATCCCTGAGGGGCACCACAGGTTATACTTTCAACATTAGATGTAATATTTGCTGTTTCAAGGCTTTCTTGGGTTCTTCATTCCGTATTTTTACACTTCCACGCAGAATGAATACAGGAACGCACACCTTTCTATATCACGCAAAATAACTTTCAACCACGCGTCCTTCATTTGAAGTCATCTTAAAACCATTTTTTTTTCAGGGGAATGGGCCTTACATAGATGTCATTCCATTGACTTAAGAGCACCGTCACCTCTTAGATCCATATTAGCTAAGGTCCTTCAATGGACAATTATGTTTTCAACCTTGGGGTAAAACTATGGGACAGCCTACCAGCAGAGGCAAAAAGCATCTACTCTCGGCATCTTTAAAATACTATGTCAATACACTTGCATATTATTTTCTTCCTTTGATTTAATACATTTTAAGATTTACTTTTGTGTGTATTTATATTTGTTTCATATTACATCAATGAGACTCACATTACATTGTAATTTGGTCTTCAAACCATCACCTTTATTGCATATTTAGGCCCCTTGCAAAAACAGCATTTGCTAAAGGGCTACCCTCTTTAAATATCTGACATGAAATTATTGACTGAAAATCAAATTTGCAGCATCGCCAACATGGAACCAAATCTTCACTCAATTCAGATTGCAATGAACCCAGCGTAGATTTCGGATAGGCCATAGTGAAAAATCTCAAGTTATTTCCAAACTGCAATAAATGTAATATCCAGACTTTCAACACTAAACTCAACCTGCTCGTTGCATCCTTCCTCCTCCATCATTTCTCCTCCGACTCCCCAATCTAAACATCTAGCTCCTCCACACCTTAATATCATTATTTTGGCACATCAAACAAGTCTCTATATTGCGGAATACCTCTGCTACAATCTCTCAAATTTCCAAACTCCGCAAACGAGAAATTCATACTCAGTAAATACATATCGCCTGTGGGTACCTTGGTTAAAAACTTTGACTACAAAAAAGCCTTTCTTCTGTATTCATTGGGTTGCCGTGCAGTGAGTATAAATCTCGAAGAATCCCAACTGACATCCTTGTATGAGAGCAATGATTAGATCACGTATAGAATGCATGCACAAATGATGACCTAATATGGAGCTCCCAAAATAAGCTTCTGTTGACTTTCTATGGCCTAGTTGCAGCAACACGTGAGCATTTGGTGACAGTCCTTGATAATACTGCTGTTCATAGCCATATTTCTGTAATATAATGGCGTAAATCACCAAGTTGAATCCACTGCACTGGTAAAAAATCCACTCCCTGAATGCCCAGTTCCATACTAAGGCCATACAGAGGTGAAGTTGGGTGCATGGCACTGCAACCTTGAGCATTCATCTTCAAGGATGTTACGCGAAAAGAAGATACTGCTTATTGTTGATTATGCTTGTTGTTATATTGTATGCTATTATGTTGTTGTAAGTTGTTGTAAGTAGTAAGATATAGTAGAATTTGAATTGAATTTGAATTTAATTGAATACTTGATCCTGTATAAATATGATAATTTTTATCCTCCAGATGCTGACAACATTGCATTAAATAAACTACATACTGCCAGGAGATGAATAAGAGGGAAATGAAAGTGGCGCTATGCGTACAAGTTTTAAAACATCTAGCTCTCGAAAGCATGACTTATCAGTGTGAAGTTAAGAATACATTACAAAGAGCAATTAGCAATATACGAGATAAAATATCGTGTAAAGCATGCCAAATCATACTTTAAACAAATCGCATCTCATCATGTCCAATCACTGAAGCATTCAAACGTGGAGTGCAAAAGTAGCTGCTTACAGTAAGCAATTGGAAAAGGCAAGGCTTACCTCTGCATATCGGAAGAATGAGTACAGAATTTGATACAGAAGAATAAATGGACACAGAGCCAGATTCGCCAAACCGAAGAGGAAGATCCTTTTGGACAATCTAAACGAAAGCAAACGATAAACATAAGTTGTGCCACAGAGTGAATAACTTAACAGGGAGTTTCAATTTAAAGAAGGGGGAAATCTGAAAGGCAAAAAATACACGTCTTAGTCTGCACAAAAGCTGCCAAATGCAATAACAATTTTCACTAAGACAATAACTAAATCCAACTTACCTACCAATGATGAAAGTCCGGCGTTGAATTCAAAGTAAGAATGCACAAAATAATGAAAACAAAACAGCAGAATGCTACTACAACCTTAGCTCCCATAGGAAGAGATGACATTATGTCTACAATCATTCATCTACTACTGGTCAACCTGTATCCCCTAAGGTTTAGTGTTATTAGCAGCGCCTGTAACAGCATAGACCTCTTAATTCATGAGAGTTTACTGATCCTAAGAGACCGTCCAACCCTTAATTCCCAAACGTCCTCTATCCAACTTACGCTTTTCTAACTTATCTATTTACCCTTAGATTTGACCATGGACTTCATGGTCTACCCTTCCCATTGTTTTGGTTCATTGATTTAGTCTTTAGTTGGCTTTTCCTATGTGATGGCAGATAGCTTCGAGCGGTAAAGAGCTACAACTTGGTTTTCCAAATATTTTATGGAATCATAACATGAACTCCCAAAAGAGAACAAGGAATTATGGCTAGCCAATCGCGTAGACTAAAACTAAAAGTATTTAGGAAACTATAGCGTTTATAAGCATTTTAACAGGAACTACGAATAAATCTAAATGATACAAAATTAAGAAGAACATGAAGGTATGTATGGGAAAATATAAGAAAAATCATTAGTCAGGGTATAATCAGAGATACTACAATGGTATGAAAAAGAGGTGGTTACGTAAATAAATCTGGAAGCGAGACTAAACAGGACGAACAAGGAAATGAGGTTACTAGTCAGTAGAAAAGGAATGATATGAAGCAGAGAAGGCATTTTAGAATGAATGAGAAGAAAAATAGCGTATCGTTACACCTAGGTTTCCTATAATTATTTTGTTTATCCTTTACTTTCGTATAAATTTCCATTTTGTGGTACTTTACTGCATTGATAATGGATCCCTCGAATTAGGGTCCGAAACGTCTGGTCTTGTCGCATATCATGGCAATGTCTTAATAATTCTGGAACTCTCGTAATTGGAAAAGTCAATAATGCAACCATTTCTCTTATTCTCGTCCTCTTTATTCTGCAATTTAATGGAAATTGCGCTTCCTTCAAAGCAAATCTATTTCTAATGCTGCATTATCATTATTCACAAAGGAAATGTAGAATGCTAAAGAATAGCTAACTACCCTTCCGAGAAAAGACTTCCTTATAGTTATGCTATTGTGTGACTTTAAACATAAGCTTGACAAAACGAAGCATGGCATACAGGGCATTGCTTAAAGGCAGAAGCGCAACAGGTACGGCTAATGGCTGGCAGAACATACTGAGTTGAAATCACAGTCACTTGTAGACTCTAAAGTTTGGATAGCTTAGTGACAAAAGGTCACACTCCTAGTAGTGCATTCTCGAACACATACACATACAGAGTTGATAAAATGGCTCGCCAGGATGATTTTTGGTCAATAAAGTTGTTGCTAATGAACCAAAGAGCTTATTACTAGAATAAGAAATTAACCTATATCTTGAAAGGCTGTTCCTAGCTAACCCTCTTTTCCTACATTGACAGCCTTCAAAGGGACCACAGGAAACTAGCACGTTTTTTGGTCGGCGCTACAAAACCAAACTAACAAACAGTAAAACAATTAATGAAGTATAGCAGAAATAATCAAACAAAAATGTAAGCCATGAGCTCACATTTGTTGCCAACAACACAATATCTTCATTTACTGAAAAGCCACGTACTTCATAGCAAAAAATGTCTAAATAGACTACACCAAAGCAACAATAGAATTGCCTCAGGAGAAGTGGTCCCACGCAACAAGAACATTAGGAATTGGTTTACCAGAGTGTGCAATACTGGTCAATTGACATAGAGAGTTGTACACAAAAAGCAAATTGCCAATTTTGTGTTGTATCAGACTTGGGATTCAGACTCAGCTATTATAACACAATAAGTTATAAATGTTAGTAACGAGCTCATTAATTAATACTCCTTTTAAATGTAGGGAAAGGCCACCAAACGAATAATCAGTGTCGTATACCAAATGAGATTGTCCTACCACAGCATAGGTGTCAAATCTTGATTGGCTAACAAAGGAATCCTTGGAAGGTAATTCCTTTGCTATCCAATCAAGATTTGACACCTATGTTTCTTAGCACATCTTCTATAGACAGTGATCACATAGGAATACACTTGTTTTTCCACTCTCAGCCCCTTTCCACTTTTTAATTGATCCTCAGGTATTGAAACGTGTGCTGAATCCAATAAAAAGCTCCATGGAAAGCACACATTAGTCAAAGTAGGTCGCTATATTAACATTCAACTCTAGTGCGATCAGAAAGCTGGAGGCAAGCATTTACTATGAAAATAGGTTAGCATTTTAAAACTATGAATAAATTTCCTTACCTAGTTGCCAACGCTCTCCTGAAAGGAAAAAGAAACTGGATTTTTAGCATGGAGTAGGTAATTCAGTTTCAGCTCATCAGTGGCACTTACAGCTACTACTATCAGAATTCTATAAGACAAGCTTAAACCTTAAGCCTTAACCCTTGCTGTATGAAAAGAACTTTTTGTAGGGAAAAGCACATCATATAATCTACGAATGAATAACCGACTTGACTTGCCACAAGTGATGACAGTATCTTATGGAATACAAAGTTCTGGAACCATACATGACTTCAAAAGCTTTCTAAAGCATGAATAATGTCCCTGTAGACAATGCAAACACTACGTAGTACAAGTTGGTTTCTTGACCTAGTACTCTCTATTTTCATTTTCAATCTTTCTTCTTTTTTGAAAATAAGTAAAACTTGTTCAAACCTAATTTTGTAATGATATATTATATATATATATATATATATATATATATATATATATATATATATATATATATAT
>OLMO02000257.1:11611455-11674664 GCA_900291935.2 Cassiopea xamachana | reverse complement strand
TATATATATATATATATATATATATATATATATATATATTTATATATATATATATATATATACACACATATATATATAATGCTTTTCTTTATTTTCTATAGTAGGAGAAAATTAGCTTTGTAGCTTTGCGATTTTAGCCTACCATAAATAAATCAGTTACTATTGTAGTAACTAGATAGCTATACATAGCAATGAATCATAGTAATTCAATTACTCATTCAACACATCGACCTGTCATAATAATGCATGGTGGAAATTGCCAAATGAAGTTAATGGAGGGGTGGTTTAAGCAACATAGACCTTAAGTCTGTGACGAAAATTACATACCAATTAACAATGGCGAGCGTACACGTAAAATTAAAATATTCTCCAACTAAAATAATATTAGAAAGATGAATTTGGGATTTGGAGACACACAACAAGAATGAAATATTCATAAAAAAGTTAGAATCTTACAAATCAATCTAACTTCATAACAAACAACTTATTTTCCAATGAAATTACAAAAATTAAGGAGTACAGCCATTTTTGCAAAAATAAAGTTTATAAGAATATTAACGATCAGAATCCCTGTAATTCGAGAGTAATTTAAGAATAATCCAAGGCTTAAGCTTCTTCAAGGTTTGGAGTTTTTGTATATTCTAGTACTAGTTTTGCTTTCAGGAAAACTTTTGCACTATCGAGAAAGTATTTATTATTCTACTCCACTGTTGTTTTGGCGTTATAATGAAGTAAGATATAAACAGAGATTTGAATACTCTTCAACTGTTCAAGTGACGTGTCCTCTAATACTGATGACTGTCTTAAAATGTTGTCATGAACCAGAACATGAAAATAGATGCTGCTCTCATTCATTAAACAAGATTTGACTCTTGACGAATTAAAAAGCTAACTATAAAAGCCACGGTAGGACTTGATATACACAGTAAAAAGTTAACACTAATTGATTTCAAATCAATTACGAAACCACATGTCTACCTTCCGAGATTAAAAACCCTCTTTTTAATTGCGGTAGCTACACATTCAGCCTTAATTACACCAAAGCTATCCCGTTCTTGACATTTGCTTGAGCAAAAAGCCATATGCTATGTGGAACTGTCAAAGATCATAGAAAGTGGTTTGATGCTCTACCATTTAATTGCAAATTGCTATTGTATCTTGCAGACATTAAAGCTTCATTGCTGTACGATTCACTACTAAAACTGTTGTACGCGATCGAGTAGAAGGTCGAATTTTAGTCCCGTAAAATACGACGACACAATTCGGAGCGACGAAAATGCGATGCTTTACTCTGGCCTGAGTAGATTAAGGTGATAACTCAATTCTATTACTCAGATATTCTCCAGTCCGGAATAGACGCCTCCCCACGACTAGTTTTTTTGAAAAAATGTACACCATAACATTCTTATTGCAACCCCCCTCTTACTAATTTTGATCCATGATGGCATCTTCCAACCTAGACTTGAATTTGCGTTGCTAGATGAGGGCATAAAAGAGAGAAATTGCTGTCAAAAGCACAGACAACGTAGCTGAAAGTCGTACCAATGATGGTAGTATTAAAAGAAGATGATGGGAATATTTAATATGTTGGCAATCATGTAAAGAGTTGATACAAGGGCATCTCAACACAGGATTTGAAAGTCATATTTCAAAGGCATAGAACTGCCAGTAATGGTCGCCCCAGTGGCATAGTTTACGTCTTCCCAGGTTAAATTTCTAATTTATCTATCCACAAATAAATCAATCTCACTTACTACCTTTGATACATATTGACGAGTTAGTTGCCTAAGTCATCTCGCATCTTGGATGACCAGCAGCCGAGATTTTGTCTCATAACCAAAAAGTATGTTTTAGACCAGCCATAGTCATCGTAGCCCCAGTTCGTATAGATCAGCAATTAATCAATCACTATTTCATTTGCATGAGAACCCCGTCCTTTCTCCAATAAATGCTTTACTCTGCAAATGCTTGAATGGCCATTGTGTTCTCCACTTTTCGATCAAAAACTATCAATTTTCATCGAATGTTGTATTTGATGTTCAAAAAATGTAGTATTTTTTTAATTTGATATATGCCAAGCCATGAAAACAGAATTTTTCTCATGAAAAGAAGTAGAAATGGAAAATGTAAGAATTCTGCTTGGAAAAAGCTTGACAGAGTCGTACGAAGCACAAAAACCATGGATTTGAGGTGACGAAACAAAAAACTTTACAGGTCTTTGTCAAAACATGCAACAAAAGTTTGTGAATGCAATGACTTCGAAGTATAGGCCAAAAAGGATGCACGACTGGGGCGAAAAGACTCTAGTGCAGGCCCTCTCAACTTAAAATCTGCTGAGCGCCACTCTGGCAATGTTAGCAAGCAAGAAACGCCACAGCGAAAAACATACTCTTGAGTGCCGAATAGACGTCCCCCCTCGCTAATTAAGTTTTCAAGAATTTTCCAACCAGGAGACTCCTATTCCAATCCCCCCCGTTTATCCCAACCCCCGGGTAATTCTTTAAAGTAAGACGTCACCCAACACAATTTCTATAGGAGATACTTTGGCTTGCAAGAAAGAACTATCATCAAAAAGGTCAAGCTGATCACGTGTTGCATTGTTTAGTGTTGTTTCATTCTGTGAACTTGGCGATGTTACTTCGATATAAATATGTGGAAAGAAACCATTGCCTTTCTATCACATTTTTTGTCATTTTCCAACCCCCGGCATATTAGTGCTTGGTGCTTTGGGATTTTTCCAGCCCCCATCCCCGCTAGTTGCAGAGGCCTGCTCTAGTGCATGATTGACCGATTTAGTACATACATGGGCGAGTGAGACTCTCTTCACTTGCTCAATTAGTACACTGCTGTAATTCAAATATCGTGACAGTTCACCTTTGTGTGACATCTTTATATTCTTCTCTCAGCTTCCACGGTGTCTCAAATGGAGCACCAATACCAGCAAATAACAGCAACTTTAAATTGTATTTCATTCCTTGTGTTAGAAATGTCCTAGAAAAGCAATTACATCTATTCAATGTTAGGCAAAAAGTATGAAACTAATTAATAAATTATGTAAATAGGTAATAAAAGAATTACAAAAGTAAGCAAGGCAGCGAGGAAATAGAGCTTGGTACAAATACACAGGGTCTCAAAGGACTAAACAATAGGGTTACCGTTCTAAAATTGTATTAACTGTGCTGTTGGAAATTTAGCGGCCACGCCTTTGGTCACGCCCATTCCCCCCATTGATCTCTATAATGTGTTGTGACTGCTGTGTAGGTAAAAGTACAAATAGGAGAATAAAGTCGACAAAGGGTGATAGCAGCTTTCTTCCATTGGTAAACCACACCATTCATCTCTTCGTTTTTGGTAGATTTATAGTTAAGAAATTACCCAACCTAACATGTTCGATAAAGGGAGATCCTGAGTCCCCGCAAAACTCTCTTGATTTTGACAAGGGGGCTTAGCCCTCATGAGCCTCCTCTAAAGCACTCCCTCCTTGGCAACACAAAATTGTCTATGTATTCATTGCAACTACATGAACTATGTGAAGTTGATACATAATTATAATGAGCAAATTGACGGAGAATTAAGTAAGCCAATATGAACTAGAGACGAATAGATCTTCAAAATCATCTCGAGAAACTCGGCACAATAACCATAATGAGACCAAACCTGTGTCCCAAAAATGGAAACTTGAATAAGCAAGGAAGGATAGCTTTGTTCTGCATTGCAACTAAATAATTTTTGTGTCTCAGTATGCGATGATAGATATCTAAAACAAAAAAGATAGTGTAAGACGAAAAAGGTCGGGCTGCTATGAATTCCAGACAGGAAAAACTGGTCTTTAAATTAACTTACAAGCATTCCTTGTGGTTAACAACAAGGACCTAGTTTTCGGAAAATTGCATCTTTCTCCTTGGACAATAAATGGACAAAGGTCCAAACAAATTACCAATAGCTTCAGGGCCGTTTGAAAAAAACTGCCGTATTATACAAGAAAAAGCTGCAAGTTATCCGAAACACGAAAAGTAATCACCCTCAACAAAGTCCCTGACAGATTTTAAGAATTAAGAGTTTCGAAGCAGATTCTACAAGCTTCCTAAATGATTCAGAAATGATCATCAAATAAGATGACAATAACTCCAATTCACTTACCCACATCTAACTACACCTTGACTAAGTAAGAAAATTACAACTAACACAAACTAAATCAAACAAGCTGCTGAGTGAGATTAGGCAAATCTAGGATATATGAGCAGATGTTTTGAAATAAAGCTAAGGTATTTGGGGAACGGCCGTAACAACCGTTATTTGAAACAATATAAATGAACACAAAACGCTACAAACAACAAAAAACATGATTAATAAATGAGCAGAAATTATGATAATTAGCTTATCTGATAAACCTGATCGGATCGAAAACTCCTTAAGTTTGCATTATAGAGATGAGCGAATTATGAACTGCACGACTACGAAAAATACCTAAAAATTGTGGAATGGAGTCAGGAAGCAGTAGGTCAGTGAATGCTTCAAGACAACACTTATCCAACAAGACAAAGCAGTTAGGATTGGGCAGCATCTTTGTCGCTTGGGCGAATTTTCCCCGAAACTTGAAAAGCTATGTTGGCATCAACAATGTATTTTTCTCCGAGTTGTGCCGTCCGTTTTTAAACCTTGATAATATGTATCTTATGAGGCTCTTTCTATATGCTTAAGATCTCCTCACTATGAAAAAAATCGTAAGCACGGTTCCATATCGCTGTAAACCGTGAAATGCATCCAAGGGTGTTTTCCAAAAGTTTTAACAAGGGGGCTCTAGGTGCAATGTCATAAAATGGGGGCAACTACACCGATATTGTCAATTTAGTCAACTATGACATAATATAACCAAAAATTAGAAAGATCTCAATAGCCAAGTAGCGCTTAGGAAATTCATTATATCAATACAATGCCAAACATTGGAAGCAAGGTCAATGTTTCTTAAAATGCAAGATCAATACAAAAATATTGGGAGGGGAGCTGAGCCCCAAAATGAACAACACTTTTAACAATGTGGGTTCCATCCACCTGAGCCACCCTAGAAATCACCCATGAATGTGTCCCAGTAATGTCGGCGATGCAACAGCAATGCAATTGGCAAGTTTGCAGATGGCCTGGTAACAAATTACGCCAATTGTGATCTAAAAATGTGCCAAAATACGCCAAAACACTTTTCTGGATTGCGCTCACGTGCATTTTAAAATTTTAGAATCTAAATTGAAGCTAAATATGACAAGTCTTGCCATTTTTGTATGGAATGATGTGGGAAAGCTGCAGCAAACTGCATGCATTAATTAGAAACATCAAGACTTCAAAACTCTTTTTGGTACAAGCCCGTAGTATCTTTTGCATATAAGAAAAAGAAGATTTCTAGTAGCAAAGTAGAGAAATGGATTATATGAATGTCAAAACTTGCTTTTTCTTGGTAGTAAAAGCAAAGTGATTTTCTGTTGTCCTTTAATGTCATGCAAAGCAGACGCAGTAACCAGGTGTAGAATGCTGTAAGGATGCTGGTCTTCATTGCTTTACTTTTTCAAACTTCATGTAATTCAATATTTTTTCACATAATAATAATGCATCCTCTTTAAAATAGCGCAATATTGATTTTCAAACTCAATAATAATAAAAATAGCAAGTAGGGATTTGAGCAACTTTTTGAAGAGAAGATGGTGAATAGACTAGCAAGCCAAATGCGGAAGTCAGTGTCACGAGAAAGTGAAGCAACGCTGAGGAATGTTTTGTTTGGGCTCACTGAGCATGATTAATGGATCATCTACCTTTCTGGTATGATTCCCTGAGGTTAGGTATATGTGAAAGCTGGCAGTAATGACTGTATTTACATTATTCTGAAATAAGCCAAAAAATACGCCAAATCAAGAAATACGGCAAAACAAAGTTTTCGGAGCTCTGGACCACAAAAGGAAGCCAAAACAGCTAAATTTGGCATCCAATACGCCAAATTGGCAACCCTGACAATGGGGGCCATTGCCAACAGTTAAACTCATCTCAATATTTCCTGTCTCGATGAGGAAGTCGGTGATATGGCGGGAACGTTGGCAACATCACTACAAAACTTTCCCATATCACTCTACGCGTATATCCATATCAAAGGAGATAGCTTTTTGATCCAGGTATCCAAAGCTCAGTGCACAGGAGAGCCTTTGTCTTCACAAAAAGACTTTATTTGTAGGTTTCGCACACAAAAATCTTTCAAACGTAAAGAGCTACACTAACAAGAATGTTCTTTGTTATCACATAAAATCCTAAGTCGGATTGCTAGCCCAAATATCTCCATCTTTGAACGGCAAAATTATGTAGTGTGCGGAAAATTCAAAGGTGAGAATCTTAGTTTGAAAAGCAAATATATTCCGCGTGCGTTGTGCCTAGATAAACAAAAGGGGCCAAATAGGATAACTGGTACAAATATAAAGACGATTCAGATGCCAAAAAGACGCACCGAGCTCCGTTAATTCAGCTTTATGAACGCACATATGATGCAACTTTTGAGCTTCAATCAGTTTTTTCTGAACATCACGCCATTGCATATTCTGTAGTTCGCTCTAAAATGAAAGAGAGACACATGAGGCATATGCTGATAACCAATTTTTTATACTCTCCCTTTTTTAAAGAATGAAATGAGAATCATAATCTTTGAAATCTAAAAATACGATAAGAAAAACAAAAGGCATAAGCTTTATCAAGACTTAGAATTCTTGTGTATTCGTGTTACAATACTGGTTGCAGATAGACTGTTTGCACTATCGCAACACTATTTATATTTTGTACCATTTTTGTATTGCTTAATATGATGAACTAAGACATAAACAAAGACTTTGGCTTATGGCATTGATTTTCAAGCGAGGGTACACTTATGGTATTTAAGATTAATTTAAGAATAATATTAGGCTCAAAACCAGAAGCATCTTAGAATATTGAGGATCAGCAAAAAATTGCCTATAATGCAATTCACAAACATACACAGAGGCCACGAAATTTGCCCAGCGCCACTTTAAAAATCGATGCACAGCCCCCTGAGAGACTATTCTCTTATATATGAAGAGCATTTTAAAGCTAAAATTATTTCATCACAGCTGAGCACCTCATCAACTGTTAATATGAAGGTTCATCGTGAATGAAACAAAAAATAGTAAAATGAAGTTCTTATAGCTATTGCATTCTAAGCAAACTTTGAGAATTAACTGTCTTATCTCTTTCCCAATCAAGTAATTCCTTTAATTACCAACATAACCAAAATGAAATAAAACAGCAAATTCTGTAACAACACTGGTGCTTATTCAATAAAGCGTGATACCACAAAGTTTTCAATTTTATAACAAGCCTAATAAATGCGAAAAGGACAATAATATGATGATGAATGATGTAAATCTTTTAAGGCTTTCTGGTTATGATGGTGATAATATGAAACGTTTGGAGCGGACATAATATAGAAGGAAGGGGAGGAAGAGCATTTAATGCTCCACCAAATGCGACAAGGAAAGATAACCCCAAGTAAAAATTACATTTATGTACTCGTAAAGAGACTCCAGCAAGCTTAAACTAACTGATAGTTTGAACACAGCCGTATAGCTAAAAGTCCTACTATTCTAATGTCAGAAACTTCTTTCAATGAATGGTTTAACAACCACACTAATGGTCTTAAAGTGACATGCAATAAAGGGCCTTTTCAACCCACAGAACGAACACTAAACGGAAGGAATTTAGGAACCAAGTAATGGTCTGGGAAACCTACTTTCGGCAAAACTACCCAGAAGCGGTTTGTGTGTTCTCTCTTTGTTTTCTGTCGCAAGAAGCCAACAACGGTCAGGTTGGCTAATATTTGACTGAGCTATTTGACTTTGCTCAGACAAGATATTAAAATCAAATGCACAATAGTGATCAAATCAGAAAGAAAGAAAGGTTTGCGTGAAATGCTTGCTTAAATAAAACACTATCCATCTGTGAAATGCGTGGTAATACTTGGCATGCATACGCTGCTCATATCATAGCAAACAATCTAATACTCTTCAATATTTACATCGCATTTTCGGGATTTAAGCGAAGACGGCCACAAATACAGTATACTCCGGATATTCCGCATCGATCGAGAGAAAGGAAGAAATCCGGATTAAGTGTAAATCCGGATAAACGGGAGGGTCAAGCTTTGAAGCATAGAATCAAGTTAAAATTGAAACAACGTAATTAAAGCTTGAAACTCATCAAACAGACAAATCTCCTGTGACTTCCATTAATATTTTCATAATATTTTCGCCCATTTTTATAAATTGAGTTGAAACAATGGAGCAGTGACAGTGGTCTAATTGTTATCAACAAACACTTCACACTAAAATGACTGCCAGCAAGTGAAATTGTTATGTAAAAATCCACTACATATAATGCTTTCTGTCTCCTTTCTCTCAGACGAGGATTTTCGTGAACCTTTTTGATATTTTGACAACTTGGAGCATATTGGAAATCAATATTTGTCGGAAAATCTGGGTAAAGCGGAGTCGCCTCTCAAAAAATTCAGAATAAGCAGTATAATTTAGGACGTACAATTTTGGGAGTATGGAAAAATCCGGATTATTCGACAATCCGAATTATCCCACGCCAGATTATACGATATGGCAATTATAGTGATCTTGCATTAGCTACATCCATCATCGGATAAGTACAATATGTGCATTACTAGCAGTCTGTTTATTTGGTTAACATACTCGGTTGTAACGTACTCTACTATAACGCACTAAGTTAAAAACGTACTTTCAGATATAACGTACGTTCGGGTATAACGTACCTTCGAATGTAACGTACAGTAGTGGCCGGTCCAGGTAACAATTCCCTACAAACCCTGATAAAACTTTTTCGGCTATAGCTTGCTTGGTGGTTAAGTACTTTCAGTTGAGACTTACTCTTTTTTGATCCCTCAAGACAAATTCCCTCAGCGATAACGTATTTTACCGGTTTTCTGGGCTTTTTCTTTTTTGGACCCTCAAGGCAAACCCTCTCTGCTATACCGCAATTCACAGGCTTCTAGGCTTTTCCTTTATGTGCCTACATCACACGAATCTGTACTAAATTACAGTGAAAACTTAAAGAAAACGTGGACTTAGCAAACTATTATAATTGCAACAAACAATGTGTAAAAATTCTAAAGCGACCTCATATCTACATCGCTGTTGGTTCAGCACTACGCTGAAACAGGTAGCAGTCTAATTGTGCTATTTTTCTAAAGTTTCGTAGCGCTTTCCTAGAGGTTCAAAACGTTTCTTTAATACAATTGCACCCAGTACTGATTGCCTATAAACTAGTTTCTTATAAAATACGTGTAGCAAATAAGGGGCCACTGTTTGATGTTCCAGCACACCTGTGTGCTATAGCTCGCTCGACAAAAATAGCCTCGGGCGTCGGGCTATTCTTTGAGATAAAACAAGCGGATAGGGGTTGAAAGTTTAGGCCAACGCTGTACCAATCAGCATTAATACAAAAACACCCACAAACATCACTGCAAGCAATTATTTTTCGAAATCTTGCCGGCTATATTATCGAATTTTGTCCAACAAAAACACAAAAATGAAAATTTAATACTCGGAGGGCCCTAATAGGAACGGATGGGGTTGGAACTTTTTCGAAAAAGATAAGCTATATAGATATGCTCATTTGCGGGAGATGATAATTTGGGACTTAGAGTATTAGTTTTATGTACCTCAGGAGTGACACGGTGCTAACAAACATGGTTGAAGAGTAGCAGAAGCCTGTCCCTTGTATCAACCGGACACTAGACGTATGTTATAAACCATCGTTTCGCAAAAAGAAAGGAACTTCCCCCGCTGGGGCGGTGCTTTGATATCTGGGGTGGTAACGCATAAAAGGGTGGTAGGGCGAAGCAACATAAAATGGGCGGTTGTAGCATCTGTAGCTGCTGCTAGAATAACTGAAGATGCCGCTGGTCATTTTTCTTTCACTAAACCGTGAAGCCATTTGGGCACGCTGACACACCCACATCATATGACAGAAAAGAGAAATTTTTTGTCCATTAGTGTTTGTTATTGCATTCTTTCTAGAAGCAATTTAACTTTGTGTTCTTCTTTTATCATACAGAAATTAAATTTTCTAACCCTAAATATATTTATTCATTTATTTACAAATAAATTACTACACAGAAAAAAAATTAGTCTCGTGCCTATTCCTATTACAATATCAACGATTACAAAATAAAAGATGCCTCGTAAAGGAGATGTTTTAGAAGCTCATATCAAATAGTTGCAAACAACAATTACACTGATCAATAAATTATCACCTTTTTAATCATCAGAGATCTAAATATACTTTTCTAGCCATTTCCATCCCAGAAAGTATGCACTCAACCACTTACACACATGCCATGCATAGCATGTCAGCCACAAAAGCTACTAAAATAGCTCTAAAAACATCCTGTAATGAAATAATGCTGGCTAATACTCCACTTGCTGCACTTCATCCACTGACAAAATATTATTTAACATAAACAATTAGATTTTGCATCATGTTAAATGCATCTTTTTCATGCAGATTGTTAAACTTCATTTGGTTTTTGTGAAATTGGGGGTCTTCTACATCTCAAAAACATGATGCTCTAGAGAAAAACTAAATGCATATCTGAAATAAGCTCGAAAAACCCCCTAGGAATTGGATAGTGAGATTTCTGATGAGAAATATGTGTCGACCAATGTTATCAAAGTAAATGCATTGATATGAGGCTACTGGCTATTGAAATTGACCAGTTCTGTATAAGTTCGGCTACTTTTCATTTTGTTTTGGGCTAGCAATTTTGCTTAGAAGTGCTTGGAGGTATATGTATATCTGACCTGGAGATATTCTTCTGTAATAGCTTTCATTTGTAATACCAAGTAATCGCACAAATGTTCATAATCTTAATTAGTTATTAAAAAAATATTTCGTGCTTCACGCTGTTTTGTATCAATTTGAAAAAGAAAAATATTCACATGTGTGTGTTGCGGTAATTAAATAAAATGGTTCATTAAATCAATAATCATTTTTGTGAAAAACATATTCTGGGTTTAATGCTGTTGTATTCCATGTAAAAAAATGATCGCATGTTTGCATTGGGAATGATTGCAAAAACCAAATAAAATGGCTTATGCAGTCTTGATAAGCATATTGTTTGCTTAAGATTTTTCAATATGAATAAAATGCTCTTGTGTGCTTATCTAAAGTATCTATGAAGACCAAATAAAACGGTTTATTTTTAAAAATTATTATTTTTGAAAAGCAAATTTTGAGTTAATTTGCACATGCAAACTTTTTTGAAATTGAAAAACAACATGTTGCAAACTAAAGGGCAATTTTGTAGAGCAAATAAAATGGTATATTACATTAAAATTTTTGAAAGCAAATTTTGTGTTTGATATTGCTTGCAATTTGAAAACATGTTTGCATGTGAATATCAAGGGTGATTGTGAAGACAAACTAAATTGTACTTAAGCGGATGAAATCGAGCTTGTATACTATATATTCTTTCTAAATATATACGTTGTACATAGTGTTGTCTTTATTTTGGAAAAAGCTCACATTTGCTTATGGGGTAGCAGACACTAGGAGCCTATCTGGAAGCCAAGGTGGCACCAGCCTGAACAGGTTTGGGAACCTCTGCTTTATAGTGTGCAATTTGGTTCACTACAAACGACTATACTGGCCATGATTTCTTAAAACTGACTCAAAAAAGTAAATTAACCCTTAATAGCAATAGTTTTGTTCGTAGCATAAAGTTGATTAAGAAAAAGGTCTTTGATACAATCAATCACTCAATGTTTTTGAGGATGAGAGGGAGCATTATCGCGTACGAGGTGAAGCTCTTTCAATAATACCAATCAAATCGAACACAGTTTGTTTCGGATAATGGGCAAAACTTTTCAAAATAATGTTTTATTCAAAAAGGATCTGTTCTTCCATTGCCATTTCTGATTTACATAAATGGCCTATCTAATGCCACTAAACCTGTATCATTTTTCTTCTTTTCCAATGACACCAATATTTACTCTAAATCTAGATAATAGCACTAAGAAGTTGGGAAAAAGGTCAACAAAAATCTACCGAAGGTGACAAGTAGCTCGAATGTAAAAGATCTTTTAACATAAATAAAACTCACTACTTCATCCCTCATTTTACTATATTCTTAATAGCTAATGGTATTAATGTATAATTTGGCAAAAACCTTACTAAAAGAGTCAAGTATGTTTAAAGTTCAAGTGAACTAAATGGACGAATTTCTTTTATTTATATGACATATTCAAGAACTCCACAAAAACGTATCCAGAAAAACTGGGATTTTATGCAAATGAGACATCAGCTCTCAAAAGAAACTTTGGTGTATTTATGCTACTTCTTTCCTCGTCCTTTCTTAATTATGGCTTACTAGTATAGGATACTACCTATGAATCCTACAAACTGGCATTGTTTCGTCTCTAAAAATGAATAATAAAACGTATACACTTCGATTCTCTCCATTTCCAGTCTACTCCTATATTCAAGTCTTTTAACTGTTGAAGTTAAGCGAATTAACTATTGTGATATTGCTCTTCAAAGCTAGTAATAATCAAACTCCGTCATGCTTCCAAAACTACTCTATATTTAACTCTAACATGCAAGGTTATCAAGTTATAGAAAAACAGAGACACTCGGGACCCTTACGATTAAACCAAGACTAGGATCACATACCACTCTTACCTTAAATAAAAAACAATGGTTTATCATTTGAAAGTCACTGAGAGGCCCCTTTTGTGCCTCAAAGGCTTGAGCGCCCATAGCAGTTGCCCTACGTCGGTTACGTCGCTGTTCCAGAAAGACTCCTAGCACCCCTTAACTCATGAACACGCGTGAGCCTTTTCCAAAGTGAAAACAATAATAATTTACACGCATTTAAAAAAACAATGATACTATAGTATACAGGCTCGACTTCGTCCATTTGTAAACATTTTAATTGATCATCACCATTAATGTTCACATAAAAGTACTTTCTTGAAAAAAACAACAATAGTAAACAAAAAGCATATTTTTCAAAATAAAAAGCCATTTTAGTTGACCTTCACATTTGCGCCCAGTATAAACATGTGAGGGCTTTTTAAAATTAAAAACAACAGCAGTAAGCACAAGATGTGTTTTTCAAAAATAATAAACTAATTAAATAAACTATTCTAAGTGCACATAACAAACTTACCCTATACAAAACCTCTCTAAATTAACTCCTACAATAACTCAAAATGATACTCACAAAGTAATTCTCCTTAAAATCTATCGCAAAAAAAACATTTCCCATTTTTTGAAGCGAAAGTTGCTCTAGCACTGTTTTTCCTCTTTCAAAGTAGAAAGTAAGGCCAATCATTGATTAATGAATACCAGTGCAAAAATTATATTTCTTTAACTGGGCTTCCCAAAGAAATTCGAGGACCTGAAAAAGCTTTAGTTGTGCTAGATGATGTTTACTAGTAGGTGGGAGCTGGAATTTTGCTTTTCAAGAAATGTGGGCCTAGTGCTTCAGACACTTTCACTACCTATGTAGAGAGTGCTTCAGACAATGCAGAGAGTGCTTCAGACACCTTTTCTGATAAGTATCGTACTTTCAATGACCATTTGTCCAAAAAGGAATCACGTAGTCGAAGAGGCTAGTAATTAAATGCTACAGCACAAAAATAAAAAAAGGAAGTGAATTTGTTTTGGTACGAAAAAGCATTGCAAAACGTAAGCAAAAAAGAGATGATAATGGGAAAAGTAATGCACATAAAACGAATGAGTAGCTTTACCATATAATCATCACTAGAAATGACAACTGAACACATGCAAATAGAAACAAAAGCATATAAATAAATTAGGGATAGTAATTTTGAATGGTACTTACATCAAAAATGTGAAGAACGTGCACATAAAAACCGCGAATGCGGAAGGCTTTACATAGTAATGTGACAACATGAAGGAGCTTCAATATCCAAAAGACTAGTCCAACAATTAAACATAGAACCATACCAGTTGGCATACTAAAAAGAAACACGACCTGGTCATATTTCATATCATTCAAAAAAGATAAACGATCAAAAAGTCTAGTTCGTGCAGATGTTTCTTGAACAGTGTTTCTGTCCTGCACAATCCTGCATGCCCCAATGAACACTTCAAAATATGCCTCCGCATGCTTGATAAAAAACTTTCAGGTGCTGAAAACTTATAAACTTCTATCACAACTGCTATTTATCCATGGCTCAAAATACTGGCTTGTATTTATTTACTATTTCCTAAAATCATTCACATGATACTTGTTGCAGTAGAGCTTAATATAATTTCTATTGCTTTTAAAATCCCACTGTCGATTTGATAGAAGCGTGTATAACTACACACTTTTTCTGACAAGAAACTTGTCCAAAAGAAACACCAGATATTAAGAAACATCCAGGCAGAAGGCAGAAAGTTTGCTTCTTATAAAAAATGAGCGTACTCCCTAAAACTGCACCTAGTACTTGAAAATAATTCGGTTTAATTGATTCGAATCAACCTAGCTGATTCTCTAACTTTCTGAGCTCGCCTTTAGAGTGAACAGCAAAATATGAATGGCACAATGATATTGCCCCTTTTCTAAATTGATTATCTTCACACTCTTACATGTTCAAAAACACCACCCCATAAATGATGAGGAACAACTCTCCAATGCATCTCCTAGTCGGGCCATGGCAGCAGTTTTGTCTTTCTTGTATGAGGCCTAGTGTACTATATTACCCATAGGCCGTAATTCCACAGCGCTTTCATGAGCACAATGATGCCAAAAGAACTATACATTTAAGTACAGCGGTCTAGAAAATACCACATACAAAATCTACTCTCTGGAACATTACTATGATACATCATATGGAAAATTTGCTTGTATAATTGTATCAAGTTCTGGGATCAACTAGAAATTTTGGCCCTCAAACCTGGTTTATTTGTAAGAGATTCTTTTCTATTGATTTCTAATGAGAAAATACAATGCTTGCCTATTCAACTTCCTGATTTCTTTTATTATGGCAATAAAATTTTAGAAAATACCAAATAATGGGTTTTTGTCTAAGGGTGTGAAAAAATAACTCTTAATAACTGAAATTACGGAATACATTCAGGTTCAAATGACTGAGGGAATTACAAGAGTTTGTTAAGGAAAAGCATGGGAAACAGAAATTCGCATGAGAGGATATGTCTGGTAACTTCCAGCTTGAATAAATAGGAGGCTACTGTATACTGGAAGCCATTGGATGATTCGACCAAAACTTTTACACATCCAATGAGCACTCATTCATCACCATACCATTATTATCTATTAAGATCTGCCTACAACATGATCTTAGGATTTCAGCCAGATATCTCTCCGTAGGAACTCTTCTACTACAGACCACAACATTTGGGATTTTTTTCATCAAAGTAACTTCTCTGTATTCTACTTCTTTATATACTTCCAACGAACACCTATTACCATAGCCAACTGAAGGGCTCCCACATTATCCGTCTTTGATATCTAATAACGTGCGGGCCAATCATTATCTATGGTTTTACAATTTACTGATACATAAAGGCTACCAAATATAACTATATAACAATAAAAAAATATGGTCAAAGATACCTGTTACTCACTTGACAATAATAAAGCTGCTACTAAAAAGGAACGTCCTTTTAATTTTAGAAAATAAAATATTTCCCAATACATCTTAGGGTATTCCATGCCAAAGTGTACCATTTTTTTTATTTGTAACCTATCATCTCAAATTTTGCCGAAATTTGGTGTCGTTATCGACAAAGTATTCTTTAAACTTGCTTGTAGCTTCGTAGATATTGCCCATTTACAATTAGCCCCAATGTTCAAACTTTGCTGCTATTGCATCAATTTTAATTGCGTATAGTAAAAAATATCCTTAACATAATTGAAATCTAGACCTGCTCAGGTTGTATCGGGGAAATGGTTCGATTAATCCAAAGCACGATCATAATACTACAAAAATGCATAGGTCATTTTGGTTACTGGTAACATGGAGAAGTAATCGTGCTTTAAATGCCATCCTGCTGCACTCTAAAAATTCCAATTATCTAGGTGTGTGACTGAATTTCCAAAGGCCTTTGAAAGGATCAAAATACAGTTCAGAAAATGGAGAAAAATTGTAGCTTTAAAATGAGCCCAATCTATGAGATGTGTATGTCACAACCTATGAGAGATTTCGATTAATCGGGATTGCGTAAAATATGAACCCATTATTTTATTGAAAACATACAGAAAATCTGTGATTCGAACGCAGAAGGCGAAGGACTTCATTTTCATAATCATGGCCGCATACCAAACATTACGAAGCTCTTGCGAAGATCACTAATTTTTGTGACCGACTGAGAGCCTCGAATCAGTATCTGAGTTTAATATTATAAAAAGCAAAACTGTTACAGTTAGCCTAGTTTCATATGACTTTCATAGAGTTCATCACGTTTTGATCCTCACACAGCTAATTTTCAGTATGTAGTAAAGACTTTTGAATTCACATTAAATACAAAGACGAAGTTCAGACGCCAAGTCAAATATAGAAAATTGCATAGCTTGGTGAAGCCGTTAGAAACCAAAATGATTTTCACTCAGAGGTTGCTTGCAAAGAAAAAGTATATCACTTGAGCAGTTCTCAAAAATTAGATTTTGGATCGAATGGGCTTATACTTTTTGAACTTGTGTGATTCGAATTATGCATCTAGAATAGCTTTAGGTTTGAATTAATGTGTTTTGATAACATTTATAGACTCTTCATATCAAACTGTAGTTAGGTGCCATGTTCTAAAGCGATTTGATTATAAATAACAAACTTAGTACAAAATTTGTGGCGATAGGGTATTCCAAGGTAGGCACAGATGTCGAATTTGGCCGTTTGGGCCATGCATTCCTAAGTAGATGAATGGGGAGTTACAACTTATCTGGCCTTAAATTTGGCCAGGTTATTTAGATCCACCATGCCTCTCTCTGTACCAAGTTTTATTTACATTGGATGACATGGGTGACAAGTCTGGTACACTTTGACATGGCAGCACCCTTTCTGTGTATCCATATGAAAAACCTTACCTCTTGAGCTTCTCAAAATGAATGGAATCTGCCCAATTTGGATCCTTATCTCCAAACAGCCTTTTGTAGTCCACACAAATAATTAGAAATGTACTGAACAGAACTATGAATACGTATTGCCTGAGAAAAAAAGACATGCATTATTGAACATATAATGAAATGCACTTCAATAATAAACGAATAATTGCATCCAACGGCATGCAAAACTGAATATCAATAAAGATCATAAACAGTGCTGGTACAGAAACTGCTTCAAAAAGAGCTAAAAAGACAAACTTCTAGGAATTACCACATCCAAACATCATCATTGCCATGTTATGCTGCATTGCAATGCACCTTACTAAAGCTTCATTTGTCTTTCATTAGAGATAAAAATAATTAATTTTCACACATGATCGAGTGAGGAAAGAGAACACAAACTTTCCAAAGATATAAACTTCAATATAACGTGCTCTTCGCCTTTCATTACTTGTGCTAACTAGTTTCAACTAAAGGCCATCACAATAGCAACTGATTTAGTATCAAGCTTTCAACAAGAAATGCCCTGGGTTTAAGTATGCAATAAAAGCAGTATCCTGTTGCATTTGCTACGGCAGGCATATTACATGGGGAAAATGTTGTCTTCACGTAGCTGTTGGCAGTGAATTAAATATTTAAGAGGAAGAAATATGTAGATTCTTCATGGGGCGATTACAGTATTATGGAATAAGTAAGTCCCACTAAGTGGGACCAATTTTCCATTCCACTATGGTCAAAATTTTCCACCACTATTTCTTCTAAGTCAAGCGTTGATTTCTTGAAATACGATTCCCTACACGAAACTGAATGATTTCATTGAACGTAAGAAGTAAAGCAAAGGGAAAATGCTTTTGGCGGACAAGAGTTCAAGTTATCGAGAACTCCGCGTAGCTGGTTAGGCACAAACTTGTCAGCATTGGGTAGAAAATAATGCTTGTCGAGCTCGTCCCATTTTCAGTTGTGTGTATTATGACACTCTTTACAATTTTCCTTTTCCAAGCTAGATGTGAACTATAGCTCCCTTTATGCTCTACATTGTGAGTGTGCAGCTATCCTTCATTGATATAAAATCAGCCTTAGGCAATAAAAACAATTCAGGTATAAAACCGAAAATTGATGGGCCAAGATCATCGCAGATGTAAAATAGTCTAAAATATTAAGCCTTGTAAATACTTTTGGTGCGCAAAACAAAAGACCAACAAAAAATGCTAAAAAAGATCTTTCCGGACCAACATTAATTGTGAATGATTGATGAACGTATTTTTCGAATAATTTTTCCATTTTGAAGAGTTATGTAAGGTTCATACTTAGAAATGACTAAGAATCGCCGAATGCCATGTTTTTCAGAGACCCTGTGTCATGCATACTGTCTTTTCTGCATTCACTGGTGCAATCTATTTCGTCAACATGACTTGAGAAGGAGGCAATCAGAACATGCTCGTGACACATCACTTCTCCAGCAAGAGATATATATCTTCCCATCTCCTATATTTCTGCAGAAATTCTATGAAATCTTGATACTATTTTGCTTCTATTTTACCAGCTTCGATGAAAGACCTTCGATGGAAGGCGAGCAATATCAAAGCCTCTTTACATATAAGGTTCATGGTGTAATTGAGCCATTTCGCGGAGAAATTTCGTAGTAATATATTCCAGAGAGGACTTACTTTCGAGCTAGTTTTCGAGGCATCTTTGCACAAAAAGATTCACAAGCAAGCTTCACTGAGGTATTTCTAACTGGGGATTGGCCTTGCTACATTTATTGAATTTATAATAATTACGGTAGTTTATAGTTCACAATTTCGCACACAAAAAGAGCCATATGCACCTAACGAACAAAAAGGTCATTGACGCAGGCCTTGCAGTTGGGGTGTGATAATGCGCGGGTAAGAACCCATAATTACATTTGGGAGCGGCAAATCACACAAAATTTTGAAATCACTGATAGGCATTTAGCTGCTCCTTCTCCTCTGATCATCAGATTGAGGATCCTTCTTTGTTACCATTAGCTTTCATTGTCTTTGCTCGCTTTTCTTTAACTGTACCAAACAACAGCTCAAAGTATCGTATACAGCCACGGCTTTCAGATAAAATACGCAAACTTTGTACCAATTTCCAGATTAGTAACGTGAAAAACTTTGCTAGAAAGACTTTAGCTATAGGCCAGTACTTTCTTGTCAAAATGCATAAACCAAACTTTTTATATGCACTGCGTTTCAAATGCTAGGATTGAAGTTCTAACTATTGAGCTATATTGTTGGCTTGCCTCAGGCAATTTTAGCAAACTCATACAACATTCATCTTCCAATACAAAATATAAACTACATTGAAAACTCTAGCAATGGCCAAAAACAAACTTACAGTAATCTGAAAACTTCACTCAACAGCATGCAGGTGAATCCACTCTTCTGATGATATTCATATACACGTGTGAAAAAGTCATCTAAATTTTCAATATGATTCCACTTTCCTGAAAACCAAAAAAGACATATGAAAGCATATTTACACTTTTAAGTACATAAAAAATTTTACAGAATGAAAACAATTTTATTGTAGCAGGAAAAAATCCAATACTCTGATAAATCCTTGGCTATCATACTTTTATCCATATAGCTTCAGTAGAATATTTTCAGTTGCTTTACTGCATTTAAGGCCTATATCCATTCTCTTCTAACTAAAGTTTGAGTCGAAACATTGCTTACACAACCTAATTCTTAATGCTCCTTCTGACTACCATGCTTCATGTCAATGAATGACCTCTATAAATGCACTTCCCTTTAAAATTTCCTTCAGTTACCAACAATTCCTGTTGATCTAGCATAAAAAACTCAATTTAATGGAAATGTACTGTACTGTTTTGAGCCAAATTATGATGTTTTTACTCATAGACAAGCTTGCCTTTGAAAAACTGCAGGATGTGGACAAAGAAAACTAAAACCCAAACACAGATGCTACAACATGCTTCTTTATATTATAACTTTCCACTTCAACTATAATCACATTAAAGATATAATCAACTACAGTTGTACCTCTACATTATTGAAGAGGAACTACAGCAACTAAATAGAGAGGAAATTACTTCATCTAATGATAACTTTACTAGTTAGGAAACACATTTATTTCCTATAATTGTAAAAAAAAATTGTATCTTGAAAATGGAAGCTCCTATGATCTTTTATCAGGCTCCAAGTGCACACTACATATAAGGTTTGACTCTGGATGTTGATTTTATCTCTGTCCTAGTGTTCACATCATAACAGATAACTAAAATCTCTTATCAAACCATTATACAAGTAAAGACCTAGCAAGCAAGCTAGTCTGCATAACCAGTTAAATTCACATCCATATATGCCCAGGCTCTTAATCTACTTCTAAAATATAAGCATTTAGCTTTACAAGGCAAATTTTCACTCCAAATTCCAACTGGTTGTAAGACGCAAAATATCCAATGCCGACTATTTCAAGGGTATAACAACAAACAAACCTCTTTCTTCATTTGCTCTTGTTGAAACAACAGTTGGAGGAAGATCTTCATCAACAATCTCTTCTTCAGAGGAAATACGCTGATAATGAATGGACTTGAATGCCATTTCTTCCATTCCTTTCTGAGATTACAGTTAAATATCCCTAGGACTGTCCAAAAGCAGGACTTTCTGTGAAGCTCTACTCATCTACAAAACAATACACCCTCAGCATAATAATACAGCTATACAATAATATTCATAAATCTACTTCAACTACATAATGCTATGTCTTGGAGTACTAGGCCTCACTTTCTACAGCTCACTTATTCACAGGAATAATAACACTTCAGTGTAGTAAAGCTTCTAAATAATGTTGAAACAACTGGCATCTGCAAGATGAGTGGTAGAATTTGATATTCAGGATGCTAATTGATGAAATGAGATTCATATTGAGGAGGGCAGAACTGCTGAATAAAATAATTTAAGTAACTTTGCAAGAGGATACCACACTTCAATCATTGAAACTAAACAATGATATAACACACAGCCCTTGCAATCCCTTCGGCTACTCTGCATTGAAAACACACCAACAAGAATAACCACAATCTAATAGAATAAATTCTAATTAAATCCTATCACAATCAATATCTTAACATTGTAAGCATCAGGGTGTCTGTGAAATCAAGGAATTCACTTTCCCTATGTCCCTGATACTTCACTGATTTTTCTGATTTCTACCCTGTTTCCTTTCTTTCAATGTAAGTCCTAAGCGAATACCACACACTATGCTTATCACAATATAAGGCTATTTAAACACCTCTTAGCCCAGGGGTGTCAAGCTCAAATATAGAGTGGGCCAAAATTTAAAACTGAAATGAAGCCGCGGGCCAAGGTTGAATAAAGTATCCTTTTAATAGGTACCCAAATCAATGTTGCAATGATTACTGAACAAGCAAGACTTATATATCTTGAAGAAATCGAGGTAAAATTCTGAGGTATTTTAATATAAACTCTTTCACAGGCTAATAATGAATTTGAAAATAAAATAACAATAACAAAATCAATCAAACGTTCAAGCTTTAAAGCAGCTCCACCGCTTTACAATACCAGTGGGCCAGCTCTAATGTTAAATTGATATTGCCTCAAGGGCGAAATGAAATCACACTGCGGGCCAAATGTGGCCCGCGGGCCAGAGTTTGACACCCATGTCTTAGCCCATTTGAGCAAAGAATGGTGCTCTAACTTCATTACATAAAGAGAAATCAACCATTTATTATTTGCTAAATTTATATTCCTGCTACTTTTTCAGCATATTAAGAAATCAATTTACTAAAGAAACAAAAACAATCATATTCCCAGATTGTCTCTATAATCATCATATTGATTTTTCCATATCTTTTAGGCAAAACATATTTCCTTGAATTCACTGATTTGGCAGATGTCCTGAACATACCAAAGGTACTGTCTTCAATGTATTTGATAAGCATTGTCTTTCTGAGCTATGGAACTAAGAGCATGACAATAACACCATTTGGTTTTCTTTGTGACATCACCATGTACCAACTTATAAACATCATTCAGTATATGATGCTCAAAGATGGAAATAAATTTTGTATATAAAAATGTGTATGAAATGATCAAATTAGGCCCTAATAAGGTGCATCAAGGACACTTGCATGATACCCGATACTGCGCTTTAAGCTCATGAGACCACAAAAGTGAAAAACTACAGACGTTTACCATTATACTTGCAAATTTCCCAGCTCTATTGAGCTCTAAAACACAAGGATAATTCACTTCCACGTCTAGCTAAAACAATGCATAGAAAAATGTGCTGAAAATGCTGAATAATTGATCGATATTGACACGGAGGAGTTTGAAATATAACAATTTATACTTCAACGCTTAATTTTTAAAGGACTTTACATATGTATTCTTCGGTATTCAATCTGACTAACCACAACAAGCCCCTGTTATTTTGCCAAGGTATTGTATAAGCAGATGCAATCATGAATGTTCACATGACGCCATCGTCTGAGTTTTATTATGATGAAGAGCATAAATAACTGATTTACCTTTAGATGGCATTTAGACAATGATTTCTATTCCATTTAAACAACCTGAATAAGTCCACAACACACCTTTAGATTGAAGACATAGTCCGGGAAACGTAATTATATTTGTATTTTCAGCTTATTCATTTCTATCGCGCATTGTTTTCATAAGTGATATCTATCGTACAAGGAGATCTGGACTTGAATCTTGACGCAAGATTGCACCTTCCCATGCAATTCAATGTACTCTCGAGCAATGATATAGAAGCGCCGAAGGCGCTAGATGTCCAACTCGGTCTACCAGAGTGAGGCAAATTTTGATTTGGCGGCCATTTTACATGGTGGCAAAAAGATTTTTCGCCAGTACTGAGCCCTTATAATTTGGTATAAGTAAGTGCCGAGTTTATGAAGTTCCCAACGGATTTTTAGCGTGTAAAGTGGCGATTCATCATTAATCATCTCTTTTCTTTCTCCTCAATTTCGATTGAATTTTGACGATTCGTGTATCTATTGCAACGTTTCACGTAATTTAAGGGTGGCAGTTGCTGCGGTGCGCTTTGTGAAACTCGAAAACTATAATTGAAAATTTTTTTTGCAAGGTAGCAATGAAGCCACTAGCAACTATTTACATTGCTTCTGTTTTAAAATATATTTACGAAGTTAACAATAATCTTTCCCCGTGGTTGCTTATGATGTTAAGACTCAGAGCTCAGCAGACCCAACTGTGAATGCGGACATAGGTTGTCCGCTGTATAATACACCACATTGTTATCTTTAACAAGTGAAATTGGATCGGATCTTTTTTCAGAAAATGGTTAAATCTTGCTCTGCATATAGGTGCACAAATCGTTTTTCCAAAAACGGAATTTCATTTCATAAATTTCCCCTGTAGGATAAGAGCCTTCTTCGAAAGTGGATAGCAGCAACAAAGAAAGAAAATTCTTAACCTACCTTCAATAGCACTAGCAAAAATGAATGTTTTGAAGGTCATTAGAGTGAATACTGCAGCAAATGAAATTGAAATCGCATTTACTGACATAATCCCCTCGTGATAAAATGTTTGCAAAACACTTTATTTCAATAAGACAGAAGCACACCGCAGCAACTGCTACCTTTACAGTACTTGAAACGTCGCGATAAATGCACAGATTGCCAAAATTCAAACAAAATTGAAAGGACAAGAGATAATTTATACTAAATCACCACTTTACACGCTTAAAATTCATACGTAACCTCATGAAATCGGTCCTTACTTTTCACCAAATTATAAGGGCTCAGTACTAGCGATAATCCTTTTTGCCACCAGTTAAAATGGCCGCCAAAGCAAGATTTACCTCACTCGGCTCAATGTGTAAACCCCCTGAGTTGGAGATCTAGCGCCTTCGGCGCTTCTATATCATTGATGTCTAACTTCAAGAATCCAAGTGTGGCACGGCGGCCATTTGCATTAGTGGCAAAAAGGCAGGTTCCGCGTACTGAGCTCTTATCGAGCTTAACTTCTTTGCAGCGAATTTATGCATTTTACTGGCCACATTTTGTTGAAATATAGTTATTTACATTTATTTTTATTCAGTAATGCAAGTTGGAGGTCGACAAAATGTTTTCCTAAGAAAAAAATGGGTTTGCGCTAAATGTACTGTGGGAACTTCTAGAGGCCTATGAGAAAAGAAGAAGTAAATTCATTTGTCTTCCTGATAATTTTGTCAATATTTGAAGTTAATTTGGTTAAAGAGCAAATTATTAGTATGATTGTGATCTCGGAGAGCAATGATTTCATTTCAATTCGTGCAATAACCGCCTATTGACGCGGACCAAAGCAAACGCATGCACTCACTTTGGGTGTCAGTAAATACGGAATAATTGTGGTGAAAAGGCATGGGAGAAATTTTGTGGATCTTTGGTTGATGCTCCTTGTCATTGTTTAAATATTTTAGCAACTATCCATCTTTGAGAGATATCCACAAAGCACCATTTGTAACAGAAGATGAAAATTACTGTCAATTGCCTGCCTGACATTATTTATGATAGCAATTAGAACTATACTTGTAGGAAGTAAACTTGCATTGGTTAACTTTGACCTGAAAATGCAGACATTACTTTGCAGAAATTTTTGAGGATGGAGGATAAATATCCAGAAATGTGAAAGCTAGTAAATCCTCTTGTTCCTTCCTATGCTGCTGTTAATCTTTCGAAAGTTTCTGAAAGCTATCCAGAAGTCTTGTGTTTTTCTTTGTGAACTTGTTTTGCATTGAGTTACTCAGCCTAGTTTACTATATACATACATGTAAACTAATTAAAATCAATTAGATGTGTTATTTAATGAGTTTTTCTTTTTATGCTTTTATGCAGCTGCAATACACTGGAGTACGTTGTGACCAGAATCAAGCGAGAAATCAGTCACCTCTAACGAGAACCTTAGGGCTGTAATATTTCATCTTATATCGCATGAACTCGCCATGGAGAACTTGATGAGCAGGAACTTAGACATGAAGCACTTACAGAAGATATCCATTCCTCTCAATTGGTGAAGAAGATCATTGAAAGATATACAACTATCCGGTTGTTGACATATGGAAAGGAGTATACAAGAAATATTCTCCTTAAAGATAAAATTGTTGTTCGTCAGCAATGAGCAAAGCTTGTTCTATTCAAAGGGATATAGATAATATTATCAGCCCCTACTAAGGAATATCTAAGTAATCTTGTAAGGGGCCATTCACATATTACATCATGCAAGGGGGTTGGGGGGTCTTTTAATCTTTGTGATGGAGTATGACAAAGGGTGGGTGAGTTGTTTTTGGAGTGTGATGTCATATTTTGTAAACAGCTCGATTTAGCACATTTGGCTTCAAACAAGCAAGTCTGGCCCATTGTTAGACAAATATTGTCTTCACATCTATAAGTAATATGGTAATTCCCTTTTAACGCTGTTCTGCTCATTTTCACTTTCACCATGTTCAATAAGAGAAGCAAAATAAAGACAATATTATGTAAGCAGAAAAACTTTTTTATGAAATTCACACTTTCGTACAATCGGGGTACGTGGGATTACTATGAATTTGTGACAAAGTGTGATAGGAGGCTCGTGGATGTATTAACATTAGTGTAATGTAAAATTTGAATGATCCCTTATAGTTTAGGATCCATCAATTTGGCTCCAATAAACTTCAAACACGACTCACTCAAAATATGGAGTTAATTAATTCTTTGCACATTATTGTCACTTTTCCAGCTTATAAAGCGTTTTAAAGCTGCATGTAGTGTAACAACGTAAACGAACGCTATTTTCATGGGGAAGCATTGACTAAACTACTAGAATCGGTGCAAAAGTAAGCATAAAGCATGTGTACTCAATGATTTTCACTTATTTCCTCGAAATGGCCCCCATACCAACACCTGACTTCGTGGCTATCTAGGCTGCCCAACTGCCATACAGTTGCGTGGTGGTATAAGGGCCAGGGGGGCCATGCTTCCCGTTGAGTGACTTCCAAGGGGTGCCAATAGAGCAAACTGAAAATTGGATTCAAATGTTAAAATCTCGTTTTCTATTGCAAAAGGCCTCCAACAGTATCCTTGTTCACTTTGCGCGACACGAGAATAGTTAAGTTTTTCCATGTGCAAAACAATATACAATATGACATTTTATCAAAATACTAAACAAATATTAATAGTGGTACAACAAGAACATTCGATAGACTTACCAACCAATTGATATCTCGAGGCTTTATTATATTATTTTTGCTCAATTATTCCTTGAAAGCTCTGAACTAATTATAGTCCTCTACACAGAGTAACCTTCCAAAAAATATTTTTAGCTTCACTATTAGATACCTCAAGAATGCTCTTGCTACGTGTAGCAATCTTCAAAAGTGGAATCTCTCTCAATCATCAGATTGCTCTTTCTGCTTAGAATCTGAGACCCTCCCTCATGTTGTAGCTGGTTGTAAAACATATCTGGAAGAAGGTCGCTACACACAGAGATACAACTCCGCATTTCACTTTATTGCCTCAACCGTGAAAGATATCAAAGATACTTCCCTTTTTGTCGACCTTCCAGGTTTTTTCTCCCCCTGCGTTATTACTGGTGAGCAGTTTTCGTCCTAATATGCTTCTTTCCACTGCTAATAACAGCTTATAAATATAATTGAACTTACTGTTGGCTTTAAAGCTAATACTGATAATAGTGCAAGTAGATAATACGAGAAATACCGTAACCTTATACAAGAACTATCATCTAATTACTATGATGTTAAATTAATAAACTTCTCCATCAGTTCTTTTCGTATTTTTTGGGAATTCTTGTGATGTATACATCCAAATGTTCAAGAATCTTGAATTTGATAAAAGGCATCTTAAGTATATCTTCAAGAAATTAATATCAATCATAATAAGCATTGCTTATTATATTTTCTGTATGCGAAATAAACCATGGACTAATCTGGACATTCTCACCTATTGACTACCAAAATCTTACTAATGCCTTTTACTTATCTTTTGTAGCATTGTAGCATTGTATAATTATTGTATTACCAGGCAAGCCAAATACAAGTTACCTGTTGTTAGTGAGACTTGTATTTGTATGATTAGATTATAAAGAATTTATGATTAAGTTTCAAAAAACATCGATTTGTTGATGGACAAGCCGTGTTCTTCACTATTTTCTTATTTGAAAATCAACAACGCAAATCACAATCAAAGGAATCATTATTTGTACCATTATCAGTCATAAATTAGCAACAGTACTAGAAACACGTTTCCAACATTTCAATGACAAATTTTATTGTCATCACATGCAAAACAAGAGTGAAAATGTTACAGCCAATCAGCTTAATCCTAACTACTGCAATCGAAAAGCGTGAATTGTTCAAGGCATACGAGCTACTGCATACTTTCGTCTAGCGCATTTTAAAAATAAAATATTCTTTGGCCAGATTGTTTAGACTAGCTACCAGAGACGCAAGTAGGACAAGTGTAGGGAGTTTAATACCTTTTAGTAGTTTTACCCAACACAATGAACTTAACTGAAGACAAGCATCAGAGAATTGCTTATGAAGAATTTTAATGAAAAATTCAGTAAGCCTATCTGAGAAAGTTAAAATGTATGCGTTTCTGAATATTTAAATTTCAAAATTTCACCAGGAGAGCATGCCCCCAGATCCCCTAGAAAATGTAAGTATATATTGCTGGCAAAGTATTAACCCTTTTCATCATTTGAAGGCTTACCATATCCCCAGCTATGTTGTACAAGTTCATTTTTTGTGTAAACGTTGGGGAATAACATTTTTTTGAGAACAAGTATGAGTATTTGCAGTTCTTGTGATTTATGAAGATCTAAGTATCTTAATTTTTGTTAGTCTGAAATGCAAATTTTAGAATGTTTGTTACAAAGGGGCACCAAATTTCACCTGTCCCATCAAGACAGTCTATGCTACCACTCTACTGTTGCTCAACACATCATTTACAAAGAGGCAGGAAAAGCTATATACCTGGGGCATTACGTAAGACCTAGGGGCATTACCAATGCAATTTAAAATTGGAAAATAATTTACTTCCACTTTATGCAGCTCCAAATGGTGTGGAAACATAAATTGCACCAGAAGTACTTCCATCCTTTATACTTGCAGGTTTCTTTCCTAACCCTCGCCCTCAGTAAATATTTTTAGAGATATTGTATGAATACTATTGCAGAGAAACTTGTGACAAGTAAGCTGAGAATTGTTTTTAAAATTGAGAAAACATTTTGATAAAAATGCATGAGTTATCCAAGACTATGTCAGCTTCATTGACGTTTTGTGGAAGTTTTTTACTAACAGTGGTTCGATGCTGTATTTCTACTTGACAGGGCGCAAAATTACGTTCGTTTCAACGAAACAAAAGTTTGTTTAACGAGTTGACACTTACCGTAAAAGATCAAGTAAGCCCCCAGTCCCGAAAAAGCCCCCACCGAGTAAACTCCCACCTTTAAAGGTGATTTTGACAAATAAGTTGCCACTCTCGATTAAGCCTACATGGGTTGTTATTCGAATTTTCCGCAATTTTCATAACGGTTGAGACCATGAGAGAGAAAGTACTGAACCACATAGTTTTAATTGACACTAATCCATTTTTTCATATTGAATATAAGTCACGATAATTTTACACTAGTTGTAAGTATGTAAGCATGACGAATGGCTTGAAGCATTAGAAGTTTACCAGGAGACCGATGGTGGCACATTGATTCATGGAATAAATTGCCATCTGAAAAAGATCAGCAAGACCTTTAAAACATGTACCCTGACTGCAGCCATCGATGGAAGTGTGAATAAAGATATTTATTGCTCCAAAGAAGCAAACCCTTGTCATGCTGGTCTTGAAATGCTAACCCAAAACTTGAATTGACAAATGAACAAGAAGAAAATCCATTTCATGGAGACGCCAACGAAGTAACAGAAGCGGCACCACATGAAACAGTAATCGATAAAGAGGAAGAGGGTGATATAGCGTATTGTGGTACCTGGTGATGGTAACACTTCTGTGCCTGGAGGCAACCTTACACCTAGGCCTAATTTAGACTGACAATACAAACGACTTTTTGATCTTGTATCTTTTGATAAAGACTAGCTCTAAATCAGTGGTTCTCAACCGGGGTCCATGAAATGTTTCTGGAGGTCTATAGGAAGAATTTAGCAATTTGAGGGTCCACATTGATATTTTTGTGGTACATGAAGGAGTTTAACTTCACAACAGATTTGGTTATTAACAAAAACTTTCTTTTGCAATTTACACAGTGTCGAAAAACATTGGGAGTACGTAAAACTCAGTCTTTCTCATTTTCTTTGTATTCATCTTGATCTATCTGCTCCCAGGTCAATTTTATCAAATCAATCGGCACTTACCTTCCAAATCCAGCATGGTGTATTATGAATTGAATTGCTTGTCAGACTTAACAAGTGCTCCAAAGAGTTAAATTGTGGAATATACGCCTTTTTATAAAATAAGTTAACAAGAAAGGAAGCTCAAGAAAATCAAAATCTTTAGGGTTCTACATTCTGGTTTGTGTGCCATAATTCAATATTGCTTCACTATTTTCAAGCTTTTTGTGATAACCAGGATCAAACTTTTTATACTATTATTGCTAGCCTATCTTAGTCAGTTTATACTTGTGAGAGTTAAGAAAATATCCTCATTTCTGGGATATTTAAAAAGAATTGAGGTTCAGGCAAAAAATTGGTTTTCCTGCAGAATATAGCAAGTAGAATGCTTGCATTAGATTAGTACTCTTTAGTCCTGCATAAATTCCCCACTTTGATTGATCATTAGAGAAATTCCACCTACCCACCTATTTCCAGTCCCCTTCCCATTTATTGAGTTTTCAAGAAATTTCCAGCCGCCTACTATTCCAAACTCCTCTGTTTGGGACTCAAGAGTATCAACTCAAAGTATAACAGTCTTCTTTAATTAGGTGTATTGGCTATGACAATTACAGGCCCGCAGACACTAGGGGGCAAGGGGCATTGCCCCCAATTTGTTCACTAATCTCGTGTGTGGAAGTGTTCTTAGCTGTAATTTGTACTCATTACAGAATTGACTTCCATCCAGTCCAGAATCTAGGAGCATCACGCCAAAGATATATGACATACAGATATCCTGATTATGTTGAGTTATGGTGAACTAGAACCTTTTTCAGTAGTGGCACGTGTTGTTGTAGAAGCTTTAATGTGCAACGTAGTTTGCAATAATTCAGTTTTTTGAGCTACGTGGCCACTCAGAATATAACATAGCTATGAATGACGACCATTTTGGGGAGTAGATCACGTCTCTTCCTTGGCGTACTGGTGTGAGATTGTTTTTCTGCTAGTGTAGGCGTGCATACATGCGACAGCAAAAAGAGAATTTAACATAGCTTTTACCCTTTTCGTTGGATGTTCTTAAAATTCGATCAAAACCTGCAGGCCAAAACCAGTTTGATAGGCCTGATTCTCCTTCTTGGCATTAAGATTAATGATGAAAACAAGTACATTTCATTCTGCAAAATGGCTTTTCCAGCATTTTACATGGTGTTGCCCTAAAGAGACCTTCTGGGCACAAGCTACCAAGCTCCATTTTCCTTCCCATTTACCTAATAAAAAACTACTATGGCACAAAATTTTTGATTCAGTGGCAAAAATTTGTAGACATGCAAGAATTTCTGAGGCTCTTAACATATGTGCTACCACCCCCCCCATCCAGTTCAGTTGTCTACAGGCCTGGAAAATTATCAGTTCATATTTAGTTGAATAGCTTTGAAGGGGACCACCGACAAAATAGTACAAGAAAAGGGGTCCATGGGTTAAAAAAGGTTTAGAACCACTGCTCTACGTCATTAAACGCAGAGTACATAAAAATAATCACACAGTACATAACAAGTGACAGTTAACGACACTCAACACTCCCTAGGAACGCAGGATTACAACAAAAATATACAAGGTAATATAAAACCATTTCGTTACAGTGACAGTGACAGTGACATTGAAATTGATTAACTGCTATTTTGTTGCAAATTTTTAGTTTCAATGTTTTTAAAGATATCTTCTATTATTCAAAGATATATTTATTTGTGTTTTTTTGTGAAAATTAATAAGCCTCCACTCCCGAATAAGCCCCCCTCCCGAATAACCTAATAAAAGTGATTTTGATGAATAAACCCCGGGGCTTTTTCGATCATTTACGGTGTACTCGAAAGATTTTAATCTTCACATAGTTATTAAAAACTTTCAAGGGCCAGAAATACGATTGCTAAACTTTTGAAACCCTATGGACAGAAACTAATTTTTATTCGCTCCATGTGTCATTTATCTCGTTACTGCTACCTACCCATTGCTTCCAATTGTACCTACACTGGCATTCTTTTTGCTAGTTTATTGGTTTCAAAAGAATTGCATTAATAAATGGTTGTATGCTCACTGTGAGGTGCTCTGCGGAGGCTCTCAAAGAAAAGGATTAAAGGAAGTATTTTGGGTGACATTCCATAAGCTGCTGCCTCAAAAGACTATACTATCATTTCCATATTTAATAGTATTAGTTTGATGCAGCATTAGCAGGTTTTTCGATCGTAAATTATATTGAATACTCTTTTCATGGAACATGTTCCACATAAAAGATGGGTTTTTATTTTTCAAATATTTATAAACCTCTAAAATTAATTTTTTTTTAAATTTTTAATGTAAATCTTACATTCATTTGATTTTCGTAGAAGTTCTTCAAATGGAGAAGACTAATCATTTCGCAGAATTCGAAGTTCCCTCTTGTGGCTGAGGTTTAGCTCTTTATTGGCTGCTTTTCCACAAAACATCCATATTAAAGGGAAATAATTAAACTGAGATGTTATAAATGGGTTGTAGAGGATAAGCCATTGTTATTCATTAAGGTACTTTGAAATACTAGAAAAGGCAGTAATTTTACTGTTTGCTTTCTGACAAATTTTGAGGACATGTTGGTTAAATTTTAGCTTAGAAGAGTAACGCTGTTGGCGAAATCAATTGAGTATCTCCCTACCTCTAGAACTATGTTTTCATTACTATTTAAACCAAATAATATAACTTGAAATTTTGATGCATTCACAACCATTTGATTTGTTTTAAACCAATACATCGATTTATACATATTTTCTTCAAGACTTGAGGCAACAACTTCAAAAGAATTGCCACAAGAAAACAGAAAATAGTTGTTTATTTCGTTTTGCTCATGGTGTAAATGTTTATTTGAAGCATATTGGATTTGGATCAAAAAAAGGGACTAGTTTGCTTGTGTTCTTCGAGTTTCTTTTTGGATGACTTGGCTTTTGCTGTACATGCATAACATCACTTTTTGTATAAGAAGCTTATTGAGAAGAGTGAAGTTTAAAAGTCTCTGACTCCTTCAGCATTCTGCGTCTAGAAGATTCTTATGACTTTGTTGACTCAACAATAAATGAACGACGAATATTAACTTGATAAAACTTATAGATAGAAATGGATTTAAGTAAAAAGTAAGAAGCAGTTGTGTCAACTTCTGTAGCCATAGCATCTTGTAAATAAATTTCTTATAAAAGGTGATTGCATTGCTATCACTTTTTGTTTTCCTGTTGCTGGCATCTAGCTTTCTGTAGTGAGCGGCAGTTCCTTTGGCCAATTAGCAACAGCCTGCATTTCGCAAAACTATTCAAGCAGTTGATTAGCACAATTTCTAGTGCAAAATGCTACTGAAAAGAGACGATAGAAGCTGGCGGTCAAATGTAGAGAGCCGCTATTTTTATTTTTTGTATGATAGTTAGGAGTTATAATCGCAATCTGGTTAATTACACATAAAGCTTGTTCTAAATAAAGAAGGTTCGTTAAGAAACCTAGTTAAACCGCGGTTCAGCACGTGGACTTAACATAGTGAAGCAGATGATCGCAAAAATCAAAAGCTGTGGTCAAAAAACCGCCTCTCAACTGTTTGGTTTGGGCTTGCATGATCAGCATAGGACAGGTTGTAAATAGCCTTACACTCGCTAACTGGACAAGAAATAATGGAGAAATCTGAAGGCTGCTAGAGTTGCAAGAACTATTGTTCATTATGAATGAAGCTGAGTAAGTAATTCGTTATACAAGCGGGCTTTTTCTGTACCCTATTTCAATTAATTGTACGCATTTTTTGCTGTTTGAGTAGCGCAAGGTCACCTGTTTGATCATCATTAGGCCTTGTGTAATGGTTGCAAGCGTAGAACGTAATGGCTCTGCATTCAATGTTACTTTGGTTGCTGCAGAGCAAATTACTATGTATAATATTAACTAGCTATTAAAATGGAAATCAATCTTAACTGAGGGTTGCAGAACTGGGGGAGGCACTATGGCACCCATCTTTTGAACAGTCTTTGGGCGAGCAACAGCCACGCTTGTCTGAAATAGTGACCAGACCATCCATCTAAAAATATGCTGCGTCACACTTACTATAGCCTCCTTCTGGTCGATGAACAGCACATCAAAACGGTCTCATGTTAGAGCCTTCTTCATGACCTGCAAGTTTCATGATATTTGTGAGCAAGACTGTTAAAAAATGTAAGTTCATTTGTTATCAGAAATGTCTGCAATTGACTATTAAATGTTATAGACCCGTGGCTGAAGAGCTCTGAGGAGGAGTACGTGAAGTGAAGTATATTTCTTGACTTCAAAAACACTTTTGATACCGTTGATCGTAAAGTTACCTTTGAAGCTACAAAAGTTGGTGTCGAGGGAATTTACCTCAACTGGTTCACTTCTTACTAGACCAATAGTGCACAGTCCTGCTACTTCTAGCTGCAGCAAATGTATTTTAAAGTGAAGTGTTCCGCAGGGCTCGTTTTCGGGACCCTTGCTCTTCATATTGTGCATTAATGATTTTGAGAGCTGCTTAGCGAATTGGATGAGGATTAATGAGTTTAATCAAAGTAGTGGTGACAAATTATTTGCCATATGGGGGTGGATAATATTTGGATGGGCCATATAAAATTTCACGATGTCTTTTTAAGAGTATGTAAGCCACCAGGCCCACTTAGTGGGGCTGCTGAAAACTTTTAAGGACATGGGCAGGTAATTGGCACGTGTTATTATGTGTTTATGAAAATAAAAAGGAAATCGAAATAATGCAAAGCGATATCAAGAATTATGCAAATGATGATTGTAAGGCAACATTTTGAGCTAGAAAGCCCAAAACATTTATCAGCTAGGTAGCCTCTGCACTACTAGTATAGACGATTGGCCTATTAGTGCAGACGAGAGGCAAAAATTTTTCCATCTTTTGAATACATGCGTCCTTATATAAAACCCTAAATGCGTTTTTGCCTTCCATCCACACTAATACCTGGCGTGTGGAAGGGATTGTGACTAGCTGATTAACAGGCTATTTTAGATATTAACTAATGGCTAATTTTTTCAAAACTTTAGACTAACGACTAACCATATCTCTTCATTTGACTTAGGACTAAAGTGGATTATTTCAACTTACTAAAAACCATTTGTTGAGAAAGTCAATATTTTCAAAAATTCACATTTTTCTTTCCCATTTTAGCCTTGTGCATAGTTTCTTCTTCAACTTTGCTTCAAGAACTCTGTAGTTACAAAACAGCTTAGAAACTATATGACCATAATTTCATACTAGCCATAAGCGATCTCCTTCTACCTTATTTGGTTCTAAAGGCTAGCCACCCCTGACAGGTGCTATAACTCTGCTTCCGGTCCTTCCTTTATTTTACCCATTTACCCCCTCTCTGGTGTCACTCTGTTTTGCCTTCCTTCAAGGATGGGACGCTGATTACGCTTCTAAGTAAACAGGCATTTTTTCCCAACCTACTACAAAGAGAGGACGAATAATCGTATGTCCATTTCCTTCATAATCTGAATGCTTTTAGCTGTAGCTGATGGTATTACTCTTTACTTTAGCTTCAAAAAAAGTGGGGCCCCCTCCGGTTCCGGTGTGTCTGGTTGTTGCTATGTTTATTGCTGTTGTTGCTGCTGTTGCTAATGCAAATTTATCAATGTTGCTAACAGAGCCTAATTTAAGGCATTTTTCCAAGGCCACTAATTTTATGAGGAAAAATATTAAATCACACCCTTTACTTTGCGGGAGAATGGTGCCACGCCTACTTTTTAGAGTTTTAATGAAAGAAGATACGTTGTTGTAAGGTTCAATGTAAATGTTCAAAACTTTACATTCCCCTTATCTTCATTTGCTTGTCCACGTCTTTTTTTGTTCTTTGACAAGGGAGGCTTCTTGATAAACGCCCAAAAACAATTCTTGTTGCTTTGCTTTTTCTAGCAACCTTTTTCTGCATTTTGTTTCGAGCCAACCTAGGGCTGCTTGCGAAAGGGTCAAAAGTTTCCATATCACCCATGTTTTGTGACACATGCAAATAGTTCTTTATCGTTCCGGGTGACAATGATGCTCTGTCATTTGACTTTAACTTGTTATAAACATTAATAAGGCGCTCAACATCGGCAGAGTGGGGCTTTGCAGCTACAATTCGGGTAAGTGAAGTGATGAAACAATGAAAATGATCAGAATCTTTGTCCTTGAGAGCCAGCTCTTTAAGAAGTTGTCTGGTGTTGAGTTTTCGTAAACTTTCTACCTCTGTGGCCTCTATATACTCCATCACGAAATCTCTTAAACTCAGGTCTGGGCAAATAATTCCATGACATTCCTTTAGGTAAAATATTAAGAAGCTTAAATCTTAAGGTTTACTGTAAAACGTGTTTTCAAATTTAGAACCAAACTTTTAAGAAACTCTAAGTAGCGAAATTGGCCAAGAATTCAGGAACTTTCTGTACTGAAAAGTTTAAGATTTCTTATGAAGAGAAAAGAGTGTAATGCATCTCCCGCAAAAGCACTTTTATTAAGTAAACAAAGAAGAATTGCCCACTAATTTTTGTTTCCAAGACCACTAATAAAATTTCCAAGACCACTATTAGTGGCCAGGACCACTCTAAATTAGCCCCTGGTTGCTAACATGTAAAACTACTGGAGTTTTACCCAGATATAACGACAGACCAGAAACAACAATTATAGTAGCACGTGACACAATGATATACGAAGCTAAAGCAAATACAAACAATTGTCCAATGTTCACAGAGTTCATCATGTTCGGACCTCAACGAACACACGGCAACGGCAACTTTTATAATACAGCAACAGCAACTTAAACTTACAACTCACAACGACGACAAATACGGCAACTTCTTACGGCAATTTCAACACGATCCAACTACATTTCACGGCGGTTGAAGCACGACGCAGAGTTGCCAGGTCAAAAACACATGCATTGCAAAAATCCAGATTAATCAAAATTCAAAAATTAGGCCAAAAACAATAGATTTTGTTGAAATGAAACAGTTCATAAAAGCCCTCCTTTCCCCAACAGATAAAACCGCTCAATTTGCCAGGCAATTGAATCTCTTTGCAGGGCAATAATGCCTTGCCACACCGGAAGTTCAGTGCACATTCTGACGTAGACTATCCTTCTTTCAGTGCACTAGCGTGCGATCTTGTGTATTTTCATTTTCATTTCATTTTTGAGAGGGTGACCCTTCAGCAAATGCTGTTTTCAAATGGGCCCTCCATTAACGTTACATTTTATTTAATAAAAATAAAACAGAAAACCTAAGTACTATAATAAAAAAACAAAAGGAAGTTTCTTAAATAAAAGTATAAACATTAAACATAAAATCAAGACACTGAGAATCACCCCAGCAATCTAGGTACTATTGCTGTAAAAGAGGCAATCACGTTAAGATAGAATCAAGCACATTAAAGCATGGGCAGCTTCTGTCCGACCACTAGGATGATCCCCAGTCCATTATAACTTGTTTTGAAAACACAAGTGGGAGGCGACTGCTTTGCTTTATTTGGGAGGCTTTTCCAGAGTTTCACATCTCGATACGAGAAAGACTTTTGGCCATTGGTTGATGATTTCTTTGGAATCTTTAAATCAGTCGTTGTATTTCGAAGAGCATAAGAGCTGCAAGTAGAGTTTCTTATGAATAGATTGTGCAGGTATTGTGGAGCAAACCCATTGATATATTTGTAAACCATTATTTTCGATTCTCCATCTATGAGCTCACGAAGAGTTTTCCAACCGAGGCTCTCGATAAGTGGTACACTAGATGCATTAAAACCTCTTTCCATCAGAATTCTTGCAGCTCTGTTTGGATGTTTCTCGAGCTGACTTATAGTATTTGCACCACAGTAACCCCATACAGAGCAGTAATATTGGAAATGGGGCTCCAAAATAGCTGCATTCGACATTTTCATTGAAGCAATAGGGAGCATGTTTTAACATATTTGAAACATGTATGTGGCTTCTTCTGGAGATCGGTGATACCCTAATAACGATTAAGCTTTAGAGCCTAGGTCATAGGCCTAGGCCTAAAGTAGGACTAATGCACTGAGACTACTCCTTGCTCTTTTCTATCTCGTTACAACCGTAAAACTGAACTAAAACATCAATACACAGAATATAAGCTAGGTACCAAACAACACATTTTACGTCAGAGCACAGAACACGTTAATAGACACCAATACATTGCCCAGAAGGGAATTGATACATTGAGACTACATAGCGAACTTGGAAGTTGTTGTTTTAAGCTGTTCCTTTCAATCCAAACTGTTATCAACTTGAACACCAAGATACCTGGCTTTCCTAACAACGTAAAGCTCATTGTCAAGAAATTCAAGCTTTAACTTCTCTGCAGCACTCTTGATCGCTTGGTGCCGTGGCTTGGTTGCAATTAACATTGATTGTGTTTTCACAATATTTAGAGAAAGCCTGTTGCCCTTCAACGAGACATTAAGGTCCTCAAGATCTCTGTTCACAGCCTTATTGAGTTGAGGAATATCTTTAGACTTTAAGCAAAAGATAGCATAATCTGCATACATAGATACATTCGAACATCGAACATTGAATTTGGGAAGTCATTAATGTAGATCAAGAAGAAAAGTGGACCAAGACATGACTCCTGAGGTACATTGACTTCTATTTTTCCAATTAAAGAATCAACCCCCCCCTCCCGCTCCCAATTATGCAGTTCTGTTGTCTGTTACTGAGATAGGACTGAAATCAAGATAGCGCCCGCTGCTATCCTTTTTGGTGCAAATTTGCTATCCTTTTTAGTGCACCTTCAAACTTACGAACGCAGAAAACCAATAAGTAATCACTTGTAAAAAGCTTGTACACTCTAGCTTCAATTATGCAATTCAGTGGCCCTTATTGTGAGGTCAGAGTATGGAATGTTTCCCCCAATTCCTTGGGGCTTTGAGGGTGCCTCTGAGAGGACTTTAGTTCTGGCGCGAACAATTAGGACCGGATGCCTCTCCTGACGTCCGTCACCAATGGCATGCGGTGGGCCTCGAACCCAGGACCATGTTGGTCTTAATCGAGTGCATTACCGTCACAGTTTGTATCTCCAAGCAGAATAGTTTCCTTTCTCTCTTTGTCGAGATATAAGAAAACTTCTCCAACCTTATCAACTGTACCTTGATTGTCACCAGGTGGTCTGTCCCACGAAATGGCAAAGTAAGGTCTACTTTTAGGTGGCTGAATCTCCTTCTTAGTTAGTTAAGGTCACCAATGGAGACATCATGTCTCAGTTTGTATGCCAGTGAGTCCCTGATATAAGGAGAGACCCCACACCCATTGCAAGTCCTATCAAGACGCTGATGCTGGTAGCCAGGTACTACTAGTAGTTCATTGGGGGTAATGAGGACCAAGCGTAGTTTCATTCAATGCAACAATACGAATACTGGAGCAATGCAAAAATTTTTGAAGTTCATCAAAGTAACCTCTAATGCCTTTAATGTTGAGAGAAGCAATGGTTAAGCCTTTTGTGAAAGCTAATAGATGATGATAGTAGCTTTTGCCTCTAACTAAAGGGGAGTCCCTTCCATTTGCGCCTCTTTTAACATCAAACATCAAACATTACGTAACACTTGCTCAAATATTACTTGCGACCTTTTTTATACTTTGAAAACCTTCTTTTCTAGCTACTTATCAACCTTCTTCTTCTGGGATTTTTCATATTTGGCAAAGACGACATTTTATCTATTGTTTACTAGTGCTGGAATTCTATTCTTTTTAGCATTTTATCAAAGTATCAAAGTATCAAAGTAAAGATATAACTATATCGGGGCAGTGCCCAGTGTTTACATAAAAGCATAGATGTTGCATCCCTGAGTTTCAAACTGGGAGCTAGCCTCTTTTTAGCTTGAATGATAATGTCTATCGTCAAGTGCATCGTTTTGGAACACAAAACATAGACTCGTTTTGAAATACATGAATTTTTGCATGAAGCCCCATAGTTATTAATCTAGCTCTGCAGCACTGGGTGCTCCCTAGAACCTATGACGTTCTCAAAATCCCTGAAATAGGTAGAAGTACCTATGTGTGGCAATCCTGCTGGCAACTATGGCAAGACTGTCTTTATTGACAGGAGAAGTACTGCACATGGACAACAAACCCACATACGACGCTAACAATAGATCTACTTTTAAACAAAGAGATGATGACAGCAACTATGGAGGTGACGTGTGACACAATAACAAGAATATGAACGATTACTACAAAACGGAATCAACAGGAACAAAACGACACATTAGGCCCCTCAAAAAGGACATTAGTTTATCATCCTATTTCGAACCTTTTGACGCGCGCGGGTGCTTATTTTACCCTTATCATAGCAATTAAACACTATGTTTCGACTATAAATACCGCTACGATGATGTTGTGCGCCCTCGTAGAAGGTAGAAAGAGTTTGCATTTCTCACACATTGACTTCCTTGTTGAGTTACAGCTGAGAAAAAGGAATGTAGCCATCCAACTGACACAGAAACAACGTCTAAATGTGAATGCAATGTTGCTAATTTCCAATGATGCAATATTTATCTAGACAAACACGAAAAAAGAAACTTTAAAAAACAAAAAGAATTTGACGCCGGAGGAAAAACTGACGTGCGTGAGGATGATAAACTTATGTTTTTTTTATTGTAATTGCCAATGAAAACAAAACTAGTACTCTAACAAACATGAATATGGATATGTTATCAGGTATGGTGTTTAAAAGAAACCCTGAACTAAAGAATAATATGAGGGAAAAGCTTCTCAGGGCCTGTTCACAAGCAGCGGGCTAGCCCGGTGACCCGGGCTAGGTCATCCAAAAGAGGTGTTTTATGCCCCGCCTTCACAAGCAGCGGGCTAGGTCATTCAGCTGAAGTGTTTATACCAGGGGTGATTTCTAAAAGTTTTAACAGGGGGACTCTAGCTGCAATGTCAGGAGGTGGGTGTGGCTCATTTGCAGCCACACCCATATTTTTGTAGATGGAGACATGATCCTTAAGTCTTATTGTGATATAATATAGCCAACATCTACATAGATCTCAATAGCCATATAGTAGTGAGGAAATTCATCATAGCAATACCATACAAAAGAGTGGAAGCAAAGTCAATGTGCTTTGAAAAGCAAGATTGATACAAAGTTTGTGGAGCTGAGCCCCCCAAAATGAACAAAGTTTTTAATAAGGGGGGCTCCGCCCCCTGAGCCCCCTAGGAATAACCACTGGCTTATACCCCACCTTCAAATGGGAATTTCTGTTGGAATGTCTGTGTGAAGTTAGAAGCCATTGTTTACAAACTCGTGGTCTATAGCACATGTGCATTGCTTACAATTTTACCCCGGTTGTCCGGGCTAGCTCACTTGAGGAATTTCACATGGGAAATTTACGTCTTGGCTAGCCGAAATCTCGGCAGAGTAATTTTCATAATTCAGTGTCAACTAGATTAGACGGGTCGCTCCATGGTTTAATAAACTGTTAACTCATAAAATCACTTGAATTGTTGGCGAATCCATAGGATGTGGCTGAATCAATACAAGGTTGACGCCAAGAATTTTTCTGCAGAAGACTGACTAATACGACCGGAGGGCTAAAATAAGGTTAATCAGGTAGTAGGGTACTATAAATAGTAAAAATGTCCCAAGAAACAGTTTTTCACTTTCTGACAGGAAGCAGTCACGTTTAGACGGGTGACTATAGCTCCTAGCCTTGCCCTTGCGCCATCCCTGAATCAATATTTCCAAAATCATTTTAACTTTTGAGAGTTTTGTTGTTGTCATGCGCATATCACAGAGATTTTCAGCCTTGGTCATGAGAAACAATGAAACAGTAACGATGGATACAAAAGCTGTTTGGTAAGTTGCTAACAAAGACTAGCTATTATATTTTGTGTCTTTTATTTAGAACTATCTAAAGATCGGAAGTTCGCCTCTTAGGAAGACAAATACAATTTGCCATTGGTATGTGGGCTGTTGCCTTTTTCTAAGGCCCAATGTGTCCATAGAAATGTTTATTTCATAACCATATTTTGCAATTCTGTCCAACATTAAACCGGAAATACAAGGTGTTTTTCCGCACGTAAAGGGGCCAATGCCTAGTTCCTGAGCACAATGGAATTAATAGGACGACTTAAAAGGAGAGCAGAGCTACGTTTTAACTGTGAGTTTTAATGCTAGCTGCTGTGTATGTGTTAGCCATAACAGCGAAAGTATCAGTAACTCATTACTCCTTCATAGGTTTTAATGAAGGCGGATAAACATAACATGCAACAACAGATCCTGCTCCAGATGCCGATTTCTACGCTGTAAGCAAGGATATTTACTACTTGTTTACTGACTCAGAAACTTCAACTGTCAGCGGACCGTTTGAAATTACTTGAAGATTTGCTAGGAGTTCCCGTTTTGCATGGACGTCAGCCATCAACCAATACATGCTGTATGTTATATTTTGGTCTTTATTCTTTCGTGAGTGTTTCTGATTCATGCTATGTATAAACTATATCGTGGTTATGCTATTCTATAAGCAAAGTTGATTTTGCATATACTGAATGAATGATTGAAGTGAGTCATTCCTTTTGTAGGCAATTTCATTTTGAAAATGTGTTATATGAATCCCCATCAAACCCCCAAAATGCAAATAGCAAGACTTTGCGGACACATGTGGGCCACAATGCATTCGAGACCTTTTTTGCGCCAGATCCGTGGCGAGCATAAATCTGTGCAGATGCTAGCCAATTATAAGTTGGAGAGTTTTGTCAGCCATTTTTTCCAGAAAAATGTTGGCAAGAACCTGTGGCAAGCAAAACTCCCAGAATCCATTTTGGCTTGCGGTGAGGTGGAACCATACGCCTTGCGGAATAATCTTGCTTATGTGCCAAAGATGGGATGCAGCAAACCCCCCCGCGATTTTACCGAGCCCCAGTCGGCACCTAAAATTCTATGCACTGTCAGCACTTTCATAACCTCAATGACGTTTTTTGTTTTAGTTTATTAACCAATGGGATAGGTGCTGTCCGTCAAAAGTCGCCCACTGTTGGCACTTTGCCAGCACTAACCTCCGCTTGCACTTTTTCTCTGGTACCACCACTGCGCAGCGCTGCCAGAACGGTACACATCATTTGCACAATTGCCCCTTAAAACGTGCCTTTTCTACTTAAGATCCACTGGAGCGGGGGCTGATTTAGAAAGAACGTTGGGAATAGTGGCGTTCTGATATGACGCCGGACTGTCATAGGCGGATTTACCGGGGGTGTAGGGGGTGCGGCAACCCCAAAGTTTTCGCTCCATTCGGTAATTGTGCTATTTTTTCTCACCATTCGGTAAAGTCTGCCTTGTTTTCGTACAATTTGGTACATTCTGAATTTGTTTTACGCTTGGAGCTTTTTCGGGTTGAATTTTAGTGCATGGAGTGCAAAAGTCAAGGCTAGCGAGTTAATTTTTGCTGTTATCAAATTGGTTTTTAAGTTCCAACAAGAGCTTCAAAGTCATCAATGTTTGAAATGTAATAAGAGCCATTACTTTGTAGTGTTTTGCTCGCTCTAATAGTACCCACATTAACAAGAGAAAACAGTGTCTTGTGAAGGTACTCAGTGGTTAGGCCGTTCGTCTTCGATGCTTCTTTTAAGATATTCTCTCCATGTGATCTTTTTTCCTTGACTTTCCAGCAACACACCATATGTAACTATCTCTACAATTAACAAGTGAACTCGAGGGTTCCGAGCTGCAATGCCCAGAAAATTTACAAAGTATAATTCTTATTGAAGGAGAGCTCTTGGTCCAGTAATCGGCCTTGTATCTGGCAGAATAGATATGTCCAACTTTCTTTCATTTAGGTTTGCTGTTGTATAAAGCAGGGAAAATCTCTGTGAATGCCCAAGCATATTTCTGGATAAGGCTACGGATGAACATAAATGGTATATTTTTGGCGAATATCCTGATGACGAAGAAGCACCAGGTCAAGCTGAAACAGACATAGATAGCTGTGATAGTTATTAATCGCCCAATTTAAAAGAGATTCCAATGAGGACATGTATTCCTCTTCTGAATAGAGATCAGTGATTAATGTGGTGTTTGTCCTACTTGCTAAAAGGGCGTTTTCCGACGTTCTAGAGGGCGTGCACTCAAAAATGTTTCGCTCCCTCCGTTCGCGTTTTCAAACCCTCTTTTCTTTTTCGTGAGCAATGCCCTTACCTTACAGCTTATAGTGTTTGCAGTTTTGCATGCTTTTAGAGGGAAATCAGGTTTCAACCACAGCTGAGTATAGCGTTACCCATTTCAATTTCTTTTACTGTTGTATGATATGCTGTTGGCAACCCCTGCCACATATTGAAAGACCACTGCTGCTCGTACCATTCGGTAAACTTCAAAAGTTCAACTACCTACGCCCCCTCCCAATAATTCTCCCTTAAATCCATCCCTGGAAGCTACTGTGGAGGCCAGTGTGCATTCTGGGGATTTTGCTCGCCACAGATTCTAGCCAACAGTTTTCTAGAAAAAAGGCTGACCATTTGAGCTGGCACGTGTGGGTAAACGTAGCGGGAATGCTGATAAGACTCGCCAAAACTCGCCAAATGCCAATTGGCGCGTTTCTAGAAAGGTTGATGCTCGCCAAAGATCTAGTGCGAATGGGTCTTGAAGCAGTCTGGATTTGAGACCCTATTTTCGCCAGATCTGTGGCAAGCCAGTGGCGTATCGCACGGTTTGCACCTTTAAGTACAATTCTAAGGGCCCCTGATATAAGGGCTTTGAAGGAGCCCCCGACAATTTCTCGAAAAGGCGGGCTTTAGGATGACAGCATATGTTTCTTAATAGCATTCGCAGCAAAATCAAAATGAGCGTAAGACCGAATATGATTTGTGAGCAACCACTTAAAAATGATGTAAGATATGGCACGTCAATTTCGTTACTGCTTAGGCTACTATTTACTACTTAGGCTCTAAGACATGCACGGGCAACCTACGGCCTACAAGCCAAATCCAGCCCTCAAAGGGTTTTAATCCGGCCCGCGAAGAACTTTTATGTTCTCTCCTGTCAATTGATGAATTTTTGAATAATTTTTGAAATTTGGGTTTCTGTGATAAGAGGTTATTCGCAGCCGAAAGAAGATTATACAGGGTGTTTTTTTCAAGATGTACAATAGTATTCCTTGCAATATGGTTAGCTACCTCCAAAACATTGTAATGAAATATTTGAAAATTGTCTGTGGGACGGCCCGACAATTGTGGCCTAGTATTTGAACCGAAGGCTTCCACGATGTAGGGAAATCACACATCATCTGAAAGCCCTATCTTCCAATATTGTGAGATGACTGCTTTTCAAAAGACTTTGCAAGTCTATATCTCGTAAGAATGCTTGCGCACGTGCACAATCTTTGATAACGTTTCGTCTGTTTATGGTCCATTTGGAAAAAAGGTTGCCCATACATGCTCTATCACTTGACTCAAATTCAGCTAAGTATAGGCAGGAGCGCCAAGAGGAGGGCAGGAAGCGAATTTCCCCCAGGGGCCTCAAGGTCCAAGGGCCTTATAGCACCCAATACTTCAAAGTCTGGGAGACCTCATAGAATAAACCTGCAGTAATTCTCCAAAGGTAAGTTCTAGACCCTGAATATTTTCTCTTTTTTGGGCTTCCTGAATTATCAAAAAGGCTCTGGGAATAGGGGCCTGAATGACATTTTCACTAAGGGCCTCACGCTGCTCTGTCGCACCACTGTGGCGAGCACAAACCTCTGCAGAAATTCACCAAGTGTAAATTGGCGAATATTGGCAAGCTTTTTCAGCGTTTACGTCAAGTTTGCCCGCGTTTTACCGGCTCAAATGGCAAGCCAACTTTTGCTAGACAAATGTTGGTTAGAATCTGTGGAGAGCAGAATTTAATGGGCATCAGATCAGGTAAGGGGGCGTCAATAATGGAAAGCAAAATTGGTCAATTTTTGATATTATGGTAGGAGCTTGACGGCCTGAACTCTGATGTATGATGAATAGAAGCACTCAGAAATGAAGCTCTTATAGATTAAATTTATTCTAAAAAATGAGCAAGAACTTAGCAAACATTTCTTATATTAACCTCTTGTTCAGAAACTGTAAATCACAATCCGAAACAATTGCTGACTATTTAAATTCAAACATATAATTCTTCACGTTGACTTTCCGCAAATACTCCGTGCATACTGCAAGTGCCACTTTGAACAATTGCATATTAAAGTACAATATAGAGCTTCTAAGGCAATGAGATAAAAACAGTGCGTGCTCTCTTCGATTTTAGTATTAGCGTGGCCTCAAACTTTTTCTGGGGCTGGACCCCAGACCTCTATCCTTCATTCCTCTTTATGGCTCACCTTTGATGTTGTCAGAAAATTCTGGGGAGTGCTTACTGTTGATGCCGAGCTATGATTTTTACCGTAAGAAGTCCAATTCCGCAGATCTACCGATATCACTAGATGAAGAAAAATACACGCATGTATCAAAACATTCCAGGGTGCATTCCAAGTAAACTGAACGCCGAAGGTACCCCAAGAAATATGTGGTGCGCCGAAAATCGTAACTGCCCAGGACCAACCCAATCTAATACCAGAAGAAGCACCCGCTATAATCTATTTCCATCAGTTCTTCGTCTGTTAGAGCTTAGTGTACGTCAAAGATCTTCAGACCTAAGTACATAGAATGCACTGTAGGAGACATAGACTGGCATGAAGAGGAAATGAAACCGACTAATGTTTTTGCTGCCTGTCATCCCAGCCAAATAATGGCTACGTTGGAAAACAATAATGACTGGTGCAAGCTGCCTGCAAAAATTGCGTGTGCCTATGAGTCTGGGGGCTATGCTTCCAAAAATGTATTTGAAACCACATCCTTAACAATACTAAGCTAGCTATGGGCACCACAGGGACTTTGATAGCTCGTGGTAGCTTTTTATAAAGCATAAAGCTTGAAGCCAGGTTTCTTGATCAGACATTCTTGAATTTCACTTCGACCGACTCCGAATTGATCTTCAGTCATGCTCTTTTTTATCAGCAGAGGTAAGATATCGGAAATTTAAGGTCATCTCCCATTAGACTCAGTAGTAAGTTAGGAAAATAGGTTAGGAAGACTGATTATCCATCTGCATTTTTATGCAAAGCCACAACTGTGATAGACTGAAAACAGATGATAAGATTAAAGAGCTTTCACATGTCACACGACCATTATGTAACCTTACCTCTGATTGGCTGATTTGACTTGGAGGGCAAGCGGCAGGAGAGAAAAATATATGGCCTACTATAAGAAAGTATTTTTCTGTGATAGTCTTCTACAAGAATGGTAAATGTATAGTTTATTCACGAAGTAATTTCTTTACGATTTTGTAAACTACGAAGAGGTGTGCTACATATAAACTATATTTACGAAACACTATCTGCCCTAATGTCTCAAAGAATCCAAGATCCCTACGTAGTTCTGCTCAGGTATAGTACGTAGTAAAGAACTGTATAAAGTCGAGAAATAACTTAAATAATGAAAAAAAACATAAAAAAACAAGTAACTAACGAACAACCAAGGATCGCATCTCAACACAGGGTGCATTTCTTATAAACTGCACGCCGTAGGTACGCCAGGGAATATTTGTGGAGAACTGAAAACTATGCCTGCGCAGCACCATCCTGTTTCACAAGCTAAATACTCAAGAAGTTACATGCCTTAAAACTTTTTCTGTTAGCTTCCACGCTGAACTCTGAAGATAGAGCTTTATGCGCTCCGAAGATCTTCGGGCCTAAGTACATGGAATGCATCTTCGATATCAACTGGATCTACTGTTCGGTTCTATCGTTTATAATATTGCTTCTGTCTTCTTGTTCTCCGTGATCCTGAGTTAAGTCTGTCTGGTATAAAGATAAAACAAAAAGTTTCAACTGTGATATCCCTTCTTGACTGTCTTTCTTGAGTTGATATACGGAGTAGTGTTTAGTCTTAAATCGTCAGTGCTTCCGTTCGATCGACTGGCAACAACATACCATCCCTCCTCGCAGATATCAGCTAATTCCCACCAATATCACTGTCGAGATTGTTTTACTAAGTTGCACATGACACAAACCAAAAAAAAAACAAAAACACCGATAAATAGATGCTGTTCACCGTACATAACAACAAACAGCTCACTACGCCATGCAATGATTTCCCGCCGCTTGCCCTCCAATTAAGGATCAGCCAATCAGAAGTTAGATTACGTAATGGTCATGTGACATAGGAAAGTTACTTTTTGCACCAACTAGAATACCGAATAATCGCCCCCTGGTTGTTAGCTTTTGAAAATCTTTCTTGCCACACGTCCTTATTGTAACCCTCCCCCAATTATTACATACAAGAATCTGATGCGTGATTTTGAGGTTTATTCAGTGAAATCAACATTTTTCTTAATCTATTCTTCTTCTAAGAAAAGATTGGATGAATCTGAATTATTGTGATTGTGTGCGATTGACAAACAACGGAGAGGCGTGGAAGTCCATGACTGTCAACCTGCTTGAAGCAGACGACACATGAAGAAGAATTCTTCAGACATTTTTTTAGTGTCTAATACTAAGTGTGAAAGCACCTCATTGAAATATATATGGAACTTGAAAAGATACAATAGGGTCCAAATATATGTCATGGGCTTGTAGAGGCTCGTAAGTACCTCGGAAGGTAGGCTTGCGACTTTTCGCAAACCCTGGATTGCGCCAAAAAGGACCTTTTAGTCAATGAATATGGTTCTACAAATTGCAAGCTACGATATCCTATTTTAGTTCCCTTGAACTCTGCACAGTCCCCGGGTTTGCATCCACTGGTATAGCGAAAAGGTGATCAGGGCCGGGCAGCCGTATCTTTGCTGTTCAATTGTTGAATTTGGGACCACTTGATGGAGTTCAAGAAAAAATAGCATGTTCATAACTGCATGGTGGCAAAAATCCAGCCACGCCATGTCGATAACGAAATACACGTTTTTTTATTTATAAGTTCATATGCATATAATATTCGATGTAATATACGTTACGTTGGCTGTCCTTTAGCAGTTTAACTTCAGATATTTACTAAGATTGATCATCATTTCAGGCGTTCATGGTACTGATGTGCATGCGCAAAACAGTGCAGCTCAAAGATTTACTTAGAAAGTCTTAATGAAGTTTTGATACTTGACTCGTGAATATATTAAGAAAGCTTCAGTACTGCGCTGAAAAAAATTTCTTATAAAATAAAAACGTGTAGTGCGAAATTAGGCCACATGAGAAACAATGCTGAAGAGTACATAAAATCATAAATATTTGAATACGAGGGCTGCTCTTCTATCATTTACAAATCTCTATCAAAAGAACGTAAGAGCTCTACGCTCTTCATTTTTTTTCATATCTATTGGCATCATACTGTAGAAATTTCATGTGTATTTGCTATACGTTAAAAGTTCTAGGTATCTTTCTCTTTACTGTGAAATAGTATGTATGGTTTTCTCTTTCGCTCAATATTTTCTGTCCAATTAAATTTTAAAATAAGAAAAATTCCTACAATAAGTCAAATTTTTCAATATTTTAGTTCAATTTTACTTGACCTGATTTTACCTCCGTTTCCCCCAATTCCTTGGGGTTTGGGGGGTGTCTCTGAGAGGACTTTAGTTCTGGCACGAGCATTTAGGACCGGATGCCCTTCCTGACGTCACCAATGGCATGCGGTGGGCCTTGAACCCAGGGCCATGTTGGTCTTAGTCGAGTGCATTACCACTAGGCCATGGCTGCTCCAATGGTTTAGTTCAATGCCTAATCATTGTTCTGATTTAAACAAATTGAATTCCTTGTTTCTAACACTGGAGTTAGAAAAAAAGCAGCTTGGCAAATACGTCATGATTATGGCATCAGAACAACCTAGCAATACACTATTTTGGTTTAGCAATACAAGCACCCTTTTCCTTTGAGCACAATACGACGGAAAGATTATCATGCAATGAAAAACCTTAGGTCTATGAATAGCCAGAATGCCTCTTATGAATATATTTCTCATTCATAAGCAAGTTTGAGTTCGCATTTTTCAAAAGACGGTTGTCAAATCACACAGAATCTCAGAAGCAAATCAAACACTCTAGTTCTCAACCAGTTTCAGCACTTATCCGTTCATGGGAGACATTCAAAGGTGATTCTTGACCCAACAGCAGAAGTATGTTTTACTGAAGTTATTACACGCCTTTGTATAAGAGTTTTTTCAGTCGAGTACTGAAACTTCGCAACCTTTTTGCAATACCAGTATTGAAATTTTCTGTTTCAAATTTGTAGCCAGGAGTAAAAGAGCCTGCCTTACTTAAACATTGACTGAATATATCGAAGCCTTTTTGCCGCTGTGAAATGCTATTCTTGGGCTCTTATTCTCCATCAATTTTACTTTGAGGATAAAACAATCTCACAGTGACGCTATCACGGGATGTACTAAGGAAAACACGTTAAACACAGTTGCTTTCCGAGAGGCTGCTTTTTACAGCCCCGTTTAAGCTATGCCGGTGCGAAAAAAAACGGTACAAAATCGCACCGTTTTGCCCTACCGCCTGTCAGTGTAGATGTATTCGAATACGGTGTAAAATGAACACGCTTATGAAAACGATGCGATTTCACAATTTCACGATTGGAAAAGAGGATCAAATTTCGCTCAAAATAGGCAACTTGAACTGTTTATTGGCTACGGAGTAAAAATTGTATAAATCAGAAGGATGGAGCAATGCCGCCGAAGGATAAAGCAGTGCATGGATTTGATTGGAAATCTATAAAATCGAAGTACTTAGACATTAGGGACATACGCTCTTTTTTATATAAGAACAATTTTATAAGAACACAAGCCTGAAATTTCGTGGAAAATAAGGAGCAAATTAAGAAAAAGATCGAGGCTGAAAAACTGTCGAAAACATATTTTTTGACAAAGATGCATAAGTTCTCCACTGACATATGGGCATGAAATATCCTTTCTGATACTAGATGCGGTGCTAATATTAAATCTTTCTAATTGTTTGTAATCCTTTTTCAATAAAAACATTGATATGCAATAGATACCATCTCGGATGTAGCATTTACCCAGTGGGTTCTCAATCAATCAAAACATACAATGCTGTCTTGAACATATATTATTTTCCTTTATATTTCTAAAGTGCTTACATCCTACTATTTTAAGAATAAATTAGGGACAGTTCAGCCCAAAAATTCGGGAAAAATTAAGAACAGCCAACCTGAACCTCAATTTTCCTGGTTCTTATATAAAAAAGCAGTGTATTAGTAGATACCCAATAGAAGGTGAAAATGCTGGGTTTTCTCGCAAAGATCCAGAGATTTTATTTTAATAACCAAAGGCAAATCACAGAAAATTAAGTTTTGAATTTGTACTGTTAAACATAATCGCTTTGTATCATCTTCCTATTTCACCGTTCTCACAAGCGTGTTCATTCTGCACCGAATTCGTAGACGTTTCAGTGCAGTTGGTGCATAGTGTAAATGAGGCCTAAATTTTTCAAAACTATATTAGAACAATTAATTATGAGATGGCAGCGGTGCGATTGAGGAGACTTTAGAGATTCAGCTCCCTTGTTGAAATCAAGAGAGCTTTTGGGCTCATTTTCATTTCATTAATTTCATTTCATGTACTTACGGAGGGTGCCCTTCAGCATTGCTGATTTTCGAGGGGCCCTCCACTTAAGTACTTATAAAAACAGATTAAGTTAATATAAAGGAATAAGATATTACCAACTATAAACGTATAAAATTAAAAGACTATAATAAAATATATATAATTAATAGAGAAAAAAGCAAAAAAGTTTATATGTATGATTTAAAATTACGTGTTGCAATCGCTTGCTTGCATTTGGTAGGTAAGCTGTTCCATGTTTTGTAACCCCTATAAGAAAAGTATTTCTGACCATTAGACGATCTCGTTTGAGGCAGCCATAGATCAGTGGCAATATTGTGAAGATTGTGAGAGGTTAGCTGGGAGATTTTTATAAGTAAATCACTCATGTATTACTCATTCAACCCCCACCTCTGAGCATAAACGGTTTTGACTTAAGAAACCTGCCTCAAGGCATAGTAGTACATAGAATTTCTATGTAGTAGTAAAAGTTTCATAGTTTTTGGCCACATTTTAGTTCCAAAATTTTCTCAAAGCTTTCTTGATTTGATGAATTAATTTGCAAGGAATACGTAAACAAAACGTGAATGTCGCTAACTATTAGTATGATAACAAATAAAATGCGACGGGTGTGTCCACATTAGTTTTGGTTCAGCTTTACGTTGAATTAGGTAACGCTTTCAACGCCCTGTTTGTCATAAATTCTTAGCTCCTTCCATTTAGTTCTAAAAAGTTTCTTAAATGTTTAGGGTGTCAAGCACTAGATGAAATTTAAGAAGGGAGGTTCTAAGTGCATCCACTCCTACATTTTGGGTGTAGCCCAGCTTCAACCATGCCCATATATTCATGGATGCAGATAAGATAATTTAACTTAATACTGATATAGTGTAATTTACACTTAGAAATGTCTCAATGACCACGTAGGAGTGCAACATTGAGCATAGCAACAGAAAATACCTTGGAAGCGAGATCAATGCACTTGGAAATGCAAAGTCAATATAAGGATTTTTGGGAGAGGCTGAGCCCCCAAACTGAACAGTAATTTTAAAAAGGGGCTCCGCCCCCGAGCCCCCTATAAACTACCCCTGACTAGGTTGCATATAAATTGGCTTCCTATTAAATAATCGTGCACAATATGTTAGCTGAATTCGTAAAATGGCCTTAACTTGACAGTGTTTTAAGGAATGCGCTTATAGTCTGTGTTAATTAATGTTGTATTTTTATGGGAGGAAAATAAAGAGAATTCTAACTTAAATATATTTCGAATAATATCGGTCAAAAACTTTGGTTCTTTTTCACACACTCTAACCACATGCTCTAATGATTGATATATAAGGTGTGCCCAGCCATCTGATTGGTTATAATAAGGGAACTGGGCTCTAACGATTATTACATAACTACCTGTACGCAGCAATTGAGTAGTTTGACAACCTTCCTTGCAGCAACTTTTGGTTTTAAAAGCATTCCATATGCAAAACAGAAACGGACACATCAATATGTCAATTATGCAGTGGGCGTGGTCAAGGATGTGGACAGCATAAATTTTATACAGCACAGCCCTTCCTAATTTTTTAGGATGGCATCCCTGGTAGGGACATGTTTTCTGCAGACTTGTTCGCTTTATCCAATCTTTGGATCTCCTGTAATAACTAATTCTTTTTAAGTTCTGAATCCTGCTATAGAGATTTTTGAGAAAGCTCTTTACAGTCACCTTTTTCTTCCTCCTTCGCAAATGGATATTTGTTTTAATTTTTTCAATTCATTTTCAATTCAATTCATTCAGCTCATGCAAAAACAACTTCTTTTACGACAACTGCTGCTTGAAATGCTTCCTTTTTGCAATAACTTTTAAAAACATATTTTACAAGAAAGTTACTTATTAGGAAGAAAATACTCTACTCCTCAAAATTTTACAGGATTTTTGAGATCTAAGAAAATCAAAGCTCACATGTACCTAAAGCTCGAATTATCTGTGCTGAAAATGCTACTCTGGCTGCTCTTTAACAGTCTATTTTGTCATTGACTAAGACTCACGTTTATTAATGCGCATGCGCAAAACATGAATGTTTTTGAATGGATGAACGTGTGGATGAAAGTGGACAGCATTCATTTTTCTTATTGGCCAAGATTATGAGGTGCGTAGTCAGTACACTTTTTTCCGGGGCTTTCGCACTGAAGCGCAGATTGGAATCTTTGAATAATGCGCTGGGAATTTCCTTCGTGGCCTAGAACTTGCATGCTTGCAAGTAGCTTGGACGAGAATTTTGCGCGGCTGAGAATAGTGCGTGCGCGGCTGAAAGTAAGGAGTAAAGTATCAAGTTGTCTTGCTAGAAGAATTTTCGGCAGCTGAAATAATCATTTTACAAGAATTGAGCAGCTGCAATCACGGCTGATAGCTGATGTTTGCTGGGAAGACATCTCCCGTCCAATGCAACAATTCCAATCTTAACTCAAGCTTCCTTTTCTACCATCTAGAATGACCTTCTCAAGGCTGGACTCGTTGGTAAATTTCGAATCTACACACTCCGTTGCTTTGTCTACTTCTGTACACCCCTGGATTTCCAGTCACTGGTCCTGTTTATTTGGTATCTTTTTTCTCTTTGTATAGAAGAACAGTTCCAATAGTCTCCTTCAGATGATATTGCAGCATCCGTTTGCAGAAGCGCTTTGTACCGAAAGCGGTTGAATGTGAACGGAAACTCAAGAACTAATGGTTTTTGCAACATATCTAGTTCATGCAATGATTGATTTCGTACTTGCAAAGTTTAAACGAAGCCTAAGCATGTTTCTTCGGTAAGCCGCTGCTGATCATTAAAAAGTTTCCGAACAATCTTTCTGGCATCCTCTGACAAGATGTTTACCGCAAATTAGGATCCGGAAATTTGAAAAGAATGGTAACCGCAGTCATTAATTTCTAGAAAATTTATAGAAAAGATTTTTCTTTTCAGCTAGGTTTGGAATCTTTGATGTGCCGGGAAAGTGAAAACCTGGTAAAAGGACTATTGGCTGGTAAGATGAATAGATTCTCAATTATTTTGTGTTCCAGAAGAGCTGTTGTATCTCTGTTGCCAACCGTACTTATGCTCACTATACTTTGAAGAATGCATCTTAAATGAAGATGCAACATCAGTTTCACCTCTATCTTGTCACATCGCCCCCTCTATGTAGCAAGGCAAATTTTAACATATGTATATGATACTGATGGGGCATTTACCCCACCAGGCCCTTCTTCCTTCCCCTGAAGGGTCTTTAAACTCTTTAAATTCGCGAATGTTAAAAGAAAACTCCTTAAAATGTTTTATTTCTAATCAATTCTTGGGGAGAGAATTTTCAACTGTAGATTTATTTAGGAAATTATTTGTTTTTTGTATAGGAAACGCACAAAAACTTCTCCTTAAAAATTATGTTTTGGTTCCTTAAAATTCCTTGAAAAATTCTTAGACTTTATGTACTCACCACAGTACGAAAACCATGGAAATAATTGCGCCACCAGTTATTGGTCCCTCCCTCAATGACAATAAAGGAGGACCTAGAAATGAACTTGACATACAAAGCAAAGATCAACGCTTCATACAACATCTTTGAAAAGAACAGAATTTTGCTACCAAGTGTTGAAATTTCCCTAGATAAAGACTACATGAAAATATTTTAAGGAAATGCCCTAGGGCCATTCCATGTAAGAGTACCTTCCAATGCTTAAGAGTAAACCTTGTTAGAAAACCACAAAATGTTTTTCTTGTTCCTGGTTAGCTATAAATTTTGGTTAAATAGTGAGCTACTCCTGAAGTTGAGATAAAGAATATAAATCACCAGACAAGACTAAAACTTTTTTGTTTTCTGGCGTTCCATAGGGGACATAATGAGTCCCAACAGAAATTACCAAATGCATACAGCATATATAATATTACTTAGTCCAGAAAGGCATTCTTTATAGGTGTCTTGATCATAGAGAATATTTAGAGCCAGCCATTTAGTTTAACAAGCAATGCAGTGGCGGCCTGGCTATTTCTGGCTGGGGAGCCGATCGCTTGAAGGCGCCCCCTCCACCAGTGGTGGTCTCAACGAAACATGTTTGAATTGGGTGGGTGCCAGATTTTTGAATTCATGTTTGTAAATGAGTTCCATCCAGAACTTGTAGAGATGTGCTTGTGTATATATTGAGGTTTCACCAAGAGCTCTACTTGAGTAAGCACGTTTCTTGGTGAATTTACTGGGCATTGCAGCTTGGTATCTTCGACTCCATTTGCCAGTTTTGGAGAAAGTTACTTGTGATGTTGAAGTATAGCGAAAGACACGATGAAATACAGCTATAAAATTTGTATTACAGCTGCCTTTTTACTATCCGACAGGAATACGTTGGTCTCTTCCTGGGTTACACTAATTGTTCTTTATTTGCACATAACTTTTTGCTTGCTTCAGTCCCCCTTTCTCTACTCCAGCGCAACGCCCCCCTCCCCGGCGCCCTGCCAGGCCGCCACTGAAGCTAAGAAAAAGGCAAGTTTTTATCAGTGTTGTGCTATTGATAGCAAATCTAAGGAAGTCACATAAATTTCTAACTAATTGGTCAAGCATCCCAGCCCATAGGGTTAATTCATCCAGAATTGCTTTTGAAATTTTCAAGAGATGACCAAAATACTGTTACATCCAGAACGTTCCGGACGGGACATAGTGTAATTGTTAAAACCTTGATGCTGTGTCCTTACTCAGAGAAAGTATTTCCCTTCATACTTCACCACATGTATGATGACCTCCATCACAAACTAATGCTACTATTTCCAAGCATATTATTTCTCTTTTTCAAAGCATAGTTTTCAGAGAGTGTCATTTTGACGCTTTCGTTGTGTACAGAGTTCTTAACACAGGAAAGTTCTTTTTGATTGTATTTTGTAGTGTAAAAGCGCTCTGTTTTAGTTTCTGCTGTATGTTGTCTTCACATAGCCTCTATGTTGTATATTCCATAAATTGTTCTCTTTTTTGGAGTGTCTTTTAGCTGTCATGTGCCCTGTCATATATCATATGCAAAAGAGCGTACAATCCTTGAACACATTACATTCAAATCATAGGGCCCCATGAAACAAATTAAAAACTAAAGGGTGGCATCTAACATCTAGTATATGCCAGATCCTCAGAATGTTCAAGCAGCCAAAATGATTGCCCAGCAAAATTCTTTTTTATCAATAGTCTTGATCTTCTATACCCTAACCTAATTTCCCATTCATGATAGTCTAAACTCATAAAAGAAATATTACGATCTGAAGGCATTTTCTTAATAATCAGTGCAAACACGCATTAAGGCAATTCATAACCTTGAATCATGAATAATAGGGTTTAGTCGGGCTTGATTATAGTGGCGGAGCCACGATTAGGACATGAAGCATCAGTTCTCTCTATAATCTACTTTCCTATTCGCCCAAATTTGATAATAAAACGTTAGGGCTGGCCGAGGCATCTCCAGCAACATATCATTCGGTTTTATTTCATACCAAAGCTCTTTATCACTCTTTCATCATTTCTTTCAATGCTTGCTCTGTTAATGAAATATGGCGATAGTCAAGTCCCTGCAGTAAATTTGATGGGAGTCAAAGGCCGTGGTCCCAAAACTCTCCGCCAGTCTGCGATGGCTGGAGTTTCATAAATCTAGGTGAGGAGTTTTGCAGGTGTTAGCTAACCTTTTGTCCTTCTGACTTTAGATTGAGTCACATATTACCAAATTTATCGTATATTACCATGCACGATGACAATGGAAAAATAAGAGGGAGTTGGTATTACAACCTTGTGATTTCCATCGGAAAAATATACAAAGCAAAAGATAATGAGACAATAAGTAGCCATGTGCTCACATCTTGGCTACAAGAGGGCTCGTTATTCCCAGTGTGCTCCGGGTCGCTTTTTTCGTTTTTTTTTCATTTTTTCATTCATTTTTTCGTCTGCCAGCCTCCTTTTTAAGTAAAAGTAACGCAACCTTTTTTAAGTAAAAGGAACGCAACTCCTCCTTCATCCTTTAGCATTACGTGCATCATTTCATCATCGTCTTCATTTTGTGGACTCTCATTTGATATGACTTAGTTCTTGAATTTCTCTTCGGTCATCCATCTTCGGATCATCCCGTTTTTCTTGATAAACTCTGCAATTTCCCGCAAGAACGCATGGGGCAAGGTATCCTCAACGGAGGAAGAACATCTTGTCAGAAAGGAGAAGATCCAAGTGGCGAATACCTTCGCCGGCCAATGCAGAGGTGCAGCAGCGGGTGGGGTACTCTATGTATGAAATTTGCCACATCAGATCTCGTCATTATCACCACCACGACAACCACCACGACCACCAAGACGATGACGGCAAATATCTATGATTATGAAGAGCTTAATATGAATTATGAAGAGCTATCAGGTCAAATCGAAATAGCCATGGATAGTTCAGATGGGGTTCAATGTACTGAACCACCCAATTTAAAAAAGATTCCGATGATTTACAGTTTTGCTCGCATTTAGGAGGGGGGGGCTAGCTTTACCCACGGCTTAGGCACTTCCATCTTTTGTACTGTTGCATGACAAGCTGTTAGCCACGTCTGGTAGAAATAGCCAGGCCGCCATTCCTCGAGTATACAGTATTCCTAAAGCTGCAACTATAGTACCAATTATACGGTAAAGCTCGAAGCAACATAGACTTCTTTAGATCTAAGAAGGGTGGTGGGGGTGGGGACTGCAATTTATTTTGTTAGAAAAACAAAATTTCTAATTGAAAGAAGAATGGCAAAGGCCTGCCTTTCTTTCGTATCTCGTTGCTCTTTCGGGTGTAAATTTACAGCCCCCCAGTTGTTTCAAAAGATAACATGCCTTGGTGCTCAAATTTCCTGCAGCTCTAAAATTCCTGTGTTTGATCACAAATGCCAGGGGTGCTTTCAAGTCTCCAAATACTTCAATAAGCAGCTGTGAAGATGAGTACCTCCCCCATGGGTTCCCTTGTTTTTATGTGTTTCAACTCTGATCTCACAGACAATGTACGCAAAATAGAGCTATGTTAAACAAAGGATCACACATTGCTTGGCAAATAGTGAATTAAAAAGACGAGTAAATATTGGATTACGATGGAAATACCCGACACTGTGCAGAACAGTTGTAAGATAGGCCTTACCAAGGCAGTACCTTTTCAGGTATTTACCGGACCACATTTCGTAGAAAATCTTCTGAGTGTTCCAATGTGGCCTGTAGCCATGGGGTGGCAAAAGCTACCCTAGTGCAATAGGATAATAGCTTTTTGCCACCCTTGGGAATTCGTTTGCAATATTTCATTGCTGCTTTATCTTTGTAGCTAAGAAGATATCCTCTGAAATTTTAGTTGAGCTCAACCTTGGTATTTGAGACACACTAGAAAGTTAAATCTTTTCCTGCATACGCATGATCAATCTGACTGGGATTACATTATGTATAAAATACGCTCTCAGATGGGATAATTTTGCCACCCCTGAAACACAGGCCTGGCTACGGGCTGGGATATCGCCTAGCTGGGACGTTTTTTTGGCCTGTATACATGATCCAACCTAGTCGAGATATCCGTCTAACCGGAGTACCTCGTCTAGACGAGATATTTGCCTATTTGCATGTATAAAAGAAGAACTGCTTCAAATTGCTCGCGAGTAATGTACTCGTGTACAAATTGCTCCTTATCATCCATTTTGCGATTGTAGATGGTCATCTTCAGTTATACACATGCGCAGTAGCGTCATTTACAGCCCAGGAAGGCTGGATATCCCGTCTGTTTCTTTATACATGTAGGAAAGCATCACGGCAAGGAAGGATATCCCGGAGTGAAAATATTAATAAATCTACCGAGATTGGGTGAAAGAATAAGTGAAATATGAAAAAAGTTAAGATTGTATGTGTTTCTATAGGTAGCCAGGGTATCCCGGCTAAGCAAGATATCCCGGCTAGGCGGGAGCATGTATACAGGCCCTTAGATTCCTTATCATTATAGGCTTATAGAGGAAACAGCATTCACAACATGCTTCACAAAAGCTGAACATCTTTTTTCTTGTATCACAGTTTTCTAATCTGGATTTCTGCTGTAATTGGAAGTTTTCTAATCTGGATTTCTGCTGTAATTGGAAGTCTTACGAGTTCAGGAAACTGTTACAAACATGTAAGGCTGGATGTGAAAAGTAAGAAACATGGTCCGGCTATTATACCTACTTTGGCCAGGGGGGCGGAATAACAAATATCACTAAGTGGCTTATAACTCTCTGAAAGGCCTTTGATTGCTAATGTAGATCTTGTAGTTGAATGTGCAGGTAAGATTATTTGTGTGTACGAGTTCAATTGCATCGACGAGTGTTATTTTTCTTGAACAGGTGAAGAAAGGTTAGAGTGAAAGGGTCAATAAGAATGAAGTAAAATGCGTTGTGTGAGTCCACACTTAGCCATCATTCCTGTTTTGTTTGCAAGATGCATGCTGACATTTCCTGCAAATAACGGTGAGATTTCCACTTGAGTATTATCCAGATTTCTTCATTTTCATCTCAGTAGTGAAACATGTACATCAAAGATGTTTTGGAGAAGCCATCTCTAACATTTGAATATTATCTTGATAATATAACTTCAAGACAAGGTGTTCGATCACGCAGTAGTACTGTTGTTATAAACCAGAAGATTCACTCATTTGGTATACTGCAACCTAGGTCTGCTATTTTGAATGACATTTATAACAAAATGAGCATATTTGCTATATGAGATGTGACGGAGACTTTTCCAATTACAATTTTCTCATTTTCTTTTCAGTTTACTAGGGGAAAACATTCAATTTAGACGTGATTTCCTTATGGAAATTCTCTTGCTATTCACAGCTTGTTAAATGTTATATTGCACTGGTTTCCACACTTTTTAGTTTTAAGTTGATCTGATCAATTTTTGTAAATCAAGTCAACAGGAATAAATCAGAACGCAACTCTAGAAAATTCCCATATCCTTATTGAGTCACAAATAAGTGCTCCTCGAATATTTTACATACCGTGTAGTAGTTTCCAACCTTTCTGGTGGAAAGGAACCCCAATATTTTCACATATCTGCAGAGGAGAGTTAAGTATACTTTCGATCGTAGAATTTTATAATTTCTGGTGGAATCCCTGGTCTGTGCTGGTGGAACCCTAGGGTTCCGGGGAATCCCGTTTGAAAAGCATTGTTACGTATGTACCTACCCCCAATGTACTGGTTAAGCGCTATGAGACTTAGCCGAGGAATTACGGTACTGCGGATGTGCAAGAACCAATCATTGTATGTCAAGGGTGGGCAACTTTTCAGTGAAAGGGCCTCAGTCACAAATCATAAGTTTTTAATGGCCGCTCATATGTTTACCACCTGTTTATGAAATTCCCTGACCTTTGCCTGATTTTCCTGGCAAATGCAGGTCCTTAGATGACTGAACAATAAATGTAGATGAAAAAGTCCAATTCAAAGTTGGAAACCTTTGCCTGTCGCAGGTCTTTACCGATTGATTAAAACTCATGTGGGGAAAATAGTCTTTCTAAAGTCATTTTGCTAAAAAAATAGGGGTTTGGGGGCCTGCCCCCAGAAAATTGTTTTGAGGTAATGCCTTCTAGAACGACGGAAAAGCCCATTTGCAGTAAAGCATGTACTTATTTCATCATTGATCTTCATGCTGCGACGGAGAAACTGATCCTTCAACCTGATTTGATCGAAATTTGAAGATTTGAAGGAAAAGACCAGGTCAAGCTTTCCTTTGCATGCAAACTAGCACTATAGGCAAAACAATTTCATGCTAGTACACCAAGAAAAAGACAGTCAACCCCAAATATGGGCTACACGGATTGCACTCAGGATGCAGAAGTAGCATTTTCCCCATATGGGTCGTCATCTACACACTATCTTTGTAGTGAAAAAGCAAATCCAAAAAATGAAGTTGCTGTAACAACTCGTGCCAATTCTGAAAAGTTACTGGCGGGCGGCAAAAAATTACTTAGTGGGCCGTAGTTTGCCCATTTCTGTTGTATGCCCAATGGGTTAGCAGTCACAGGAGAGTCCAAAAGAGGAGAAAATTCGAGCATATGAATTACACTCTAATTGCACGTTAGCTACACTTTGCTTAGCTCTGCATACGAAGGCCAAATGCTTCTCAAAAGTGTGTATGTGATTTTCGTAGTTTTAGCAGTTTTGTTGTTTTTCAGACTTTTGTGAATACCTTGTGATAATAACTGAAAGCATTCGCCACTTGTGTCAGCAAGTATGCAGTAATGCTTGTTTGTTAAAGTACAAGATGGGAATTGCAACGAATAAAGACCCTCCCCTTGCAGTCCCCGCCATTCTCAGGGGCGACGAGACAGGGGGCGGGGGAGGGGCGAATGCCCCCACTTTTCATAATATAGCATGTTTCACTATTTTTACCTGAGCTTACCCCCGGCTTTAGTGACCAGACCCCTCTACTTAGAAAGTCATTTTGACGCCCTCGATGCTTGTTTGTCTTTCATATATTTCTTACGTCATTATTTCTCAGTGATTTTTCGGCGATTTTAATGATCTTTCTCTCTATGGTTGATTTTTGTTTTATTTTCTGGGATTTGGTGAGGAAGATTTCCAAAAAGGTGCTACGAAAATTGATTCAGATATTTTTCCCATTGGTGTAGTGATAACTTACCAACAAAAGCTGGCAGAACTGTGCGGTTACCGACAGGGTGTAAATTTACCGCCAGTCTAGAAGGGACATTTTCAGCTCTCATTTTGTTACGTCATGTCTATGCCTGTTAGCCATGTACCGACGATACTCAGAGTATTTAAACCTACCGGCTAGGCAGGCCTTATTAAAAGTACTATGTGTCTGTGTGCTAATATTTCTACGCTGCGCTGCTAATATTTCTACGCAATATCTAATAGTTCTGAGAAAAATGTGCCTGCAGAAAAAATATAATAAAGTAGATGGCAAGATGGAGAATTGAATGAAAAGTGCCTGCAGAAATCTGAAGAAGCAGCTCTTGGCGCTTGCACTGATTAATGAGCTCTGCAGAGAGATCGCCAAAGTTTTGGGGTGTGTCACACCAAACCTCCGCAATCTACGCTGCTAATATTTCCCAATGCCGAAGATTGCTGTATCATTGCATTTGTACCATGGGCTGACACAGAGGTGAAAGTATGTAGGTACTGGCGCCCAATCTTCTGACGCCCCGAAGGACCTATCGGAGGTTTTTAGGAGACAGGACTTTTTGCAGTATTATTTTGTGGGAGACGGTATGATTTGCAGTATGATTTTTTAGGATCATACTACGTTTTTTTATAAGAAACCACTTTATAAGCAACCAAGTACTGGAGAGCCAAAAATTCAAGAAACTTTTAGAACTACAACGAAAGAGCTAAGAAACTTTAAACAAATAGCACATTGAAATTGTTGCCTGGTCCAACGTAAAGCTGTACCAAAACAATGTGAATATGACGTTGCTTTAGAAGTTAACTCGTACTGACGCATTTTGTTTATTTTCGGACAAGTAGTTTGCTTTATTTGTGTTTTGTATACGCTTCTACAAAAATTTAGTTCGCTAAATTAGGAATCTTTTAAGAAACTTTTAGAACTAAAATGTGGTCAAAAATTAAGAAACGTTCAGTGCTAGGCCTTGAGCTAGGTTTCTTATAAGAAGGAATGAGGAATTGAATATTCACGAAAAATGTGCGAAATCTTATGCTGGATGTAGACGTGTTACTTATGGGAACCCCTACGTTCTGTGGGATTTCTTCAATAAGAAAATGCTTCCATTTACTTTTCGAATGAACGAACAGTCTTCTCCAACTTCCAAAGACGAAGACAAAACACGAGCCTCTTTCAGTTAGGGGAGGCATCATTCGGAGCAAGCTTCCAGATAAATATAAAACTGCAAAAACTGGTAGAGAATTCAAAGTTGAATCAGTAGTAGCAAGGGATTTGAAAGTAACTACTGCATTTGCATTAAGTTAATTTTAGTAACTTTGTTGTTGTTTTAAATTTTGCAAGTACAGTAGCCTTTATTAGCTTTAGCTATTCTTCTAGCGAACTCTATATATATATGTATATATAAATATATATATATATATATATATATATATATATATATTATATATATATATATATATATATATATATATTTTATATATATA
>OLMO02000257.1:11600676-11611421 GCA_900291935.2 Cassiopea xamachana | reverse complement strand
CTGTGTCTGTGTGTGTGTGTGTCTGTGTCTGTGTGTGTGTGTGTGTGTGTGTATGTTTGTGCATCTTATAGTAATTGATGTAAAGATTGGTGTAGCAATGGAATCTTAAAAACCTCACGCGTGGAAGGGCCCATACAGAGCACTCCCATGCATGGGGTGATTTCTAAAATCTTTAACAAGGGGGCTCTAGATCCAATGTCATAAAATGGGTCTATTTGCAGCCACGCCTACTTTTAAAAGATGGAGGTGTGATAATTTAGTATAGTTGTGATATAACATGGCCAGCGTCTAGAAAGATCTCAATAGCCATGTAGCAGTGAGAAATTCATCGTAACAACGGAATACAGAAGATTGGAAGCAAGATCAATGCATTTTGACAAGTAAGATTAATGCAAAATATTGTTAGGGGCTGAACCCCCCTAATATGACTAAGAATTTTAATAAGGGGGCTAGGCCCCCTGAGTCCCCTAGAAATCACCCCTGCTCCCAGGCACCCCGAAAGGTACAGCTAGATCACTGTCTATCCAGCTCTTTTACTACCTTTGCAAAATTCAATTCATTAGTCAGTTTAAATTTCAATAGTTAATGACTCATCCTAGAGAGAACTCGAGATAGCACTTTGATATTTCGATGATTTAAAGAGCGGTTAATTTGAATTAGGACTTCCGTTTAATAGCTGTACGTTAACAGGATCTTCCGTTTGTTTCACTTGTTCGTATCCTTTTACCATGGCTTGAATAGTTTCCATTATCAGTCTGTGTATTTTTATCTCCGGCTGCTATTTAGCATCTAGGAGGCCGGTACATTAGCTTAAGAGCCCGTACTTACTGCAAGCCCCCCCAAATGTTGCTCATAGTTTGCGCTTTATCGCTGCACTTTACTACAAGGGTTCCCAGAGATTCAAGGTCCCTTAAATAGTATCCTATCTTACAAAATCTGAAAGTGTCCCCAGAATCTCCTTTACGGCACTGGCCTGATGGAAAAGTCGTTAAGTGATATACCCCCTCTGCACATATTAGTCATAACTCGAGACAAACTAATATGCCTTTCCGTACTAAACCCTTCTGTTTGAGTACTATAGATGGCCTAAAAACTTATTTTTATGCCATCTGTAGTGCTTGTTCAGTTGAAAATAAAGAGTTACTAGTACCTGTAAAGGAAGACTGCTATTTCTGTTAAAAATGAAATTATTCATCAATCGCTGAAAAGAAATTTGAACACATCAGAAATGAAATTTGAGTTGGATGAATTTTCTTTTGTGCTTTTTGTTTGAACTTACAGCACTTTTTCTCCCCGTATTTTCCATGCCGTATTTGAATTTACGTTTAGACAGTAATTATTAATCTGATAGGACTGGTCGTCTTGGCCTTTGAGCGAGAATTAGAGCCGATAATTTGTAATCTGTGAGCTTAGAGAATAGCTTACTCGAAATATGAGGGCCTTTTTGTAATGATAGAATTAAAGAGGTGTTTCATCTTACCTTCATGATTAGTTAATATTAATCTTAACGATAAAATTGTATTTAATTTTTGTAATCTGCCCCTTGCCTGTTCGTGAGCTTTCGATTTGCTTTTTGATGTTTCCGAAGAGAAAGAGAGAACTAGCAGTAAAGCCTCTATCATAGCCTTTCGTGATATAGAATTAAATGGTCATGGTATAGTACCAAATAAATTAACATGACATTCAGTTCTCGCCGGCAGCTATGTTGCTCAGGCTATTGTAATTAAATTGAGTGAATATGGCATGGGATTCTTATCAGGGTAATTGGCATCATTGCTTCCATATGCTAGTCTGTTCTATCTCTTATACCTCTTTGCAGGATAATAAATTCAAGGGGGATGTGGGGAATGTAATACCCCAACAGATAAAAGAGAGCGATTCGCAGGGCAATAGAATCCTTTCGCAGAGTAATGACGATATCAAAAAGTCATGTCACTTATAATTTCCAGTGCACATTCCGACTTGGACTATCTTTCCCTCGGCGCACTAGCGTGAGATTTTAATTTCGAGCGTTTGACTACAGGTATACGACGCCAAAATGATGGGTTAACGTATCATGCTCGCATTTCATTGCCTGGCTAGAGGATCAGTTTTTCTTCAGAGCACGCACAAAGATCAATGATGACAGTAACGCTCTCCTATGTTCCAATAGGGTGTTTTTTAACGTTCTAAAGGGCGTAGTGCTATAAAGTTTTCTGCCCCCCCCCATTTTCCTCCCACATCTCGCGACAGGTCTTTTCTGTGTCATCCAATGATATGGCCTGCATGCCTCCGCTGTCAAAACATTGGGGGCTTGCTATTTGTGTTTCCGCAGGGTACAACTAAGTCAGTAACTGCACCTCTGGCATTACATTCTACATGGAGTAAATACATCTTTGTATCAATCAAATAATGATTTTCATTGTTGGTACAGCTGACGTTGTATCATAAATCTATTACCACTGCAATGGTGTTCTGTTCACGTCTGTTATCATATTATGGGTGGATTTTTCGCAGGGCAGAAACCTCTAACACCCCAATGAAAGTACGGAAGTTACGCCCTAGCCCCTTTGGTTAGAGTATACAGAAGATAGGCAATGGGCCTGAAAGAGAGGCCTGTACGTTGAGTATTGTTGTTCAAGAGGACAACGAGACTTTGGATGGATAGTTTTCAGGTTATTCATTGCCCACAAATGTTAAGTTTTAAATGAGAACCTGAATAAGTCACTCCATCTGCTTCTGGTATGGATCTGGTCTTTGCCGTTGTGGACTGCATAGTTATTGTTGATCGTTCTATATTAATCATTACAATTTTCAAATTTAAATATATAGCTAAATCTTAATCAGTATTAAGATATTAGTTGATAAATTATGATGGGATACTTTTTTGCTAATCTCCTTCTTAAAAGCTAGCGATCAATTTTGAATGGTGATTATGAGTACAAGATTAGTCTTGATTATTCCTACATGTTTCGCAAATGCTGGCTTAGGGGATAGATGAAGCCACTGAATAACTCGAAAAAGTAAAGATAGTGGGGGGGGGGGAGCTGTTGCGAAAGAATTAGATTTTTTATCAGAACTATTTACACCGTTTCATTTTCTTCAAATTATTACCGTTCGCTCGGTCTCTGTTTTGACCTTCACCAGTTCAGTAGCATTATTCTCCAGCTCATCAACAGGCTGATTTCCAGGCTTCACCACAGAACATTTGTTTGGTGATGTGCTTTATCTATTTATTCAGTTAGATAAATAAGCTCCCAAACTGACGCTCATAGTGAATAGAAATGTGCAGGGAGGTATCTGCAATAATGATCTGCATTTCAAAAATTTATTTACTGTTGGTGCAAAATCCAATAGTCGTGTTTACTAAGTAAAGTGAACATACTGAGTAGAGTACGATAATATGAACATACGATAATTCAACCATTTAATTCACATAACAAAGTAGAACAAAATAAAGTAAAATGAAGTACAGTAATATTTATCTTTTGCAAATGGCCTCAACAAAATTCGGTAGCCTCTGTCCTCTACAAACTTCGGTATCTTCTACCTGTCAGGGGCATCACTTCAACGTATCCTTGGGGGGATTACAGAGGCTTGTCCTTCGAGAAATTTCATTTGTGACCTTTGTTTTAAGTAGCAGTAATTGATCAAAAGTTGCCCCGAAAAAAGTACATTGCACTGCCATTTTCACCCTGTGAAATGGCAAATTTTGAAGGTTGGGGGTGACTCACCCCTATACTCCCCTTAAGTTTCATCCCTGCTACCAGTACTTAGCTGACACTGATAAATATTTCCCAACATTTCGTAGTTGGAGCCTGCCAGTACTTGTGCCTCCTTGTAAAATCATGATGAATGCGGGACGATGTTCCATCATGCACTGAGGAGCCTCTCGTACCCCCCTTTCATAACATTTGACGCCATTCTTAAAATTGATCGTTCTTTACTCCACTTGCCTTGGCGTAGAGGCAAAAATCAATAAATGAAGCTCGGACGTGAGCTTTACATGGGAATACATTTAGTCGTCATTGTGCTGGAAAAGTTGTCAACTAAATCATTCATGTGAATTAGAAAACAGAGAACAACTCGTGCTATTCAAGCACAGTCTCTTTGTTTTGCGGGTATTTTAATGCCGTTGGAAGGTTAAAATGCTGGGCAAAATTTCCTTTGATGAAGTAAACTTTCAGTCTCTACCTTGCCCTCCCTAGCGATGATTGCCTCGCGACGTCCCTGACATCTATGCTTTGATTTTATGATCAGGTGATCAACAGCATGTTGCTGAAATTTGTTGGGATACCATGTTCATCTGTGCAATGACAAATGAATCAGCCGCAAGCCTCTTTGTATATTATTTATAATACTGCTTTCAGATGTACTTTAGCATTATCGATGGAAATTTTCAATTCTTGCTTAGTTTTATGATGTTGTAACACTTCAACAAAGATTGGAATATTTTACTTAAACTTTTAGAATTTACACCCTTGGTACTTAAGAATAAGCTAAGAATAATTTATAGGTTCAAAATCAGAGAAATTTATGAATATTTTGAGGCGGCTCGGCAAAAAGTGAAGTATTCTCATAAAAAGACTGCAGTTTTTTGGAAAATTAAGGTAAAAAAATGACTTGACGCAAATCATAAGCAGTAACAAAGAGTTGGAAGGATGTTGTGTTACTACTGAATAATTATTTGTCTCTTTTTGCGGAGCTCTGCAGTCCTTTTAATGAACAGCCGCGCAAAGCAAATTACAACATGGGTGTTTGACCCGAACATTTATTGTAGAAGACGTTGCTGAAGCGCATGAAATTGAGAAAATAGAAGAAAGCCATGACGGTGGTCGACTTGTGACATTGATTAAAGTTAGTGTTTATAAGATTACAAAATTAATCTTAGGAACATTGCTATTTTAGTTTTCTGTCGCCAACCTATTGGGGTAAGGGGAACATGGTGGCCTAAGTGTTGGAGGATTTGTAGGTTGTTTACTGGGAATCCCTTTGAATGCGGCCTTCACAGAAGAATTGTGTATAAATATTAATATTGTTAATCAGGATAGTGAACCGCAATAAGTTTATTACTAAATGGAGAGATGTATCTTCAAGCCATGCTCAAACGCAATATTTGTGAAACTGAATGCGTAACGCTATTGAAGGTTTACTAAATTGAATGATGTTGGGAAAACATGCAGGAATTGAAGATGCTATGTAATTGAAATTCTGTTCTTTTAAATATGAGTTTTGACTTCATTTTGAATTAGCAAATTTCTAAATAGCGCAAACAAACAACGTAAAGAAACAGCGTAAAGAGGTCACCACCTGGATGGAATCTGATAAAGCAATTGACTTTGTGATTGAAAGAATTATTGTGAAATTCCAAGTGTTTAATAAAAAATGTAAGAAGCTGCAGAACGCGCGGCTGAAAGCTCTTTGAACATGCATCTTTTGATCACTGCTTTCTCTCCATGAGCATTGGAATTTGTTTTGATCGTCTGAGTGCGAAATTATGGATTATGCAAAGCGTATTAGAGAAAAATATAGATAAAAACGACCGGCCTGCACTCATCGTTCTTAAAATTGCTGCTTAGAAACATTTTAATTACTAGTCGTGCTTTGCTGCATTTGTTTATAAATGTTGATGCTTTGATAAGACTTCTTGCTATACTTAAGTGAATCAAAATTTGTTCTTTTTTGAAATTCATTCTCGATGTTTCATGAGTTAGATCTTTTTTGAAAAAGAGGTTACTCTCCATATATGACTCAAGTGAAGAGCGGCTATCATGCACCGGCGTAGCATGATAGCCGGTGTGAACGCTGCACGAGGGAGCATGGCGATTGTCGTTTACCCTTTCGAGTTCACTAGCTGGACATCAACTGCGAAACAAGTGTCCTTCTTTAGTTATTGTTTATGTGTACCTGGCAATCGTATTTTAAATTTAAGATTATGTTTATGCTTTATATGTAATGGCCCCGGGGTGGTCAGATATTGCAACTCGGGGTATCGTCTTTGTAGTATAGTAATGTTTAGCTTATAAGTAATGTTGTATGTAACTCTTTGTAGGCTTTTGATTCTCAATAATAAAAACAAGTGAGAAGCGTCTCAAAAAATATTGCAGCACAGGAGAAATTCAGGAATATTTAGGTACTGCCCTGAGGTGCACTTTTTCAACTTTAGCTTTTCGATTATGTCCTAACCAATGACCGTCTTGCGATCATCATATAACATACATTTAATTTCACAATGGTTGGAAATCTGTTTATGACTTTCATAAAATTGTCATACTCTCATAGAACGCCTTGGTGCCCAGTGTGCGAACCCACCTACAATGTTTACAGGTCTTTTTTAGACGAATGCGGTATAGCACTTGGCATGGAGGATGGTTCTATTAAAGATGAGCAAATTACAGCGAAGACATGGCTCTACTTTGAGCGAAGAGATAGCCGTTATTACAGACCTTATTTTGCTCGTTTGAACTATAAAAAGCCAAGTGGTGGATGGTGCTCAACAGACTTGGAAGATAATCCTGAACAGTATGTTGAAGTTGATCTTTTATATAACACGAAGGTAACTGGTATTGCCACTCAGGGCAGATATAGCGGTCAAGAATGGGTAGAACATTTTAAGATAGAGTATAAAAGATATAATGAAACGCGATATAGACGATATTTGGAAAAAGGACAATGGAAGGTAAGCACTGTATTATTTGCTTGTAAAGGGTGTCAAAACATTTGTTCTGTAGTTTAGTTTGCTTTCTGGCCTAGCTAAAAGAGTAAGTTAATAGAGCGAAAGACACTGCCCACTTCCACCACTCTTACATAGCCTTGAACCATGTGCTATAGATAATATCATAAGCGTAGGAAAGGGAATGGCAGGGGCGCTACAGCGTCTTTAGTTGGGTACGAATCAGCTAAATTCGGGCAGTTTTTCTGAGAGAACAATAGGAAATTCGGGCAGTTTCTGGCAGATATTTTACAGCCCCCCCTAAATTTGAAGTCCTCGTACACCTATGGATAATAGCGCAGTATTGTTTAGCAGTTGGGCCATTTCATGGTACCACACACTAGAGATACACTGGTGAAGATAGAAAAGAGTTTGCTGATGCAAGCAATAAGATCTGGAGTAATAAGAAAATTGGCCTAACTTTTGAGAAATCTTGCAGATTGTTAATTCCAGGATCTCGTATTTTTACTACTCTATACGTAAAATGTTATTACGAAAATATTATCAATTTGGATTTAGTTTTTGGCTTGGCGGTTTTTCGTTGTACTGCTCTAGCAAAAGCTACATACCTCAGTGTCAGTTGAGCACTGCTTCTGTTGTCTATTTTGTTTGCTGCATGTTAATTCTGTTTTTATCGGTTCTGTGCAGCGCATCTCCTAGCCTACTGACTGGTGGGGCAAATGCCTTACCAGACCCCATTGTATGCCCCACAATTGATTCTCAAAATCTTTGACTTGTTCACCAGTAGTTGGCCCTTTTGACATGACTATATGTAAGTAAGGAGGAATAACATTTGTCGGCCATATGTTGGCTTGTGCTCTACCAGTCGAAAGTTCTTAAAAGATGTCCTGGTTCTTTGATGACTGAGATACTTGAAAATAAACTTTGCCGCTAGTATTCTGCAGAGCTTTTGATTGCAATGCAGTAGCTTAAATGTATTGTGAATGAACCAAGTAGATTGATAGTCTTACACTTTTTTTATAAGAAACCTTGCGCAAGGCCTAGTACGAAAAGTTTCTTAACTTTTGACCTCATTTTACTTCTAAAAGTTTATTAATTTAGGAAACTCAATTGCTGTGAAAGCGTATGCAGAACGTGAATGTAGCCAACTATTTGTCCTATAACAAACAAAATGCGTACGTGCGAGTTAGATTCTGGAGCAATATCATGTTACTTAGCTCTTTCCTTGTAGTTCTAAACGTGTCTTAAATTTTAGGCTGTCTAGTACTAGGTTTCTTATAAACTGGTTTCTTATAAAAAACGTTTTATCCAAAACTGAATTTATGGGATATACACTCTTTTTTCTAAGAACCAGTAACGTTCCAGTTCAGGCTTGCTTTTCTTAATTTTTCTGGAATTTTAAAGCTGAATCCTTCTTAATTTATTCTTACATATTAGGATGTAAGCAATTTAGAAATTAGACAATATATAAGACAGCATTGGACGTCGAAACTGATTGAGAGACTATTCGCACTTGGTGAAATCAGATGGTCTCTCTTTCATATCAATGTTGTTTCTTGAGAGATTTTACAGACAATGATGAATAACCATGCAAACAAAGCACCTAGTATTGCTTAGGCCAACTAGGACAAGGGTGCCAGTTCTTATCAAACAGGGTAATTGGGAAGGCTGTCAGTTCTCATTAGGCTCACAAGGACATAAAATTTCATGTCCATTTGTTAGAGAAAAGCGTATTCACCGTTGTCCAAAATATGTGTTACGACTGTGCTTCAGCCTCAAAAATATGTGTTACGACTGTGCTTCAGCCTCAAAAATATGTGTTACGACTGTGCTTCAGCCTCAAAAATATGTGTTACGACAGTGCTTCAGCTTCAAATTTGTTTTTAGTTGTAAATTTTCCATCAAATTTCATACTCGTCTTTGTGTAAAATTGTTTTTGTGAAAAAGGTTGTAGGAGTATCAGTCAGTATTTGAAACGTTATTGCTGCAAGTAAGTGAGAAAGTAAAGATGCCATTCGCTATAGTAATCAAAGTTATAAGGTATCATTCCTTTTTGTTTGGCAGCTATGGGGGGGGGGGCGTAGCCACATGGGAGTGCGAGGAGTAGAACACCCCCAGACATTTCGTTTAACTTCGCCTCTGAGTTTCCACAATTATCTTCTTTTCTATACGATGCATTGTTTGCTGCAGATGGAAGCACTTTAACCAAGAACTCTCATTAAGATAAATATTACGGAACAGATGAGATTTTCTGACTAGCCTAATTCACAGTCAGAGCTCAGTGATTTGTAAGAAACTGAAAGAAGCTTTGAATTGCGAAGCAATTGCAGTTATTCACCTTAAATTATCCGAAAACCAGCTTGCGGCTTGGATAATCTTAAGTTCTTAAGCTACTCAAATAAAATTTCCTTACAATGTTAATGAAAGGTGCATGTATTAGCAATTTGGAGCATAGTGATCTAGAAGCGAAGATCGTGGGGGTCATTCACCCGTTACTTAAGGCCAGATTGACCGTTTTTGAGACTCCCTCTCCCTTTCTCACCGCTCGGCACTATAGGTCTCCACATAAGTTAAACAATACATAGCAAATCCAGGTGCCCTCCCTCCCTCCCTCCCCCCTAGAGGCATTACGTAACGAGTGAATGATCCCTTTTATATAGTTGCAGTTTGAATTCTCTTTTTTCGTTACTTGTAATTTGTTCTTGTTACATTTAGGTTTTTAGTGGAAATACAGACACAAACACAACAGTAAAGCAACTGTTCGACAGACCTCTTATTGTAAAGAACATAAGAATAATTCCATTGGGGAATCGGTTCACTATTCACTGTATGAGATTCGAACTCTATGGTTGTGCATGGAAACACTCCAAAGGTAATTTTTATTTCATGTGATCTTATCAGTTTCTTCTTTTCTCTTAAGCAAGAAGGCAAAACACATGCCATATCCAGCAAAGCACCAAAAATTGAATACCCAAAGCATATTCTTTCAATGCAACAATACCAAGATGAAAATTGTGTACAGAAAGATTGAGACCATGCATTTACATCCCTAGATATCTATTTCTTATTTCAAATAAAGCAAAACCGAACCATTTTGCCCAGCCCCTACTTAAACACCCTTTGCTAAACCATGGAAAAACGGACTTATAGAATGTTTATGTACGGTCAGTAACGCCTTCAATTTTCATCATGTTTAAAGAAATCTCTTAGTTCTCAATAAATATCCTTTGAGCAGAGCCACCGAGATATCTCAGATGCCCTGGCGCAAGAGAGAGAAGCGAGGCTCCATGCAAGCAAAGCGAGGCTCCATGCATGCAAAGTGAGGCTCCATGCAAGCGAAGCGAGCATAAGAAAAGGAAAGTTTGGGAATTCACTTCAGAGAATTACTACTGGTCTTACTTTATAAGGCCTCCAAGGCTTTGAACTATTAGTAGTTATGAGGTCCTTGGGACAATCTTCCCTGGGACAGCTTTCCGTTCTGCCTTCTTCTCAGTGGTCCTGCCCTTGAATAGCAGAAATGCCGTTGGCCCCAGAAAAGTTCCTTCCTAGACAGACACTCCCCAGTGTTCAATTCATACATGGAAGGGAACCCACGCAGGAAGAAATGTCGCGGAAGGCGCTCGGGGTGCTCAGCAGCCCTGCTTAAGATTGAGATAATTTTAGGGAGGGGGGCTAATCCCTTCTATATTGACAATATGTTAGGCTGGATACGTCCTAAGCTGTGCATTTGCCAACGGATGAGAGATGGCTTATATCAGAAAAGAATACTGCAACCCAATGCTGGCTTTTCTTCTGTAAATACTTTCACAAGCACAGCAGTTACAAGCATATTATTTTCATAAATGCAAAATTGGGCGTGGTCAAAGGTCATTGCCCACGTGCTTTTTACAGCACAGACTCCCTTGTAGCAATGCTAGGATGGCACCCTGCTTTCAGGTGGCTAATAAAAAAGTTTCAAAGTCAGCCAACTATATATTACATTGCTTGATATTTGAGTTACGTTAAGCCCAAGTTCCACTCATCTCATCTTGTATCTATGTATGTATATATATATATATAAATATATATATATATATATATATATATATATATA
>OLMO02000257.1:11590271-11600607 GCA_900291935.2 Cassiopea xamachana | reverse complement strand
ATATATATATATATATATATATATATATATATATAGGCAATGACTAGATAGGGTGTTTATACTTATTTGTAAATGGGCTACCACAATTGGAAAAGTTTATTTCCCGGAGAGATAGGAATGGCCAGAGAATCATTGACTATCCTATTGCGCCACAGAGGCGCAATAGAATAATCGGTGTTTACATACATGCTATTCTGAGAAAATTCTTCTGAAGCTATAAAAAAGGATGGGACCAGAGGCTAGACTCTTGAATATTGAATTATGCTTATCAAGTGCTTTGCGATTAGTGAACCCTCTATGTCCTGTGTAAGAAAAGAGCTTTGAGCGTGGTTTTTAATCTTATCTTTCGAACACCACCCTTCTTTGTATGGAGAAATTATATTGTGGCTGTTTTTTAAGGAATTTATCAAACAGCTCATCAATCTAAATGAGTAGTAAATTGTAGCAGAAGGAGTGGCAGAGTACAGCTCATGATATATAAGTACTGAACTGGATCTGAATTCTGGCTAAAATCTTTTTGATAGTAACTCTCGATTAACCAATTGCACTTTTTGTTATTTATAAGATAGCTGTTTATAAGAAAGGTTGAATACCCAATCAATACTCGGTAATTTTAGCACCCATGCCGCATTTTTTCCTTGGAAAACCACCAACTGTTTTTACTAGCTGTGCCAATTACAACAATTTTGCTAAAAGTGTTATCAACATTACACACTTTTTTATAAGAAAAATATTTGTAGGAATATTTAGGCTCAGAATTTCTGAAGTTTAAAAAAAAGTGAAGTATAATGCAAGGCTCATGCTTCATTAAGACGTAGAGTTTTTGTGCTTTCAATATAAACTACATCTCTTAGGCTAACTTTTAAATATCTTTACATTACTTACTGTTCTGATACACTTTTTTTTGATCTTATGTTCATAAGCAGAAAATTTAAAGAATATTGAAGCTCAGCTAGCAATTCAATATTCTTATCAAAAGAGTGTAATTAGAAGTTTTGGTCACCATGGCTCCATTTTATAGATAGTAGCAAATAATTCACTCCTCATTCTCAATTTTGAGATGTTGCTATCACACTTTTATGGCCTTCCTATTGACTATCAACACCATTTTTATTGAATCAGTTTGCTCATTTTATTCCTAATCTACTGACCCCATTGTGTAACCTGTTATGTTGATCATTGGCTAGAATTGGTCATCTTGACTTACTTTAAATAGATGAATTGCCAGTTATAATACACATCTCCAAATTTTAGATGGACTAGTTGAATATTCTGCGCCCTTGGGTGAAGTACGGAAAAGCATCTCATTGCAAGACGATATATATGATGGGTACATGCCGTACAAAGCAACTGACTATGTATTTGGAGGCATTGGAAAGCTTACAGATGGCCAGATTGCCACAGGAAGCCCGGCTTATAACCCAAATGAGGCATATACAAAATGGGTTGGTTACAAGAAGAAACCAATTATGATCTTTATATTCAATGCAACAAAAATATTTAACTCGGTGTCATTCTATGTTCTAAATCAAGGCAAAAACTTTAAGCTGTTTGAGAAGGTCACTATTGAGATCAGTGCTGATGGGAAAAAGTATAAACATGTTGAAAGCTATGTCCCTAGTAAAGAGGCCAAAGCGGAGCAAGGTGTTCTTCAGATTAAAGTTCCTTTGGATGGCAACTTTGGCTCATTTCTGCGCTGCACTTTCGATTTGAATGCATCGTGGCTTTTACTAACAGAGCTCGAGTTCAACACAGGTGAATACTACTTTTATATGAGACAGTAGAAACATATTGTATGCTAGGATACAGGCGCAGGTACAGCGAATAAGATGATTGGGCTCAACCTTGAAATTCTGGTGACCACGCCCTTTTACAATTTAGGACACACCCATTTCTAACACGCTTCTATGTCGTGCTATTTGACGGATAGTCATTTGAAAAAAGCTATATAAGCTATTTCGACTCTGTTAAATCTCTACAATCTTTCTCTGAATTCATTACAACTTGTTTATTTACTGCTTTATTAAAAATATCGAATTTTCATTATTGCATACTATCATCTACGTTCAAAGTCTACCAGAGTTCCATCAGAACGGCCTGACCACTCTCCATGAATGACTGTCCGATCCTAATCCGGTCAAACCCTGTGAAGTCTACAGAAGTTCAATGGAGTTTCGTATTGTGTAACTTTGACAGGATTCATCAGAGAATCTTGCTGTGCTATTACGTTGTGCATAAGTGACAGACATTCTGCTGGCTAATTGTGTGTATTGTGTTTGGTTAAGAATAGAAGACAATGGCTACAAAAATCTTGATATATTGGTATCCCTTTACTTGTAATGAGAGGAAGGAGGGTGCTAGCTGACAAGAATTCGTACAGTATAAACTCCATGCTTGAAATAGGTTTATAAGAAACTTTGTAGAGATTTAAAATAGCAATAATAATCACCATTTAGAATGCAAGCTTTAAAACCTTGACCGGGTTTTTTAACCGCCCCTGGGATCCAAATCTGGGACATTTATAGCATACAACAGAGCTTATGCTCTAGATACTTGAGTTGTTTTAGTTGAACCTCGATAAGTCTAACTGCCAGGGGAAACAAAGATTTATTCGACTCATCGAGGTTTCGACTTATCGAGGTTTGTATCTCTGGAGGTTGAATTTTGCTTTCAAATTCTTCCAAAGCACAACATGCCAAGGTGTGGATATTCAGGTGGAATTTAGAGCACTATAGTCTATTCGGGCCGTAGTAGCACTTTTCCACCAATTAAAAGCCAAATATTGAGATTGTCCATAGTCCATTCAGTTCATTGGATTTTTCGTAACTCTTTGTGGTAATGACAAGATTTTCATGGAAATTCCAATCATTTAATTCTGAGGATTGAGTTTAGATCGTCGCCTGAAAATCTAATGAATTTATTCCAATCTCTGTTGATGTCTTTCTTCTTCACAATGCATATCAAACGTGGAACAGAATACTAACTATTGTATCGATAGTGCAAAGATTGAACTACAAGCAGTATTATAGCTTCAATGTACAAAGCTTTGAAGTTTTTTAATGAATCTTGAGCTTTGCATTATTCCTAAATTGTTCTTCAATTCCAGCGATTGTGAACCTAAATATTTGTATTCCCATCCTACGGGAAAAGCGTACAGGAAAACTTTAGAAAGTGTCACAAGTACCGTACATTATCTATTTGGCTCCCATGGGGCTTCTTGATTTCAAGTACTCTAGAGGGAGCTTATTGGGAAGGAGGCTTATGAGAGAGGGGGTTAATTAAATTTCTTGAAAATTCTCAATAGTAAACTAAGTATCTGCTGTTTCAAAATAAAGAACAATGTTCAAAGTGTTTAGTGCACACATGACACTACAAAGTTTCTCATTTAATGAAAAATTGTGTGGTCTCTGTTTATACAGAGTGTTTTTTGTTAACGAAGTCAATGAATAATGTTGATTCTTGATCTGTTGAGAACTGCAGTTCTCAACCAATCAAGAATCAACATGTTTACGGAGCATGGTCTAACTTAGTTTACTTACTTCTGTGAGACTTTCTTACGCTTGGTACTACTTAATATTTCTAGGGGGTAGGGAGGGCTTGATAAATTTCTTGATTTAAAAAGGGGGCTGAAAAGAGAATTTACAGTATTTTTGCAAGAGACCATGTTGTGGTAAGAGCTAGCAATTTTTATATTGTTGTGTAATTTTTTTCTATAGAATCAAACGAAGTAACACCAACACTGCCAAAAAGAACAGTAAAAGCAAAAAACAACAAGATATCAACTATCTTTCACACAGAACCAGCAAGGAAAGTAATCAAAAAGAAGAGTAGAATTAATTTACATGCTGGACAACGCGAGAGTGATTTTGAAGATGGTATGTTTTTAGGCTCTCAGTCTTCCTATTGTATAATGTTGAATTTTCACGTCTTTCATTAAGGACTAGATCATACGTCGAACCTGTCATGTGTCGAGCCTAACAGCAATAAGTTCAACAGTGTCGCGACGTTGTTGCGCGTTGGTGCGACGTATTTTGAGTCAACTTTTTCTCATTTCATTTTAAATATGTATGCCTGGTTGCCCCTTAATCTATCGTCTGTTTTATAGGGGGCCATATTCAGTACTAATTAAAATATTACTTCCAAGGAAATAAATTTATAATAAAATGAATTTTACACATAATATAATCCAAAGCATTACAAATGCATACGAGAAATAAATAGTTAAAATATATTTTTCTACAAGCATGCCTCTCAATCCAACAGGGTCGAACCAACTAATTTTTCTGAAAGTACTAGGAGTGGATGCGGCTTTAAACTGAAAATAATTAGAGTAATTTATGCATTAGTTTTTACATATTTTCGGCGCTAAGTTTGATTTGAAGGTGTGCCATAATCGTGCTTCCCAACTGTATCGGTCGAACCAGTTGAGTTAGGTCGACCCAGTGGTCTCGTGTGCATAATCAAGTCAAACGTTATGCCTAGCATTTGTTCAATTCGTGTGTTAGGTTTGGTACATGAAAGCTTTGACGTTTGATCCAAGCCTAAGGTACCAGTAGAATTTTATAATGGAAGCGTATGATAGGTGCATTGGCTTCTTATCTTTGGTTTCTACACAGAAATAGAAATAGTTTTTTGCGGAGCACCCTTTAGCAAATCCATTTCGACCTCCACTGCTTTTGATATTTAGTGGTTGTTTTTAAAGTACAAACATACTTAGACGATTAAAATCACATGTGTTGGCTTTTGGTCCATTTTGACAGAGCCGCTGACAAATTTGAGAGGCTTTGGTGCAAAAAAGAAAGCATGAGGTCCCCTAAGAGCGAGAGGAGCAGAAAAATAGAGGGTCTTTGTATCAGCCCCAGAAATGCACTGTAATTCAGATTTACGTGCTTTGTCAGTCGGTAGATAATTATCGATTTTGGAGCCTTAGCACACTATTGCTTATTTACCCACATTACGTGAAATTTACCACCAGGACCGCCAAGATATTATAGAGGCCTTGGGGCAAAAAAGAAATACAAGACCCCTGCGAGTGAAGCGATGAGTAAAGTAGAGGGTCGGGGGTATTAACGTTAGGGAAATGCTGCTGGTATTACTTTGTGACATCCCTAAACCTTGAAATTCTGTGTCCTATGTGGTCCCTTATACCCTGAAGCCTTGGGGGGAATTTAGTCATCCTGCCCCCTCATAGCGGCTCTGTCTACCACATCTTCTCAGAAATCTTATTTATAAAACTGCCGAAGCTATTGCCAAGATCTCTCTACTTAGATGTAACCACTGAAAGAGAAACGGATGAACATGTAAAATCATTTCATCGCTCAGCATTGGGGGCCAGTGTGTATATTTTTGCTGCTTTTGTTTCCTTCATAGACACAACAGCTACGAATGGTGGATTGAGCTTTCCAATAATATTAACGATTGTATTAGTTGGAAGTGTTATTGTATTTGCATTCATTTCATTTGTCGCTCGGCTGATTTACTCTTCAAGAAAGGCAAAGAAGAGGCAAGCTTCAACTGCAAAGCAGTCGCGGAATTCTGTGCGTAGTATCTTAGAAGAAGAGAACGTAGGATTGAACGAACCCTACGCAAAGCAAGAAGCTGATGCATGAACTACCGTAAGTGCAAGATGATTGCTTATTCATATTGACTAATATTATTCAACACAATCCTGCACTGAAAAGATCTTGACCCCGTTTACACTGGAGCCGAATAGAATCGGTCCAAAGTTGCTACGAATGGGCCTTACGTTTACACTAGAGCCGTTGGAGCCGTTACATTTGGACCCGCTATCTGTACTCTTTTGGCTCCGTCCTATGCGGTTCTAGTATAAACGAGCAGAACCATATAGAGCCGATCCAAAAGAGAACGGATATGAAAATGAGAGAGAATTCCTTTGTTTGCTTTATTATTTCACGCGCCAAGCGCCGAAGAAAGCTGGATTTTTGTGATTGAGTACACATTCCTCTTGCATTTTAATTACTTCCGAAACTATTTGGAATCGTTTCCTGTTTGCACAATAGGCATAGAACTGTTCGGTGTCAAATTGAATTGTTCAATTTTCTCTAGTGTAAACAGGGTCTCTGTTTCAGCACTGTTTTTGGCGAGAGATTCGGTTTGTTCTTGCATAATCGAAAGCGGGAATTTAATAATAATAGCTCCACAATCTTGACTGGTTAACAGAACTACTTCTCCCGACCGTTTGCACCAATAGGAGACCATGATTTCGTAAGCAAATGACTCTCGTGACAAAAGTTAAACTAATTTCACGTGTTTTGAGCGCTTTTGTCACACATACATTGAATTTTACGTCAGAGTTGGTGCTACTCTTTAAAAACTCCTTAGGGTTAATGTGCATTTTTAAGGGGGCTAAATACTCCTTAAATTTGTGCATTTTGGGAAAAGACTCCCTAAAAAGTTCTTGGCGGAGAGGATTTTCAGCGGAAGATTTATTAGGAGATGAAGCATTTTGGTCATGGAATACACAAAAAATGATTCTTAAAAATCGTTTTTTGATACTAAAGGCTTCTTAAAAGCCCTTAAATTTTATCTACTCAAAACAACACGAAACCTGTACGTGTCCATGGAACCAGTATTGGAGTTCACGGCTATGTGTGCAAAAACAAACTTGAAATTTCGTTGCAAATGCGAGTATTTCTTTATCTTTTCTGCATATTGGGTTGAGACAAAGAAGTTTTAAACCTTGTGAAGAATATTGTTAATACTGTGAACATGTGAAAATTTTGAAAACTGTGGAAAACATCTAAAAAGATATATTCAGCTAGAAAATCTGACATACGCCTGTGGAAATCCGCCTGTGGAAATCCGCCTGTGGAAATCCGCCTGTGGAAATCCGCCTGTGGAAATCCGCCTGTGGAAATCCGCCTGTGGACATCCGCCTCTGGATACTGCATTATACACAACTTATTTTTGAATTTTCTATCCAGCATTTTATCATACTTCAACGATGCTACTTACGTAAATCTCTTCGATTAGACATTGAAAACAATCACCAATATGTTTTAGGTTCATTGTGAAGTGAATTCAAAATCCTGCTCAATTGCTTTTTGTGATCATGCCGGACAAGTCATTTTCAATACTGAATAAACTGAAATACATCTGCGTCGTACGTTGTGAAGTGGCAAGTACGCAAAAAAGACATCTGATAGATGGAAGAAAACATGGACAGATTTCTAAGAATGAAGACAGCTATTGAATGAACGTAATTGATATTCTTTTATCTCACCACAACACTCATAGGGATGTGACAAATTGATGTAACAAGCATTTGGTAGAGTGGCATTTTATTTGGCGCAAAAATTTTGTACACTTTTGGAAGAAATCAAAAGAAACATAACAGCAGTAAATCAAAAATCCAAAAAAGTCTCAAAAATTCAGGCAATTATAAAAACTATTAAAAAGTAGGAAGAAACAGAGTTTTGCCACTAGAGTTTCAGGAAAAACTTCCCTGATTTTCCGTGGTATTTTCAGTGGAATCCTCCTCATTTCCCCCTCATGTCCCCCTCATTTTCCCTTGACATTCTTATAACCCTTGGCATTTGGAAGAGCTTTGAACTTATTTTTGGCCGTTCATACATTTGGCTTCATAAAACACGTAGTAGTATATTGTTCATCTTGGTGGTAGCTTTTAGTTAACATCTGAATTCACATTTTGGTGAGAATAACGCTCAAATTCATCCCTCTTTGTGTGCGTTATAAGGCTTCATAAGGAAAAAATACTGTGCTTCATAACACTGTGCTTCATAAGGCTTCCTAAGGAGAAAGCAGAATTATGTACAAAAGGGGCAAAATTTGGCGATTGTCACACTGAACTGGATGCATTATTACAGGGGAAGTTCTTGCTATAAAATAAAATAATACTGAATTTAAATTTCCCTGATTTTTTGAAAAATTCTCTCTTCCCCTAATGGAATACAGAATTCCCTGATTCCCCCTGAATTTACTGATTTGGTGGTAGCCCTGAAGATAATTATCAAGTCTCGTACACTTTTGTGCGAGTGATGTACCCCTCGCCTTTAGCCAATTCAGCCGAAGTTTGATGCCTATGAAGAAGTTTGTTTTTTTAAAAGCGTTCTAAGGCTCTGCAGGAACCCAGACATCAGCTCTTGCTTCGAAACTCTTGTCTATCTTTTTGAGTGATCTAATGACATCCGTAAGTATAAATGAAGAGAGCTGTGTTAATAGCTGCTTGAAAAAGTTGGTTTGAGTTACATGGTGTATGGAAGAAAACTATTGTATGGAACATTTGAGTTTGTCATTGTAACTAGTAACGATTAAATGATTATGAAGAGTGTATGTAATTTTAAACACTTGGATTTTCTGAATCCCCGTTCATCGTCTAGTGGAATTGTGTCTAACACAGACCTGCAAATGAGGACTTAAAAAATTGGAGGGAAATCACGAAAGCGGGGTCGCCCAAGAAGTTAACACAAAATCAAAATTGCGACTGTAAGCCGTCGTACAAACAGTAGTTCGCACTTTTCATTAAGAAGTAGGGCAGTTGTTTAGTACCATGGGGAGAAAGACGCCCCTCCGTCCGTGGGAGTGGAGGTAAAAGCCAGGTTTGATGAAATTGCCGGAAATTCCGGCTATGCCTGAAGGTTACAGGTCTGACGACAGTCCTCACTACAGAAAAGCTATATGGTGCAGATCTCGGACACGTTTTTCTTCTCTTGAAGTTGTAATACTGAATGACAAATGTGAATTGATCGTGCAAGCGAAATTTGTGCTGCTTTGTGCAAAGAAACTCATTGTTTCATTCTATATTATTAATATGTTGTGTTTTGTCAATGTTATGTTGAGACTGATGCGAAGCAGGTGTGTTTTTCTTGAGCCGTTCATTTCTACTTCCTAATATGAATTAAAGGGTGTCAAGTACTAGGTTGCTTATAAATTGGTTTTCTTATTAAATAATCGTGTAAAATAGCGTTTCGCAAAGTGGGCGGTGCTTTGATATCAGAGGGGGCAGTAACGGAAAAGAATGGGTAGTTTGGGGTGACAGTGTAGCAGCTATCAGAGTCACCGAGAGGAGGAGCAGGAGGGACGAGTTGTCACTGGGCCTCAAGTTCCAAGGGGCCTCATAATACCCAATGCTCCAAGGTCTGGGGGCCTCATAAAGTAAAGTAGCAGTAATTTTGCAAAGTTAAGTTCTAGACCCTGAAAATTTTCTGCTCGCAGGGGGCATCATCTATCTCTTTTTCCCCGGGGCCTCAGAATTCTCTCGGCGGCCCTGGCAGCTATAGCTGCTACCATGGAGGTGGAATAACTTGAGATACCCCTGGTTAGCTTTTTTCCACATGAAGCTACTTGGACTATCTGACACATTTACATTGTAGGGCAGAAAGGACAAATTCTTGCGATTATGTGTGCAAATTGTAAATATCAAATAGAATGCTTAGAAGCCGATGACGTCAAGCTTGTATACTATGTCATTGCTTTGTAAATACGTATGTTGTGTGGCGTCAGGCCGATAAACAACGGGGGCAAGGGGCGAATTCCCCTAGTAATTCATTGGAGTTATACATAAAAGTATTCTACATTGTGATGTTCAATCATTTCTCAATTGATTTTAGCCTAATCTAGAACCTAAGAGATCACAACACAGATATGTGGCGTTCAGAGATCCTGAGTTTGTTGTGAGGCAAACTAAAACTCTTTGTTAATGTTGCAGAAATTTCAGTCTGCAACTTATTCAGAGAGTAAAACGCTAGCGCTTTAATTCTTGAACTCTTCTATGGACGGCGAAGATATTGTCTACATACAACCATGTTGGGTGATAGGGAAATTTTACACACGGAGTGCATTCCATGTCTCCAACGTCGGATATCAGGGGTAGACTCTTCTCAGTGTACTAGCATTAGATGAGATTCGTTAATTCTAGAATCGACGTAAAGCTTTCATTTTTCTTTCTGAATCTTCAAATTTCAATGAAATCTGGTTGAGGAATTAGTTTCTCCTTCTAAGCATGAAGATCAATGATGAAGACAACCATACCTAATTTTAAGGAAATTTTATCACTGCACATTTCATAAGAAATAAAGCATTCTGAGGGGGTAAAACCAATGGGGGGCCTGGTATATATGTGCCAGCACGTTTTATGGGTTATTTTGAGATATTTTTCCAGTAGCTTAAAAAATAATGTTAAAATTAGTAAAAACAGGGATACCGTAAATGAAAAGTCAAGTAAACTGAGCAGTTGCATTTCACAGTACATTCCGTGATCTGGTAACATTGTTTTCAAGAAATGTAGATCTATAAGGTATTCTAAGATTTTTGAATATTTTTTGTCATGGTTATGGGACATTTTCCAAAGGAGATG
>OLMO02000257.1:11575589-11590177 GCA_900291935.2 Cassiopea xamachana | reverse complement strand
ACTGCACATTTCATAATTTATCACTGCACGTTTTGAGTTTATCACTGCACAAATTGGTTATCACTGCACACTAAAATTAGGTATGAAGACAACTATACAATTTTCTGCAAAAGGGCATTTTCTGAAATTTTAGAGGGTGTTCATTCAAACAGTTTTTCTTGTGTAAGTCTCGAGACCTCATTTAGCGGCAAGAAGCCCATGAAGGAGATTGATTTGGTAGATATTTTCTGGTCCGCTGGCGCAGATACATAAAATAAAAATCTTCCAGGTTTCACCTGCACTTCTACTTCTGTACCCCCCTCTCCCAAGCTGGTTCAGCTGTCTACGGGTATCATATTGCTTTTTCACTTTGAAAAAGCTCGCATGTTTTTATGGGGTAGGGGCCGCTAGGAGTCTGGCTGGAAGTCAAGGGGGCGGTAGCGCGAATTAGTTTGGGAAACCCTGTTGTACAATACTACGTTACACGTTATTTAAATAAGAAATTGGTTTATGAGCAACGAGTACTAGGTCTGTCAAATAATCTAGAAACTCTAGTATTGTGTGCAAGACAAATTAAGAAATTGTACAATATCAATTTGTTTTGTAATTTGTACGATTTTTTCTTGAAGAAGTTTTAACTTGAGACTTTGATCTCCTTGCCTTGGACATTGTTCGTGAAGTTGAGCGGTTATACTCACCCATAAGTGTTCGACTTTCAAACAATAAAGTGAGTTTCGGTCTAGAAAATATGATACTAATTAAGAAACTTTTTGTACTAGAAAAGCAAAATTTTTACGTCAGATTAAGAAATTTCTAGTACTAGGTACCGATCCTAGTTTCTTATAAAAAACCGTGCACTACATCACGCTACTTTGTGCTACGCCTTAAGGAAGAAAAGAACTTCAATAGTGCTTTCTTGAATTGTAGTCGAGTGTGCATGAACAGTTTTTGGCAAAAAAATAGGCCCTTCAAGACAAACACCAGACATGTTTAAATGTTGGTGTAGAGGGAACTCTTCACAAGGCAAAAAAGGACAACTTTAAAAAAAAAACCTAAGCTCTACAAGGCATGTAATGAGGAAATCACGTGTATTCCCAATAACTGATTTATTCAGGTATAAATCTAGAACTAAGAGGTTCCAGAAAAAAACGTAATTCAATTACAAGAGATTCTACAACACAACAGAAATAGGTCTACTTGAATCACCATTAAGCAATTCTAACTTCTTTGATCATTTCAAAAAGTATTTACACCTAGTGTCTTGAAATAAGCCAGTGGTACGCTAAATGATTAATTCATTAGCAACAAGCTATAGACTAAACTTAAATCTACACACAAACATCCTGAATGCGACTAAGAACCCTCCTGAAAATGCGCTTGAAAAGAGGGATGAATTTGAGCGTTATTCTCACCAAAATGTGAATTCAGATGTTAACTAAAAGCTACCACCAAGATGAACAATATACTACTACGTTTTCATGACATGAATCTTTTCAGTGTCCGTGAATGGCACAATCCTTATGCGACTGCGTTAACTAGAGTACCCGTTGGTGCAAAATATGAGTTGTACCAAGCTAAAATGCATGGCCAACATCATGATTTGCATAACAAGCTAGTCCCGGGATGACAATGAAAATTCATGGCTACTGTCGGTGAAGTCTGCCTCTATACAATAATGGAGGTGCACAACCCACTCTCTAGAAATTATACTCCCAGAGCTAAGATTGCACTGGAAAGGGATATCATCCCGGAAGTAGCATCACTTCAGTTATTGCTGTATTCATTTCCAACACCTGGGTGATAAGCAACGATAGCCACCGAGAGGGGACAGAAAGGGAAAATTGTCCCAGGGCCTCAAGGTATAAGGGGCATTATAAGCCTCGGGGTCTCGAGGTTTAAAGTGGTCTCATAAAGTAAGGCAAATTCCCAAGGTTTCTTAAAATGGTCTCATAAAGTAAGGCAAATTCCCAAGGTTTCTTAAAATGGTCTCATAAAGTAAGGCAAATTCCCAAGGTTTCTTAAAATGGTCTCATAAAGTAAGGCAAATTCCCAAGGTTTCTTAAAATGGTCTCATAAAGTAATACAAATTCCCAAGGTTTCTTAGGTTTCTGCTGCTTCTATTTTGCCTCGCAGCTTCAGAAATCTCTCGACGGCCCTGTAAAAGTAACTAGCGATTTACCGATTGAAAGCATAACTAGCTGCCTCACAAAGCAGCTATTATACTATATCTACTCACACACCTGTCCTATCTTACCACGGTTGTCGATTTCAAAACAGAACAATGAAAACTAAAGTTTTCCAAGACTAGGATAGACTGTGGGCTGCGAGGCTGGAGCACATAGCTCCAACACCATCCTCATCCTTCATTTCAAACAAGATCGCTGAAGTTTCAATGACCTCAGCTGATGAACCATAAACAAAACCTCAACAAACGAATAAACTAAAGCTACAACTTTGAAAACCTCGTCTTACATCAGCTAACCAATGTTCATATCATATACAACATGAGTCATTTGCTGCTAGTTTTCAAGAGACAGCTTATCGTGTCAGCATCTCGTAGATTTCATCAGCATTGATCCTCTGCGTAGGCGAGACAGTCCAGCACCGCAACATTATCTGCATAACCAAGGTGGGACAGTTGAGGAACTTCAAAGGTAAATATTCTATATTGCCCTTTCCTTCCTTGTACAGCGCTTTCAGCCGATCCAGTACTTGAATATTACCCATTCGCTCAAAGGGAATCACTTTAGCATAGGTGTAGATCTCCCACAGAAGCACACCAAAAGACCATACGTCACTCTGGACAGTGCACGTGACTTCATCCAAGGCCTCTGGTGCCATCCATCGGATTGGATGTAGGCCAGATTTTTCCTTCATAAAGCAGTAACAATCACAGTATCCAGGGCACGCAGCAGCAGTATTTGTTAGCTTCACAATGCTTCCAACTCCAAACAGAACATTACGGGCAGCTATATCACGGTGAATGAATTTCATAAACGAAAGATACTTCAGCGCATTTGCAATTTTGACAACAATGTCTGCCAAAATTTCCCCTTTTCGCACGTTCGTAGCTTGATTTAGATTTGTAAGGTAAGAGTCAAGCCTCATCCCTTCAATGCACTCCGTTAGCAAGCACTTGGGGTCATTCTTTGTCATCACACCTACCAAGCGGCAAATATTTGGGTGCCTCAAACAGGATATGAGGCGCACATCATCAAAAAACTGTGCAGTTGTTTCCACCGAAGCACCTTGGCGCAATCTTTCTATGAATATCTTTTTTCCAACCAGGTTGTGTTCAGAGACGCTCAATGCATCCGTGCAGACAATTTGCCCAATAAAAACCTTCAAAACAAAATCCTTGACATTAAAACTTGATAATGAGAGAAAAAGCGTACGTTAGTATAAATGCTTGCATTTAGGTGATCTATTAACAATAGACAAGGCAGAAGCATTTGAAGGTAAAATTTCAAAAGAAGTAATAAAGCATGTGAAGATCTTGTAACACAGAAGATATTTGATCCTGCCAATAATACCTAAGATAGTGAAGACATGCACAAACATCTGAAGAAGTCTCTTTTATAACTGTACAAAAGAACAGAGCTCTCTTAATTTAGCAAATACAAATTTAAAGGCTAATTGAATCTCACTATAAAGCCTAGAATTAACAAAAAAAATGAATCAGGAATATCTAGCAAGCAGTTGGGATTCAGAAAGAACAGGGGAAAGCAAAATGCAATATTTATCTTGAGAAGATTAACTGAAAGAGCAATACAAACGAAAAGACCTCTATTCGCTATTCATAGGTTGTGAGAAAGCACTTATTAGAGTAAAGCGTCAAGAAATGAAGAACGACTTACAACAAATTGGAATAAATAGTGAAGGCCTAAGACTGCTGGAAGAGTTATATTGGAAACCGGTATTGGTTTTGCAAATGAACTAGTATCAAGCAAGGAGTTTCGTCAGGGATTTGCTTTATCTCCAAAAGTGTTCTCCCTAAATGCAGAACTGATCACGAAAATTGGTAAATCTCTATTTGATATCAGATACGTCGAAGATGCAGTCGGTATCAAGATATATTAAATTTTCTGAAAACAGAAAGTGAAAATGAGACTTGAGTACAAACAAGAAGAAAATAACAGTGCCGATGTTTAGCAGAAATAAGATAAGTCCTAGGCACCATATCCAGTTAAATCTTGACACAATGGATCAAGTATATGAGCTAGTAGAGTGTTAAGGGTGCGCTTGCACTAGTGATGGAAGAAGTGCTAAAGAAATTGACTGCATAATTGCAATTGCAAAAACAAAATTTACCGAAAAGAAGTGGATCTAAAACAGACATATATTGATTGAAGCAGAAAAATGTTCTTGAAATGGTATATTTGGTCCGCGTTACTTTATGGAAGTGAAATATGGACATCAATACAGACGGCATAAAAGATTGCAATAGATAAAAAGAAATTGGAATCAATGGAAATGATGAGGACTTCCAGTTGAGACAAAGTAAAGAATGAATAAAGCTTGGAAAATGTTAGCGAACAAAAGTAAAGAATAAAAAGAAGAAACTGAAAATTCTTGGCCACACTATCAGAGCAGATGCCATCGTGATAGTGCTTGAAGGCAAGATTGATAATTCAACATCTACTGGAAGCTAAAGGAAAATTTATTTTGATGATCTATATCTAGTGTAACGATTAGGTTCTTGTCATGACGATGAGCAGTCAACATATTTGAAACAGTACATTATGCCTAGGCCTAACGAAGAATTAACAATAGACAATGCCTCTTGATGTTTCCTGTTAAAATGCAAATCAAAGACTGACTAATATAAATTAAACTCTCACTACATATGACATCAACTGAACGCTACAACAGAACACAATACACCTTGACAGGACAACACATTGCCCGGAAAGGGTGTTTACTGCTCATAACAGGACTCCACATGAATGCAAGACTGAAACACGCAACATGATAATTAAAGTAACATAAATTACAACACAACATAACTAAAATATCAAGCTCAATACGTTACGCTGGTGGCAGCTAACATTCGGAAATGAGCTTCTCCATCTTGCTCGAGAGCCAAAGTGGTTTAAGATCATGGTCACGCACGTCATTAACTGACATGGTACAAAAAGAGGAAAGTAACAGTAGCAATACTTACATCTCCAAACTTTCCACCTCCAATTTTATTCTCAAAGACAACAGCAGCTCTTGGAATTTCTCTTTCTGTCTGAATACCACTGACTACTATCTCTGGACCTATCAACTTTGATGTCCCACAAACACCTTGAAATTCGGTTGCTTTTAGCAAAGGCTCAGTCACTTTAGTAGCATCAGAGCCTCGCTTATCTACAATATATGAAGTTGTATGATTAAATCTCAAGGAAACCAGTGATAAAAAAGCAATGAGAAAAACAAACAATGTGAGACTTGTGAGGGGGCTAAAAGCCTCCTCAATAGAAACTCGTACTCTATATATTCCTCTGTGCTAGCACTGAGAAATAAAAAGACTGTCATTAAGTTAAGGTTTCTAAGGTGAGGTAAATCAATAATGCTGCAGAAATGTGTCCTCTCCCAAAGATATATTTTCACAAATATGAAGTCTTGCTTCTCTAAATTGCATATTTCATCCAAAGTCAGTTTCTAATGATAAAATCTATTTATCATCTACTTCAAAAAGATCCTAGATCAGCACTTGATATGAAACATAGGAAGGGCCACCCAAAATACTGATTCTCTAAAGAAAAGTTACACATAGTCTTTTCCACGTGGCCTTAAATACTTGCATTGATATTTCAATGCCACAAGTCGAAACCCTGTTCCAGCAACGTTTGGGATTTCATTGAGGATTGAAAATGTTAAAGCAACGTTTTCAATCTCCAATGAAAAATAACATTTCCATGCTTGATTTTCATTCAGTATTATATAAAACAAACATTATAATTACTTTGATTGCAATTTCTTTTGATTTTGTCATCCGACTTGTCTCTCTTTAGAAAGCAGACAAGGACAATAATGAAAAATGTGAACAATGCAGCGACTGATGTTCCTATTCCAAGAATTATGTAGAATGATTTAGATCTCTTTGATTCACCACGTGGTTGCGCAGACTTGGAATCTGGATAAAAGAAACCAGATAATAGAATAAGTTATATCTAGGTAAACAATAATAATGTAAAGACTCCGAATGCTGCTAGAAATTACCCATTCAACACGAGCGCACCCCAGCACGACATAGCACACCATAGAACACGACGTAGCGCAATATGGCAAACCAGATTTTGGGAAGAGAGCTTTGTGGTCAGCATACAAATACAGTCAAAATTTATTCATTCTACTGTTCGAGAATTGGAACATTCGCTAATTCGACCGACTTATCATTTCTCTTTGATTGATCTACAGCAGGGGTGTCAACAACCAAAGGGCCCTTGAACCAATGTTCAACAGTGACGTGCCCGATAGGAAACGTTCAAATGAAACCCCACTTTCAACTTCCTATTATCTAGCTATGACATTCAACTTTGTAAAAATCCAAGACCGTGCTCTTAGATTTTTATACTGTGACCAAATTATTTCATATTGTGATTTACTACTTTGTGTATAATGACATAGATTGAGTAAATAGATGCAAAACAAGTTGACAAATACAGCCCTACTCTGATCTCGTCTACCTACTTGGTCCCCTCGACAAAAGATCATGCCTTATGTTGCCCTTGGGCCAGAAAGAGCCTGATGCCCTTACTCTACAGAATCTTGACTGCAATATAACTCGAAAATTTGCATGCTTAATATAATTCGATTTTCCTTGGGGAATCGAGCTACCCAATTTCAACTGTATATCGAACCGGTAGGATAATCCTAAATGTCTTTCATAATGGACCACCTGGTTCAGTAAGGTACAAACCGTCATTCTACGCGATCCTAATCTGATCAAAGGCTTGCTCGTGGAAACAACCCTCAATCAAAAATAATTCAGAATACTGAGGCTCAGCATAAAATTATGCATTCTTATAAAAAGAAAGAGTGTTGCATATCAACACAGAAAATTTCTTTCATTTAGCTCCATATCAAAACAATTTGAAAATTTAGAGGCCCAACGAGACATTAGGAATGCTTATAAGTAAAGCGTGTAGTCAGCCACCCAACGTAAAGTACGAACTGAGATCCGTGGGGCTCACTTGCTTCAATTCTGAAGGGATGCCTCAGAGTTTCTCCATCACTTTCATATTTTGAATTAGTAGTGATTTAATAAGATCCAATTGAACATTAACCCATTTACGTGCGATTGAGTGTGAACTTTGTGTCCTAAAGTGACCCATGTATTTTGATCGATGCATGCAACCACTCCACTAAAGAGAACACTTAAAATCTGTCTTGAAAATATTAAAAAGTACTTCTTAAATCTATGTTTTTTAAGAATAAGCACTTACCATCTTCTTCAAGCATGGTTAAAGGGTTGTCAAAACTTAAAGGTGTTTTATTGAGTGGAACTGTACTAGTTTTCTCCCTCTTTTCCGTCTTCTTTTTAGAAACAACGTTTAGTTCTTTAGTTTCAATTTGTCTCTGTTGTGTTGTTACTCTCATGGTTGTAGTCATTGCCTCTGGTAATGTTGTAGGCTGTCTAGGCGGGCCTGGGCAGAGACAATAATTAAATACAGGATTGCACAGCTTGCACTACCTCAATAAAGTTATTACCAAGTTCAATAAGGATCCAAAATCAAGCTGAATCGAGAAGGCAATACTGCGAATGAAAACAAATGAATGGTAAATGACGAATATTTGGGATCTATTATCCTACTGAATAATATTCAAACAATGGTTAAATGAGCTCTCCATGCAGTTACAAATTGCCCTAAAATCTATGTTAACGAAGACTTACTTCAGAAGTACGAGAGTGATTTCACTTTCAAAAACTCAAATCAGATGACGACTTAAAAAACCTTAATAATTGCATAGCTGCTTATAGTTGACTGTTTCTGCCTCGCCAATAAACAAAAAAGCCCTATTTCTCATTGCGGACTAATCTCAATACAAATACTTTAATCATAATTAAGAATAGATACAGCTGCTGGCATACCTTGGGCAAAAGATACCTCGCTGACCAACAAAACACTGCTCTCTTTACTAGTGTCGAGCACACAACGTATGTATTTCGCAGAATAGACTCTGATTCCAACCCTCAGAAGATCAACTTTGCTCCCCATGACATGAAGAATCGTTCTCACATGAGCGAAATTCTGATTGTCCATGCTTGCAAAAACTTCAATTCTCTCCAGCAATTTCTTTGTTCTGGCCAATGTTCTCATCCGAAACTTGATAGCACTGAAGCTTTGCTCTCGGCTAAACTCAAATGTGAGGACAGCTCTGGAAAGATTAAAGCCCACCCATCCAGTCTGCAGATCGTTGCTACCATGGTATTCATCCACCAGCTCACCCAACCCATTAATAAGTAGTCCGGTTTTATTATCAAAAATTCCATCATAACTTCTATCAGTGAAGTCAAACTTTCCAAGCTTTATTCCCACTGGAGAGCTGTAAGCCACAAGAAATTCTGTGAAAGCAAAGAAAATCCATATAGCTGCATTCTATACACTTTTAAGTGCAGTGCACTGCAATTCACTTTACAAGCACTAAACTTCATGTGAATGTGAATGAATTTCAGTCTACTGCAAAATGAAATTTCAAAAATAGAAAAACTAATTACAAAAATCCGTCAACAAGGAGAAAACTTTACAGTTCATAGAAAACATAGGATATTTCGCAAACCACTACATCCATTGCAGTCAAACTAGTTATAGGGCTTCCAACCCGAGGGAACCAGCCTAATGAAATTGGTATCTTACACTCGATCAAACTTTCAATATTCTTCCAGGCTCTATATCACAGTCAATAGCCATTATAGCACTATAAAATCTTTAAAACCAAACCAAAATCATATATAACTAAAATCTATGTGCTTTAAACTCAATAAGGAAAATACCCCTTTATGTTATGACGCTTGACTAACTGTCAATACGAGGCCTAGCGGTATAGTGCTGCACAAGGCAATGTGGAATGGTATTGTATAAAGGAAAACCGAGTAGCAAAGCCCCCCTTGTACTCTGATAAATCGAAGAAAACCAGTAACAATCGGCACAAAAACCATTTATGAAGCAAAATAAAACAGATAGTAATGTACCAAAATTAAAAGACAATACTACTGTCCTTTAATACAATACTATAAGACTTCTCAGCTTCAAATGCAAATGAAATGCAGTAACTTCATTTCTTTACTCTTGAGTGCTACATACAGATTTCAAATACCCATGAAACTCTTTGAATTGAAGAAGTCTATAAGTTCTTTTGGTATATAAGATTAAATGCAGCATTTTTCATTAAAATGAAACTGTTGCAAATTTCCAAGATTGCCAAAATTAGGCCAACATTAGCAGACATGATCGGTGGTGAGAAATATGAATCTGATGGCATGTGTAATTCTTTGGAGTTGCATAACTAATCGAAACAAGCATAGCTTCATCTGAAACTTTCCCTTACAAAATTTCTAGACTTTCATCATTGAAAACTAATTTCTCATTAGTCATATATCAAAGAACAAATCAATGACACTGACTTTGTGTGATGAGAAGCTGCTTAAAATGATAAAAAACCTTACCATTACTAAATTTGCATCCATACATTTCCATGCGCAAACAGTAGATACTGAAGTAATCCCCAGCCGGGTACAAACGGACTTTTCTTGCAATTATTGAACTTGGAATCCGATTGCCAACAACAGTATCTGTATCATTGTTTGCGTAAAAAATCTAAGAGAAATGTCCTTGGATTTGAAAAAAATAATGGTCATGCAGACTGCAAATGTGCCAGACAATAAACACTATATTTCAGGATTGCCACTGCTATTTCAAGACAAAATTTCCTGATTTTCCCAGATATTTTTCGTGAAGAGCTACTCATTTCCCCTTGTTTTTCTGATATTCTCGTCATTTCTTTTAACAGATGTGGGATTTGGGAGAACCTTGACCCTATTTTTGGCAGTTCAAAGTTTTGGCTCCATAGAACTCGGAACTACACTTCAAAATGACTGCAAAGAACAAAATGCAATAAAAAAGGGGGGAAAGGGGAAATTGTCACACTCAACTGGGTGTTTAACTGAGTAAAGAGAACGTCGCCACTCTAGAATGAAGCTATAGTAACTCTATAACTTCTCTGATTTTCCCTGATTCAAAATAAAATTCTCTGTTTGCCATCAATTCCCTGATTTGGTGGCAACTCTGTATTTGTGTATTTCATGCTGACATGAGAGAAGGAACTACTGGGAAATGTGTATGGAATGCAACAAAGCACTTACTTGCTCATGGCCGAGTCTATTCCTGACCATCCTCCAGCGTGTGTCTCCGCTCCTTTGATATTTAATCCTGTATTTTTCAATAAATTCTGTTCCCCTGTATCTGCCCTGTGTTTTTACGTAGCTCACTCTGAGATTTTGAAGAAAATCTACCTGAATGTATTGCTTTTGTTCAATGTCACTGGAACACCATGCACCGCCACCACCGTGCGTGTGAAGTCGACCATACCATGGCTTGAAATGGTAGATTGCCTTTCGGTCACCGTACAAGTATGATGAAGCTGTTAGCTGTTCATCTTTTGTAATACTACGATTTGAAATTCCGAGCTTTCTCATGCATGGCTGAATTATCATCGATGACGCAACTAAAAATTATATGAAAAAATGCTTTACATGAAGATCTGAGAACTATGGTAAACATGATCCATGAATAGTAAAATCTAGGTATCCGGCTGCTCTATTACGTTTCTGGAAATAGTGAATAGAATAAGATAGCCTGGCTTATTTAATAACTTTTCAAATATTTTACAACAACATTATGGCAAATAGACTTGTGGATGAATTAAAGAATACTATGATGCAATTGGTGAATTGTGAGTTCATTTCTCATTGGCTTTCCCAAGCTGGGAGGCTGGGCAGGGTGGCCAACAGTGAAATGAAACTCTTTTCCAGGGTTTTTCAGGGGATTTTCTGCCAAATTTCTGGGGTTTTCCAGAATACGTTTGATTATGCTTTCGAAAAATGCAATTATCAAATATAGATCTTCTGCCTGTACCCATCCACCTTTCATTCTGCGCTTTACTTGAAATTTTGTGTCCGTTGTTGGAAAAAGAGGCTGCTTATAACCCAACAAATGATACGCTGCTTTTACCCCCCCCCCTTATAACCTCATAGATCCTCCTCCCCTGAGTTACAGGACTAAAAGCTGCAACAGCACTGCAAGGCCAAAAACTGAGGCATGAAAAATTTGCTTCAGAACATAATTTTTCAGGGGGTGGGTTGTAACTTCAGGGTTTTCCAGAGTATTTGTCCAGGAGCAAAAAAATCCAGGGTTCTTCAGGGTCTTCCAGGGTTTGTTGGCCACCCTGCTGGGGGAAGTAGGGGCTAGAATGAATGGGTTGATGAAAGCGAGCGAGTGTTGGAAAGTAGAAGTAATTAACATTGCACTGAGCTAGCACTAAATACAATAAATGTTTCGTTACACGGCACCGGAAGTATAAAATCCCAATTATCTAGAGTTTTCACTACAATATACTCTCTTGTTAGCTCCCCGGGAGCTTATTGATTTCGAGCTAACTCAATTTATGAAATACGAGAAAGTTCTCGATAATAAGCTAGTTACTTACTGTTTGACCATAGAGAAGAATATTGAAATATTAAGTGCGTACATCATTAGATGGGAAGTCTCGCAAACATACGGCTCATGACAGAAAAATCAAAATTAAAAAGCTGAGTTAAAGACCGTTGATATACAACGTTTTTATCTGTAGTACGTCAATGCATGACTTTGACATGTTGGGAAGCATTGTTCCAGAAGCGTGCTCAAGCTTAGTTTATTTACTTCTATGAAGCTTACTTACACTTGGTACTATTCAATCACCCTAGTGGGAGTTACAACACTAAAATTTGGTAAGTTGTAGAAAATGTCGTAAAACCCCATGATCTGAAGTGTTTTTGCTCTCACTTTTGTAATTCCGCAGATATTCCCAGTTGTTTGTCGTCAAAATGGACCTCGTGCTAGGCCGCCATTATCAACTTTTCGCAAGACAGAAGTTGTTGTTGCACTGACATCATCACATTAAAAATACACTGAATCACTACCTTTAACTATATAAGTTGGGAATATTGTACCCATTTTTGGGTCCTAAAAGCGGGTCAGAGTTATTGCAAGGGGATGAATACACCAAAGCGGAACTGCAAATATATTTTTGATTATTGTGCATTTACTCATTAGTGGTATTCCTTCATTGGACGAAGTCAACAAAAGAGAAGACAGCTCAATTCATTTAACAGATATTGACAAATACAGCTAGCTGATTCCTAGATTCTTGCAAAGTCTAAAGGATCTGAGGAAAAGTAGCCATCCTCTGTAAACAGAGAATTACTACCTTTCCTCGGATGCTTTAGACTTTGCAAATCACACTACACAAAATCTTAACATTCAGTTTCAAAAAGCAAAGGAAATGACCAAAGCAGAAAAAAGAAAATTTGCAGCTAAAAGATGTCAGAAAAGATTATTTGATTGCTTTCATACTGGAGAAAAACTTGCTCATGGTGTTAGCTCTGAAGTAGAATCATCAGATTATGACTGATACTTTAAACTATTTGACTGGCTCAATTATTTGCAAAATTGTAAAATACAAATAATTTTGGTTTGATACCCCCTCCATTTTTAGCAGTTTGTTTGAAAAAAACCCTCCTTAAAATTGCATTTTTGTTGCATACCCCTCTCAAAAAGTCTCCGCCCCCCCCCACCACCCAAATCTGTTAGCAAAACATTTGGCTATCCATTTTGGTATAGCTGAGAACTTTTTGCCACTAAGTTTTCATGATGAAGGAGCAGAAAGGATCGCACAAAAGAAGGCGTCAAAGCAGAATTTACCAAATGGTGACAAATTATCTAGGGATACTGCACCCCCTACACCCCCCGTAACTTCACCCCATGCACAGTACTTCTCTGTCAAATTTTGTTTTAATTCATGAGCTAGAGCCAGACCCCTCTCTCCAATGGCCCGAATCATTTTAACTATCGGCACAAACTGCAATGTCAAAGCACACACATTAAATACGAAGAACAGAAATGTTCCTGAGAAATGCTAAACGAAGGAAGCAATTTCGAAATAGAATTCGCAGTCTAGAGCAGAACAGGCAGGCTTGTTTCAAAAATTTGCTTCTGAATGACTTGGATTTATTATCACGGTACCTCGCCGGGCATTGCGCATCGCCCGAGAAAAGCTCTCTCTCCTAGAGAGAAAACCCAAATTGTGCATCGAAATTCCTTGAAAGTTTTTATGAAAATTTAATTTCAATATCCTTTATAACCAACCTATTCAACTTCACCTGTCATTTTCTCCGTTTATAAACGGGTTTGGTAGAAAATGCTGAAATTTCTTCACCTACCAAAAAGTGAGAAAACCATTGGACGAAAACAATGGATGAAATCGATAGCAGGAGTTTAGAAATTGGGCATATGCTAAAGAACTTCTATCAAACATGATGACTAGCATACTGTAAGGTTAGGTATATTTTGCTATTGTAGCAAACGGGTGGTGCATTTCTTGCTTCTATAACTATTAAACTTACCACTGCACAGCACAACCAACACTGTCACCCTTAGCAACGATGATGTTGCGCATACCGTCATTACTGATGCTGTAGTGGCTGCAAAAGGAGGATTAAATGCGGATTAGAGTTTATAGTAAATCAAATTCATTCGCTAATGCAGCAAAAAGAGAATAACGGAAATAACTGGATCAAACTTCAACAAAAGGTTCCCTTCGGCGACTCCAAAGGTTTTGCAATTAGGAAATCGTCAGAAGCAAGCGCCTGATTGCTTGTGTTTTCTCTATATTAATATGATCAAGCTTAATTAGGCTCCTTGGGGATACCGCATGCGATCTAACTATGGATCATACGAGAGCTAGTTACTCATATTCATATAATCTGCAGTCTATACATACATACATACATACATACATACATACATACATACATACATACATACATACATACATACATACATACATACATACATACATACATACATACATACATACATATATATATATATATATATATGTAATCATAAAAATCCTCTATGGTGGATTCCTGCTCAGGGTGGCAACTCATACATTACAATGAAGTTCAAGGAGCTTTCAAGGACTATCCTTTTCGTTTTCCACGAGGTTTCTAAGAGAACCTGATCGCTTTTCCATGCCTATCATGTGGTGCGTACTTTATTTTTACAAAAACATGGGATATTTCAATTGAACATGCAGTCACAGGGACGAAATTTCTGGGGGGGCTAGGGGGGCTGAAGCCCCCCCAATAATTTTGATGATACAAAAATTTTTCAATGTAAAATATACTGCGTTTAGAAGGTCAGAGAATTTATAACATCAATAACCTCGTTGTAGATTACTAGGGGGTACTACAGTATATTCACTTCATAGTCTAAACTTTTTCTTTTTAATTTGGCCACACTTAGGCCAGACTTTTTCTATATTGAAGAAATTGTTGTAATAACGACATTGTATTTTTA
>OLMO02000257.1:11543211-11563528 GCA_900291935.2 Cassiopea xamachana | reverse complement strand
CCCCCCCCCAGTGCTATTACACATCATGGTAATGTCAGATGAATGAAAATATCCAAATGAAACTAATCAACACCCAAAGAAGGTGTGCTGTCATTGGCTTATCCTGATCTTTTCTGCATCATTGAAAAATCTCCGCTTGCAATGTTGAAATTTCACTTTTGAAAAATCTGTTTCATAAGAAACAAAACGAAGGCAGCAACTCACGTAATTACAGAACATTCGAGGCTACTGCTCGTGAAATCATCAGCTTTTCTTCACAAGCTCTGAGACAAGGATATTTTCAAGAAGAACCTGCAGCTAGAAAGTACGTGTATCTACTGTTTTGGTTTGTATAGGAAATGCTATCAGAAGACTCTATGAAGCAATTTGCAACAGGCCAAAGGCAGGAATAAAAAGTGCTTCTACATTTGATTCTGTGATACCAAATCTGCATTGCCACAACATCGCCTCCTTGCTGTTGCTGCATTGGCGGAAAATTAGAAGAGAAATCCAAGTTAAGCGAAAATCAGTTGGCAGTACTTGAACGACGAGAAGATTATGAAGCGAAAGTGAGACAATGGGTGCAGAAGAGAGCATGGGTATAGGAGAGGGGCGAATGAGTCTGCTAAGTTTGGTAAAGGAACTTACCATAGCGCAGACACTGCAACATAGAAGTGACTACAGTAAAGCACGAATGGTTTAAGAAATACTAAATTTCAGATAGCCACATATCTTGCTCAGCGCTTCAAATGGAAATGAAGGTTGCTAGACTGCAAAACAATATGTGTGTTGGCCATCACATTCCACTGCCACGGATTCACGGGAGCGTAAATTAATGATTGCGTATGACACTGCGCATGCATTTTACCAGCATTGAATTGAATTCTGTGGCTAAACTAGGAACCACTCAAAAAGTGATCGACACTGAGCATCAGGGTTGCCAGACTTGGGATTTTATCCCAAGATCTTGGGGATTTTTGAGGCTTGTGGGGATTTTCTTGGGATTTAATTTTCCCAATAAAAACCTTAGGATAAATTTTGGGAATTATAGAAAATGTCCCACATACTTATCATTAGAAAACCTTTCATATTTTCGTTTGTGTTGCTTGTTTACAACTTTCTAACTTCCCCACCGCAAAAAAAATGTATGAAACAAGTAGACAGAGCTACCTTTTCCTTGTAGAATGATAACATCTCTATATTCAAAAAAGGGTATTTATGTAAGACTAAGGGTGTGACTCAAAAATTTTCTCAAATGACAACACATCCTTGACTCACATTCTGCTATTTGAGCCTCCATTGCTCTATTTTGTTTGGCCCACACAATTAATAGAATTAATAGCAAAAGTTGACATAGATATATGACGCCATTACAAAAAGTTGAACCTTAGGGATTTCATTTTTGAAACCAATAGAAGTTGGAATTTTTTGAGCCTTGGTTTGGGAATTTACAGAATTTCAATCTGCCAACCCTGCTGCGCATACATTTTACGAGCAGTGAATTGAATTTTGTGGCTTAAGCTAGGAACCATTCACAAAATGATAGAAGGCAATATTTAGATATTTGTATGACAGATTCTTGGTTGAATTTTTCACATGATACCGTAGCCAAACAAGAAAGCATTTTCAGACTACCCCAAAACATGAATGTCATATGGCAATGTTTCTTAGTTTGGGCCGACCATAAATCGCTATAGCTATAGCCAAGGTAACTGGAATCACAACTACTCTTACTCTGGTCAGATGCCAATTCCATCTGGTATATGATCCTGTTAGCTTACCATTGAAAATATACCACTGGATAAAGAGATATTGAAGAAACTGTTAACATACACTTACTAGCCTATCCACTATTGACCTTACTCATGATGATGCTTGCCCTTGCCAACAATGCCAGCTGAATTGTACAATCACAATTAAGGGTATATCATTATAAAATTGATTTCCATAGTACGTCCTGCGTCGATGAAACTGATGGCACTTGTCAGCCTTGTAAAGAATATTACTTGCGTTAAATATTAGCCGCAACCATGGGACCATTGAATCCAAAATTTAATAACGATTAAGTATGACCTGAATAGCGAAACTTGTGTATGAAACATTGGTGATCGAATGAGCGCCTCCCTTGCTGAATGAATAAATTCTGAAAGCCAAGGCCATTAATCTAATTTCGGCAACAAGTGTATTAAAGATTTTACTACGGATGACCCAGTTATGTGCAATGACAGAATTAAGCAAAGCGCCGGACATCAACTCCAATAACATTCTTAATTAAAACCCAGTGCTAGCACAGTTGAACTTCTTCAATTTTTCATGAGTATACACCTTTTATGAGCATATCAAAAGGTTCATCGTTCAAAACGGAAAGTTTTGTGTACATTCATCCGGCATCTTTTTATCTTGCAATTGTTTATTGTGATTGTCATTTTCCATGATAGCGAATTTAAAATGCCACTGTCTCTACTGAAATTTGTAAACAATGTTTAGATTCTGTTGAGCTGATTCTGTTGTGGCAATTTCAGATTCTGACATTTTGAACATCTAATGAAGCCAGCATACAAATTGAAGTAAATAAGAAGTGCATGACATGCCATGTTTCTACAAGGGCAAATCAGGAAAGCACATTGCTCGACAAATTAGGACTGCTGTCTAAGAATATTTAATGAAAGGGTGAGAACAAACTATTGAGTAGAAGGGCCGCAGTGACAAATTCTAAGCTTTAAAGGGTAGCACAAAGGGTGGCCAGTTGTTTCGGTCTATAATGTACCCTGACCTTCGCCTGACCCCCCTGAAAACCACTGGCCCATAGACAGCTTGGATTGGTTTTGGGAGAGGCACAGATGCATAAATGCTATTCAGATTGGGCAACTCCTGTATGTAGTAGATGCTCGCACATTGATTGGAAAAATATGGTAAAATAGTCCATCCACAAATATTATGGTGAAAATGGGGATCGGGGGGATTAACCCAGAAAATGTTATGGTGCCATGCCCTCTTGAATGTCGGAAAACGCCCTTCTGCAGAATAGAATGTAGTTGTTCTCAGCATCAATTTTTATGCTATGATGGAGAAACTGGTCATTCAGCCTAATTCCAGCGACTTTTCAAGATCTAGAACGAAAAAGGAAAAGGCTATGCTGACTTTCCCTTTTTGCTGTCTACTGCATGTAAGCTAAATTGAGGAACAAAAAATGTGGGTAACGTGGAATGCATTCAGGGAGCAAAAGTGCTATTTTCCCAATATGGCCATAATCAACCAATTACATTTGCAAGCAAATCCAGAAATTGAAGCAATTGGTCAGAAGCAATTTTGAAGTCGCTAAAGTGCAAGCTTAGAGCATATCTATATACAATCTCAATGAACTATATGGAGGCACTATGCTTATGCAAAAGTTCCTATTTCGAGGCAATATGCAAGAGTTCCTTTAGGCTTGCAAATATGTTTAAATCTTAACAAAATAGCTCATCCTCGGTAAATGACACAGCTTTACGTGTATAAAATGAATTTCTATAATGATAAATAATCAGAAGAGGAACATAGCGCAAAGCGTGTTTCGCTTCATTAAAGATATTTGCAGGCCGCAAAAAATCCTGGCGGACAGTAGTTTGCCCATCCCTGATCTAGGCTCTGCTTCCAGCGGCCCCAAGGTCAACTGAGTTTGACATTCCTTACCTAATGCAATGCCCCAGAGGGCGTCAAATCCAGGGTTGCCACCTTGGAGCATCGGACACCAAATTCAGCTATTTTGGCTATTTTTTGTGTTCCATAGGTTCGAGAATTTTGCCTTGGTATATTTCTACACTATGGCCTACTTCCTGCATTTGTAAATAACTTGAAATGTTGTCCATTCATTGCTAAATTATACATTTAAAACTAAGCTTCTGTTTCGTGGAGCAGAGAACCTCATGAAAATCAAAGGCTGGCGTCATAAGTCATACTACTTTTGCCTTCTGTTGATATATACAAGCCAGCCTGTGCAGATAATGTGGACGATAATAGTTCCTAAACAGACGCGTAAGTCTAAATGCGCGTGTGCAAGAAACTTTGACGTTATTACTACTAGGGTTTCTGGCAACCAAGAACGCCTGCAGCACGGAGGCAGCGGAGGGCCATCGCCCCTCTGTCCTCCTTCAATGGGGGCGAAGGGGCAAGATTTGCCCTTTTGAGAGAAGACTTTAGGGTATTCTGTCTATACTGTATTTACAACAAACGCTCCCGAGATTGCATTTTCCGGCCATCCGAGAACCCTAATATTGAAAATTTTCCTCTAGGCCCAACCATGGTGGGCCCCATGAAACATCTTTACGTTATACAAGTGCTGTTGTAAGCCCTCGAACCCCACTGTAATATCCAAGAGCCTCATGGTTTATGTAGAGTAGCGGATGCTAGACGTTTAAGTTAACAGATCGCATTAAGTAAGAAGTTAGAAGCCTTAGACTCGCATAGTTTACATGATGAGGTTTTCTCTCAAGAACTAGCACCCACACCCATTTATAAATAGCGAGCGACACATTGATGAAAACTTGAGAATGTATAGCGATTATTGACAGCTGAAGCGACCTAGTGATGGCGTTTTGGGAATACTCATTTCCTAGTTGCCCACATGGGAAGCCAGTCCCATTTCGTTCAGAATTGCTTCATGCGCCCTTGAATAATTCATTATCATGAAAGAGATCTATATATGGTATGACGTCGAAGTAGAATCTCCGGTGCCCTTTGGATAAATTTTGCCCCCGGCCCTTTTCTTGTGCAGACGTCCCTAATGGCAACCCGAAAATAGAGGTTCAGCACTACACAATTTCACAGCTTTCATTGCTTTTGTTTACAAATGGAAGGCAATTCAAATGCTTTAAAGCAAAGATCAGTTGCAAAACATAAAAACATAAGTTTTAACCTTCTGTTGCTAAGACTTACCTAAAAGCGCCTATAATACTAATAGTGTGGCGTCAAGCAAATAATTATTCCAGATCGTCTGTCTCATGGCTCAATGGCATAAACAGGTGCAGAAATCTATCTCATGGATTATTCTTTTATTTAAGTCGTCTTCAGTTTTCCAGTACATGTATAATCAAAGTATGCTGCTCAACTAAGCTGTGCTGAGCAGTAAGCCAATAGAAATCAAGATGACTTACTTTTCCATCATTAGTATCGATGCTCACCAGACCCAAAAAATCAACTATAATGCAATACCCCCATTGTAATATACTCGTTGTAAATGTAGCATTGCAGTCTACAGCGGGAAACATAATCTTCACTTTGAAGGCTATGGAAGTGATGTGCTTTTGTAGTAATGACTTCAAAAGTAATGAGAGTAACATGTATCAAAACGTGAATTATTTATCAATTTCTTTAAAGTTAGAAATAACAAAAATATGACTATATATATATATATATATATATATATATATATATATATATATATATATATATATGTGTGTGTGTGTGTGTGTGTGTGTGTGCATGCATATAAAACCCGTCACAAATTTCCCCAATCTGCAAATGATGCAAGTATTTCTTTTCAGTGATTCTTTTTTACTGTTTTATTTGTTTTAACAGTTTTAACAATTGGCTACTGCAGGTTGTATTGATGAATAGTAACATATAATAGTAACATATTTTTCCTTCATCTTTTCTCGATCCAGTTCGTAGCTGTGCATACCATCGGTAGTGCTCTTGGATAAGAACTATTTAGTTTTATCAGTTGCCCTATCATTGAACGTTAGTGGACAATAACTACATTAGAGTGGCCACTACGCCTGGAACCTCCTGGAATGCAATTCACCTCCTGGAAAACTCTTGGAAGTCAATTTTTTTGAAATACAGTTAGCATTTGATAGCTTATCTACCTATCCAATCCGAATACAACTGTTGCCTTATTCTGTAAGGGGATAATTTTATGTGCTTTTGTCAACCCTCCTTGCACAGCCACCCAACTTTGCAGCTTGGCGTTTTCTACTCCTCGTTCAATTGAAATAGCTCATTTTGTTTGTAAAAACTGATTATGCAACACGTAAGTAGCATGAAAAAGTGATGAAGTTCTTCTAGAAAACTCTCGAAAAGTGCCTTGGGAAGTCCTGGGAAACTCCTGGAATTTCATTACAAAATTTGAGTGTCCACCCTGTAAATTGTGATCAGATGAAAGAATACATTATAATATCTGATTTGATGGGATCAATATAATTAAACAAGCCAGTGCATGAAGCTTTCGATTCGCCTTCTACGTAAGTCTTCCATACGTTTTTGAAACTAAATTTCTTGTTGAAAGTTACTCCCAGTGAGTCCCAGTGTTATTTTGTAGTCACTTGCCGTAATCTTTTAGCCTCTATGATTTATCTGCAAATAGGCTACCATTGGGTTGTCTTTTTCCTCATTTAATTTCACGAGATTATAACAAAACTAGCCCAGGAATGCTTAGATAAGTGGAGAAAATGCATATTTATGTAGCTTCTCTGCCCGGTTAATTCCTTCGTGCAAAATGGTTGGAGAACAATAACGATAAAAATATCAAACAACAACAACAACAAATTCACCTTTTGTAAAAACTAAAAAACTAACAAGATAAATCCTAGAAATTACCAGGCGTGTCGTGGAAGGGGAGCTCAGGAAGGAATCAACCCCCTTTTATTGAACATTTTCTAGGCTGGATAAGCTCTTAACAATGCATTTACCAACCAAGGGTAAACAAGATACCCTGCCAATAGAAAAGAATGTTACAACCCTATTATGACTTCGACCAATGTCTAATAACATAAATCCTCAAACAAGCCCCTGGTGACTTATTTGTAAAAGTGAATTTTTGGGTGGAGATTAATTCGAGGGGGACTTATTTCAAAGTGTGGCATTTTCCTCAAAGGGTGACAGGAAAAACCACATAGTTTTGTCTATCAACTAAACTAAAAAATCACAACAAAGCTATTTCGGAAACGAAAGTTAATAGTCTATAACGATTTTTTTCTTTATCATCACGTAAGTTATGTTTTTTCTGCTTTTTTTCTCCAGTGAAGGGAAGTAATGCTGTATAGATATTGTTCGGCAACTATGCTTCCTTCAAATAAGACCCCATGGGGCATATTGGAGGGGGCGCTTATTTGCAAGTATGAGCTTCTAGGTGGGGGCTTTATAGAAGGGGGAGCTTATTCGGTGATTTACTGTACTTTCAAATCCACAGCAATGACAAGTAAATCATTACCATTAGGGACTGTTCAATAATTATATCACGCCAAGGGGGGAGTAGTTCTACACAATTTTTGCTATTCTCACTGACAGTGAATTGGGGTGGGGGAGGGTGGGTGGTATTTGAGTCAAGTCGGCGGTGTCACGGTAAAAATATTTTTATTGAGAAGTTTTGCATAATGAAGGAGCGCCGAAACTCAGAGCACAGCCTAAATGAACAAGGTTTTCGAAAGAAAGCATGTTTTCTAGTTTTTATTTATCCCCATCCCATCTTACTTTGTAATCTTACATGGGAGATTTCAGATGGATCATGTAATTTTGAGGACTTTTTAGTGGCTTAGTGCAAAATTCAAATTTTTATATCTTGCATAACGAAGAATGAGATTTCCTTTCTTCTTCCCTTAAACCTTTCACTACTTCAAAATGCAGTTTTGAACTGAGGCTGTTGTGCATCGGGGGTGTCTGTTCCAAGCGTGATTGGGCGTGATGATGGGGTATGGCAATTTTGTCGTAACGCAAAAAATGGGCGTGATCAAAGGCGTGGTCCATATATTTTCCACAACATAGCCCCCCTTTTTCAGTTTTAGGACGGCACAACTGGACGCTACTCTCTGGTGCCCAATAGATGGGGGATAAGAATAAGCAGGGGGTTGGAAACAAGACAGCTGCAATAAATTGGTGTCAGAACAAGCGGGTGACTGAAAAATGCTTAGAAATCAAAGATAGGGCTACTATGAAACGATCTATACCCATAAACCTCTATGCGCGTCAATGCCTTTGAAACAGTGAGAAGCACAAGCCCATAAATCAGGCGTCAATGCACGTCAATGCCTTTGAAACAGTGAGAAGCACAAGCCCATAAATCAGGCGTCAATGCGCGTCAATGCCTTTGAAACAGTGCGAAACACAAAAATTTCCGGATAGAAAGATTTTGTTTCAAGCATGCATTTCGAAACTATATACTGTATAAAAAATAGTAGACGGGAACCCCAATTAGAGCGGGGGTGAGAACAATATTGACAAAATAGTAAGCATGGGCTGTTCATTGTGCACCAAAGAGTAAGTCATTATTGGTGAAGGATAGCTGTTGTAAATTGCATCATTCCAGCTTTCTGGGTAAAGAGTCACCTGTTTTCTTTGAATAAAATTACAATTAATGCTGTGAATAAGATCCAATGAGTCAAGACAACTAAAAGCCACATAAATTGCTGAAGTACTTCTCGGTACTTTTTTCATTGATAGACGAGATCTGTTCATGCCGACATCCCGTATTAACGAGATTTTCTGTTAAAAATTCACCGCTTTGTGACGGCAGCTTGTTTTGTCGCAGCAAGGCCTCCCCATCGGCGTTTACTTGAAAAAGAATCGATGGGTTATGTCAGAGCCGCGATTCCTCCTAACAGAAAATACAGGTCACCTGTCATGTACTTGCAGTAAACGGGCACAAAGTCAGAATGGGATAAAAAACTCACCCTTGAAGCATGTTCATATGAGGTCAGCTAGCCCATTTAGGTGAGATCTCGTTCATATACGTGGTGGGCCAGCCCATTGAGATAAGATCCCATTTGATCATTGGTAGGATCTCACTTAGGTGTGATAACTAACCTTCATATGAACAAAATCCAGTGGCTATTTAACAATAGTCTTCAGCAACAAGAATGGCATTTATATTTTCGAATGTAAGACATGCAAGTAACTGGAGGACATGCCCTAGGAGGGAGCAAAACCTACCAGTGCAAGCGCTTTGGAGGGGGCAAAAGCCTTACTTTTCTATGTAAATCTTCAGGTTAGTGACCCTTTTGTGGGGAACCATGCAAAATTTTGGGGGCACCGTCCTCCGTGCCCCCTGCAGGTACGTGCCTGATGTAAGAATGAGGTAATATCGGAGCTCTAAGGCCTTTGATAAAATTTCTCACCACAAAAAATTGCCTACATTACGTAGCAAGGGCATATGAAGAAAATACAATCTTTGGATTTAAGTTGCAGAACTCAAGGAGCAGTAATGGATGGAGAAATATCGTCTCATTGTAATTTGCTCTCGGGTGTCCGCCAAGGATCGAATTTTGGTCCTATGCTATTCTTAATTTTGATAGGGGCCATATATATATATATACGCATAACGACGTCAAAGAATGGGGTTCAATGAATTTAAGGCCATTCCAGAAGCGGTAGAGGGGAAAGGGTCTCTGAAAACTGAGACTTCCCTGTTTTATATCCATTTTTTGTTTTTAAAAGCGTTTTAAAACAGAATGTAAATAGAAGCATAACATTCCAGCGACTCTTCCATGATGAGAGCGTTCAAAACATCAGTTTCTACTCACTCAACTGAAACAAATCCTAATTTTCTTAAATGCTACATAATAACGTATTTGAGGAGATTAAGGACTGCAGACATACTGAAATTGATAATAATGTTATATACCTACCAAAGTATGTTCTTTTTGACAGACCACACGTCTCAATTCGTCGTTTTGCTTGTATTTTGCTGGGGGAAGGGGAAAAACAATTTAGATGTCGTAGGGATGGGGGTCTGCGGATTGAAAACTATGATAAACAAGGGGAGGGAGGCCAAAAATTGCAAAAAATTTTGCTTAGAAGGCATAAATAATATGGCACCAGAAATGAAATATTGATGCTAACGAAGTTTCTTCAGAGAAGATACTAACGACGACTCGGCAGCATAGAAACGTGCGTTAACAAACGGTCTAGCAAATGCCATTCTCTGAAAATTACTTTCAGAAGAATATCATTCCATATGCATATCATATTTCTGAAGTACCAAGTTAAAGCTCTAATCATATGCATACTTTGGGACTTATACCTGCAGGGAGCTGCACTTGAATAAGATAGTTGATATATTTATAGGGAAGGCAATTAAATCTCCTGGTTAAATAAGCAGAAACTTTTCTCCCTCTCCTGTCCGTCCATGTCTGATTTTTGCCTAGCAACCCCCCTCAAGTAAAATGCCTTCATTTCTAAGAAAAAGATTAAAAAGCTGCATGAAATATAAAGAAATAGAAGTTTTTCGCAAAAGAAATGTACAATGTATTTATTTCCTTTTCTCTTTACGTTTCAATCTTTAACAAAAGAGGGATGATAGCAAAATTACATGTGCCCCATACTCTCTTACAAAACACTTTTCTGAAAAGGATGTTCACTTATAGCTAATCAACCCCTCCCATTGTCAGATGTTTTCCACATCGCTACTAACCCTTCCCTCCTCCAAGATGCCGAAGATTACCGTCATATATCAAGTGCGACACTTACTACATAACTTTAAATAGGGCTCACTTGACTCACCTAGATTACTACACGTTATTTTTGCAAGAAAACTATCATGTTGCATGAGCCTCAATTTTCTTAACTTTTCCCGAAATTGAGCCTGAAATAAACTGGCTAAAATGGGTTACACTTTTGTTATCACTATTATGTACTTGAATTTGAATTCTACCTTTAATGTTTTGAATGCAATAACAATAAAGTATTAATTTTTGGCCAATAAAACACTAAGTTTTAGAATTCGAGTCTCATGATTTTCTTAAGTTTTTTTTTAAAGTTTTGACCATTCGAGCCTCATCTTGTTATAAACATTTTTCTTATAAAAAAACGTGTATTCCCACTGAAATATATTCACAAAATGTTTACAAATGAAGTTGCTTTGGATGCAACTCTTATCCTACGAACCTACTCTAGTTTTAATGAACTCAAACTCATTCACGATAGGCACGTACCTGCATGGGGGCACAAAGGGGCTTTAGCACCCCGAGGTCAAAATTCTTGCATAGTTCCCCCCTAACAGAACTATTAACCTGGAGATTAGCATAGCAAAATAAGGATTATGCCCCTCTAAAGTGATTGTACAAGCAGGTTTTACCCCTCCAGGACTTTTCCTTCCGTTTCGTACTTGATTCCCGATCATTCCCGCATGGAATAGCCTGTCAGACGCCATTGCAAAACAAAAGAATATACGTTGTTAGATTTTCTTTATTTCAGTATAGAATACCTGTCAGACGCTATTGAAAAGTCGACAAGTTCTGAGTCTTTCTACTGTCTAAATCGAAATCTCCTCGGCATACTCAAACGCTGTAGTTGAATAAGCAAATGAAATAAAATGTAATCAGACATTTGTACCGACCCAAATGGATTGTTAAAAGTCCTTTGTAATGATAATGATTGTGATAATGATGACAATGATGATGATGCTGATGGTGATGATGGTGATAATGATGGAAATGATGATGACCACGATGAATGATGTCTAATACACTTATAATACGGTATAAGCGCTGACTGCTATTGATTACGATAAAATAAGAAATTGAGTTGGGGCACAACAATAGTTACTAAAGAAATATTCAAAGTGTTTGAAATTTGAGATGAAATGAAGCAAAGTACTGAGTTTAGCTACTGGTCAGAACCTATAACATTGTAAAAGCATCATGAATATTGCCAAGATTACTTTACAATTGTAGTTATGCAGTGCAAACAATAGCCAGCGGCGACGAAGCCATCAATTGGAGGGGGATAGGAATGACGAGAGGCGGGAGGCATAGTTGCCCAAAAGCAAAAGAGCGTGACTTATAAATGATCAAAAGGGCTTATCATACCTAAAAATCATTACATATATGGCATATGGTTCCAGGGCAGAGTTGCCGTCCTAAAATGTAGCAAGGGAGCCTTGTTTTAGGACTAAGATAGGTAACTCCTTTAGCCACACCTATTTTCGCACTTATGACAAAAATATGCTTTTCACTGCTATGTATGCGCCGTTGATAAATGTATAGTTAAGACTTTATCCAACCTAACATATGTTCGACAGAGGTGGGGGCTCGTGTAAAAGACCTTACTTTTAGAAAAACTGTAATTTTAGCTACGAAATGAGTGACGCCAATTTTAACCCCTCATCTACCTTGTAGAACAGACACTGACTTTTCAATTAGAAGTTTTGTAGAAGTTAGAGTAGAAAGAACAAATTGAAGTAACGAGTTTGATTTTTTGAATGTGAAAGACTTGTGCAAAATTTTTCATCACTGGGCGATCGCCATAAAATGACAAACCCTAAAAGGATTGTTTTGCAAATGCAAAATACAGTGCCTCTCTTCATCAAAGCTTTTCTATTAAAGCGTAAATAGAAAATGAGAGACTTGAACCTGTGGAGTGTATCACTTGCAACAATTTGGGGGGGATTTTTGTCATTTTCTGTAATTTTCTTTTGATTTTCCTTACTTACCATAATTTTGTGATCGAATTTTGCCATTTTGATGTACGAGATATTCCCTAGTGACTTTCTCTCGGGTGAGGCAAGTACTAGCTTCTATTCAAACCAAAAGATTGCAAAGTTTCTTCACAAACATCAAAAAGCTATAAGACGGAAAGCACGATAAAGGGCTTTCAAATGACCAGCGATCATCCGTATGTAATAGCTTCCATTGTTCTTTCGTTACATCTGCTCATATCTACAATGCTTAACAGAAAAATCTGCCCTATCATTGATTTCAAAGTATCCCTTTAACTAACCATCAATATTCCAGCTTTTGTGGTTTTAAGAGGAATATTCTATACCTTTCGCATCCTGAATAACTCGACACAGTCTCACTGACTAGAATCTCCTTTACTAAAGAAATATAACAAGGCAAATAAAAGCGCTTGCGAAGCAATATTCTTTATGCCACCTAACATTTCTCTATTTTCGTTATCCGTTGAATAACTTTTAAATACTCTTTCTACTAATTATGTTTACTAAAGGCTTGCAGCTAGCAAGATATCATTAGCCCTGGTGAAGAACAAATGAATTAAAGCTAGCAAAAGGATTTGCGATGAATTCAAATTGATGTTAAGTGCTAAGGCAAATATGATATTTTATCAGCCTTTTCTTTGAGGAATGAGTCTTGCTTGCGTAAATATTCCTGAATGTCTTTGAAGTCGCAAAATTGTGTGGTGTTGCATTTCATAGCTGAACCAAGTAGCGATGCTCTTGTGTGATATTCAAGTTTGAAATTCCCGTCCTGAAGAGCTATGAGTACCTGTTTTTTTTCAGTGCATTAGCACGGGAGAGCAGCAACTTAGCATATTTATACTTAAAAACGCCAAAAGAAATATGGAAAAACATGCAGCAACAAAAACATTGTTCACTATACCTCCTTGCAATCAGAAATATTGTTTATCTGGATTTATGTACATGCTAACGTACCCTTTACAGTGCTTCTGTCTTCTCAACGTTTGATTTATTTACTTGGTTAGAGACCTGTCTCTTAAGCGCTCGAGGCCATCTGCGCTTCACCTTAATCTGCATACATTCTAGAAGCATGTGCGTTTGCGCTGATTTCTTCGCAACAGCTATAGCAGCCGACAATCCATAGCCATGGACACACATTACTTAGCAAAAACGTCATTGAGAATGAAAAACCCTCGTACAACCTAAAAGCGTATTGTCTGAAGTGCGGCTCTTCAGATCTTGACTGCAGCCGTTTAGCTCTTAAATGAAATCGCTGCTTAATTGCTATAGGAAGTTGCAGGTACTAAATGTAAATATGATCTATGATATATAAAAGAAAAATTTGACTGAATATATTTTGCTTTCTATTCTCTAACTACCTTTTGATGGAATGAAAAGCTACATTTAACGCAATGAACAACATTCACTAGACACCACAATATTAAGGTAGTATATTCTTTACGATCTGTACAAAGACATTTTCTTCTAGCCTAGAAATATCACGCCTCATGTCTCTAGGAAACATTTCCAAAGTGATCTTCTCTTGATAATTTTCCTGCATTCAATCGCGGAGTTATCATTTAGCTAAAAATAGTTGTCTACAAACAATCAAGACAAGGGTAACGGACACTGCAATCAATCGGCATCATATCGCAAGTTTGCTTTTTGTAGAGAATTTAAAATCTTGCAGACGCAAATATTCAAAGTCTTTCTGGCCATTCATTTTCAAAATTCAAAAGCTTTTCGTATGTTTTTCAGAAGTACCTCTAAAAATTCAGGTTTTCTAGAAGTGTATGTCAACAATATCTTGATGTTGAAAATAGTCATGGAGACCTTATTAAAAATACTCTAAATTTCGCAAGTCAACTTGTGCATCAACTTCCTTATCAGGCATTCATTCAGTAGCCACAGAAGCAGCTAAACAATGATCGCTATCCAAAACTATTTGCATAAAGACCTTCGTATGGAGAAAATCACAACGTTTCCACACTATTCCACCAATAACAGGCTGCTATCTGACAAATTTCTAAAGGTAGCTGTTTGTTTAACAATGCTGACAACCAATGAAATGTCCGGAACTCAAGTCCTATCTCTAAGCCAGACCGTCATTGTAACTCTCATTTTACATCATGTATCCAATAGCAATATTTATAACAAAAAGACGTCATGCAATGCTCTAATTCAAAAATGACGTCTATCTGATATAAATATTGCTACTGGATACATGATGTAAAGTGTGAGCTACAATGACGGGATGACTCATGGTTCATACACATTCCGCCTAATATTTTTCCTAACTTTTCGTGGTTTGTTGAAAAAGTAGACGTTTCTCCTGATTATGTATCAGAAACATAATATATTTTTCCTGACCAACCAGTGCTACCAATGGTGCGGCCCACCCATTTTTAAATCTAAACATACCAGTGATTTCAATGCTGCACATGATTAGTATCTTGTAAGCAAAAAAGCTGACTTCTTTGTTTCGACACGAGTATGTAGTGTTTAGAGTTGTTTATTGGGTACCAAAGAAATCATTGACATGGACAATGAAAATTCCTGACTTTTACCTGACTTTCTTCAAGTTTCAATGAGAATAAATGACTGTCCTTAAAAACGCAGTTTTTCCTGATTTTTCCTGGCTTATGAACCCTGCGACTTAGAGCCCATTTACACGATAACTGATTCAAATGAATCCAATATCTTTTCGTACCGCACTGGCCTTCCATCTATACCAAGGCGAAGATGAATCCGATATAAAACTAATACTTTATGAATGCGTAACAGAATTGATACAGTGTCGTCTAGACACTCGAATCCGAAATGATTTCAAAATGGATCGATAATGAGTGTATGTACCACTATTTCTCAATAGCAGGAATGGCCTCAGAGTTGATCTGGTATGAGATGACATCGAATTCAGGTGTCTACACGGTACCGTATTCAATCGGCATCGTATTCTAAAGCGCCTTTAATTATATTTGTTTCATCAATTTCATCGTTTAGATTGAAGGCCACAACGTACGGAAACGTAACGGGTTAACCTGTATCCGACATCTTCCAAAACATGGCAATACGACAAACGACTATTCAAAATGAATACGAGAGGAAAACAACTTGCATCAAACCTTTAAAGGAGATCAGCAAACTGCGACAACGCTATTAAGCGGACGTCCAAATATTTGTTGATTCCTAAAGGGAGACAGTATGTAAAAACTTACTGGATTCTTCAAACAGTACGAGCAATGTTGATGATAATGTTGGTGATGGTGATGGTGATGGTGATGATGAATGATGCGGATGATGATGATGATGCGGATGATGATGATGATGCGGATGATGCGGATGATGATGATGCGGATGATGATGATGCGGATGATGATGATGATGCGGATGATGATGATGAAGCGGATGATGATGATGATGCGGATGATGATGATGATGCGGATGATGATGATGATGCAGGTGAGGATACTGATGATGGAAAGCGAGAAAGAAGATAACGATGATGATGTACTCAATGGCTCATGCTATAGCTCTGCATAGTAGCTGGTGGACAAACAGAGTAGAAAAGTATGACCGACTCAATCATCTCCTCTACGAAACTGGCAGGTGATCAACTGACCCACAGAGGTCAGTCCTAGGCCCAATTAGGAACGTAATGGGAGGCAGAAGGAGATGATGATGACGACGATGAATGACGATTACAACGTTATCCTGGTGATAATTATGAACATTTATAAGTAAACATTTTCTGCAGAAGCCAATTATACTTCTAGTCAAAAAACAGGTTTCTGATTCATGAGCTTTTAGCTCCTCCGTGATCATGAAATACCTCTCCTCTGAATCCGACTGAAACCATCGCAATGTTGGTATACACTACTTTATGACAAAGCATTACTAACCTAACAGCCAGGGCTTTGTGGCTGTCTCACTTTCTCACTTTGATAAGTTCCATGCCAGACTCAAACTCTACTAATAGCTCTAATAACACAATGGCTTGTTAGAGGGCAATTAAAATGTCCGGTCTTACAATCTCGCTTGTTATAATGCATGGAGAAGCAAAAGATATGAGTCAACATGCACACTTTTGCAGAGTTTATCAACATCCATTTTTACGATCATTTCAAGTATTAACTCATGCCTCTACAATGAGAGCCAAAGTACAGTCAGCAACATGACCATTTGACTTTGTGACAAACTACACACCATTCACTTGCAGAGTAGCCCTAATGGGCGAATTGCCATGTCAAGTGCTATTTAAAATCTTTATCGTTAAATTGACTGCATACATTATTTTTTGGAAAAAAATTTCTCTATTACCCATAACACATTTGTGTTTGTCAAAGTTGATTCCTAGGAATATCAAGCAATTAGTCTGTAGGTAGTGAGAATTTTCCACTTTCTCCGTTAGATTACTTCGCATCGACAAAGAAGGCATCATGTTTCATAGATTTGAAATATTTCATCAATATAAATCTTTCAAACATCCAAACTACATACTCCTACAAGAAATGGCTTTAAAAAAAGTAAATCTCGAATGTTCATGAATTTGATAAACTTCAATACTGGATTCTTGACAGCCTGGTCGATGGCTGTTCACATGTCATGTTGCTGATTACCTGTCAATCTGAGAAAATTGATGGGCTAAAATGCATGCAAATGTCAATTGTCCATGAATATGTGTTATTTTTCGTGTTATTTTACGTGGTATTTTGGCTCTTCTATTACAATTTGCTGTCTAATAGCTCATTTGTTGCTTAGATTTTGCATGGGGGGCTTCGAGAGGAGCATCTATTCGATGGGGGCATCAAAACCTTTTCTTGAAGTTGGTTTCATTCCAGTTAAAGTTTTTCTACTAACCAACTATTTATTGATACTACAAATACGAACATTAGGAAGTTTTTAAAGAGTATACAATTTGACACTGATTAATGACTGAATATTTTCCATAACTCTATCTAGCACGATGAAGTAGGTTTATACAATCCAGAGAAGGTGACAAATAGAGGATAATAAATATTGTATTACTAAATAAATACCTCATGACTAACGGGGCGTTTCTATGGTCCTATCGATTGGCATGCTAAATTTTGCTACCTTAGTCCTAGGAGTGTCAATCTATAGCAGCGTCTCTTAAACAGTGGGTGCGTTCCCCATGGGGGACGTGATGTGGTGCTAGGTGTCTGCGAATATATTCCAAGCGTGTATTTTGTTGTAAGACCCCATAGTGAGTAATTAACCGTTTCTATATAGCTATACACACATGGAATATGACCAATTTGTAACTGAGGATAATTGATGAATCAGTCGAAACATGTCTTACAAAATTAAATCTCGGTCGTTTTATTACTCAAATATATATATATATATATATATATATATATATATATATATATATATATATATATATATATATATATAGATACATAGATATACATATATATATATATTATTAATATACTATATGAATTATATATAATATATATTATATATATAGTATATATTTTAGATATATATATATATATTATTAATATATTATATATATATATATATGTATATAATATATAGTTATATATGATGATACTAAACACTTGGACAAACACCTCTCCCCGTGCAACTGATACAGTCTAATCTTCGAAAACCCTTCCATGTGATTCTTGCTGGAACGCGTCAGGGTTGAAATTTCCTTCACGGTATTGACCGTTTGTAAATCCATATATGATTTTTCTGCACAATAGTTGGTCTAAATGATAACATTTATAAGAATTGCGTGGAAGGTTGGAAATCCACTGACACTGGCAGCTGCTTTATCAAAAAGCCATCGGTGTTTACCATAGAGATTCTTGCAATGAGATGCTTATCAAAGAACCGTTGCAAGAGAACTGTTATGCACTTTTTAATTCGGCCATAAATGCCCAATAGAATAGAATTCGACCAAAGATAAGAGTTCATTAGCTGCTAAAATGCCCGATAAGCTTTGTTCAATTCAAATCATGTTATTAAAGGTAAATGTGTTCATCTTGAAGCTGTGGATGCACAACTAGCCTAGAAAATCGAGGCTGTCATGTGATAAGAGAATAGGCCTACAAAGAAGAATGTAGTTGCAAGCTCATTAACGATGCACTCCTTTTTATAATATAGTCTATCAGAGTATTATGCCTGGAAATCGCTGAAATTTAAATATTATTTACAGTATGAATAATGTATGGTTCAACTTTTAAGAAGACTTTTCACATTCACAATTTAATCTAAAGGTCAATTCACACTGGACGGGACGGGACGCAACGCAACGCGTCGCATTATGACGCTGATCAAATATCGTTCGTAGGAATTTCTGCTATGCGTACGCATCGCATTTTTTCATGGTTGCGTCATGATGCGTCAGACGCGAAGCTCTGCTTCAGGACAATAGACAAGGTTTCCGAAGTTGGACAGATATAATGACAGCTAAATTCGTCAACAAAGAACAACTTATCGAATCAGTGAGAAAACTGCCTTGACTTTATGACACTAGTAGGAAAGAAAAAAATGAGATGCTCACTTTTCTAACAACAATGGCCTAACCAAGCTTACCAAGTCATCAAACGTGGAAGGCACTGTTTGAAGATAATTGATACGCATAGTGTAATCTTCCAATTCATTTCATAGATTAAATTGTGATGATGACCTTGACGTCGTTGTTTCCAAACTTCTAGAATCTAAAACCATCGCTTTTTCTTTGCTTTTGCAATACAATTAAGGCTATTACAGGCCTCCCACGCCTCTTATATGTAAATTTATTTAGGACTTTAGGACAAATACACTCAAAATTTGGGACATTTAGGACAAATTTTGATGCCATTTTTAGGACAAATTAGGATTTTTGCCTAAAAAATTAGGACATTTTAGGCCATATTTTAGATTCCGAAGTCATTAATGACGTGTGTATTGCTTCGAACATCAAACACGGTTTAGAAATTCAATAGTATGTCTTTACAGAATATTTAGTATAAAAAAGTATAATAACCAAACCAAAGCGCAAATTCAAAGTAAAAATTCCAAAGTGGAGTGTAAGGCTTTTATACTTTTCAGACAAAAAATCAAACAAAAATGCAACACACTTTACGTAAAAATTAGCTATAAGGTAACTCATTTTTTGCCATCATTTTGTAATTCCTTCAACCTCTTCTTCAGAACGGCTTCTTCAGATAAGAGTTCAGCACGACGTTTAATCCCCATTTCGATTTTGCTTTGTGCTCTTTGCAGGTCTTTTTTGGAACTTTGCTTTTTGGACAGAAGTTCTTTGAAGTCTCTGTTACCCTCTTCAACGCTTTCGTCAGCAATACTTATTCCGTTTTCAATTTGTGATAGAGAACTTCTTACGCTTTCTACTTCCTTGACATTCTTTTGCTTAGTTTCCAGCTCTTTTTCTTGATCCTTTTTCTTCTTTTCTTCTTCTCTCTTTCTTGCTGTTTCTTTTTCTAAAAGCTGGCGCTTCACTTCTAAATCGGCTTGGTATCGTTGTCTTGATGCTTTGACATTCTTGATCATTTCCTTTGTGATGGGGAAGTCAAGAAGAGACGGATACCGCAAGATAGCATCTTTCACAACCCTTATTGCCTCAATAGTGTCCTCTTTTAGGGAATGTCCATGGATATCCAGCATATGCTTATTTATGGAAAATCCACTTTCTGGGGCACTATTTCCGTGGGACATCGACAAAATGCATTTCAATATAGCAGCAAGGACAGGGAATTTAACAGTAAGGCTGGAGTCTCTAAGTCCTCCGAGATGAAGCACAGCTTTTTCGACGTCAAATTTGTCCTCTTCAGGTGAGGTGTTTTCTAGTCCTGCAACCGAAAATGCGCTTTGCCAGTAAGAAGTTTGCTTTCGCCCTGAAGTGGTTGCGGTAGTATAACAATAATGCTCTTCTTTGATTTCTTCGGTTTGGTAAAGTCTCCACTCAGATCT
>OLMO02000257.1:11516014-11543111 GCA_900291935.2 Cassiopea xamachana | reverse complement strand
AGTTTGAATCAACACACTTCAAGGCTTGAATAGTTTCGGCTCTGATTACTTGCTCTTCCAATGTCAAACTTGATGGTGGTTCATTCGTAATCATAGCATTTTCCTGTGTTGACTTAACAAAAGTTCGCTGACTTCTCTGACTTTTCAACTGTTTCAAATGAAATGTACCTTGCCCATGGATCTCCACTTGGGACTTTCCACCACCATCGATGCGAAAGCTTTTGCTACACACAGTGCAGAAAGCTTTTGAAGGATCACCACTAGTACTTCTCAACCACTTTAAGTCTGTTTCCCATATACTGTTATATGTAGTTTTTCTCTTTCCCATTTTTGCTACACTAAAATAAACAGAGATTGAGATTTCACTTCAGGCCGCGTCTTCGATGCACCCCGGTGCACGTTTCTTTATTTTCGCTCGCTATCCGAGGATAGAATAGAAAATAAAAGCACTTATTATGTAGATTAAAGGCTTGCGAATTTAATGGTGCATTGCACTTTTTTGCTGAAGAATGATAAATGCAAAAAAATATCGATATTTACCTTTAACGTCGTCCTTTCATGTCCTAACTTCCACCGATATAAACGTGCACATATCAAAATGATCCTTGGTGTTCCATCTACCTCGTTTCTGCATCCATTTGAATGAGGCTATCGCAAGAGCGCGCGAAATCCTGTTTCAAAAGACGCAATGGAGCTTGCAAAATTAGCAAATTTGACAGAAAAGTGCATGGCCTAGCGGAAAGAAATAAAAAGCCAGTTTTCTGGGGCTACAGCGCTCCTACAGTTACAGATGATATGTAGTGACGTAGAAGGCATTGCTTTTCAAAAGATTCAGCTTTAAAATATTCAAAACAACGATTAAAAGTGAGATGTAGAAGCAACGATCCGATCAATGCAAAGAAAATCGCTTGTCGTGCGGTCATGATCACGTGATTGACCAAGCCACTTATAGTACTTATTGTAAACAATTGACTAAGAGTGTGAATGAGAAAAAAACTAAATTTTCAAAAATGCCACAACTCCTAAAAGTGAAAAATTAGGACATTTAGGACATTTTGCCCTATTTTAGGACAATTTAGGACAAAAATATATAATTCTGAAAATTTAGGACATTTAGGACATTTAGGACGATGTGGGAGGCCTGCTATTACCTGAGTTTGTAAAGCGAGACCGAGAAGCATGTCTTGCTGTTGTAACGCTATTCTAACTAAAAATATCAGGCAACGCTTTACCAGTGTCAAGTGAAAGGAAAGCATATGGCGCGACGCGCCGCATCGCGATGTACCTCGACGCACCGTGACGCGTGCAGTGTGAATTGACCTTAAATCCTCGAATATTTGCAAAAACGAATTTTTGGATGGGGGTTTATCGAGGGGATGGATCATTCGAGGGAGGGGCGCATTTCAAAGTTTGTCATTTTCCTCAAGGTTGACATAAAAACATAATTTTCTCACTAAACTAAACTAAACAGTTACAAAAAGGCTATTTCGTACACGAAATTTATCTGCTAATAACGATTTTTTCGTTATCATCATGAAAGTTGTGTTTCCTTTTGCTTCTTCGTCTCCATTCAAAGGAGGTAATATTGTATAGCTATTGTCCTGTGGGGGCTTTCATGAAATAAGATATTACTTTCAATTATCCTTCCCTCAAATAAAACCCCATGATGGCTTATTGGAGGTAGGGTTTATTTGCAAAAATGATTTTTTTAGGTAGGGGCTTATACGAAGGGGAATTTTACTCGTAGCTGTGGGTTTATTCGAGGGATTACGGTATATAGTATTTATGTCCTCTATGCTTTACAGCTGTCAAGGACTTCTTTATATTCAAAAACTGCAGTGGAGACATCCTTAGGATCACAGCAGAAGTGGAGTATGTAATCTACCCTGTACATGGCGAGACAATTTTCGGAAATACTTTTCGTCCTTCGTCCGTCGTCTATCGTCATTGAACAGTAGAAATGAATAGTGTCATTATTTCCAATATGCCTATAGTATCCTAAACGAAAACCCTTGAAACTTCTAAATACATTAAAACGCATGCTTATATTAAGGAAAATTTGGTGAAAAGATCAAATTCATAAGAAAGATAAGATGCTAGACTTAATTCAGAAATTAAGTCTAGTATCTTATACTAAGTAGTGGGTGGCAATGAGTTCTACAGTTGAGAAGTTCTGGGAATGAAAGATGATTTGTGAGATAGAGTTCGTGGATTAGGTAGTGTAACTTGGAAAGAGTGTGAATAGGTAGAGCTTCTGGTGGTTCGAACACGCCTCACTGGATCAGGAATAATATTCATGATTTCCTGAGAGCAATGTCCGTGAAAATAGCGGTAGAAAATGGAAAGATCTGCAACAAGACGACGATGGGAGAGAGACTGTAGAGAATTAGTGAGGTTTGGATTGTTGATGAGACGGATAGCATTAGACTGGACTCTGTCAAGAAGATGGAGAGAAGATTTAGGAGCACCACCCTAGACATGAGAGCAATACTCCAGAGAAGGACGAATCTGGGATTTGTATATAGTTAGTAGCTGAGAAGGTGAGAAATAGCCACGGGCTCTAGAAAGAAAACCAAATTTCTGAGATGCATGCTTTGCTATGGAATTGATATGGGGTTTCCAAGTGAGATTAGATGAAATAGAAAGACCAAGTTGCGTGATTGAAGACCAAGCTCCTTTAGATTGCAAGAAAGCCCCCTTTTTGAGTATATGAGAACGAGAGAAGGGTGGGGTGGAAGAGAGCAGTGAGAGAAGAAAGGAAGCAGGAGGGGAGGGAGATCCAGGGTCCGTACAAACTACCCTAAGCATATTTTCAAAACCTATCAAAAAATTTTCCAAAGCCAAACTACCAAATTTACAAAACAATGAAAAACATTTCCATTTGCATTTTGAAGCCCCATCGAAATAGAACAAGCGTTATTTTCAATGCTATATTTTATGATTTTTGGGAGATTATGTGTACTATCATAAATAGTAAAATTAACGAACATAACATATACCGTGCTTTGTATGGGACAAAGTTATATCCATTTTAGAATATTCTAGAATTTTTCCAAACAAATATCCAAAACATTTTCATAGCCATTTTGAAAAACTTCTCTTTTCGAAGATTTTCCAGGTCCTGGAAAAGGGCATTATCAATTTCCATAACTTTCCAAAACTTTCCAAAACCCGTATGAGCGCTGGCGATCAGAAAGGAGGCGAAGGAAGAGAGGTAAGAGAGAAAAAGAGCGGGAGAGAAGAAGGAATAACAGAAGTGAAAAAGAAGAGCGGAAGGAGGGAAGCGAAGAAGAAAGGAAGAAAAAGAGGGAAGAGTGGAAAGAGGGAAGAAAAAGAGAAGAGAAGAGCCGAAGGAAGAAGAGAAGAAGGGGAAAAAAGAGAGAAGAGTGAAAGGAGAAAAGAAGAAGAGAAGAAAAGAGCCGAAGGAGGGAAGAGAAAGCGGACAGAAGGGCGGAAAGAGGGGAAAAGAAAGAGGACAGAAGGGCGGAAAGAGGGAAAAGAAGAAGGATGGAAAGGAACAGAAGAAGGCGGGAAGAGAGAGAGAGGAGAGAAAGGAGGAAGGAGAAGAAAAAGAGGAGAGAAGAGCCGAAGGATGGAAGGGAAGAAGGAAGGAAAAGAAGAAGGAGAGGAGCCAAAGGAGGGTAGAAAAAGGAGAGAAGAGTACAAGGAGGGGAAGGTGATCAAAGAATGCGATGGGGCAAATATCTCTAAAGTACCTCGATTATTTTAGCACAGGATTGTATTTGAGAGCTGTTTCTGAAATGAAATAATACGCAGTTTGCTTTGTATAAGAATGCCTAATTTTCGTTGACCCTCGATGGCCGTAATGTACTTTGATTTTCAGATCCAAACTATTCCTATTTTCTTGGGCTTGTGGGGCTGTAACCCTCCCACAATTTTACCGAGCCTCCCGTCGGCACCTAAACTTCTATGTGCTGTCGGCACTTTCATAATATCCATGACCTTTTTCGTTTTTTCAGCCAATACGATAGGTTTTGTCTGTTAAAATTCTCTCTGACAGCGTTCACTGTCGCATTTTGGCAGCACTAGCCCCCCCCCAGCATATTTTTCTCTGGCACCACCATTGCTCTATGGTATCAGATAATAGTTCCAAAGCATGTTCTGTTGTATCGCTGAAAGTATGGTTGTACGTGTTTTGGTTTACGTACTTCAATTTAAATAGAATTTCACTTTGCAATCCAGTAACTTGGCGAAGAAAGCTACTATAATCCGCAATTCTTTCAGCTTTCGTGTTTCAGCAGAATAGGTTGGAAAGTACTTTTCACCCAATAAAAGTAAGATAACTGTGCTCCATTGAGAAAATAATTTAATCTTGCTGCTCTACATGTCAAAAAGCCTATAAAATAAAGCTGCAGACTATTTTCCCCGATTTATGTAAATTAAAGCATTTTTTAATCTAATAAGAATGGGTTTCTACTGCAAAATAAAAAAGTTGATTTTTGATGCTTAAGAAATCCAGATACCAAAAGATAAAACAAAATCATTCTAACGGCTTTCGGTTGCGTATTTTCAGCAATAAATAAATTTACAGGTGAATTTGATTTCACTTGCTACGAAAAAATCAATATCTCTGTAAAAGTGTGGTGATGCGTTCTAAAATGCAAAATTTATAGATGGGACCCTTATATTGAGAACCATTTTACTCCAAAAGTCATCAAAGTACCTTAAGAACCTATTTACCTCAGTCTAACCATGGAAAATTTTTGGGATCACGCTTTTTCCATGTTATGGAAATACCTTTTTGAAATAGAGAGGGCATTATTTTCCTCAAAAGCCTCTTTTCAATGATGTAATTGCACTCACATAAGTTTACCTAGTCGACCAGTATGAGTTCCCCTGGAAAAGTGAACTTTTCTGGAACCGAACTCTTCCGGTTGTATCTTACCGAAAATGGAGCTATCAATGTCTACTGTATACTATGGGTATCTATATGCATTTAAACTTCGAAAAACGCAGCTTTGCAATACAATTTATTTTAAAAATAGACATGTTATCTTTTGACTTAATTTCACTCGAACGGCATAAGCAGTGTAACAATGTACGACATAAATAGTGTAACGGTATTCATGACTTAAAACGGCAATGAAAATCTTACTAGAACGTTTTGACTCTGGTTAATGGCCATTCACATATTACGTCAAACTGAATTTGGCATTGTTAGACACCCACCCACCTTCCGTCACATTTTGTCACCAAACCTACTCCTCAATGTGTGACGTCACATTATGACCTTCAATAGGATATCTCTCTGCTGCCGTAATGTGTCTATTATGTCATTTTTATTGAAAATGGTGTAAATGTAGAAGTGGCAATGGCCGAAATGGCATCAAAATGAGATTTCCATGTTGAGGCCAAATGTGGTAGACATCGAGTTATTTAAAAATGCGACATCACACTCCAAAAATAACCCACCTACCCTTTGTCAGGGGTGGGGCCAGGAATTTTCCGACGAGGGGTCTCACTCTTTCAACAAGGGGGGCTAAAATACGGTTTTCTGGGTACTATAATTACCAAAAATCACCGAAAAAAATAGTGTTTACCTTCCGACGTGTTGTTAGCATGTTCCGACGGGGAGCTATAGCCCCCTCTAGCCCTCCTCGGTGCCACCCATGTACTTTGTCACAAAAATCAAAAGAACCCACCACCCTTCGTGTGTGATGTAATATGTGAATGGCCCCTTGAGTCATCATTAGCAATATGATAGGAGTAACCGGGGATCTTATGGTAATGGGGACATACATCGCGGTATATGAACAACTATCAAAATAAAGGGAGAGGAACAGGTACGGCATCTATATGAATAGTTAAACCATAGTTAGTAACTATGGTTAAACCAAGGGGGTGTAATGCAAAGTGTTTAACAAGAGGGCTCCAGGAAAAAGTGAATGGACCACGTTCTTTAGAATCGTACAACGCAACTCCAATTAGCTTCTCTACATTCCACTGAACACCAAAGTTGTGCGCAGCTTTAACCAGGGGCCTTGTGGCCAGGGAGGGCCAGGGAGGGCCAGAATGGGCCAGGGCCCTCCAAGTTTTTCAAAAACGTTGGATTTTCAGAAATTTTAATATTTCGTCGGAAAAATGTTGGACTTCTGCTGTTGGTAACGATAATGGTTTCGAATTTTATCGGAATATCTTTTAAATTGCCCCCCCCATTCTACAGGTACCACCACGCCTCTGGCTATAACACTAATCTGTAGCATGAGTAAATATGGAGATAACTTTGAAACTCTTGAGCACATTAGAACAATTCAATTTTCAATACCTCAGCATTCACGAGGAGGGTTGTGCCCCAAACCTTCTATCGATTCAACAAGGGGGCCACCAAATCCTGGCTAAAATGAGCAAGAAGTTATTAAGATCTTTCATACTATAGTACAACAAACAGAGGCACTAAGAAACGAACTTTAGAAAATGGCCTTGACCAGCGTTCTTCTCCAAAAAACGTGTAGGTATATTTGAGACTGTTTCAGGCATCCTCAGGGAATAGATTTTCTAGTTGAAATAACTGCTTAAAGAGCTTTTCCAGCTTGTGAATTCAGTTGTCTACACAATTCCTTCATAAAGTTAAGCATAACACCCTAGGCCAAGTTATTCGAAAGCAAACCAAACCAAAACATGCTTGAGTAATAAGACTTTGATAATCTAGAGCTTCCAAAGTTCAGAAATCTTTTATCATATAAACAGTTTAACACCACTAGACTATCCGTGAAACAAAGTACTATAATGATTACAGCAATTTTTCCATATACTTCCTTGGACGCCAAATAGTTGTGAAGAGGCACATGTTAGCGAATCTGCATCTTGTCACTTTACCATATAGTAGTTAACAAATAGTTAACACGGTAAGCTAATATGTTGTTTTTAATCTCCCGCCCATAAACCATTCACTCTCAGTTCGTTGATAACTTGATAGTCCATGGATTAAACACTCCGAAAGCTAACTCGAAAATAACAGAGAATGTTTACCTTATTTCTTGACAGGCAAAAGCCCCAGTAACTGGGATCGATTATACAACAGAAAGCCAATAAAAACGAATTGATGAAATTGCATACCTCGAAAACCCAAAAACCTGTACTCAGCAGGTCTGGCTGACTTGTTGAGGAAAAACGGCCTTCGTAGTTTATCCCTGCACTCACGATCTCTTGCACTATTTCCCAGTGGGACCAACCAGAAGCTGTACCCAGATGCTCTCCGTGCAGCAGCAAACAAGTTCTGTTCTATTTACTCCAATCGGCGCTCTTTTACAAACACACTTCTGCATGCATTCGTGTTACCACAAACAAATTAATCTGAAATAGACCAAATTCGCCTGTTATACTTTCTTTACCTTCTGTAGGATTATACTGAACGAGGACTGCTTAGTACCTAATCTATTTGAAATTTGATAAATTTAATACCATTATTTACGCAGTTGTTCGCTGTAAAGAAGAGATATTCTAGCTGCTTGAGAGTAATCTGCTAGGTATTTACTGACATGTCTTTTCAAAAGAAATTTTCTCGACCCTGCTCCCTATGAAGCCGAAATAGTGCGATATCCTTCAAATCCGAATTTGACCTGTCAGCTTCACATATTGACACGGATTATCAAACTGTCCGAAGACCGTACCCATGCAAAATGACATAAAGCGCCTGTGCGACCTTCAATATCGGCAGACATGGAAAAACTTGGCTCAATGATACGGTGACTGTCTAGCTGGGACAGTCTCGTCAGAAAGGATGCGTGGCACCTAATATATCAATTCCTCGAATCTACAGCCTGAACCGAATGACAATTGCCAAATATAATTCACCTGAAACGGTACAGAGTAAATACTTTTTCATAAGAATCGTTGAAATCACTGTAATTTAAGAATAATGTCTGACATGCTTAACAATGCTGAGCATGTTTGTATATTCGAGATATAGTACCGTTCGTAGATAACTTTCGCGCTAGGAATATATTCAAGTCTTTGTTAGTGTCTTACTTAGTGATGTACCGAGACACTTTCTGTTGTGGGGGGGGGGACGTTCACAGCGAATACTGTAGCCAACTCTCTTGTACCATGGCTGACTTTCTTACTAATTTGAAAATATTGACGCCCACCACGCCCCATCCACACATCCCTGGCCTTACTTCAAGACTAAGCAGAATAGATATGAAACAGTAATAAATGCAAGGACGCCGGAGCGTATTTTTAGTGAGGGGGCTGGGGAAGAGTGGTAAGCGCCTATTGGGCGTGGTATTGGCATTAGCAAAAGTGTGGTGGCTGCAGCCCCCCGGCTCCGGCGTGCCTGATATATTAATTTTAAGTCTTGATGAATCTTGAGCCTTGCATTACGCTCAAGCTTCACCAAGATTTAAAATTTTTTGAGTAATGTAAGATATTTTTGTGAATTAAATAACCAATTTCAGCGATTCTGGTCTCTTTGAGGAAGTGTGAAGGCTTCAGTGATTTGGTTCATCCCCACTCCACGTATGACTCGCCTGGTACAGTTGGTCAGTTTGTGTTTTAATACAGTATTTTGTGATATAAACTTGCTTAAATTAGACTAGTAGAAAAATACATATTTTACATCTCCAGCTACGAAGAAATCGATGAACGCCTGTATGGAACTTGTAAGGTGCAGTACCTCAAACAAGGTTAAGAGTCACTTATGTAAGACCAGGCCCGCAGCCAGCGTAGTGCTTCAGGGGTGGCAAGATTGCCCTGTCGGAATCACGTGGCACAGAATCTGAGAGCTTATTTCATACTTTATGTTATCATAATCAAATTGAAAATTTGTATGCAGGAAAAGATTGAACTTTTTTGTCTGTCACAATGACCAAGATTAAGCCATATATTCAGGAGACCTCTCCTTGGCTACAAAGATAAAGTAATAACAAAAAATTGCAAAATAAATGCCAGGGGTGGCAAAAAGCTGACATCTTATTTCCCAGGGGTGACATTCACCACCCTATGCCACCTCATGGCATACGGGCCCGTGTAAGACATCAACAAAGATTTGAGTTTTTCTTGAATCATTAATACCTTCGCTCCTTCGGGCAGAAAGTATACCATTACAGATCAAGGAATAAGTTGATCATGTCATAAAATTATATTTTATGAATTTTTTTCAATAAGTTGTTAAAAACATTGCACTCTAGGCCAGTATTTCTACGAAAATGGAATCAACTATTACCATTTGACGACAAGAGACTTGCCACACAAACCACTGCAGTTTTTCCTGGCTCATGACTTTCGGAAGCAAGCCATACGAGGATTTGATTCAGGGGCAAGTCACTTGGGAAAGACTTATGAGGTTGTTAAGATTTCCAAATTTTATACTATTATACCTCATAGATGTTCTGGATTTTAAGATTTTTTGGAAATTTTGGAATATTTCATAAAACTTTCATTTTTTAAAAAGTTTTGAGATTTCAGAAGGTTATTTTCAAAACGTGAAGACTTATAGAAAAAATTTCAAGCTTTTGAGCTGATTTACAAGTGTCAAAGATTTTGATGATTTTTAAGACAACAGAGTATCAAAGATTCTTTCTAGAGATTTTACAGATTGTTCATCGACATGGGCCCCTTTTACCTCCGGTTCTTAAATCCATGAATGACCATTTTTGGAATACGAGGGCAAGGTTCCAATCCACGAAAGAGGGTACACTAAAACTTTTCAAAGAAAATAGGCGCTTGAATACTGCTTTGCGGATTCATAAACCGAGGTAACAGTGTAGGAAGTTTTCTGGTATGGTCATTTCTGAAGTCCAGTTATTTTCATTAGAATCTCTTTTCACGGTAACGAAAGGAAAATGAGGGCTGTGGGCGGAGCCCCCAGAAAATGTTTGGGACGACGCCATTTCAATCTAAGGAAAACAACTCTTTTGTATAAAGAAGACACTGCAAAAAGGCATTTTCATTGTTTTGCTGAAAAGAGTAAGGGGCCAGACCCCCAGGAACCCCTAGTTGCGCGCTTGGAAGGGTCTTCTAGCCATCAAGAAGTTCTAACAACAATTCTGTTTTGCCATAGCTTTAAAAATAAGCTTTATGACACTGCTTCACAAATAGGGGGCGCTCAAAATGAAACAAGCAAGTATTCAACTTTTCGCCCCTCCCTACGTCAAAAGCAGTTGATCTTCCTTGGGATGTAGCAAAACTCAATTTGCTGCAAAGAGTGTCAGGTGACATGTGTGACCTGACCTATTGGAGTTCAACTTGTATTCATATTTCAAACACTAATGTCTATTTCATGGTCTATTTCCTAACTCATAGCGTAAAGCACTTGGCAGCTAATAAAATCGTTCTTGGTGTTAGCTACCGTAAATCCTCCGATTAGCACCTTTAGAGGCTTAAAATTTTTGGATGGGGCTTATTCAAGGGGAAGATTTTATTCAAGTGTGGTCTTACTCTAAATTTCCTTCTGTTTCACCTGTTACGGGTAAAATGTCCTTAGCAACTATGGACAATTTCTCTACCATGTTCTTCCACGAATATTTGCAGTAAAAACGGCGTATTCTCGTTATGCAATGCCTTCATATTGCATGTAGCATTCGAAGGCGCCAAACTCAACTTTTCATATTTCTCTTTCGCCAATAAAAACGAGACACATGCCCCAGGGATAGCAATAGGGGAGTACTAGGGGGACTAAGGCCCATAGATAGTTAAACTTGATTCAAGAGTGGCTCCAGAGGAGGGCTAGAGTAAGCTATAGCCCTCGGTTGGAACACGTTAGCCCCTCCCTGTCGGAAGGCGAGAATCCGTTTTTTCGGAGATTTTTGGCATTTGTAGTACTCTGAAAACCTTATTTTAGGCCCTTTGTTGGAAGAGCCGGCACCCCGTCGCAAAATTCTTGGCGCCACCCCTGACTGGATTGGGAGGCATAGATATAGAAGTTAAGTTAAAGGCCGGAAGGCGCAGGCCAGTAGCCATGAGATGGCATGGAGAGGCAAATGCTACCCCTGGGTAGCAAGAAGCCAGCTTTTTGCCACCCCTGGAAAATTTTCTGCACTTTGCCTTGCTGCCTTTTCTTTGCAGCTAAGGAGATATCTCCTGCAATTTTGATTGAGCTCAACTTTGGTTTTTGTGACATGCTAAAACCTTCATTCTTTTCCTGCACACACATTATCCATTTGATAGCATAAAGTATGAAATAAGCTCTCAGATATTGTACCACGTGATTCCTCCGAGAGAATTTTCCAACCTCTGCAACACAGGCCTGGCTATGGGCTTGCGGAGGGCGTTTGCATATTATACATCTGTGCCAGTAGGAAACAAGTATATGCTAAAATCATATATTTCCACGGGTAGTCTGTTGGAAAATGGAAGTCTAGGGGCTTTCCCTGAAAAATTGTTAGAGGTAACGACCTCTAGAACGTCGAAAAATGACCTTGTGCAGAATGGAATGTAGTTTTCATTATTGATCTTCATGCTAAGATGGAGAAACTGGCTTTTTTTCCTAGTTTAATCGAAATTTGAAGATTTAGAACGAAAGGGAAAAAGCATGAACCGATTTTTTCTCTTTGTAGCTACGTGCATTTACAACGATAGTAGAATCAAAACAATCTCCTACCAGCACATCGAAGATAAGGCATTTGTTACCCCATATTTCTTGTATAGGCTACACCCACTCAAAAGGAACAATACCCTATCCGCGTAAGGGTCGCCACTACAGAAACAGAAATTCTTATAGCACTTGTGCTAAGACTGAAAAATGGATTGAAGTTTGTCGCAAAGGAAAATTGGGATACCTGTATTCCACATATCTGCGTTGTGATGCTCCTAGATTCTAGATTGGGTAGAAGTCAACTACGGTGTAGAATGCTTCTTTATACAACCTTTGGAGAATTATTAGGGGGCAATATCCCCTGCTCCCAGTGACTACGGGCCTGGGGGACTATATTTCAAGGCTCAGAATTGCGAAATTTGAAGATTTAGAACGAAAGAGAAAAACAATGAACCGATTTTTTTCTCTTTGTAGCTACGTGCATGTACAACGACAATAGAATCAAAGCAATCTCCACGAGTTAAGAAAAATGCATGGCTCAAGCTTCATCAAGACTTAGTGTTCGAGTTCTACTGCTGTTTTTAGATTAGCTGTTTTACTATCAAGACAATATTTATTATTCTGCTCCACTGTTGTTTTGGCTTTATAATGAAGTAAGACATAAACAAAGATTTAAATACATCCACTTGATTTTCAGGCGTAACCACACTTTTGATATTTAAGAGTAGTTTAAAAATAATGCAGGCTCAAAACCCATCAAAATTTATGAATACTGATGCTCAGAAAAAACTAGGTATTCTTACAGAAAAAACTTGTGTAGTCAATCCCCATCAGGAAATATTCTGGTACCGATAAAATCAACTATAATGTACAGAGATCAATTTGTACCTGAAATTTTAAATGTACCAACTTACTTTCTGACTTTCTTTAAAAGTCCTTACTCATTTCAAAAACTTCTTTCTTATTTCCTTACAATTTCTACTTCCTTCTTTTTTCTTGCCAAATTGACAAATTACCTTGTGGTAATGAAATTTCCTTACAAGTGGGGGTGTAGAAGCAGAGGTGTTGTGGATGGTGGCTCAAGGGCCTAAGCCCTCTTCTAACAACTATGAAAGATTTTGGGGGGCCGAGTCCCTTTCATCGAACATGTTTTCGGCTAGGTACGTTCATAGCTATGCAATTGACAAAGAAGATGAAAGGAAGGTACGCTCCTAGCAATGGAAGGAGATTGCTACAACCCTATGTTGGCTTTTTCCTTCTATTAAAATTTTTACAGTAGCAGTAGTAACAAGAATATTAGTTTCATAAATGCAAAAATGGGTGTAGTCCATATATTTCCTACAAGACGGCCCCCTTCTTACAGTTTTAGGACGGCACCGATTTGTAGGAGAATATAACCTGTCATTCGTCTGGCAAAATGGTCCAGTTAGTCACTAGTCACGATTTCTGTTTTTGGTTAGTCAAATTTTATTTTTGGTACGAATGTCCTGGTATTAGCGCCAGGTCACAAATGAAAAAGAAAAATGAAAAAATGTGAATTTTTAAGATATTGACTTTGCAATAAACTTTCATCAATAAGTTAAAATACAAGTTTTTTATAAGAAGAAAGTTTTTAAGAAAATGAGGCCCAAATCTTTAAAATCTGAAGAAAATCTTAAGAAAATCACGAGGCTCAATTTCCAAGATTAAGTGTTTTTATTTTATTGGCCAAAAATCGATATTTCATCATTATTGCATTCAAAATGTTAAAGATGGAATTCAAATTCAAGTAGAAACAAATGTTTAACCCATTTTAGCCAGTTTATTTCAGAAAAAGTTAAGAAAAATTTAAGAAAATCTCAGTCTCAAGTTCGGGAAAAGTTAAGAAAATTGAGGCTCAGGTAAAATTATGGTTTTCTTATAAAAAAAAAATTAACGTGTATTTCCCTTTGGTCTTAAGTCAACTGAATAGAAATAGTCATTAGTTTTCAGTTTTGGAACAAATTAGTCAAAAGGCAAAGTACCCTCCAAGTGGAAGCACTGGTTTCTTTGGTGCTACAAGCAAAAGTAATATGTTTTTTTTAGGATATACAATTTTTCGTTCATTGGTGGATTGGAAGAAGGATGTCAACTGAAATGTGGCCAACTACAAAGCTTCTTCTATCGTAAACCTGCAAAACACTATCAGAGCCTCAACTAGCGCAGGTCACAAGTGTGAGTGGGGGCTTATTAGAGGAAGCTTATTAACGATTTTCAGCTCTAGCATGCGGACTGATTCGAGCATGGCTCTCTCGAAGGGGACTAATTCTAGGATTTACGGTAGCTGAAAGGCAGTCTACAGATAGAGCAGGGAGACGCACACAAACTGCTAAAATTTGAGAGTAATTAGGAATGATGCAAGACTCAGGTTCATAAAGACTTGGAATTATTGTGCATTCAAGTTAATAGCAAACAGTGGGAGTTTACAGAAGATACTGAGGATTGCATTAGACTTGCTGAAATAGGAGGGGTATTAAAAGTTCTTTTAGATTAACTTTACTAATAAACTTTTTCAAAGAATAAATAAAGTATATATCAATGTTAAGACTCAAAATCACTTAATTTTAAAATAATTGTTAATTAATGCAAGTTCTGTTTTTTAAAGCACCGCTGTCAGATTTACTTTTGCACTATCGATACAATGTTTTTATTTTATTCCTTTTGTTATTTTGGTTTATGTTGAAGTAAGAATAATAAATTAGTCCCCACACATCTAACCATGTCTATTGTGCAACTAACCCAAATGTCCACCGGGCTTTTATATATTGAATGATCAACTACTCAGTAAGTGCTGGACCAGATACACGTTTTTCCGCTTTAGAAATAAACGCTCTTTCTTCAGCTTGGATGCTTCATAAAATTTTGCCACATCCACTCCCAGATGTTTCTTAACTGTTCTTAAAAAACTGTTGAAACTTCCAACGACAATAATAACCCAGATTATGCAATCGTGATACACGAAAAGAATGCTTAGGTTTAGACACACATGTATAATGGATTTTGTTTCATCTTTGCTTCTAGTTTGAGCAAAATTTTTTTGTGAAACAGATTTTGCAAGTTAGCATCTGCTACTCCTCCTGCCTGCGCTTCTAATATGCTCCTTGATTGTACCTGATTTCAACCTTCCTATAGACATTGTTTTCTGAAAAGAACGTGTAACCTAATATTAAAAGTAAAAGGATGGACAGTCATTCTCGATACAAGTTACATTCTGCAATCTCTAATCGTTTCGCGTATAGCAGGAGCGTGACAATGGCTATCGAGATACAATAACTGTAAGCTGTCTGATGCACTGAAGTCTAAAGTTGTCGAAAAGTTGCCTAGCAACTCATGGACAGGGGTAGGACCGCTCCTAGACAATTTTCTAAGGGGTGTAGGGGTTAAATTTGCCAACGCAAATGGGCTTAACAATCAAATATGGACGTGGGTGGTATAGATGGGCCCGTTAGAAATCTACTGAATTAGATTGAGGGGCGCAAGTCCAGTCAAGAGTTAGAACAGCTGCATGTCATACATTTGCACAAATTGGTCAAAAAGTATTTGCTGGAATACTCTTTGTTTATAGCTGTGCTATTGAACAAGGGGATCTGGGAGCTCGTCCCCAGAAGAAATGTTCAAGCTAGCACCCTATAAAACCCCGGAAAACGCCCTTTTGCAGAACAGAAGGCATTTCTATTCACCACTGATCTCCATGGTAGAGAAGAGGCAATGACCCCTCGACCTACTTTCATAGAGTTTTAAGGATTTAAGGCAGAAAGGTAAGATGACACCGACGCCTCCTTTACAACACTCGTACCAAAACTGTAGATTACAATTTTGGGAAAAGCAAAACTTTGTACGCAATGCTTGTACTGTCAATTTCAAAATACAATGCTATGTGCGAATAATTTCCAATTCGATTAAATCGTTGCTGGCAATAGAAAACTTTTCTGTAGAGATCAGGCTATAGCTTCATTCCAGAGGAGTGCATATCATAACTAAATTCATATTCCACGTGTATATAGGATAAAGTGATTTGTAGTAAAGGATTAAGTTACTTTATAGCACTTTATAGACAGGAACAACAAAATGTCCAAGGAAAAGCTTTCTCGCGTGTAATATTTTCTGTAACTTCGCGTTAAAATTTATCAAATTTTGAAGTTGAAGTTTTCAAGGGTAGAAATTTTCGCAAGACCAAAAATCGCAAAAATCGCGAAATTTTTTGTCCTTAAGGTATCTTTTGTCTCGTCACTCTTAAGTTAGTTTTTCTGAATAGTTGTGGGTCTTGTATTTTCAAAACAGGGTTATTTTTTGCAATCTGGAAGAACTTTTCTAGACAACATTTCGATTTTGGGATCTGAAGACTTAACCCTGATGTCAGTTTGCTTTGAGATCGAAGAGATCCGTAGACAAAGCATAATTACTCCAATATGAACATATGTGTATATGTAAAGAAAAATATTGTCATATGCTTGGTTATGTAGAACCGCAACAATTAATTCAGCCTGAAGTATGACTCTCAGCGCAAATCAACATTTGAATTCATATCTTTGACAGTTGAGCCGAGTTGAACCTTCTGCCTCAGATTCGAGTCACATAACACTTGAATATTCTTTCTTTTGTAAGAAAGTTTTTAGCCTATTAGGAGAATTGAGGACATTGCCATTTCTCGTCTTTGATTTTCGCGAGGTAGTTACTCCTAGCAAAACTAGGCACTGTGCTAAAATTGTCTATTTGTAATTGTTTATCAACTTTTTTCAATACGAAATAAATTGATATGCAAGAGAGACAGTCTCGGCTGTAACTTTTGGCTATGGGCTACCAATGATTCAAAACACTTAACGTTGACTTGAATATTTTCTTTCTATTTATTTATCGATTCCCTACACCTTACTAGTATAAGAACAAATTAAGAACACTTCTGCATCAAAATCTACACCGCTAATGCACCAATTTGCTGTTAATTGGCTCACAAAGAATACAATTAAAATGTTAAAGCAATGTCATATTCACGTTGTTTTGGTACAGCTTTACATTGAACTAGGTAACGATTTCAATGTGCTATTTATCTAAAGTTTCTTAGCTCCTTCCTTGTAGTTCTAAAAGTTTCTTAAATTTTAGGTTGTCTAGTACTAGGTTGCTTATAGAGTGGTCTCTTATAAAGAAAACGTAATAATAATCAATAACAAAGATAGTCAGTATAACATAGTGAACATTATATGTGCAGATAGTTCAAGTTCTAAATACAGATGAAGGTTAAATGCATCATGGATTAGATGAAATTAGCTCGAAAGTTTAACTTGTAACTTTAACAAGTTGGGTGGCATTAAAACTTGGACCACAAATAAGGATTGAAATTATCTGATTTGCGTCTTTTTCCTACCAATCAATACTCATCATAATTTAACGACTTTAAATTCAAATATATCATTGCATTTCTACATTATTTCTCATTCCCTTGAATTGCTGTAAACTGATATTTCAGCATAGATCTATAACGTATTGAAATTGATGCGAATCTTACCTAGTACTGTAGCACCTTCCAAATTAATTTTTATATTATTTGAATGCCAGAGAAACTTCTCATGATGTCCAAGGTCTAGATTCTTGTATAAGGACGAAGTAAACACGCCATAGGCATATGATATTTGTTTGGCTTAAGAGATTAAAATACTTAAATAAAAGTTCAAGCAAACGGAACGATGAATGAAAAAATTAAATCTTTAAAGAATATAGTGGTTTATGTAGCAACACAACATTGTTGTATCCTGGCTCAAAGACGATGTCCTATTGTTGAAGTGGGTGCTGTTATGGAAGTATCATTCTCAATCTATACTCGTATGTGGATAATGTCTTTTATTCCCCTACTGGATACTGTTTCTTATAAAATAGGAAAGGAATCTTGGGGTTCTACGTTCAATTCATTAAGTCAAACTTCTTCTACATAGTAATGCCGGGGCCTATTTTAGGGAAATTTTCCAAGACCACACCCAATTTGAGCTCTTTGAAGTGATGCCTTATAAAACGTGGTAAAACGCCCTTTTGCAGAGTAGAGTGCATTGATCTTCATCATTGATCCTCATTCCAAGAAAGAGGAGATGATCCCTCAAACTGCAATCATTGAACTTTGAAGATTTAAAACAAAAAAGAAGAGGACTACACCGATTTTTCCTTTACAGTACTCCTATCAAGACTGAAAATAGTTATAAAATTTTGCGTCGCACAGCAAAATTAAGACTTCTGTACGCCACATGTCTTCCATGTGATGCTTCAGTATTCTAGAATGTATAGAAATCACTTCAAAATTGGCTAAAAATTACAGTTTAGAGCACTTCTGTATACAACCTCGGAAAAATTTTTGTAGGGGAGCAATGCTGCCTTGCATTAAATTCTTTATATCTTTTATACTATTTCAAATAAACATATTATTACATCAAATTCCAAAGCTCAATAGTATTTCTTTCTGTTTGATGATGCTGTTACTTTTGGAGTCCTTGGGCATCGAACAGGATGAAAGAAACTGCAGAGCTTCAACTTCATTAAAGGTAACCACACTTTTAAACTTCCAAGATCACACTCACTATTTCCAAGACCACTCTAAAGGAAGACCTAATTAATGCTCTCTACCGAGAAGTATAAGGGGTCATTAAATAAGTACGTAACGGTAGGGGGTGGGTGGGTATGCGCCATTTTTGTGAAACACTGTTACGAAAAGCATTATACTTTCGCTACGTAACACCAAAATATTAGTGCAATAGTTCTACTTCTCACAATCTGATCAATGCTTTCTAAAACTAGTCAAACAAACAAAGTTTAAGATCTTATGGAGTTTAAATCTTGTATTATCCCCAATAATTTTGAACCCAAATTTAGAGCTAGTATAGACTATGTTACTCTAATAAGTGTGTAGTCAATATAAGTTATGTTATATTATACTATATTTTACATATTTCCTTCTGCTATACTGTACCAGGCTATATAATGCACATAAGTTGAGGCTGGTGTTGGGGGGGCGGGGGGATTCTCATGTCAGAATGTTACGTAGCAAGGAGGAGGTATCATCTCAAGAGTGACAAGCCATTACATAAGGGGTGGAGTGGGGGAGTCAAAATGGCAATTTTATCTGTTACGTACTATTAGAATGATCCTTTACTTGTAATAGCACTAAAATGCAACTGAAACTGAATGTGCAGCAGAACCAAACTCCCTAATAGGGCGGCAGGATCAGGCAATTGAAAGATAGTAGCACACTCCATTATTTTTAGAAGAATACATTTGTTAGTGGGAAGCCATAAATTATTTTAATGTGCCAAGGGTGTAGTTTTGCTTGAATCAAATAAATACAATCAGATGTTCCTTGATGTCTAACTTCATCATAAAGCAAAGTAAAGAGGAAACAGAATAATAAATAAATCGATAGTCCAAAAGTTCAGCAATTCTGAGCCTCGAGATTCTTATAACCTTTATTCTCATAAAAAAGAGTGCATTGCAAATTGTAGCTGCATTGTCTTTTGCTTGTTTAATTTGCACTGCGTGTGAATGCAGGTTGTAGTTCAACGTAGAAAGAAGTACAGATAAGCACGATAGATTTAATTGACCTCTTTAGCGCAGCACACATGGAGAACAGTTGTATTTCAAAGGCAGGTACTTTTAGCACTTTAATTTCCCACTCACAAAGACTTGACTTTTGATGAAAAATAGTTTTCTGATTAGTTCATCTCAACTGTGCTTGCATTGAATATAATTTAAGCTAAACAATAGTAGCTAGTTTAGCACATTGGGTAGTATATACAAAAGACTACTATTGACAAAGATAGGGACTAGGGAGATTGCAACAACCCAATAGATGGAGACAAGGGTTTTAGACAGTGCTCTTCAGTTTGGAGGCTGGTCTGGTAAAAGTGAAATTGGCAGATAATAATAACTGAAAATGCAAAACAGGCATCAGCAACATGTCAAAACAGCATACTTTTCTAAAATATAAGCAAAGGGACCAGAATTAGGTGGTAGTTGGGGCAGAGGGTTGTTTACCCCTGCTGCAAAATGGGAAAGGTTTTATATGAAGAAGTGGCTGCCAGAGGAAGGCTTGAATTTTTTCTGGACTCTGCTTCTATTCTTTTGCAAGAGTGCAGGAGTTTATAGTGGCCATGATATAGCATTTCAGACCCTGTAGTCGTGCACCTGATAATACAGTGAAAGATATAGTCACTATGTACATCAAAGCTGTCTGAGACAAGATTTCAGAGTAAAAAAAGCCTGACTGGTCAAAAGAAAACAATAGCTACCCCTATAATGTGAAAGATTTAAGAAATCCATGAAATTGCTTGCCAACTAGATCTACCATTAAAAAGCTACTGCCTACTTCATTCCCAGTTAATTGAAATAAAGAACATAAATACTTCTGCAATGATGCAATTCAATAGATCAAAACATACAAAATTAATCTAAATACTGGCAACTCAAATTGGTACTTGAGATCTAAAATGTGGTTGAAAACTGTTTGCTTTCAGTCCTAGCTTTAGCCTCTCACCAGCAGCATGATGTGCTTTGATTTTATGATCAGCCATTTGCTTTCTAGCAGTAACTGCAACTGTTCCATGCCAGCCAAGAGCCTTGTACTCTGCAGTTAAGTTCTTGAGTATCTTTCTCTCTCTTTTGAATTGCAAGTGTGCTGGGGGCATGCTTTGCTTATAGAAGTGCTTTAGTGATCTATGTCCAGCTCTGGCCCCTGAGGGGAGTACCAATTCCATTGTGTCTTCATCTACTTCTATTGAGCCTAAAATAAAAGATACATATAGTACCTGATGTTCAACTTTTCCATAACTGATCAGTATTCTGTTTAGCTGGAATGCTTTTGCATGCCCTAACAAGATGGTAGATGGAGGATATAAATCAAACAACAAGATTGTGAACTACCTTAGCAAAGGAAGCATTGTCAAAATGTGGTAACATAATACTACCAGTGGTAACAATTAGCATTCCTATTCCTAAACCAATGAAACTGGCCACAGGAATGGAATGCAAAAAGGAAAATCATGCACATACATGTACCAACAGCAAATAGCTTTGATGCATGTGAGAGGAGAGATACCTGGCTCAGATGTAAGCTCCTCTTCATTTTCATCTTCTTGTGGGTGGAAGTCTGGGTAACTGGAAGAAAAGTCATAGAAATCTGCATACTCCATAGCACTGTCTCCTTCATAATCTAGCTTTGTGTGTCCCTTGTCTCTCATATGTTTTTGAACTGCATCAATAGATGCAAATGTGCGGCTCCTTTTATTGCAATACAAACAGATTTTTCCATCCCCTACTTTTGCACCAAGATATATAATTAAATTTTCCAGTTCAACTATGTAGTCAATATCAGGAATGAAGAAGCTGTGAAACCGTGTCATGTGATGGATATTCTCTTCCACTGATATGCTGTCATGGTGACAAAAAAGGCAACTAGTTGGTGGAATTGCTTCTGAATCTTCATCTACTTCCTGCTCATCAATATCCTCCCATTCATCATCATCATCATGGTCATCCAAATTGGCACCCCTTTGTAGAATTCCATGGATATCTTGACCCCCTACTGTCTGGCCTTTTCCTCCAGCAATACCCTAATAAAATAGAAGCGTATATAATATGTAGGCCTATCCAAAATCCCAAAGTGCAAGATATGCAGCATGTGCCTGAAGAAAAATTGGCATGAAGTTCAAATTAAGGATACGAGGGCTTTTCCATATGCTAGTGATCAAGCACCAAACCTATATAACAAGCTCAAGATTTAAGTATTTGTTTGAAACAAAAAAGGTTTCCCACAACTTTGCAACTATTTATGCAATAGTGTGATATCTCCTGGTTATATCTAATTGATATTCATCAATTCACCTTATTCTTTAATAAACTTTCAGATATATACAGAATTAATAATAATGAAGAATTGCCTGTCAACAACAACAACTCCGCTGTGTAAGAATGAATCTTGCTTGGCATAGTTCTACTTTTTTACTTTTTTCAACTAAGCCTAACCTTGTACCGCCCCTCTTGTAACAAAGCTTCAAACTTTTTGTACAAGAATACCTAACTCTTCGCTGGGTTTACGCGAGGCAGGCGTTAGTAAGTCTGCTAAAGATGATATACCTTCTTACTCTCAACTAGCTTGTGCTTCTTTGACTTCATATGATTCATATATGCATTCTGGCTGGAAAAAGACTTGCTACATATACTACAGAATTGCGAATTATCCTTATTTTCATCTAATTGCTGGTTCCTTTGTTGAATCAACTTCTCCTCGAATAACTCTTGGGTAATAGGAGGTAACTCAGCAACTTTTCTCTTTAGGTTGTAACGATGCCAGTCACATTTGTAATGTAATCTTTGTAATTCACTATCAGTAAAAGTTACGCGACAGGAAATGCAACTATATGAACTCATCTTGATTTAGACTTTCTTCTTTCGGTATCTGTGATGCTTGTGCAATACGTCTGACTCAATGTCCATAAGCAATGGCATTTGCGTTGCTGTTGTGATCGAGCCTCTCTTGTATATCCGATAAAGAGAATTTATGTTAATGTTGTGAAAGTTCAAAGAAGCAATGCACAAATTGCCTGAAAATGCATCTTCCAGCAAGAAATCCACCCTCACAGAAGATCAACTTCGACGTATTGAGGAGAATCGTAAGAAGGCCCTTGAACGATTGCAACAACGACAAATTGGAAGTCCAGCAGCATCAATACACACTCCAGCTCCAAAAAGTGTTGAGAGGGGTTCATACGGGCACCAAACTCTCTCAAGCAATAGAGCGCATAATAGCATAATTGCAAAAAGAGTTGAAGAAAACAGGGCTAGAGCTCTTGAGAGATTAAAAAGTCGACAAAATTGCAATGATGTAAGCCAAGTTTCCCCAAAAGATAATTCTAGCTGTGCTCAACTCAGCTCTGGAGTATCATCAAACAATAGTATGAGCCATATCAGTCAAAATCTGAACCCCCCAGGTACTGGTAGTGGTGGTAGGACAAATTTATTGACATGGAGTGGTCAATTTTCCTATCAAAGACAGAGTAGAAACAATTCAAAACAACAGCAGAACAGCAATGAACCAGAAAAGTCAAAAGGATTGTCTTTAATTGCAAAAATAAATGAAGGAAGTATTGATCAAATGCAAGTTGTTGGTAGCAGCTCTTCAAGGGAAGACCCTCCCTCAAGTCAAACTACTACTGGTGAGTTTTTTTTACATGCTATAATGCACTTGGGAAAAGGGGCATGCAAAAGTAAGGGGTCTGGGGTGGGAAACCCTCTCTACTTTTTCCCACATACTGTCTGTAATTCTATGAGTTGGTTACAGCTGGTTTTGTCAACATCACTTGCCAGTAATTCTGGGAGATTGAGTAGCCTGATGATAACTTTCTTTTGCTACACCCCACTCAAAAGTCCTGCCACATGCCACTGCTTGGGAGACATACTTTTTGAAAAAAGTTCACAGGTTTCTAATGTATTATCAAGATTCAGTTGCAAAAAAGGTATGCTACAATTATGAATGATGGCTAAAACTCACACCAGAGGGACATCAGCAGCTCCTCAGGTGTACACCAATGTTGAAGGTTGGTGCACACCTGAGGTACAAAAATGAAAAGAACTGCACAATAAGATTTGCGTTTTATTATGCCAGTGCACCAAAGGGTATACTTTAGGCTACATCCATGCTGCCTCACCAACAGGAAAGCTAACTCCACACAGGAGATCTTTAGGCCTAAGTGAATGGAATGCACCTTGGCAATGTATTCTATGCTTTAAGTTTATGTCAAATCAGTTTAGTTATTTTGTATCCCTATTCTGCCTGCAAAGGGAGGAACTTTACTGATTAACTTTGGAGGGCTTAACAGCTCTTTTCAACATGATATAAATTTAAGTACTGTATATTTGGATATTGAGTACAAAACATCCAGGGACATCAGAGTGGAGGAGCAGAGGGAGCAAGTGCCCCTCCTGCTTTTCATTTGGGGGAGCTGAGGGGCAAAAGTGCCTTATCCAAATGTAATTGAATTCTTTCAGACATTGGTATGATATCACAGATGCAGGCCACTCAGTCTATTTCATCATGTACCTCATTCTTGAAAATTAACCAAATCATGCTCCTTGACAATTAAATCACAGACCTCAATGCAAAATTTTGTTATGAGATGCCCAAATGGTCATGTCTCTTCTAATATTGTATGGAATTAGAAGGTAGTCCCATATACTTTCGTACATAGGGGGAGTGCCTGTTAGAGGGGACACTTATGGTGAGCCATCGTCATGTGAGGTAGGGTGGACAGTTCCTTTCCTTACTGCCTTTATCTCCCCAGTGTTCCCACTGGGTACCCATTTGCTGCTGGTTGAACAGTGAGTGAGCATTCAGTCAGAGCATTGAGTCAGGCTTGAACCATAGTCCTTCCACACAGGAGACATGCACTCTAACCACTATGCTACCTCACTCATTATAGAATTATAGCTCCTGCGAAAGGATGGAAGAAAAATATCACAAAGAAGTGTCTATGATAGGTGGTGTCCCAAAGAAGTGTCTATGCTAGTCAGTGCCCTATTGCTCTCATGTACCTCCCTTGTTCTACTATCACCCAGGTGTCCCTGACAATATCCTATTCACAAGTGACATATATATGAATACCTGCATTACAGCTAAGCATCAAGATGGCCCTCCATTTCAAATGGCATTTATCCTTCTGAATCCAAAGAGATTTGAAGTAAAGTGCAAATTTAATGCAGATGTTATTGGGGTTTTCAAAACTATGGCAACAAAGATTTATGGTTGAGTATTTACTTTTTAATTTTACGTTTTAAAGAATGAGGCATGAACTAAAATGTCATTTCAAAGTTTTTTCCCAATGGCGCTTTTAATTTTACAAGTCAGCTTGAAGCTTTGGTGAAAATACTAGAAATATATAAGAAAGGCATCTACCATGGTGGAGTTGGCTAAATGGTAGGCAGGACAATAACTGTTCTGCCTACCACTTAGCCAATTCCACCATGGTAGATGCTCCACTTTGTATGCCATTTGGCATTGAGATTGGATATTTAGGAGAATGCGTTTAGCTCTCTTTTGTTAGAGATAAGAACATATTTAAATTGATTGTAGCTTTTAAACTACCATTCAAAAGTAATGGGATGCTTTGATAAAGAATGATAGCATTGACATTGCTTTTGTGGCAGCAGAAAGTTGTTGTGATTTGCATAGGTTTATCATCAACTAGTTCATATCTAAAGCTTGTCAAAAATGCTAATGAGTTCAAGAAGCACGTTGACTTTCGCCTTATACTTTTCAAGACAAAATATTTTTCAAATTAACTGCTGATGATAGCATAATTATGGGATCAAATCAAAGGCTATAAAACTGGCAAAGTCACAGGACCTTAAAATTTTTTGTGGCCTTCCCTGGTCTACCAACCCGTAGTAGGTTTTTTTACAGTTCAGGATTAGAAGAACTTTTGCACATAGCAGAAGCCTTGAGCAGCCCATGCTCATTGCAATTTCATGATAGCATTTGCCATTATTTTTTCAAAAAACAATTGCCAAATTCTTTTCATATGATATTCCATTATGTTTGAAAATCTCTATCTTTATCTTTTTGGCCTTGACAAACTTTACAGTTAGTCTTTTTTTATTACTGTGGTGCAACTGAAAAACTTCAAAACATAAACAATGTCTTATGAGAGTTTTGTGGAAATAGCTGGTTGCTCTATTTAATAAGATTGGATCAAATGAATATTGTTTGAAACTTTTAACATAAATGTACATTCAAACTACAAATGTATCCCAACACTTTTTGAATTTTAGTGTACAAAAGTAATTTGTGAATTGCATGCAGCCATGCAACTAATTTTATTGTATAATGACCTTCCTTGTTGTAACAACTTTAGATACAACAAAGAAGACATGGAACTTTTCTCTTACAGAACATGATAAACTCAGTATGTATAACTTGATCAAGCCTGTTACTATTCATAATAGATTTTTATGATTAAGATAAAGACAGAAATGTACTTCTTACTTGTTGTTTTTGATTGAATATGTTTTTAAATAATTATATCCCTACCAGGCATGCCATGAAAGGCGTCTCAACTTCCTAGTTAAAATGAAGAGAGTTTAGGGGGCTCAGCTATCCTCTAGTGGACATATGTTAGACTGGATAAGTTCTTAGCTGTGCACTTGACAAAGGAAGAGGGAGAGATAGTACGCTAATGAGTAACATAAGAGGAATGCTACAACCCCATACTAGTTTTATCATCTGTTTAATGTTTTCACAGACACAGCAATGACAAGCAAATTTCTGTCATAAATGAAAAAATGGGCATGGTCAAAGGTGTGGTCCACACATTTCCTGCAACACAGCCCCCTTGTTAGAGTTTTGGGACCGCACCTCTGCTTCCTTCTAAGTTTGTGCTACCTGTATTTATAGATGTGTGTATTTCATTTTCACATATAAGTATCTTATCAAACAACATCAAAGATGCTCTTCCCTGTTATATAAGCATTATGTTGAAATTGTGTTGATATTTGGGTGACTTATTTCTATTCCTAAATGTTTTAGGTAGGAGTACCCTTTTGTATATTTTTGTTTCCTCCTTTTCCATGTTCCTATTTTTCCATGTTCCTTTTTTGCATTGACTTTTGATACTTTATTATCATTTATTTTTTACAAAGTATCAAAATTGCGATTACTTAGTCAACCATTGAAGCTGGATCAGATCCCCCCAAAGGTCATCAACATATTGCAAGAATTGTCTGAGAAGGAGAAGAAGCAAAGTCAATCAATAGATTTATCAAAAATTGGTGATTCTTTGATTAAAACTTTGTTTCCATTCCAAGAACAAGGTGTGAGGTATCTTTGTGCTAGTTTCTACTGCATTTACCTTTTCACTAAAAGATATGAATAAAGTTGGAGCCAAACTGCTGCAGAGGGTATGGGGAGTATTGTGAATTTATGATTGATTTTGTGGATGGGATGCTCAGTACAGCAGTGTTGCAATCTTGAGTATGATTAGCACAATGGTTGGCATGCTTATCCCAACTATTATGTCAACTGTAAATGTTTTATTTGTAATTAAGTTAGTTTTATTTCTTTAATTAGAAAGTTGATATTAATTGGCAATAAGCTATATATATGTAACCAACTTTAAATTCGTTCTAAATGAAAAAAATGAAAACTGAAGTGAAGAAAAACCATTTTCAAAGTTGCAATTCTGTTCTGCTGAGTATTCTATCTACAAAACCAGACACAGATTACTCAAGTATCACTAAATCATTTGCATTTATTTAAGAAAACGTCATTGAAAAGGAAGTGCTCATTTGGAATTTCAACATATCATTTAATTAATTGTTTTGATCATGCATTGTGCACTCTCTCCTTGCCTCGGCAAGAAGTATACCTTCATATATGCCATTGATATAACAATTTTTAGGAATAACGCGCCCTTGTTATTGATAGGTTATGCCCAGGGCCGTGGCTAGAGATGGAAGGTTGGGGGGGTGTTGTTACTAATTTTGCCGACAGAAGGGCGTGGTTTTGGGTGTGGCTTTTCTTGATTCGTTTTCTTTTCTTACAGCCACTCCCAGCTCTAGCGC
>OLMO02000257.1:11446975-11513887 GCA_900291935.2 Cassiopea xamachana | reverse complement strand
GGGGGTACTCACGTTTGGAACATGTTCAATATTCGCATGTTTGATGTATTTTCGGCCCTTTGAATTACGCTAGCCCCAATTGCATTAATTACACCACTGGTCTTGTGGATGAGTAGAATTTTCGATCACCTCTCTGCCTAGTTCTCATTCAACCATAAGCTACCAATGAATTTTGGGATGGCTACCTGACTATATTTCACCTCATTTAGGCTGTTTTGAAAATACGTGAGCAGTTTTATAGATTTTCAGTTGCTTGCTTTGTATTTCCTCTCCTCGCTTTTAATAGACTTCTGGTGAAAGTTTCTACGGTCTATAAGAGCGCACTTGATTCGTAATACTTGGATCCTATGTTAGCAGTAGCTTACATTGAGGACAAGTACTCTCTGTAGACCGAGCTGTAATGCTGTTGGATACCATTGAAGGCAATTTATTGTGTAGATTTTCAATCAGATGTCATTAGATCTCTGAATGCCATTTTTTGGTGTAGCTTGATTGGTAGCTTGGTTTAGTAATTTATGGAATATGACCTTTCATTGCAGGACGAATCACATTTCATTAAAAATTCAAAAGCCGCTCGTACAAAAGCTGCAATGGCGCTTCTGAAGGTAACTGATTATCTACTATCAATGTTTGGTTTACTTTAACATACTTACGGGTGGGAATTCAAAAGTGGAATTAGCAATGATTTCAGGGTGTTAAGTGAGACTAAAAGTGTTGATCCCAAAGGACACTTGCAAAGTAGCTGAGTATTAGTTTCAACATTATTTGTAGGAATTTCTGAAGACAATTAGACCATAGTTAACAAAAAACCGATTTCAACACTTTTTTCAACAGAACATTATTAAATATATGCGTTTGCTTGAATCTTCTGTTAAATATTAATTTTTTTAGTTTGACAAATATAATATACCATTTATAATACACCACAATATCATCCATCTTTTATGAATGCTATTATATAAGGTATTTTTTTGTTCCTCTGATCTTTGTACTTATGGTATACATGTTAAATTTTCCTATACTTTGCTTGGTACCAAAATTTGAATTAAATGTACTTTTTGGTGGATGAGAGAATACAGGTGTTTGTGAATTGATTAAATAGATTTAATATTTTCATTCTATACTCAGAAATTGATTGATGTTTCTTGTTTCGTGATGTTATGTAATTAGGGAAAATAGGGAATTGTTGGCGAGTCTACCTTCTGTCAAAGAAATCAAGAAAAATCAGATACATGCTAGAACTTGAAAAAAATCAATGTATTATTTGTATATTTTTGCTATACTGAGCTAAATTAAAAGATATATTTTCTGTCTATAATGTGTCAGATGATTTTGCTGATTGAGCCAGGGAACTCTAGGAAATAACAGTGAGTTGTGTAAAAAATCCTCTAGTAACCTTGCATTTGTGTATGTTAGGAAAGGTCCAATGCCACTCAGTATTGTATATTCACAAGACACGTTCGCATTGTCTCGCTCATATTTGTCTCTTGCAGGTTGTCATGTTGTCTAGTCAATATCACTTATCCTGTATACTAATGAGTAGCAGTAGTGATATCACTAATCGTGCATGAAATTAGCATTACTGCATATTGACAATGCTAAATGTTTTTAGTAGCAAGCTGCCCGTGTCATACTTCTCTCTGGTACACCTGCATTGTCAAGACCCATGGAACTGTATAACCAGATATCTGCGGTCAACCCAAAACTTTTCCCAAGCTTTCATGCATATGCTTTGCGGTACTGCGATGCTAAGAAGGTATCATGCTGTTTTACATTATTTTTTGGCTGTTATTTAAACGTAGAGAATAACGATATATTCTTCATTTGATGATTCAGTTCACTATCTTTGGCGTATGCTGTCGCTTTTGCATCATCTGGGAATAAAAGTACCATCACGAAGTTAATTCTCTTTTGCAATTCAATCTCTTTTGAATTAAAACATTGCAAGGTGTTCCAGGTGCCCTACTTAAATTTAAAGTCTGTCCAATTCAGCATAGTTTTTGTTTGCTGGTGAGGCTTGATGAAAGGCTTAACTGCACAAAATTTCAAGGAAAATTGATAGGATTTGGTGGTAGCAGTCCTTATTCATAGTTTAAATGTTTTCGTAAGATTTTTGGCAATATCAGTAGCTCTTATTTTTTTCCAGACATATTAGTTTTGGATTTCTTTTAAAAGCAAATTATATGTAGAACTCAAACATCAATGCCTTTATAGTTTCGATGAATGTTATTTTTGTATATTGACGCTTGAAGAAGCTAAAACCTGTCAAATTAGCAAAATCGAACTGTCACGTAAATATCTTACTGTTGGAACAGAAATCGACGCTTATTTTGTGATTATCTTTCAATGCAATTCTGTGTGAAGTTTGAAACTACTAGGCATCTGACGGACTGGTGCTGTTGACGTCTGGCTAGACCTGATCCATTTTAATGAGAAAGCCAAAAAAGCACTTCAAGACTTTGTTCACTTTTACAATTTCTAGTCGTTTCAGGTTCAATGTATCTTCATATTCTATCAAACAATCAACTTAGAAATACATTAGCACAAACCAGTACTAGAAAAGCTATACTTTGAATACTTATAGATATATATTAATACAGAGCAAATAATTAACAAATAGTGAAAATATTGAGGTTTTTAAAGAAAGAACTCTGTCAATAGGCACTTGAATCAAGAAGAGAGGTTCCTTAGTTCGCCATTTTAGATAGGAGTTTTGTGAAAGGACAAAACAAATTTAAAATAATTAGAGTTCAAAGTAGTGGTGGAATGTCGGAAAGAGGGGTGAGGAAAGGGGTGGCCGCCTCCAATGATTTTAGGCTCGAAAAGATATGACAAAGATTTATTGGTAGTGGCTCACAATAAGCAATATATGACAACTTACAAGTTAACTGTCATGAGAGTTCTTTTCCTTGTGTTTTGTTGTAAAGAGAGGACAGCAAAATGACAGAGTTACTATTTCCATTCACTTACAGGCATAGCATTGTTACACAGACATGGTCGGCGTGGCTTTTTCCTTTTTTGTTTCAAGTCGTCAAAATTGAATAAAACAGAGTAGGGAGTCAGTTTTTCCTTCTCCGCTTAAAGAACAATGGTAAAAATAATTTATATCCTTTCTTGCAGAAGGACGTTTTCCGACGTTCTACAGGATGTGACGTCAAAACATTTTTGTCAAGCTCAAAACACCGGACAACCAGTTTTTTTCTATTCCTTTTGCATGGTTTCATAGTTTATAGCCTTCCAACTAATTTGTCTCCAAGCGTAAATTTTGCATGACATGTGGCTTTGGCTTGCACGAGGCGTTGCCATTCCCCTTGAAAAAATGCCAAAATGTCCCCCACTGGTTCTAAGTTGAAGAAGGACTCAGAGGTTACTTGTATATTTGATATAAAAATGGCTCTATGGTCCATAGCCTCTCAGAATTTATTGTGACTGAAGTTTCGTGCTTGAAAGGATGATTCCATGGGGTACAGACATGGAGATTTCCTTCTTTCGGTGCTTCCATGTTATCACCATGGATGAAGCCTGCGTTAATGTGAACTTTAAGATAGCTTCAACCTGAAACGCTCGGAAACTGCTGAAGTGAACATGGCCTGGTAAAGGTTTTTCCAGTTTTTTTTAGTCAAAATTGATCATGTCTAACTTGAGATCTCCAGCACCATCCCAGCAGTGGTCCAGCAGCATCAAACTTCACACAGAATTACGATAAAAGATAATCATCAAAATAGGCACTGAATTCTCCTCCAACAAGATCGTTATTTGGCAATGAGATTTTGCGAATTTGACAGGAATTTAATTTCTCAGGCCTTACTATATAAGATATAGTACATACTGGAACTATAGACGAATTGATTCTTGAATTCTCCACACAATTTGTTTTCAAAATAGCGAAAATATTATTATGTTTGGATAAGACTGGGAGTTACTTGTGTTCAAACTGACAATTCTATTACAATATGAAGTATTCTCTTGAATTAAAGTTAGATAAAGATGCATTTAAATTAAGAGTATATAAATGGAAAATTGTTTTTGTAGATTTTTTTCTTTCCTTACCCCGTTAGAAACTGGAAATTTTACTCGCTGTCTGCCTTGATTTTCATGTATATGTACTTTTACATATTCATGTATTGTTGTAATTATTGTAATTATTATTACGTCAAGTCAACTGTTTATTTCTCCACAGAACAATTTTGGATGGGACTATAGTGGTTCTTCAAACCTTGAAGAGCTGAGAATCATCCTTGAAAGCAAAATCATGATCAGGTTGGCTTTTCTTGCAATACATGCACATCCAACAAATCATCAGCCGTTAAATGCTACTTTTGAGTCATCTTATTTTATCCAGTAAAAGTTGTGTCCTCATGTAGGAGATTCTAAAAGGATTTTACGTGAATTCGCTTTGCTGTAGATGATGATATAGCTCTTTAATCCGTAGCTGCAAGAGTAAATAGAATTTCAAATTTTGTTTGTTCTTAGCTCTGTGTTGATAACAAGAACTAGGTAATGATTTCAAATAAATCCGCCATTAATGTGGGATTTTGATCTCAACCATGCAGTTTGTTGTATAGTTTTATTCATATGTTTATTCTTTTGGATCAAATAATTTGTCATCAAATTCGCTTAAATGAAAGTATGTTCATATGTTATTATTCATATGTTAAATAAATGTTTTAGCTTGTAACAGTAAATTTTGTACTTCGTGTTGTTATGAAATATCCAGAGTCTTAAAGTAATTGTCATATGGTAAGCCATTGAAAGTAATTCAAGAAAGTCCACTCGATGGCTTTGCAGCATAGAAGACGGTAGCGTATCAAATAACTTGATTGAAGTTAAAGGTACCTGCAGTGTATAGCAATTAATTTTTACCGATTTCGGCGACTAACGCCAATTGTTTCTAAGCTTGAATCTTTATAAAACTCACCTATAGCAAGAGAGAAATCAATTAGCTACATTTTTCTTGCTTTGCACTTTTCAACAAGTGCTCATAGAACTATTTGTGCTAAGCACTTGGAACTTATGGCCAATTTTCCCCAAAAAGCACCCATTTAGGCCACTGAGCCGGCACTCTATTTTTAGGTAGAAAGAAGCTCACCCTGTAGCACTTGTTGTGAGTTTCGCAATTTTTTGAAGTTAGCTTGTGCGTTCCTTTCTGTCCTTAGACGATTGAAAAAGGACGTCCTCGACCAGCTTCCCGAAAAGCAACGCAGAATTGTATGATTTTAGTATTGTTTACACATTTAATTGCAGTATTCCTTCCATATTGCCTTCACGTATTAACCAATGGTTTTTCTGCAATCTAACTTATTTTGTTTGACATATTTATGTGACATATTATTTGTACTTCCATCTTAATACTTCCACTGAAGTTACTTTCCATCTTTAATATGCTCTCCTTGAACCACAAGTCACTGGAAATTTAAAGTTTGTGAATCGACCACAGAAATTTTAGGGTTGAACTGGCTAGCCAAGAAGGAAAATCCACTTACCTTTAGGAAATGACCGAATCTTGGCACATGCATTTGTTGGGTGAAAGCAAGATGGAAACGAAAATCGATTAGATTGCGCAAAGCATACCATTTGCTCACGATCGACAATATGATTGGTTTTCGATATTGTTTCGATATTAGTTTCGATATTGGTTTTCGATATTGATCATCTCAAAGAATTAGATTATTGTCGAACTACCAATGTCGTCCCTGCGGCGATTGGCTTCATAAGTGTGAACTAGGCTTTATCAGAAATGAAATAATTACGAATTTCTTTGAAACATTTCGCATCACGCGAACGATTTTGCCTAATGAAATATAGGCTTTACTGTGCGTGTAGATTTATCCCCTATTTCTTATTGCAGATCTATTTTTCTTTAAATGTAGCTACGTTGCATTTTGAAAGCTCCTTTCTTTTAGGTTATTCTGGATCCATCCAGCATAAGCATGAAGTCAGTGGCTTGCGAAGCAAGGAAGTTAGAAGTATCATCGGGGGTTAGTTTTCAGATCCGTGCTACAGTTCTTTGAAGGCTTGCACATCATAGACTATATTATGTTGGAAGTAACTCTTTTGTTTTGTGCCTTTTCCTGGATGAGTTTTCAATAGCAATTTTGTTGTCTTTTTTTGTTGTGAAAATTCATCTCAACCATAATTTTTTTGTCTCCAGAAAGACAAGCGTGGTGCTTTATTACAATATTTTGCTGCTACAAGTGAGGCAAAGACAAAGGCAGTTCTGTAAGTAGTACCTCATTGCTTTCATGTTTTTCCATGAAATCATATATGCTGGCTCATTCTCATTTTGTTCATTCAACCTAAATTTGGAAAAACTTATAGGAAAGCTATTGGAAACTGTCATCTTCATTTAAGATTTTGATTCCATTGGTTGCACAATTTGTTGCAATTTTCATTTTATTATTTTGCATCGCTTTGTATCCTTTACTTAGTTTATGTCACATTGTCGTGCTCTTCACAGAGAGTACATCTCAGATTTCCTGGAAGGAGAAGCAAAATTCATTCTATTTGGACATCACCAATTAATGCTAAATGCAATATCACAAATGCTGCATAAAAAGGTGATTGACCTTCAACTCTGTTTGAAGGAGTAAGCAAGTAGTAAAATCTAATTCCATGGTATTTGTAATTTACTGATGATAAGATAGTAAGATAGTAGTAGAACCTTAGCACGGGAAATCTGATTACTATCTCGACAATACTTGTTGTCAGAGCTATAGTAGTTTTCATTGCTATGATTTTGGGAGTATTTATCGTTACTCTTTTGTGCTTAACTGTAGGTGGTCACATTGCACTTTTTGAAATCTTTCACCTCTCATAGCATTTTATAATGATCCCCACCCCCAATTTTTGCAAAATGTGGGAATCATCACTATCAGCAAAATTTTCACTGTTATTTTCATCCCATTATTCATTAGTCAACTCCCCATCAAGCACTTCACAACCCTTGCCAGGTGCAATACTGCCTACATTCCATCCAATTTTCGCTTAACACCATCTGGTTGGATCATCAACTCTTCTACTTCCTTGAGGGTTGCTTCGATTTTCCCGGTAGATCATTTTATTACAACCCCTTCACTTTATAAAAATTTAGAAAATATCTACTTCCCTGCTAATTCCACTCCCTACAATTAAGCACACAAGAGTATTGCAATAATTATTCATTTTAAAAAATAAATACTTTTGGACTGTCGGTGATGATAAACGATTTATACTGGGCATGACAAGTCGAATTGAATATCTTTATGTTCCTCTGCCTTGCGGTATGAGCCATGACATTGCAAATTGTCACTTCTGAACAGTTCTGTGAAATATAGCCAGAATTTCCTACTTGCCGCCCATTTGAAGAGCTTCTTTGAGATTGTCTACGTACTTATATCTGCAACATTTAGCAATGCTTAAACAACATTTTGAATATTCTCTATTGTTAACATGTTTATTTATGAATAGAAAGTCTCTTTCATTCGAATCGATGGTAGCACAACTGCAAATGCTCGCCAGGCATTGGTTGAGAAATTCCAAACTGATGAAGATTGCCTTGTCGCTGTGTTGTCAATTACTGCCGCAAACACAGGTTTGTATTACAAGGTTAAGGCAAATTGCAGTATTTGTGATGTTTTTGACAGTATTGAAATAGTATTTTACTCTCTAATACATGTAAAATTGTACTAGGTATCCAAAGAAAACACTGCCTCACAATATAAATTGATGCAAATATAAACATTATATTTGAACACAATTATCAACATAGATAATAAAATCTAACACTCATGAAATATGACAGCACTGTGTAGCGTAAATAGGCCAAAGTTCAAAGTTCAGCAACAACAACAATAACAACAACAACATAAACATCAACGATACTCATTAAAGTCAAAGTCTGATTCTAACAATACAATCATTTTGTAGGATACACATGCTTTTTTACAGCATCCTGTCACTTTTTTTACTATTTCACAAGGTTACAAAATAAGTGCAAAAATGTACGTAGTGTATTTGCAAATAGGTTATTGACGTAAGTTATGCTTACTTATGCAAATGTATCATATTTTCTATTGTTTAGCTTTATTCCTGGTGGATTTGTTATATAGCTTTTACTGAATGTGTTGCTTTTGAAATTTTACGAACATATCACCTGGAAATTGACAATGTTGAAGGCCAATGTAGTACTTGGAAATTACATATATGATGCTTTCTTATGGGATCTTTCAGGCCTTTCTCTCATTGTTTTTCATTGCAAATCTGAATGCTAATTTCAATCTTTCCATAGGTTTACGATTTGTGGTTTGCTTTTAGGATTGAATCTCACCGCCGCCACGACAGTGATATTTGCTGAACTTTATTGGAATCCTGGGGTGATTAGAATGTTTATCTTGCTTCAGTATCATTTTGGTTTCCATTATATAAGTATCTTCTTCATTTTTATGCTTAATTTTTATATTGTTTATTTTTAGTCATTAAGCTATCTTCCTTTGTGAGGTGTTGAGTGATTAGTGTGCGGACTGTATGCTCACCCACTTTAACCCAATAGGAATTGGGACCCAGTGGCAATCCCTAGTATTTAAGGCTGGCAAGGAAAGAACTTGTGATGTCACACCAATCAATCTCTATAGAGTATGCCTCATATTTTAATCACATTTGAAATTCGATTATTCAATTGACAGTTTGCCCACGAAATTGCTTTAAAATTACTCATAATATGGATATCTTACAGCTTATTTTGTCAGATTGTAGGTTCTAATAATTTTGCCCACATTGTTCGTTTAGAGCAGTGGTTCCCAACCTGCACCCGTAAAAAAGTTTGCTCTGAACTCGCACCCCCTACATGTTATGCTTTATTCAAGGATAAACAATTTTGAATCATATTAATTTTTATCAAAAGATATTTATTTCGCCTTTACGAGAATAATAACTCTTTTTCGAAACATGTAAAATAGTGAAATCAAGAACTAGCTTCGAAACGCTTAGAAAGGAACTTAATTTTTTAATGTGTAAGAAGGTGAAACATATGGGCTAGAAAGCGTATCCCAGATTAACTTCTGAATACACCTGACAAAAATAATTGCTTGTTTGAAATGTGTACAAGATAATGGAATCAGAAGGCTGACCTCCATAAGGATCATCCCTACCTCGGAAAAGAGAGAGGGGGGAGGTGATCTTAGACGAGAAGCCCTCTTTTGATTTGCCAATACTTCCACTAATCTAAGCAGGGGTCTCCTAAGGGTACGATTATATGGGAGATTTCAGGCCATTTGTAACTTTTTTCGGGCTGAAAGTTCGCCTCGGTGTTGCAGTCAGAGCATTGTAGAAACGAGGCTGCTTTTATATGCTAAAAGGTTCAGCCCGGTTTTTAGGGCTGAGCACTCAGCCCGCTTTTTACAAGCGGGGTAGAACTTTTCGAACGATAAAAACTTCTATATAATTGCAAATAGAAATATTTTACGGGACTGAAAGTAGCGCAGAGTAAACTCCATCGGCGATTTCAAGTGGAAATGGAGTTTTCAGGTGGGGTAAACATTGCATGATTGAACTCATGATTAAATTTTTGCAGCTAATAAAGCTAAATGTAGGTATGGAGGAAAATGTTTCAATGCTGGTAAGTCTAGTCAGTGCGATTCCCTAAAAGAATAGATGGCTCGAAATTTTCTAGAGGAACCCTGTTATTTTGGGCCAGTGAATATTGCTCAAACCCCTTCTGCATGAAATCCAAAGGGTGATGTATACGAGTACGAGCTTGGTGAATTGATTTCTCGCGCATTATGTGGATTTTAACCCTGGTTCGATTTTCAGCCCAGCAAAAGCTGTAAGCAATATTATCGATTCAAAGTTCAGCACGGAAAAAGTCACAAATGGGCTGAAATCTCACATATAATCGGGCCCAATTTCCCGTAACTCAGATCTAGCAGAGCCAGGGGTATTTTATGCCAAGTCTTCATTTTTATTCTGAAGCATAAAATTTAGGTTTTAACGAAGAATGAAAATACTATTAACTTGATCAGGGACTTTGCGAGAACCCTTTGGTTGGGGGGGGTGTAAGGTTAAATATTTGCCTGAATTTACCTTGCTAGTAAGTTGTTGTGTTGTCACTGATCACTGTTTAATTCAGTTTCTTAAAGCAATGTTCTCTGGGAATTTACATGGGAATCGAAAACTTTCAATATGCTAGACATTCTCTCGTATCCAGTGTCGACTATAGGACCCACCGTGGTTGGGTCTGGAGAACAATTTTCAAAATAAAAGTTCTCAGAAGGCTGGAAAACGCTATTTTGGGATTGGTTTTGCAAATGCAGAATTTCATAAGCAGTAGCGTGGTGGCATGGATTGTCTTGGGGGCCAGCTAAAAGTTGGCACCCCTTTGCAAAGAACATCTTACATTCTGCATTTCGAACTAACAACAAGCATTACATTTTCTAAAATCGTGGAAACGCTGGCATTCCTACTTATTCTCACAAAGAGTTGCTGAATTTTTATTAGAACTTTCCCATGTTTCCACAACAATGACCCTGCAAAATATAGTTAGGGATAACGTATAACAGCCAATAATGACATGGGATATGGGAATGGCATGGAAGCCAATAATGACATGGGATATGGGATGGCATGGGAGCCAATGATGACATGAGATATGGAATGGCATGGGAGCCAATGATGACATGAGATATGGGATGGCATGGGAGCCAATAATGACATGGGATATGGAATGGCATGGGAGCCAATGATGACATGGGATATGGGAATGGCATGGGAGCCAATAATGACATGGGATATGGGATGGCATGGGAGCCAATGATGATATGGGATATGGGAATGGCATGGGAGCCAATGATGACATGAGATATGGAATGGCATGGGAGCCAATAATGACATGGGATATGGGATGGCATGGGAGCCAATGATGACATGGGATATGGGAATGGCACTGCATTACAACAAGCAGTGCTTGCAATATTTATTTTTTAGGTAAGCAGGCAGTCTGGATTGTGGGCATTGAAATCACCAATAACGGCGATTTCAGAAGTGGAGATTGTGGAGTAGCACATGCAATTGCTTTAGATAAGTGCTTGAATAGTTCATGATGATTTGGGTTAGTTGAGTGGTATGGTTGGCAAAAATGGCCTAACTGTTCCAAAGGATCGGAAATGTTGATGTACAGAGTTGAGGATAGTTCGGGACACGTTGATAGCTACATTACACAACTATTATCTAAGTAGATGAATGGTATAGTGCGAGCAAAAAGTAAATGATGATTGGGCCAGTCAACGTCATAGAGGTACAGTCGTCAGTGAGCCTATGAGAGTTCCGATAGGTATTATGTGGCTTAACGAAAGATTATCACAACCGTTTTAAGTTGTATATTATGTTATTTTAGATTGTTAATTAGACTTTTTAAACATTGTAATTAGGTTTCATATTTTGTAATTATTATTTTTTTGTTAGATATGTAAGTATAGTGTAGACGGAGGGCCCCTTGAAAATCAGTTATTACTGAAGGGCCACCCTCCTTAAATATGTGAAATGAATGAATGAACAAGGGCTCTCGGAGAATATTCCCTCTCTTAATCAACGTAATACCAATAGATAGCCCTCCATGAATCGGGACTGTAAGAGAAAGGAGAAAGGTTACTACTCAATCAGCAACACAAATATTGCAAGTGTCCTAAGGAGTTTGACAAAAATTGCAGCTGTCTTTGTAAAGAAATCTGATCAAGGAACCCAAGGGCCTAATTTTTACGTGATAATATTCCCATATAATAAGGCCCCAATTCTCATCATCTGTCAACATGTAATATTTATTGAACGGTTGGTTACAACCCATACGTCACACACTGTTCATCTGACCTCACAATCAAACACATACCTGATCATTCGTCACAAGGAAAAAACATACTCAAGATACTGTCTATCTGATGTCACAATGAAATATGTACTTGAGGCACTATTTATTTGACGTCAAAATCAAACTCTATAAATCAGATCATTCTAAAGGATTTCTCATTCGTCTCTTTCAAGTTAAGAGAGGTTTGCATTTGCAATTATAGACTAAGAACATGAGTTATCAAAAGGAACGCTCTATTCGCCGAGATCGCATGGCACTACTTCGCGAAAGAGTAGCTGCACTCAAGGAGGAAAATGCTACTATGAATAGCAAAGAGCAATTTGAGAGATATCTAGAAGATGCGAAGAAGCAAATGCGAATCTTCAACAGTCACTTTATTCTCAGTAACTAAAAGACAAAGCTAATAAGCATGGTCCCTTGAAATAGCTACGTCAAGTAGACTAGTGATACTCGATGTATAATATAAATGTGCCTTTGACTAACAACGCATCCTCTTTTCCTCCAACAGATATTCAGAGCATGCCTCGAGGCTCAAATACAAAGAGAACTCGCCTTACTTGCGCTAAGGAGGACAGTATCATGTAAATCCAAAAGTATAGAAGTCTACACTCAGACGACAAATTAAAGCTTCAGCAGTTAATCAATTTTAACGTATGCAATATGCTCCATAAATGACGATGTTTCTGGACAGGATTCTGGATTTCAAATTAGTGAAATGCAAGGACCAAAAGAAGAGAAACGGGAATTAAAGCTTGAAAACGTCAAATTGCAATATGAGCTACTCAATATGAAGAAAACCATTCAGAACCTGAGAGCAACGATTGAAAAGAAAGAAGAGGATCTGCAGGCGTCCAAGAATAAATCGAAGATGTTAGAAGGTCATTCATCCTTATTGGCTATGCATCCGCAGGAATTATCTGAAAGGAAGCAACTGCTTGAACATGAGTTGGAATGGAGAGAAGAGCAGCTCAGTGAGATGAAAGTCAAAAACATAAAGACAATAAGGATCATGAAAGAAAATAACACCAGAGAGAGGACACGCAATGCAGTACAAATGAAGGAAATGGAGGAGGCAGCAGCTGTGCTAGAGAAGATCAATGCTCGATTGAAGGAAGAGCTAAATGAAAGGGACCTTCAAAACCAGGCAGAAGACATCGTCAGTGCTGTCATTTCTAACAGTTTGCAAGAAACATTCAATGAAGATATTGGCCAATGCCTAAAGGAAAACAGCAGTTTGGAAGAGCAATTGTCTATCTGGAAAAGTCAGCTTGCAGATCAGGAACAGTTGAACACCGACTGCGGTTTTCACAATTTCGGTTTTTGCGGTTTCGTGGTACGGTTTTGTGGTACGGTTTTTGCGGTTTTCATAAAATGCTATATCTGGCATGTACTGTAGCTGTATGAGAAGTTGCTGGATTTCTATGTGTATACGAGTAGCAAAAAGTCTTTTAAAGAAACCAACGTCAAAGCATAAAAATGACTGGTAATCACAAGAAAGCCTGCAGTCATTCATTTGGAATCAGTATTTGGATTGTTTGGAAATCAACATTTGTACATTTCAGCCAATTGGCACTGCCCGGGTCAAGCAAGGCGCTCCCGAGGGTAAACTGGATGTAATAAAAATCGGTAGAATTAAAGAACAATTGCGAGTCGCAAAAACCCAGACAAAACGTTGATCATAGAACACGTGATAAATCGTCTTTTACTTTACAGCTTAATCAGGCAGGAAAAACAATAAATGCTGGATACGTGATTCATCAAGCTCTCGATCAAGCTCATAGCTTACTCCAATATAGTCAAGGAAGCGAGATTAGAAATTCTGAGAAGATTTATGGTATTAAATCAATTTATAGACAATAGAACAAACTACAGTAGTAGAACAGTAGCTTTTACAATAACCAAGAGACGTTTAAATGCCCTCTCTATCAGTATTTGACGAGAGGCTTTGGCCAGCATCTCATTCCCAGTGTTAAGTATAAGGGAAGTAAATTCCAACCTCGATATCGCCCGGATCATCGATAATGTTATGCACTGACATGTACCCTATTAATCGACTTGCACATTGTTTTACGTATGTACGTAGAGAGTATTCTAACATACGAAAGCCTGCCAAATTTCTTGTATTTTACCCCTTGTCCTGAATTCCTCACTCTTGATTATCTTCAGATGAAATTCTCGCATTCATAAATTACCAAAGCAGTTCTTATATCATAACTTCATATTGGATACTTTTGGCATGCTTCATGCTGTCAAACAAATAAGCTGCTAATGAAACGATGTGCAATGAAACTTCTCATTTGAAGCGTGGCAAGAACGACACCATGGTACGACCATTGAACTACAAATGTTCAATAGGGAGAAATTAAAGCATAAATGATAGCTTATTTTTGATGCAACAAGAGCGCAGCTTGCCATTTCTTCCCGCATTTCTTTGGATGTAGCTTGGCAGGCCTGCATTCGTATCAAAATTTGAAGAAATCCTGGTCAATTTTGATGATTTTGCCAGAATTCGGTTTTTTGCGGTTTTTGCGGCTTTTGTGCGATTGCGGTTTTAAAATTGTGCGGTTTTTGACAGTTTTCGGTTTTTGCGGTTTTGCGGTGTTGAACACTTACCAGGAATCACAACTAACTCAGAGTGCCAGTCTGCTGGAAGAATCAAGAGCAAAATGCGAAATGTATGAGGAGAAAGTATCTTTGCATACACTCTATCTCGATAAAACCGAAACAGCAATGGGAACCCTTAAAAGTGAGCTGGTTCTCAAAGCCGAACAGAGTGAAACAATGGAAATGAGGAGAAAAGAAGAAATTAAACGGCTGGCTGATGAAACAAATGAAAAATTTATGAAACAAGTGATGAAAATGAATCACTTGAAGGAGTCATTGACAGATATCATATTAGTCAATAAGAACTCGAGGAAAAGATAAAAAGAACAGCAACTACTTTTGACCTCAAAACAAGTCACAGTCGATAACAGCTCTATATTAGAAAAAGCATATCGGCTGGACTTTGAGCCGATGAATTCAATATGCGTACCATTTGATCGGAAGGAGTAGCACTACACTGAGGTACCGGAATTATCAAAAGTCAATGAAAAAGAGCTCAATGTACAAGGTGACAAAATTCGCAGTTTGAATGACCTCAAGGCAAAACTCAAGTGCTCTATGGACAAATGTGCCAAACTAGAAGAAGCGAATAGAGAGCTGGAGAATAAAGTAGAGAACTACAGATGCAATTGGATGCTCAAGAAAAGAAAATAAAAGAGCTAGATGAACAGGTGACTATCTTCGATGAGGAGCTAGTGTCAAAAGACATTACTATTGGAAAATTAATGATGAAAAAAGCAAAACTGCTTGGAGTAAGAAGGTTTATATATTGTTGATTTTAATTTAATGTGTAGGAAAGTATGTGAAGAAACAATGGATTATACTTACTTCGAAGTAGGTAAAAATAATTGATTAACTGTGTAAAGTTATTGAGATATTAGTAAAACTGTAAATATTTTGAATTACTTGCTATTTAAATATTATTTTTACAATATGTATCTTTTGTTCTATTGAACTATTTGTTTGCCGTGTGCTACTTTTGCTATTTAAAATTGAATAATGACATTTATTGAAGGGATAGATCGTGATGTTGACAGAATTGAGCAAAAGCAACTAAGAATGAAATTGAGGCCATTGTGAACTACCACCATTCCATTCTCAGTTCTACCTGTTGATTGGCAAAGGCGTAATTCCATGCATTGTGTTGGGTATAATGATACATTACACTTATATATTGGTAAAAAAAGACCTTGACTTCTCAATCGACATATTCCTTGTGGTCTTTTGGTACCCCTTGAAAGGAACGCTTAGCTCGGGGCATCTGTTCACATTGTTATTACTGGGCCCGTTTCACAGTTTAATGCGTTTAAGGTAACGCCCTTCGAAACGTTGGAAGACGCTTCTCTGCAGAATACCTGTATTTGTTTCACCACTGATTTTAATGTTGAGAAGCTACGTCAACGTTTCATGTTTCTTGTTGCATGCATTTACAAGCTGACTTATAACACGGTTGTATTTCTACATGTCTGTTTCAATGGATGGAAGATTGTGTGCCAAATTAATCCAGTAGTTTGGGTTCTTTTCTTGATTGGGCTTCTATATATCCTTCCACCCATGCCCAATTCAGCTGTCTACAGGCGTGTGCTTTGGGAATTGAGAAGCATACAGATCGATCCTTGCTGCGAATGAAATGGGTCCTTCATATGGGCTTTTTCCAGTGTTCAAATTTTGTTAAAAGATCCCCTAGCTCAGCTGCTTGTCAACTGACACAATAATGGAAATCATTCTAACTGTTCAATCGAAGTCTTTACTTTGCTCGTTTGGCGCCCCTTAAAATTCACACTCAGCTGATTTTCTTCTGAGGAAATAATGGAAACTATTAACTGTTTCTATCATATTCTTCAAATTGCTCTTTGGCGCTCCTTGAAAGTCACTCTCAGCTGATCTTCAACTGAAAATAATGGTGCAGTCCTAAACTGTTCAATCAGAATTTTCATTTTGCTCTTATGGCGCCCCTTGACAGTCACTCCAGGGGGGACGTCGCCTCCCTGGCCCTTATACCACCACGCCGCTGTTCGTAAGAGAGCCATTTTACTTATCTTTTTTAGCAAAATTTACAGAATGTGTGTTAGACATTTTTTCGTATCTAGAGTCTACTATAGAGCCCATCATGGTGGGCCACGCAGAAAAATTTTTAAAACAAAGGTTCTTAGATGGCTGCAAAATGCTATTTTGAGAATTGTTTTTGTAAATACAGCATTTCATAGGAAAGCCATGTTATTTATCTTTTAATTAGAATTTACAGAGTGTGTTAGACATTCTTTCGAACCCAGATTCTACTTTAAGGCCCACCGTGGTTTAGCTCGGAGAGAAATTTTCACAACAGGTTCTCACAAGGCTGGAAAGGCTATTTTGAGATTGGTTTTGCAAATACAGTAAATGCTTCCTTTAACCATACGTTTTTTCAACTGTTATATACGCATTATGTAGTCTTCAACTCCTGAGAAATTACCTGATTTTGAAAATGCAGTGACCAAAAATTTACCTGAATTTTCTCAAATTCAAAATGTTGGGAGGGTGTTAAACTCTCCACACCGCCACGGTCGCTACATCCTTGCTTAGGATTTCCATGATGTTATCGACCTAAGCGTTTGAAAATTTCCTTTAAAAATATTATAATCTTAAAAGTGCTGAAATTTCCTTAAACTAAGGAAATTTCTTTACAGCACTGCTTCTCGCACCCCTTTGAATGACGTCTCGCATCCCTGGTTGGGAACCCCTGGTTTAGAGCCTGAAAATGCACCAGAATATGTGTGTTTCACAATTGACCACACTAGGAATACAAACCAAATTTGCATAAATTTTCTAGTGCAGCTGAAAACTTGCAAATCGATAGCTTTCTATCCCTACTTACCATGTAATATCGATTACATGCATGGTTATTTGTACATCAGTCAAAATTGTTGCCTGAAAATGTCGAAGACGGACAAGTAATGCAGGAAAACTTTCACTTGTTTACTTTTGGGCTTCAGTATCACTGTTCAACATGTTTTCATTTAGCAGAAGTTGAATTAACTGCAGTCCATGAGCTACTTACGTTTGAATTTGGCTCTGGTAAATCTCACAATCTGCTCTTGAACAGTTGCATTGCCTGTTGAATTTCCAAGAGCTGTATCTTGAGAGCAGTATGAGATAGTAATTTGAAACTTTAAGGTTCTTCGCTTCAAATGGGACCAATATTTACTTTTGTAAATATATAGTCAATGTCTAATTTAAGAAGGTAAGGTAGAAGTAAATACTAGTTTTAATAACATGCAAGATACATTCATAGAGGTTACGTGTGCATACTCTGCTTGCTTCGTTATGATGATTCAAAACGCATGTTTTCTTAGGAAATGTAACAGTAACGTTCATCTTCAAGGCATTGGTACAAGCAGAAGACCGGATTTATAGAATTGGTCAGAAAAATGCTGTAACAATCACATACTTATTAGCCGAAAACACAGCAGATGATTATATATGGTAGGATGACTTCTTTATTTGGTTTTCATTATGTGTATCTGGACATCTTCACTTTTGGGCTATTAATAATACGTCTACGCTATTTCTGCGTAGTAGCATTTGCTGTCATAGTCTATTTTATTTGATGCTCAAATGCAATCAAATTTTTTTGTAACAAATGAGATTTCCTTTTTGTACAGGCCTTTGGTTCAAAACAAACTCGATGTTCTCACAAGTGCTGGACTTTCTCAAAAAGAATTTACTCCGCAAGTCTCAAAATTTAAGGTACAGTTAATCACTCATTTCAACGTTAGATATTTTCTTTGAATTTTAATGGGAAAAATGTAAGTCATGCTTCAATCTTTTAGAAACATACATTACCAAGTCTCAGTATGTATTAGTCACTTCATTTCTACATTGAATTACAAATCCAGAAAGCTAAAAATCTTCTATTTTTGACTCTAGCAAATTATCTATCGTTGTAGGTCTCTTTGGAATATCTTATTTAGATTATAGTATTTCAAGTTTGTTCTCTTGTCCAAAAGTGAATATTTTAACTCTTTGATCATGATCTTTGAAAAGAAATCTTGATTAGAGGAGACTCAATGAACCCCGATTTGAGTTCTTGTACTTAGCTGTGCTTTGTACAGCAAGCCTCGATGCGGAGAGGCGGCGAGGGAGAAACTCTATCCTCCCGTTAAGTAAATTGAATTGATGGAAAAATGAGACCAGTGAAACAAAGGAAGAGAGTTTCTTATATATCGAAGGCAAGGCAAATTTAACTAGAGGGTAGCCTGGTTGAATAAATATTTACGGAATGTACAGCGGAACTTCAAAAGTTTGACGCCCATTGTACTCTTCCCACAAGTATTGATAGCGAGGTCTTGTAGAGCTATCTTAAATGAATATCAGAAGCTTTACATTCTGGAAGCATATGTACTTTTTGATTTATATTTTGTACTAGATCCTTGATTGTGCTGGCCTTTTTATCCATTCTCTACTTCGCGGCTCGCAGGTACAAAATCCCACACATCATATTTCTGCAGGCACTTTTCATCCAAATCTTTATAAGACCGTTTATCACATTATATTTTTTTCTGCAGGCACATTTTCTCAGATCTGCATTCGCAGGCACAAAATACTTTTAATAAGGCCTGATGACCAGCCCTAACAGAGACTTGGGGGTGCTGTTTTTGACTTGGAAATTATGGCTCTTTACTCTTCATCGTTTTAGCTATGTTGCTTGAGCTTTTCGTTCAACTTGTATATCGGTACCTTACTTTCCAACGCAAACCTTTCCAGTTAATTACTTAGTGTTTATATTATTTGATATTTTGACCAGTGTAACCTCAAGCATTCAGTCATTTTTCTAATTATTATAATTTAGCTTCCTTGGTAAAAATCAGATTTATTGTTTTCATTTGGTTCTTCATACTGTTTTCTGTATTTGTTTTATTAGGACCCCAAGCAAAAACGGATATTAGACTTTTTCAACGATTTAATGGAATGTGATCATTTGGAGAAGTTTCATGAAGAAGAAATGAAAGAGACTGAACCAGCAAGGAAGCGTATCAAAGCAGATTAATTTATTTTCGAAATTACCAAAAATTTATTTCATAACTGTGGTAAGATTTAGCTGACAGGCTCTGGCTTTTGTCATTAGTATCCGTTTTTCTTTCGCATCAAATGTAATCTGCATGCATATAGTTTCTCATCAGATGATCAGATTAAAGCTGAACGACCTAGAGCCTCACCACTCTCCAGAGTTATTACAGTGGTGTGAAACCAAATACCTATCCTCCGTTTTAAGTAATCTCAGCTTTTCATATCACTTCCATTTGTAGTCCATTAATTGAAAGCCCTAAAGTTCTCTGGTTTAGTGTCGTCACTTTTTACATTGTTAATATTGCTTTTACGTCATAGTTACCAAGGTTTGGAAATAAGAATGCGGATATTCTGAGACTTATCTCAAATTATCGATTTGCCTCCTCCTTAGCCCTTATTAATTTTTGATATTTTTGGGCATGGGATTATTCAACAAAAAGACGAGTAAAATTACCTGAATTGAATAGAATTAAAGATGATTTGTAGATTGACCTATTACTACCTGTCCGTCAAAGCATATGGTTCAAAGGCATGAACCAGGGGCGGCCAGCCATCACAGATTTTGAAGGGGGGAATTTGAGTGCCACGCCCTAAAGTTACAGCGTGATTTGGTTGCCACACCAATTTCAACATCTTGCTAGAGGTCCCTAAACCAACCATACCATTTTGTCAGTGAATTTAGGCGAAGTAGAAAATTTATCTCAGTGAGAATGGATCGTGTGACCGCCACTGGCATGAACATGTTTGCTACGGTTCTTCTTTGTTACTTGCCTATTGAGCGTGAACTGATAGTGTAAAATTACAGTTATTTGGCTGGGGGTTGTTCAATAGTTACGTCACGCTTTGGAGTTGGAAGTACACTCTTTTTTATAAGTAACAGTAAAATTGAGGTTCAGGCTGGCTGTTCTTAATTTTTCCGAAATTTTAAAGGTTGAATTGTTCATACTTCGTCCTTACATTAGTGGCGTGTAAGCAATTTAGAAAAACATAGGCAGACAATATGCAAGACAACACTGGATGTCTTGATTGATTGAGAGCCAAATCACAATCAAGATGGTCTCTCTTGCATATTGATGTCTTTTTTATGGAAAATTTTATAAACAATTATAAATAGCAACTAATTTGCGAAAATCAATGAAAAAGTGTCAAGGCTGTCAATTCTCCGCAGGTTAACAAGGAAAAGATCTTTTTGTCCATTTGCTAGTGGAAAGCTTCTGAATTGTTTTCCAAAAATACATTTTACGACAAGGCTTCAGGCTCACCCTTGTTTCTAATTTATTCTTAATTTTCCACCAAATTTCAGGCTCGTGTTCTTATAAAATTGTTCTTATAAGAAAGAGTGTGCTGAAAGAAAAAAGAGTTCAATTCGTTTGAATTAATTCAAATAAAGTCTGAAAGCATGAACTGGATGCAATTCAAATCCAATTCAGGTTAATTTGCCATATTTGAAGCGAGGATGTCCATGACTGCTCAATTTGAATTTATGAATAAACGAGTGAATGCGGGAGGTGCGCGGGGGACTTGATGCTCTGCGGAAATGAGCGGCATCTGGAATGGAATGCGATACGGTTGGATTGGTCCTAAAGTGTGTTATTTTGCAGTACTTGTAGTGTGTTCCTCATACCCCCACAGCACTGCACTTGCATAATTGAGCATAAATTCAAAAATGCTTAATCTCTCCTCAAATATGTATCAAATCTGCATATCTTTCTCGTATTACTGATTTCAATTCCAGAATATTATGTTTTGTTGTTGCAATATTTTATAGTGTGTTATGTTTTTGCTACTAAAAGATAAGTAGCTAAGTACAATTTGGTATTTTTTGTGTTGATTTCATATGGAATGACCCGGATGTGTGTTGCTTGAGAATAATCCCATGTTAATCATCGAAAGAGGGGAGTTTATATCGAAAGCTCGCTGGTAGAGGAACTGAATTTTGGGGGCGCGCTAAGGAAATCTCACAATAATGGCAAAAAGAAGAAAAGCTCATTGTACTTAACTATCGTATAGATACGAATACAAATGGAATACGAAATGAAAAAGATGCGAGGGCGGTTCTAGAACGCTAAATCTTAGTTTCGGTCATTTCCCATACTGTTGTATCTCAGTGATACTACTCGTAATAAATGAAAAAAGTTTAGACTTTAGGTAGTAATTCTAGCATTTCAACAAAGAAAGGTCCCGGAATTTACACCCAAAAGTCTTACGGGAGTGACGCTACTTATCTCTCAGTTATTTCTGGTTTATGCTACCAGACGTTTTAGTGGCTAAGGTTATACATAGATAATCATAACGCGACTAATGCACATGTAGAGTTCTTTGGTAACTAAAAAGCCTCGTCAAAGTACAGAACTAATATTTATCTTAATTGGGAGAATTAGCATATTATTAAAATTATCCCATCTTTGTCTTCGTAGAATCCTAGCTGTACATGGGTCATGGAACAATGCTCATTCATGGGCATGCGCTTAGGCAAAAGAGTTGAGTTGACGCACCTCTCGTGGCGCATGTAGCCACGCAGAGTGTTGCGCAGCAAATGCCTGGATTAGGCCATGCACTTTTTCATTTTTCGAACTTGGTTTTTATCTAGAACTAGTTCTTTCCTTGCTTTGCCTTCATCAGTGGCATTTTGTATTTGGCTGATACGAAAATATGGAATTTTTAGACATGATGAATTAGAAAGTGAAAGTGGAGAAAATAAACATATCAGCACGAAAGCAAAAATACTCTGATGGTTCTTCCTATCAAAAAAGGAATCACTAGGTTACTATCAATATCGTTCAGTTCAGTTCAGTTCAGTTCAGTTCTTGTTATTATAATTCTACTACACACAACTCATGCAAAAGATTAATACTATAGAATAGAAGTTCAGCAATGATGCAAGTAGGAATACAGAAAATTAAATATCAATAAGTAAACTAATTGAGGAGAGAGCCCCTCCCCCCATCCTAAGGTATTAAAACGTTAGCAGGTTGTAACGAGTGATCGTATGAAGTACCCTTAACTAATACAACGTCTGTAATTGATTCTGAGGCAGTGCCCCACTGCTCCCATTAAGCCTACCTACAAAATACAGCAGCTCCTTGCAAATGTTGATGAAGATTTATCAAATGCTGCGAGGATTTTCATGAGACTTAGTTTTGACTATAATAGTCGTATATGCTACAAATCCTCCTCCTTCTGATACATTTGGTCTGCAAATTCAATCTATTTCGCATATCAATTCTGTTTTTCGCCATGCTGAATAAATAAAACAGCAAGTTTTAAGCCAGTTTGTTGCGCTAACTCAAACAAAAGTAAATATTTTCGGTAGAGTACAAAATTTTAGAGGAGATTCTATCACTGATGTCATAAAACAGCCCGTGATATTTTTCTATTAACAATAAGTTATAGCTTGCTTCTGTCTTTTCTGTGTTGAAACAATGTCCAATTCATCGACAGGGCCAGTCTGTGTTGCAGTCTAATGCACAGGCTATGTCTAGTTTGGAATGGGATGCTGAAAGCAATTGAAAATACCAACTCGTATCTAGAAAATCCTTTGACAATATCACAACAGTGAATAGCAAAAAAGTTACGATTCTTTGAACAAGCTCATGTATACGATGTTGAGGCCTTTAGAGACTTCAGTTTGTATCTACCAAGAAAGAGTGTTGGCTAGCGTTGCAAATTTGAAAAGGAATGGTAAAGGAATCGAAATCTCGCGAGTATTTTCAAATGCCTTGTTTTCTTGCAGCGTTATGTGCAACCAACTATGACCCAGTCTACTTGTCCAATTTACCTCCTCGCAGCATGTAAGCTGTTATTCTGCGCGCCTTTTTGCACAAGGAACAAAGTGAAAGGGGTAAAGTTTTATCAATAATGCTATTAAGTACTACTTTTAATGACTATTTCAGTGATAGTGAGACTCATAAGCCCAAAACCACCATGAAAGACGAAATTCCGGTGAAAGAGTGCGCTCAAAAGCAGGAACTGGCTACCTTCATTGACAATTTGAAAGTTGTTGAGAATAGTGAGTTCAATGTTTTATTTCTTTGATTAATTGCCTTTTTCTCTCAGCTATGAGGCTGAATAGCACAGTTGGTATGTTTAGACAACGTGGCAAAAGCAACTTGCTGGTCAATGACACGTCTTGTGGCCACACTGTCGTGCTTTTTTGCTCTGTATTGTTTATTTGTCTGTTCAAATCATGGCGAACCTTAGTAGTGGCAAGATATAGTTGATTGAAATAAATACCTGCTTACTACTAGATTTGGCATTGATTTATGTTCTCTAGAGTATGATAGTAGCCTACACAACTCCTAGAGCCTTACGGGTATAAGGTAACGATTTACACAAGTCATTTGGAGAAATCTGCGTTATGACGCAGCTTCCATTTTGACATCTGGTGTAAGTACTTAGGTTATATCAATGAGGATTTACTGGAAGTTCACAATGATGAATGAAACTTCTCCATCTTTTGTCCCAACAGAGCATTTTGCTAAGCATATATTTCTCGCTAGTTTGTTCTAAATTCACGAGCTCTATGGAGTAGGTTGTGAGTGGCAAATTGCGGAGGAGACAATTGCTTTATCATTGAATGGGAGTGTTCAATTTGCGCACGCGCATGTGAACAATAAAATTGTTTTTGTTATGTACAACAAGTTTCAGATCATTGATCACCATCTTCAATCGATCAACATAGGGACGTGTGATCACTCTCCTATCCTCCACCTCTTCCAACTGTTTCTTATTACATTTGACCACACTTACCCAGCACACCACCACTACAACCAGACAGAAAGGTGAGGTGTTACTTTTCTTACATTTCTCTCGTTGTTGGCCGCGCATAGTGGTTTTCAAAGCTGCATGGATTAGGCCGTCTGTTTTGCTGGAAACTGTTGTACGTGTAAGGTCTGATATGGTTTACCTGTTGAGTACCGTTTCTCCATTCCACGTGGAGCTTTTGTGATTAACACCATTACGTTTTGATTTCTTTTTGAGACCTGGTAATTTTGCAATGAGAATGCGTAATAATTTTGCAATGAGAATTCTTTTTGGAGTTCGCACACCCACTTAATGAGCCTTAGATTTACTCGCAATGAAAGATTATCTTGTACGATAAAGCATTGTTTTGCATGCTACTTTTTGACAAGGCAATTTTAAACTCCTTTATTTATTAGCTAATTGCTGATTGTTTCAATTAGCGATAACCCAAAGCTACATAAACACGTAGAAACGTTAAATAAACTATAACGTTTCTCCGTGTTTGTGTTAGATCCATTTTTTCATCCTTCATCACAGCACACTTAATGTGATTAGGTACCTCGTCACTTATGAATATCTATGTTGCACTTTTGTCGTAGTAAGTACTATAACTTAAAATTTTTTCTTTATTGCTATTATTATGAAAACATGCATCGCTAGTAAACCGAAGATTTATTGCTATCTCACCATCCTTACATTTTTATCCCGCACTGCTACCAAACTTCGGCCAAATCAAATGTACATCAAAGGATGCTTAAGAATATCTTTGAAATATTTCATTAGCACTCTATCCATTTGGAAAAACCTCTCTTTCCAATTCATGATTCAGCCGTTTGAATATTCTTTCTGTCTTTGGTGTGTAACTTTGTAAAACATAGTTTACAACTAAACACAGTAGGCATGCGTTAAGTCATGATTTAGTTCTTGCTAGAGCAGCCAGACGATTACCATATTTCCTCATAAGAGTGGCCAAAAGCTCATAGAATTTTCCATCATTGTAGAAGGGTGCTCATTTGAGGGGGCAGCCATTGAATTTTGACCATGTCACTCAGATATATGTACTCTAGAGTGCCAAATAATTGGGGAAGGGTGGGCATAATTGGGGAATTTGAAAATATCCTGAAAATCGAATTAAAGAAGTTGGAAAAATAGAAGTCAATTGTATTTGAATGAGCTACTTTCATACATTTGTTTATGTGAGTCTGAGGCAGAGAATAGCAAATGATGCTGATTTGAGTGAATAATATCAGAAGAAGCTCTATATCTAGCGCTAAATCTTCAAAATTAATGATTGGGGGGCTGGAATAAGCACGGGGGCTAGATAGAAAGATAATAATTAGGGATGATTATACCATATTGATACGTATGCATGGTCAACTTCAACACAAATTTCAGTTTTTCATAATGATCATCTTTCACATCTTTGTTGTATGAAGCAAGTGGGATGAATTTGGGCTCAAACACCATTTCTTGATGCTTTCATAATTTTTTAATTGCACTTTTACATGCCTGGCCTATTTAGACATTGAATAGTCCCCCTCCTTGCATTTTGTTAAAGATTGGGGATGGCATTCTTTCAAGGGCAGATGCTTATTATATGTTCTCACTTTTAAGGACCAGGGACATAAAAAGTGGGGGGAGTGGGGGTATAAGGACCCCCAATGTCTGGAAAACTGAATTGCAGTTGGAAAGTCACTCACTACAGTTGGAATTTGTTGACTTGATGAGGGCTATTTTTTGGTAAACTCGCTATGTTTGGCCAGCTAATCTTAGCTGGAAAACCAGACATTACATTTCAAATTTTTTGACATTATGAGTGTTAACCTGTTGCTGGAGAGCCAAACACTACACTTGGATTTTGCTGACTTGATAAGTATGCCTATGTAGGTGAACAGATAATGTTTGGCCAGTTAACCCTTAGTTGGAATGCCACACACTACACTTGGATGTTGTTGACTTGATAAGAGTGCCTGTGTAGTTGAACACACAATGTTAGGGCAGTTAACTTGTACACTAGGGGGACAAAAGTAATACAACACCCTAACCATAATGGCATCAGAATTTTTTGGAGTTTTACAACCTTAAAGATTTGTTTCAGTTAGTCCCTATACTCCAAGATAAAAAATGCTAAGGTTAGCATCAAATGCTAGGAAATCGATCAAGAACTTCAACAATAATAGAACTATCATGATGTCAAAAAAAATTACAAAGGTATAAGCAAAATAGTTGAAATGGTGAAAACGAGGGAGTTGAGAGATTAGGAATGAGCTATTGTTAAAGATTGAAGTATACAAGATCTTTTGATTAGAATTGAATCTTACTTTTTACTATGAAATGATAGTAAATCGACAAAAATTCACAGAGACACCAATAACAGTGATGATCCATAATATTTTGCTCCAAAATTCTCAAAGTTAACGTCAACCATGATTTGGGGATCCGTCGAGCCTAAAAATGTTGGCAAACATGCTACTTATGAAGGACAAATCAGAGCAGAAAGTATGTTGAAAGATTGCATGATAACTTGTTTCAAGGAACAAAAGCAAAGCTTGGAAAGAAAGTAAGCCATTCATCTTCCAAAATGTCAATGCAGCCCCTTACAAATCAATATTTGCCAAAATTTACCTGAGAATCCATGATATCAGTGCCCTTCCATGGCCAGTGCAGAGCCCTAACTTCAACATAATTGAAAATGTTCTTGTGCATGAAAAATGGAATGAATGCTGATGCATGAACTCCTCCAAGGTCCAAGCAACAACTTGTTGAAAGATTTTTTAAAGAATGAAGAAAAATTCTGGTGTTTTTCATAAAAGGACTTTATGCATCCATTCCAAAATGACTTTTGGCTGCTGTTTCAGCAAAATGCCACTCCACAAAATATTAATTTAATTTGAAAGTTATTTCAAGTTCTTACTTTCAAACTTTGGAAGTCAAAAAAGAAATATTTGAGACACGGTTTCATTGACTTAGTCTTCTTATTTTTGTGCCCATTGGCCAATAAAACACTGATTAATCAGACAACAATAAAATTTATTAGCATCATCCTTCATTTATTGGCTTCACAAGTGTTCTAGTACTTTTGTCTCCTTAGTGTAGTTGGAAAACCAAACACTTGGATTTCATTGACTTGATAAGCATGCCTATGTAGATGAATCCATAATGTTAGGCCAGTTAACTTGTAGTTGGAAAGCCAAACACTACACTTGGATTTTGTTGACTTGAAAAAATGTGTCTATGTAAGTGACCACACAATGCTAGGTCAGCTAACCTTTAGTTGGAAAGCTAAGTACTATACTCGCAATTCTTTGACTTTATGAGTGCACTGTTCTGGCTAAAATCAAAGCTGTTGGCGAGGTGTTGTATTGTCTTCAATATTCTTGTAGCAGCCATTTTAGATTTAATGCAAATACAACTGACTTTCAAATACACATTTTGCTTTTGCTTCACAGTTTGTTTACTAAAATGTTTGGAATAGATGACGAAAATGAAAAGGTACTTCCCACCTTTACCAGAAGTCTGAAAGGCATGGCTAACAAACATTTTCTGGGGGCTATGCCCCAAGACCCCCACTCCTTCTTCGTTTTAGCAGACTTGTTCATTCCTTAAACATTTCCTGTTTTACAAGCAAGCATACATCTCATTATGAATGACTAATTAGCATTTATGATTGGGGTCTGGTTAAAGATTTTCTGCATGTATTTCAAGCATGCACAATCAACCCTGTGAATAGCTGAACTTTCTAGTATGAAGTAGCTTTTTATTTAGGAAAGTTATATATGAATTTTATAGGTACATGAGTTGTGCAAAGATAAAGTGAACATGCAGCCATAGTTCCTTCTTCTATGACCCCCAAATTGAGGCAATTATTTTAGTTCCTTTTGAAGAGATGCTCTTTCAAGGGTGGTGCATATTAGATGAAATGTGGTATCAATTCTTCTAAACTCCTTTTCTGTCTCTTTTCCCAGATCATTCCTGTCAGCCTATCCTTCTTGTGATCACTACAAACAGAATATGATGTATACATGAACTCACAATAGGGGCTGAAACTGATGTGAAGATCAATATTAATGGGGAATATTTAAATAGAAGTAGCATTCTCAGAAGCATTTTTCAAGATTTTTCAAATAGACTTCTAACTATACTCTTAGAAGCTCTTGATAGTTTAGGGCTGCTTTCCTGTGGCTTTATAGAGCTCCTGAAGTCTCTTGGTCTTGTAGCAAGTTGCACAGATTTATCTTGTCTAGGATCTCCAACATGACTATCAGATTTCCCTATTATGTATTTGTTGCTTTATGAAACATTGGGCAACCCACAATTTTTAATATGTTTATGTGTCTGTTTGTCTTCTTCTCTGTGTTTGGTTATTGTGTATGTGCTTGGCAGTCCTTTTTAGTCTTTCTGCTCTCTCTCTGAAATGGTATAATTGACTTCAATATAGTTCCAATGTTGGCTTGACCTGACAGGAAACCCATTATTTCATAGTGTGTACACTTGTTGAAGCTAATCATTTCTAATCCCATGTGATATATTGAATAAATTTTTATTGTTGTACTATTGTTAGATTTATTTACAGGCAGTAAGAAATTATCAAACTGTGCTCCACTTACTTGCCATTTAAGTTTCACTCAAGAGTAAGGTTTACATGAAATTTATAATTATTTGTGTATGCTTCTCAACTATATGATTAATTTGATCCCTGCCATGAACACATGGATGCTGAGATATCTAGATTGTACTAAACATTCAAAAGTTAGAATATTGCTTTTTCCTTTTAGAAGTGAAGATGGCAGAAGCAAAGGGTGATTCTAAGCTCTCCGTGAGATTTTTGATTTTGAGCATGGTAATATGAAAATATTTTGTTATTTGAAAGTATAACAATTCCTTTGCTTGTGCTATATGTTCCATTTACAATGCAGTTTAATAGTCTGTCAATAGCCAAAGGTGTGGTGTGACTATCAAGTCAGTAACATTGGCATTGTGTTATTGTATAAACATCATCCATGTTTATCAGCCACCAGGGCTACTGAGAGAATTCAGAGGCACTGGGGCATTTTCTATCTTATCAAACACCATGTTACTCATTTTTCGTGGTAACTGTGTGCAACAGTGTTATTTTTAGGGAGTTTTAACCATATGTAGAACTACCAAGAAGGGGGATAAGAGAGCACTCCATGGGTGACAAGGTCTAGGTACCTTGTAAAGCAAGAATAGTAATTTTAAGTGATTCACAACCAGATCCTCTACTTTTCACCTCATTTTGCTTACAAGGAGCCTAGTATTTGTCTTTTGTCCCAGGGCCTCTGAATTCTCTAGGTGGCCCTGATTATGTACCATGTAACTTTCAAGTAAGAACATGCAAGGATAATATAGAGGTGAGCACTCAGTTTGCTTTAGTATTATAAAGGAAATAAATTAACTACTTATCTGTTATAGGATGCAGGTGGGATAATTGGCAGGGTATGTATCGCTCACTTTACATATGTAACTGCCATAGATGACTGAATTACTGACTGCTGGATTGAACTGTCTATGCAGATTATCTGGCTGACTGACTGCTGGATTAGCTGATTAATTTAGTGCTTGCTTATTGAATGAATACATTGCATAATTACTCACTTACTGATTTTGCTAACTTCCTGAATATATACTGGAAACTAAATGTTCTATGGAGTGCATTCTGATGAGTTGGTAGTTTGTAGCATTTTTGCCATCAAATCATTTCCTTTAACATTTTTTATACTATGACTTTCCATAGAAGCATCAGTGGACTGTTGTACATGTTACCAGATTTTAAAGTCTAAGGTTTTTTACTTTCTGTGTGGTATGACTGTTGTTGCTTTGGACAACTCATATTGATGTATGCTGTCTATAATGAGGCTTAAATAGATAAGTAGATAATTTCAGGGTTAGGGAGTGCTAGACCATACCCTCCCCCAGTATCATGTGAATTGTTTGAATTATTGATTTCAATTTGTTTAGTTATTTTATAGTATAACACTTTTTTAACAGGAAGGCTCAAATATCAAGCGGATAATAGAAATGGTATGAATGCCAATTCTCTTTGTGGATAGCTTTGTTGGCTCTTGGTGTAGCAGGAGAGTTCAAAGACACACTTTCACTGAATTTGATCTCATATATTAGTCACTTTTCTAGCTTTGGGGGATAACTTTGTTCTTCTTGGCAAAGATAAGCCATGTTGTATAGCTTTATTTCTTCCTAAGCTAACAAAGGCTCTGTGGTTATTAATATCCTTTAGATCTTTCACTGAGTTTGTAGTGTAGCTAGATTCTTTGTACTAAATCTATTCCCTATATATCATTTTTTGTTTTCTTATAGAGTAAAGCACAAGTAAATATAACGGGAACAGCAGGACTTGAAAGGTATTCAGATATCAGTTCCATAGCCTTTCCATGAGATGATTATAGTATTCTTCAATACCCTCATACCTTTTTAAATCCTACATGTTACTTGTATCTCTTTTACTTATTTATTCCACTTAGGTCATTTCCGCTTGTTTACCTACCCTGTCTCCTAGTTAGCTTTGCTTTAGTTTGACATGCCTTTTGCCTTACATGCACATACACATACCTATTTTTTGGTTAATGTGTTTGTCTATATGCCCTTTTCCTTTATGGTTACACATCCCAATTTATGCTTTATTGTTTTCAATAGGCTATATAAGTCCCCACTTTTCTATTCCTGTTTTACTGAAGATGGGACAAGTTGCCCCAAAATGTTTTATTGGTTTTGTTGTAAAGGATTTGTGTTAATGGATTTGTCATAAAGGATTCATTTAATGCTCTAGTGGATTGTCTATAGTAGTGTTGATTAAAGATGAAATTAAAGATTTGATGGCAAATGGAATATTTTATTTGACTATGATTTTTGTCATAGTCCATGCTCTTCAATTCATCATTAGGCTGGGTTTTCTAAAGATGATTATAGTATTTTATTGTGTGTATGCTGTTGATGGTATCATGGAGCATTAGAACTCAGAGCTCAGTACTCTGCACAAGCATGCAAGTGCCACTCACAGGCACAAAATACCAAACTTGAAATTCTTCAAGCTTGTTAATCCAAATCTGTAATGGGCCATCTATTACATTCATTGTTTTCTGCAGGCACATTTTACCTCAGATCTGCATTTGGCACAAAATAATTTTAATGAGACTTGGTGAAACTTTGTGTTATGCTTTAAGAAAGCAAGCCTCTCTGTTCAAGGCATGCAATTGCACACACACACATGCAAACCATGGCATGCACCTTAACAAGTTGAGGTGCATGTTTCATCACATGCCTCGTTCTTGAAATGGTGTGCTGTGAAAATATTTTTTATTTATAACATAGTAATCCTTGTAGATTGGTATTTGATAGGTAAATCATTTGGTATTTGCTATTTAATTTTGTGTTGCTTTGAGGGTTGCAATAGTAGTGAATGCTTGTAATGCATGAGTACCTTATTGCTATAGTAATACTCAAAATTTGTGATTTCCCATAAGAACTTTGGAGAAAATGTAAAGAAAATTTGAGCTTCAGAGGTTTTTGGATTCTCAAATAATTATTTCTGAGTCTGCTATTTGTTGAGCATAAATATTGCTATTATTCTGAAAAGTGATAAAGGTAGGATAATGTGCTTATGAATTTTGACGGGGTAAAAATGAATTCAAATAGCTTCCTTGAACTTGAGTTTTAGACAAAAGCAGCAGAGACCCAAGATTTTCCTGAAATTTTATGATTTAAGTGGTATATTAAGTAATCCTTCACTCTAAACTTGCATCTAAAGAAGAAGCTTACTTGCCATGCTCATTTTGGGATTTTTAGATACACATCCTAAAATGAAAACAGCATGGGCAGTATATACCATGTAAAAAAATTTTTTAAATGGTTTACATGAATTGAGCACCTTTTTAAAGCTTTCAGCTCAAAGCACAAGATTGGACACAGACACGTTGAAATCTTTATGGAGAGTTGAATGGGAATTTTTCGCATAGTTCTCAAATTTTTCCTTTCTTTTCAACTTGTTTTTACATGTTTTTTCTTGTAGGACAATTTTTCACGTACAAATTAATATCAATGCAATTTGATCAAAGTTTTTGATTTGATTTTCTAGATCACTTTGATAATTTCACCATCTCTAATCACTCTTTCTAGGATATTGAATGTTACTGGATCTGTTGATGAAATTGCGTCAGCAATGTCTCTAATAGGAGAAAAATTGGAAGAAGTATGACATCTTTTCACCAGTTTCCTGTGCTCTAGATGTATTCATGATCATTCCTCTCATGTTTATAAGAATTCTAGCAATGTTCCATCACTGAACACTTCAAGTGCCTATTAATTCACTAGATTTTAGTGGAACAGAATGAAGCCCATTCTACCTCCACTTTGGCAAATTTTGCACTGTAAAAATAGCATTTGATGATTTTGCATTCATTGAGATATTTGAAACCCTAGATAAATGGTCAACCAGATCATATGCCACCTGTGACAATTCGTCTTCTTGTGCCAAACAGCCAGTGTGGACCACTAATTGGTAAAGGTGGCTCAAGAATCAAGGAGATAAGAGAAGTTAGTCAATATTAATATTGATATTTCAATACTTGTCAATTTGATCCTACTCCAATATGGTTCTTGAAAGTAGCATCAACTTACTTCTTATTGTATATTTTCAATCAAGCTCCCTGCTCCTTAAATATCTTGGAGAGGCTCTATAGAGGTGGAACTTTTGTTAGAAAGGCTGCTGTAGATTCAGCTACAAATAGGAAAAGTGAACAATAGAAATTAATGTTCATTTTTTGTAAAATGCAGTTAGTAAATGCAGCTACCTTGTACTCTTGAAAAATAAGCCCTTTCCTTAGTCATGCTGAATTCCTCTTGGATTTACCCACTAAGATCAAACAAAAATGTATTGTTTAAGTTTCACCCCAGATAAATAGACTTTCACCTATTCGTGCTGATGTTGTATACCCCCTCATCCAAAACTCTGTGCTTTACTTGGAGTCCTTACTCAAATATTTGATTGAGCTGTTTTCCGAATATTCTAACATGTGCTCGGTAGAGACAGGAAAGTGCAAGCTTTACAGAATTGCTATAACAAAAAGTGCGAAAATTCTTTGAGAAATGTGGGTTTGTTTCAGAAAGAAGTAGAAATGTAGTTACCTTTGATTCCATAGTATGTTCTATATGATAAGCATAGGAGGCGGGTGGGGATAGGGTGGCTGAAGCCCCCCAAATTGGGCAGAACTCCGTTTCACTCGGGCACACTTTCTGAAAGACCAATAGGACACTCAAACAACTTTTCTGTCTGCTCTTCAGTTCTGTTTGATATTTCAGGCAGAAAATTTACCACCCCCTTTAATTTGACGTCCTACTACGTCCATGTCTATATGAATAGAATAAGATTATTACTTTTATTTGTATCAACACTCTGGGGATAACTAAGCTCAATGTTGATCTGCCATGCTTTTTCTTTCCTTTTCAAGAGCATCTAACTGTGCACGAGATTCAGCTAGCTCAGACCTTTTTCTTTCCTCCCTTGAGGGTACGACTGCTATATTGTTATTCTGTTTGGTAGGAGTGTAGGAAACTATAGTTTTGAAGTCATTATTTTATTCAAGATCAGATTTTTGAACGTATACAGACTTATAAAAATTAACATGGAGTTGAAAGGGGTGCCCTTAATTACTCCATAATTCGTATTTGCTTTCTTGCTTTTAGCCGTTTTTACTAAACGCAAGTTTTGCAACTGTCTTGTTGACCAGAGAACAGTGAGGCTTTTACTTTTCATTGATGGTTTATAAACCTAACTGTTTCATATCTACTATAGAAAATATTAGTATATTTTGGACTGTTATATATTTTTTGAGTCCCCAAAAGATTATGTTTCATTCCATGTTTAATTTTGCATTCCTCTTGTCTTATGTTCCAGGCATCAGGGGCAACTATTACGGTAATTAACTATTAATCATTTTCATTTTTTAATATCTGCACATAGTTTTTCTGTCAGTTTCCTTTCTTGTTGTAGCTAACTTGATACGAATTTAAAGAAACTAAGGATGTACCAGAATCCTAGCTAGCCAGAAAACTTGGATGGAGTTTTGAATTTTCTTTAATAGCTGGTTCCAGCTACATTCTCCAGAATTTTTGTAGAGCATAATTAGACAGAAATATGAGAAATTATGCTCAAAGCATTTCTTATATTTTGAACGCAGCAAATAAAAGTTTGACTTTACTGCTTGTATTCAAAGTTTTCCAAGGCCTCACTGCAGGATCATTTGTTTTTTTCCCATTTCCGGGAGGCGCTCAGCTTCAGAAAAGAGCCTCAATGGAAAAGAACTGGATGTTGGTGTCAACGAAAATCTTTAAGTTAGCTTTGCATCACTTGGAAATACTGTATGTTATTTTCTGTACCACAGAAAAGGCACTCAACTCTCCCAATAATGGGCATATTTAAGTATCCCCCTATGTCTGCTGTATTCGCTAAGAGAGTTACTCCCAGCAAAGATTGCCTTCCTTTTCGCCTTGCTGACTCATTTGTATCCTCTTCAGATTGTAAATATGATTGTAGTTCGATTTTGTGGCTCATTTATATATAGCTGCTATCTCAGACAGGGTTAGTGATGGTCCTTGAACTCACTGAAAAGTGCTAGGATAAAAACATGTCATTTCAAGGACACTTGAATTTCCTTGAAAATGAACAGTTTTCCTTAAAACTTGATCAAGTTCCTTGAAGTTTGTTAATGTTTACTGTTTTCTTCGTTCACAGCAGCTAACAACAATAAAAAATAATTTAAAGAAATATCTGTAGGCAAGGTTAAGAAAATCGTACAAGAAGACTCTTGATATGCCAAGAAATGTCTTGTTTGTGGTATTTTGTCCTGCCTGTGTATTCACAGATGCACTGTGAATTTTAATTTAGAGCTCCTTGAAAATTTTTATTTTAGTACTTGAAAAGTCCTTGAAAGCGCCTTGAATTTGCATATCAAAATCCTGCACTAACCTTGATAACAGTTGAAGGTGTCCATCTGCACCTTTGTTGTCTTTCTCTCGTTGCCCCTGTACAAAATACCGTGAAATCCTGAATGTAAGCTTTGGGCTTATAAAGGTTCGTAAGCATTTTTTGGTGGGCTTATATTCGAGAAGGCGTATGTAATAAGGACTTTACCTGATATTTGGAAGGATATTTAGTTCAGTTTTCAGGGCGGCCTATATTCAGGAGACTTATATTCAGGATTTTGCGGTATTCTGTTGAGAATCATCCATTCTCTTTTTATTTTGCTTTGTTATGCCCATTTTAGTAGAGGATTTGTTTCGGTTTTGGGTTGGCAGTAGAAACTAAAAGCGGGGAAATTAATCTGACGCAACTTTATTTGTTTTAGATTCCTTCAGAAAATCTCCCTGGCTGTACGGAAAGATCAGTTACTTTGTCAGGTAATGATTGTTTATTGCCTGATTTGTCATGGAACTTGTCTTATTAGCGCAAAATCCTTGAAATTAGGTTACCAATAGCGCTAAATCATTTAATAATTTTTTAAAGAATGTTCATCCTAAGGTACTTAGCGACCATTCTAATCTAGTGGACAAGAATTTGTTTGTGGTTTCTTCCTAAATGTCACATAACATAGGATTCCATTGTTTCATAAGCTTACATGCTTACATATGAATACCATTGGGGATAGCTAAGGACGTTATGTGATTCTTATTATTGAATTTGATGTAGGAAAAAACAGTTTCAGAATATGTTTCAGTATAAATACAGCGAGCAGCAGTGGAGCCATATTTACTCATCGATAAAGGCATTATGGGAAGACAAGACAGTGTAATTATAATACACAGATAAAAAGCAAATGCGTTTAAGACAAACCAGTAAACGTTTCCAAACTATGCTACTGTCATTCTCAGTACAGTGATGGGAAAAAACAGCCGTGATGAGAGAAAACAGCCGTGATGAGAAACAGCCAAACGTTAAGGTTGAATAATAGTACAGAAGATACAAAACAGAAATCAGAGGCGGAAATGGAGTTTGAGACATAGAAGAGAACAATTGGAGAGAGGATAGTCAACCAGGACTTAAGGAAGTTACATAGAGGTACCAAGGGGATAGACAACTTAGCTCAGGGGACATGAAAAGTTTGGAAAAGTGCAAAGGGAATAAGACTAGGAAAAAGATACTCAGCTAAGAACTAAAGGGATATAGGACTGTTAGAAGTTAAAAGAGGGCGTATCTTTGAGAATATGATGGCTTTATTGAATAAGGAGGCCCCGTGGGTGTCATTTCTACTCATGATCTCAAAATCTTCTAAAGAGCCATTGTGATATGATTATACTATTAATATGATTATCAATGGACGAACTGACTAGCGAATCAATTTCACCACTCTTATTAATACCAGGTGCTCTAAGCAACAATCTTGAGATTCCTAGATGCTTTACAATAGTAAGTAGCATCACAGGTACTACTCGTATGTTTTCAAGTGACATTAGAGCCCAATATCGTTGATGGAAGATCTTTGAATTTTAAAAATTGATGGTATACAGTTGAGAGATGCAGCTACAGTGAGTAGCCCAGTATCAGAGTAGTTTTTCTTGAAAAGCTTATATATTGATTCTAATTCTTAGACCTAGAAAATAAAGACAAAATAGCAGCGTGCGCTTGCTATTAACGTCCTTAGGTGCATTGGAATTAGGACTACATTTTTTTAAGAAAAGATCTAATGATGCTATCAACCAGCCTCTCCTGGGCTGTCCATTTCCTCGCGGCTGTCCTATTATTATTATTATTAACGAATCTTTATACAGGATTTTTCTACAGTCATATCATATTTACACTAGGTACACATATATTCTCGTTGTGTTTTCCCATATTTTTATGTCCTCTGAGCTTTGCTGTTTACCTAACTGATGCCTTTTTCTAGCTTCTTTATATTTCCTATTAACCATTCCCTTTCCAATTGTTTCCTTATATGGCCCGATTTTCATTTCTGCCTCTGAGTTCGTTTCTGTTGTCAAAACGTTTACAGGGTTGCCTAAGCAACAATGTCTTTCAATTATCTTCACATTACATTGACTAGTTACCATTTCATAATTTGGACGAGGAATAAATATGGTTCCTGTATTGGTCGTCGTCTTTATTGTTGAATATTATTAGGTGACGGTAGAAAATAGTCAATATTTGCAGTATGTTGATAATCATGCTATTGTACTGATTTGGGAGTAGTTTGTTTGATAATTCTCTAATCAAAGTAAGATGTGAATTAATATACCATAATGATTCAATTAAGCCCCCGTCATATGAGCCTCCACCCCAAAGCTGCTTTCTTACAAATAAGCCCCCACTCTCAAATAAGCCCCACCATGGGGACTATCTAGGATCAAGACAATGCAGGTCAATAGCATCGATGCAAAAAAACTATCTTAATGACTTTCTCTTCATTCCATCTCTATTTACATTTGAAACAAAATACATTAGATTATTTGTTATTTCTAGTATCTTCTTATAAAGGTATTCGATATTTTTTCACTCTTAGTCACCGTGTGGCAGTACTTTCACACTACGATCATACTTTCCGTAAGATGTGTAGATGTTAGTCCTCCCCTCGATAAAGCTCATTCTCGAATATGCCCCCACCCTTAAAATTATTTATGGCTAATAAGCTCCCCGCGCTTAATCGAGTCATTTTGATAATACCAAGGTTATATCATTGTCCATGGAATGTAGTACAAGGAGTGACGGGTCACCCTTGTATACTATTTGTACGCTGGGAGTGCCTGTTGGAGTGGACGCCTATCCTTGGGCATAAGTATGAGACGTAGGTTTCCACTTGTTTTCCGCAGCGGTAGGCCTTTACCTCCTTAGTGTTGCCACTGCTCGAAATAGGTTGCAAACCGGTGTATGGCTCACAATAGCGAAATGCTTTAATCACCAAAAGGACTCTCTCATAGTTTTCAGTAGTACAATAAGCAAAGTTTCATTTATATTTTTTATTGTTTACTGCCATTATCTTGATAGAGTGCATTAAATTATAAAAACAATATTTCCTATTTTCTAGATAAAGTCTAAGTGGTTTTGACATCTATCACCCATATTTATTAGAGTTGATCAATTGATTAAAATCGAAATGAAAGTGCCCTATGATGTCTATTGTTGGACTTTTGTAGTATCTGTTTTATCAGTCTTCCACTGTATATACTCGATCATTCACTCTACCTCGTTTCTTTGCCACTATTGGTTCATTCCTTCTTTGAAGGCATGGTAAGTTGAGAGATTTGCCATGGTGTCTTAGTCCTCCCCCTTCCCGTTTTCAGTTAATTTTTCGTCAGCCTCTACCCAAATTATGATTTAGTTGGGCAACATTTGGTTCTTTTTGCATAAGTTATCGATGAGAAAACTTAGAAATATATGCCGCAGAAGTTCATGTTTGCTTTTCCTGGAACCCATATAACTATGCCTGTAAATATTTCTATATATGGATAAAATAGCACGGAAGTTAATGCTATTGATGCGAACACACTGGTGGCAATTGCCAAGTTTTACATATGGTGCCGTTCAGTGTTACTCAGTTGCTTACACTACTCTTAGGCTGCTATATGTTCATTCTTTACTGTTGCACAATACCTCTGTGCCTAAGGGCCACCTATTGTGGGTATGAAAAGAGATTTTCATTTATTTTCAGGCAGCCCTGATGCCTTAGGCATCTGCATGGAAAAAATCTGTGAAGTCTTCATGGAGGTATTTAAGTGTTCGTGAAATTTCGTTATCTAAAATAAGTATTTGTTTACCAGAGTGTCTTCAATTGTTGTATTTATGATTTTATACTTATTGCTAGTGATCCCTTTGTTGTTGGAGGCGTCTTCATCATTAAGACTTTTATGTTTAATAGCTTCATTTTCACATGTGTTTGCATCTGTTTCATCCTTATTACTTTTTCATGAATAGTTGCGTGTTCTAGTTATTTTTGATTCTGTGAAGAAAGTTGTAATATAAAATTGCTTATTTGGATGTAGTATGGGCAGTAGATAGGAATCATCAGCAAGTGGTTACTTGTTTTTTTTCCTGATCTTCCATACAATTGGACCAGAAATAACTTTTAGCTAGTTTGCCTAGCTTTCAAGGGTGGTCATAAGCATTGAAGATTTCCGCTTTTAATCCACAGCTACTGTATTATTAAGCGGGCAAATTCTTCGTTCGAAAATTATTTGAGATAGAGACAGACTCAGAGATGCTTTCTCACGTTTCAAGATTCCAACATTCGACCATCGTATTACTTTATTGTTCTAATTTTATCTTAAACTGCAATATTTTTGCTTTCAGAATTTTACCTTGATGGTTTTGCTTTATTTTAGTTTCCACCTAGGAACAATAACATCAAATTTATGCCATTAATGGGTGGCATTGGAGGTGGACATGTTCCGGTTAGTAGTTTTTGAGTCCTTGCTCCTTTTCTGTCGAAAGTACTCTTGTATCATGCTGAATCATTAAACTTTGACTACACATTTTTTGTAAGGAGAAAGTTTATAAGAAGTTGAAGCTCAAATGGTTAAAATCCTATGAAAATAATAAGAACTTCACAGAGCTCAATTTCTAAACTTCATTTTTTGTTTTCCTATAGTCGATATACCGTCATTATTGCATTCAAAATATTAAAGATGGAAATCAAATTCGAGTATGCAAGATTAACAAAGAAAGGCTTATCCGTTGTAGTCAACTTATTAAAATTAAAAATTGAAAAAATTTTTGAAAATTTTAAGAAAATCTGAGGCCCAATTTCGGGAAAGGTTGACAAAATTGAAGGTCAAACAAAAAAGAAATTTTTTTATGAAGAGACGTGTAGTTATTTTGATCTGGTAATTTTCAGTTACTTTTTGTAGCAAGAATGCGTTTATTTGCCATGAAATGGCCAGCTCAATGAGATCAATAGTATGGTAATAGAAGAATTGCAAGTTGAGAAATTTGTATGAAATTTTGGACCTTGTTGGGTTGTTTGTAGTTTTAGTTGCCAGAAGTTCGCATTCTGGTTTGGATTTATGCCAAAGATTATGTTGATCATTTGTTCTATTTCTAGGGATCAGTTATGTCAAACCATCTTTCATTTGGAGGTATATCCACATTTATTTCCTAGTAATTTATTATTAAAACAATTTTTTAGAAGAAGCTTAGGAATTTTTATTTGGACGACAAGGCGTTTCTTTCTTCTTTTTAATTGTTATTAGAGCAGTAAGTAGGGGACGCTAAAATTCTGAAAGTTCTCTAATGATAACTCATTCGTTTATTGAACGTGTGGTAAAAAGTTTTTGGAGCTAGAAAGGGATTTGCAAGCCTTTGAAAATGTTTTCGATTTTGTTTTTGAATGCTTGTTTTTATTGAAATATCTTAAAATATTTAAGCAGAATAGGTTGTTTTGTAAGAGAGTTGTCCATACCCTTTACAATGCATTATTCACATTCCATCACACCTCACAGACTCATTCATTTCATCTCGTCTCACATTTCAGCCGATTCCAGCCAACCACCTTCATCTTATTTAAATGGTAAATTTGATTCGTGTTGGGACTCAGAATGCCTTAAGTTATAGCTCAGAATGCCTTTAGTTATAGCTATTCTGACAATATTCTCATACAATAGTGTTCGACAAAATTGCATAGTTTTTGATGTACCTTATGACATCAAGTTGCAATGGATTTGGTTTTATTTGTCAATAGACTGTTAAGATTTGACATTTACCCATGCATTTTTATTCCGCGCTTTGTGTTGTAAATTATGGTAAGAGTTCTTGATCATAAAAGTGTCTTTCATTTTGATCCAGTACAATCGTTGAATTAGTTTGCATCTGGATGGGAAGTCCATTTCCCATGCTGCGACTGGTTGGCTTTGCATTTCCAGCTTATACCAGAAGTTCATATTCATATACATATAACATTGTTTACAAATGGAAGCCCCTCAGGCAATAGAAATTGAAGCCTGATTGACAGGGAGCCATGTTAAAAAACGAAAAAGGATAAACGATTTACAGTAAGAGTAAGCAAGAAGTTGCTAAGAACTTAAACGATTCAAGCGTCGTGGAGGCTCATACGTTGATGCTCTACGGATAGCAAATGAGTAAAGCTGTGAAAAAAATGAAATATTAATATGGTGGGGCATTTTACTTCAGGTTTATCAAGAAGAACTCAGTACAGAATTCGACTGCCCAGCAGCGTGAGTGTTGCAGATTTCTGTGGTGTTTGTTTTATTCTTTTACCAAGTTGAGAACCTTGTACTTTTTATGAGCTGTAGTCGCTATTATTTTTCCTGATGGAAGCAACGATAAAAGTAGTCATGTAGTATAGTGTTTTTAACCTTTTTTGAGCCACGGCATATTTTTACATTGGAAAAATCTTGCGGCACACTACTGACCAAAAGTGTCACAAAATGAGGCCTTGTAGAGGAACGAAATATATGAGTTTTAGGCTCGTAGAGGGCTGAGCTGGATTGAGAGGAGGGGGAGCAGATGTAGAAGGATAATAGAGAGGTGGAAAATGGGGATCTGGGGGCTTTCCCCCAGAAAAATTTTTTGAGATAGTGCCCTATTAAACGTCGTAAAGCGCCCTATTGCAGACTAGGATGCACTTGTTTTCATCATTGATGTTCAAGCTGAGGAAGAGACATTGACCACTCAACCTGGTTTCATCAAATTTTTAAGATGTAGAACAGAAAGGTTACTATGCCGAATTTTCCTTTACAGCACTCTTACTAAGATTGAGAAAAAGTTTAGTCTGTTGTCACACAACAAAATTAGGATCTTTGCATGCCGCATATCTGCGTTATGATACTCCAGAATTCTAAAATGGTTAGAGATGAAGTGAAAAATTACTAGCAACTACAGTTATGAGCACTTTTGTATAAAACCTTGGTGAATTATTGGGGCAGCCACTAGTGCATGCGGGTGTGATTGCAGTGCTTTGCGAGTTTTTACACCACGGACACTCACCAATGACATAATATTTGTAGACAATAATTACTAAATGCTACTTTTGAAAAAGTAATATTGGATATTTTCTCTCGGCAAACCTGACAATCTCCTACGGTACACCAGTGTGCCACGGCTCAGTGGTTGAAAATCACTGCTGTAGTAGAAAACCGTTTATCATGGTGAGTGTTTGGATTGTATTGAAAGATATATGTTGTGTTCGTTATCTACATATGGTTGCAATCGTTCTTTGACAACACAGTTGTGGTGAAATTGTATAACACTTCACACCACTAAGTGATGAATTTATAATGTACAGATTTCAATTTCTTTTGTTTTTAGGTGATTGGCACACTAATTGGGAAGGGAGGCTGCCATATCAATGAGATCAGGTACAACCAGCAAAATTACCTTTATAGTGTTAGTGATGATCAGGGACATTGATGGAGTTTCAGATGAGCACCATTGATCACCATAGAGTGTAAAAAATGGAGTCGATTACATTGTTGAACAGTGCAGTAGTGTAATATTGACAGTATATGTAGCTCATTTTGTGGTAGATAATAGTATGCAATAGTAAATTGCAACGCATATAAGTACGAGACATTGCAAGAAAGTTTGGTACAGTGCAGTATATTATAGTAATGCACAGTGCAGTGCAGTAAGGTATGTCATAGTTCAATACAGTACAGTATAACCAACAGCACTCCACCAAAAGACTGCAGTTTACTATGCGAAATGATGGCACAAAATTTCATAAAGTCAGAGTCATGACGAAGAGAAGTCGTTGGATAAAATGAATTTATTGAACTTGAGTATCAGTATCATATATAGGATTGTGACATATCAGTTGCAATCGAGGTCGATTATCAGTTGCAATTGAGGTCGAAAGCTTGCTTTCAGAAATCATCTTAAGGCCATTATGATATGTAATTTTTTCATCTTTTGAAGTATTAAATTGACTTTTCGTTTTCTGTTTACAGACGTTTTTCTGGAGCAAATGTTCAAATCGAGGAAGCGAAGGGCAACGGTCGTACTTGTACTGTGTCTGTGTCTGGTTCACCTGAAGCTGTTAGTGCAGCAAATTTCCTTATTAATGCAAGGTATGTACTCAATAGCAAGTGGCATGTGACGGATTTCATTTAGTGGACCTTAGATGTTTAAGTGTAACTGCAAATATGCATTGTATCCATCCTTATATATTATGTGAAAGCATTTCTTTCAGAGTTTCCTCCATCTGATTCATCTTTAAATGTAATATAGTTCTGAACCCAGATAGATATTTCAGAAGTCATATTCTGAATGAATATGACAGCCTCATTTAAAACGGCCTCTCAATTGATTTTCAACCATACTCAGCCCCACTACGTAATTAATATTTTGGAAATGTCTCCTCTTCTTTATCAAAAGAATAAAGCTTTTTCGTTTTATGGAATGAATCAAGCTTTGTCGTTTTCTGAAGTGCTTCATGCTTACTCAGATATAAGTCACGTACTAGGAAACTTCCATTTACGTCACCAAAAGAATTGCATTGCTTGATAGTCTACCCGATACCCCAATTCCCTCCGTTTCCCCCAATTCCTTGAGACTTGGAGGGTGCCTCTGAGAAGACTTCAGTTCTGGCGCGAGCATTTAAGATCGGATGTCCTTCATGACGTCACCAATAGCCTGCAGTAGGCCTCGAACCCAGGATCACGTTGGTATGAGCCGAGTGCATTACCGTTACGCCAGGGCTGCTGGATAATCTACCAAGTGCATTGCTTGATAGTACCACACTGCATTTGAAATTTGTCGATCTTAAGAGAGTATCATGATTCCGTATCAAGATCAGTATTATTCTTCCTACTTTCCTTTCTGAAAAATTGCAATTTGGAGATAACTAAAGGCTTTCAGCGAACAGTGCTATTATTGATAATATTGGGCTTCTTTATTGCAATGTAAATCTTTCGATAATAGATACCTGCTTTTCCTATTTCTGTCCCCAGAAATACCAGTAGAGCTTTGTTGAATACAAGGAAGTACAAGGAAACCCTTCATTCTATATGAAGCAATTGGTAGTACTTGAAAATATTATCTTCCCTTTTATGAACGCTACTATAAGCTTAGGAGAAGGGGTGGGGTACAACCCCCTTCAGTTGGATAGAAATCCGTTTAATTCAGACAACAGGGTGGCCAACAAACCCTGAGAACCCTGAAAAACCCTGAAAAGCCCTGGATTTTGTTTGCCCCTGGAAAACCCTGAAATTACATCCTACCCGTGAAAAATTATGTTCTGAAGCAGATTTTCCGTGCATCAGTTTTTGGCCTTGCAGTGCTGTTGCATTTTTTATTCCTGTAATGCAAGGGAGGAGGATCTATGAGCTTATTGGGAGGTAAAAACAGCGTATCATTTGTCATGTGGCAAGCAGCCTCTTTTTTCAACAACGGACACAAAATTTCAAGTAAAACGCTGAATGAAAGGTGGATGGGTACAGGCAGAAGATCTATATGGGATATTTATATTTTTCGAAAACATAGTCAAACCTACCCTGGAAAACCTCTAAAATTTGGCAGAAAATCCCCTGGAAAACCCTGGAGAAGAATTTCACTTCACTGTTGGCCACTCTGGACAATATTCCTGAAGCAAAAATATGCTTTTTCCTGCTTTCCAGATCTCCTTACTCTTTCTAGCAGAAGGTGTACAGCCCCCCCCCCAAGTTTGAACATCCATGAATGCTACTCAGTTAGACTGGATATTGCATACTGGAATCATTTTATAATTACATTTATTCTCTGATCCAGCAGAAAAATAGTTTAGTGCTCCTGGTAGTCCATATTGGCTGGAATGGTAATTAGGGGTGGCAATTTCATAAGCTACTAGAGTCCAACTGAAGTTTAAATTAGGAAGGCTAACTTACAGATTATGTTCGCGTTCAGCAGGCATTTAGAATAGCTCTAGATATCTAGTGTTCCTACTTTAATTTAAACTTCACTTTGATTCTTGTAGCTTACGAACTTGTCCCCCTTTCTTAGTATTCCAGCCAAAATGGACTGCAATAGACATCATATTGAGCAACAATATATTGTACTGGGTGGAGGCGGGTAACGATGGGATTTTGTTGAATTCTTCATAAACATAAATGACCTTTTTAATTGCAATAAGCACAAAAATGCATTTGTTCCTGTTCATTTTTCAGAATTCAAGCTGGAAGACAAGCACAAAACAGAAGCCGAATGAATTCAAGGCCTCGTAACTAATGCTTTCATGCAATTTCAAACTTAATTTTCTTTCTCAAAAAATTTACATATATATTAAGGAGTAGCAACAGCCTATGGTGAATTTGGAAAATGATATAGAGAACGATGAGAGGACTTAATATAATAAAAAGATTGTATTTCAAGTTTTGTGCTGTATTTATTCTGCATTAATAAAGAGAGTATTTAAGGGTGATTTTTAAAAGTCTTCATTTTAGCAGAAGATAACTCATCCAATTCTGCAATTCATCTCTCATTTGCTTGAACTGCAACTGAAGCTTGTCATCTCTTCAAAAATTACTTGCATTTAAAGCTTGAAGTGCGTGGAGTATTTCTTTTCAATCTCCATTGAAACAGGGAGTGATATGCGTGATTTATCTGACTAGCTTCTTAAATGAGATTTCTTATCAGTTTGGTAAACTGTAAGATTTTCCTGCTGCATCATGTGAAAGCAAATACAGACTGAACATATTGAAAATTGGCTGATATATCACCTTCCCTGTTTTGCTCCCATTTTTCGGTTTTACTTATCCTGAGCCATCGGCATGTGAGGTAGGGTGGCCAGTTCCTTTCCTCGCCGCCTTTGTCTCTCCAGTGTTGTCACCAGGTGCCCATTTGTTGCTGGGTGAAACCACTATGCCACCTCGCCCTTATGATTTATATAGTTCAAAAAAATAAGCACTGCTTTTGCCAATTTCTACACGGCGCAATGTATTGTGCCTTGTCTGTCTGTTTTTGGATATTTCCAAGTCTCGTTATGGTTCAGTAGTTACTCCTTGGCGAGTATTCACTGCAGGGTTTCCAGATTGAAATTCTATAACTTCCCATGCTGGGGCTCCAAAAATCCTAAAATCCTCACATATTGCAATGACGTCATTTATCTATATCACATTTTGCTATTACTCAGTGACGTGCTACCTGGGGTGCATGTGCCCATTAGAAGGTAGGCTCCCGACACAGTGGTATTTTAGCATCTCTCAAGGGCTGACGGTGTACTAAATGTTCTACTACCAGCAAAATGTCTCCTTAAAAGGTAGCCAACGCGCTACTGCTTGATAATATCTAAACAGCGAGACAAGTACATGTGACTCGAATCAGGGGCGCTACCCTCTGAAAAAGGTTTTGGAACCACACCCTTTAACTTTTAGAGAAGCACGCTTTTCGAAAATGTCTTCCAAACTGAAAATGTTCATTTTTAATGATATGAGCGTATGAACTTCAAACAGACCTTTTATCCGTGGTATTCCAAATGACTTACAAAAAGATAAAGGTAGCTGAGCGCCCAGGCCTCTAATTTACAGCCCTGTGCTCTTGAGCAAAACACCTAGGTAGTTCGGTAGTAGTTCGGTAGTAGTTCGGTAGTAGTTCGGTAGTAGTTCGGTAGTAGTTCGGTGGTAGTTCGGTGGTAGTTCGGTTATTAGAAAAGTAAGAATACTAACATAAACATAAACATGAGAATGGCTTTGCAATAAGTTAAAAATATTGACAAGATTTTTCAGAGCAATTTCTATAATTCCCAGGATTTATCCCAACGTCTTTTTGGAAAAAGTAAATCCCAAGAAAAATCCAAGTCTGGCAACCTAGATTGACTGGTACCACAGAGATCCTTGACCCTGCCACTTTCAATCTTAAATTTATGGGAAGATTGAAACCCGAAACGTATTGAAGTAATACTGAACAGGCTTATTTTGATTGCAATAAATCTATTTATTGATTTCAGAAATTGCTTTGTCCTTCCATATCGCAAGTTCCCTGGACAAGACAACTAAAAAAACTTTGAAAGTCTTGGTCAGTGCATTTAAACAAGTATTTTCACAGGAGTTCTGTACTTAAAGCTATTGTAAATTCAAGAACTGTTACGGTTTTCAAGTTTCAAAAACTTTCAAATTTTTTCAAAAGTGCAGCAAATTTCGTAATAGCGCCAAATGCTCTTACGTATAATTTAGTTAATTCTGTTTCCAGCATTTCATTGCATCAGTTAAAGTTTCAACTGAACCAGGCGCCCAGTGTCAGTAACCAGGAGAAGACTTCAATATGTGACTTAGTGCCTCTTCAAATACCTGGCCTATTCGAGTTTCTCTCGCATCTTTACTGCATTTTTAGTAATAGAAGTGCACATACTTATACACGGCAATTAACGAATCATTATGAAAACCATTGTTATCAATAATGGGCCTATAGCACTTGCCAACAAGGTTTACACAGGGTTGACAACAGTTAAATTGAGATCAAACAATGTTTTCATTATCTGCCATTATTTGCTGCTAGAGGCCCCTCGCCCCTCCCCTAACATACTCCGCAAATATTAACGAATGCAAAGTTCACGCCAAATCAACGCAAATAAAAACAACTCGATTTTGAGCACCAGCAAATTCTTGGAAAGGGAGGTATGAGAGAGCTACTTTGTTCAACCCGGTATCCATTATGGTGCCGCAGAGGACACGATTATTGGGAGGCTCTAACCATATCTCCTATAATCCCAAAGGTGTGTTGGATATGGGGGGCGGGGAAACGTGTTCCGTTTGAGACAACTTTCTAAGGGTTACCAAATCGAGGATCCAATATTTCAGCATACTCTTTGAGGTTTGAGACAGATATTTCCTTAGACAATTTCCTGCAGGGCCCATTTAGCACAAATTTGATTAGCTATGACTAAACAGCATCATGATCAACCTTATTACAATTTTGTACACATTGGGGAGTGTCACACTCCTTACGAGCACATCTTTAATACGAGGAGCTCCCATTTTGAAGCCAGAGGGCCGTCATTTTCTATAGTCATTAATAGGCCCCCTTGGAACAAAACCTCCCAGCACTTTTCTGCAGCTTAGATGTTTTCAACAGTTCAGAATTCAAAGCGGGGAGGCTGCGCCCACCAAAGCTTTCCATTCTTTTAACAAGGAGAACTAAGCCACCTGGTCCTCCCAAGAGCTACAAGTCTACTCTACCCAATTTACCTAATTCAATTTGTAAAAACCAGTGGAAACCACTCTCAGTACTGTATTTCCTTCAACAGAAACCACTCCTAAATTAGAGCCGCCTTTAATATTAGCTGCCTTAATTCTTTTCAACAGATAATTAAAATCTGCCCTTGATTAGAAGCCACATGTGTTCTGGGAGAAGTTGAAGGTGCAGATGAAACAAAAACGAAATTTTTTTAATACAAAATATTTCACCTCCCCCTTTTTCAAATTATTTACCTTCTTTATGTTCCCTACTTCAAATTCTACATCATAATAAATTTGAAGTTTTTGCAGTGCAATATACTCTTCATAAAAGAACTATAATCCTAAGCTTTTCTGATTTTGTGCCTAGAAATATTCTTAAATTATTCTGCTAAATATTTCAGGAATACATTCCAATTTTTGTTGATGTTTTAGATAAGAACTAAGAAAGAGTTTATATTTTGTATCATTAAGGCAAAAGTATATCTGAGAGCAGTATCGTAACTAGGGTATGAAGAAAGCATTCTTATGTCTTGATGACGCTTGAGTCTCGCATTATTCTTGAATCGCGCCTTTCTTACGTGACGCACGTGACACCCAAAGTGAAAAATTGGAGATAAAGAGGCTAAAATGCTAATGAAAACACCCAAAAATGAACTCAAAAATGTGTTTATCATGAAACTGAATGCTCAGAGCTTAAGAATTTGCAAAATAACTTTGCATTCAGCAAAACTTATTTTTAGCAGAATGTTTTCAAGTTGCGTGGTATAGGTGACATCGTACTATTTATATCATCCCAGCACTGTTTTCTTTTTTGGGATTTCTCTCAATTGCCAAGAGCATACCATCCATAGTTTAGGATCTGGCTATGCTGATAGATGAAGTTTCAAAGCCACTTTAATAATTTAGCCAATTTCTTCATTTTCTGCAAAAATATCATAAAATCTCTCGTGACGTACAAGGCAAAATGCATGGCGGATGTAATTTTGAAAACAATCTTAATCAAACACAAAATTGTAAAATTTCAAAAAACATTTGCCAATTGTGGTATAGGCTTTCAAAGCATTGTGTTGTCATCAATACCCCCTAGTTATATCACCCAATGGCCCAAATATTCTTTAACGTCAGAGATTTTGAGCCTCAAAATTCGCATAATAGTTATTCTTATAAAAAAGTGGAGTTTCATATAAACGAAAAAAGGGTCTCTCAGTTGACTGTAATAAAAGCCGCCTTTGACTAGAAGCAGCCGTCAAATACAAGCTGGAATCTTTGGTTTGCGATAAAAATAGAAGCCGCGGCTTCTATTCAAGAAAATGCGGTATTAGCCTAAAATATTTGGCGCGAAAAACTCATAACGAGGCTGCCTCGAATTAGTAATCATAATGAATGTCGCCATGGATGGCGGCAAATTAAACATTTGCTTTGTTTCTGATGACATTATTGGAAGTGCCATAAAACCTTATCAAACAAAAGGTAGTAGTGATATATACTATGTGATTGTAGCATTGATCTAGAAGAATCATCGTCGAGCCTAAAGCATTTTTGTTTAAGAAACATACAAATGAGTCTAGTGATGTAAAGTTAGACCTGTGCACATGGCAAGCATCTGATAATGATGTATTAGACACTGTAAATATGTATTTCTCAGTGCTGGGATGCTCAGATGTTGCTTTCATATGCCATCAGACCCCAGTATGCAGAGTATGACATGCTTCACTGAGATATCAAGTGTACGCAATGAAATTAGAAGGGCCTTGGCGTTGAACCAAATGAAAATTGATTCTACAAAGGTACTTAAACTTAAGTTTACGTGCTTCAGTGCCAGTTATTTGATAGTTGAGTTCCAATCAACCTATACACTTCTATAACTGTCGCATCCATTGTAAAATCGACTATGCCTGTCTTCAAAGTGTGCACTTGACTGATGCACAAAGTACCTGGGTTTGCAGTTTCATACTTTGCTGTCTGGATAATAGAGAAACCACAACTTTGGAATATTAGCAGAAAGTTTGCTTCTTAGCCTAGTTTGTGTATTTCTCAGTGTCCTATTTTAGACTTAAGTTCCATGGAGTTTACTCACTTCATTTTCTCATTCCTATAGCCTTAAAAGTATCATAGAATTCATCAGCTTGTTTTCCTGTCCTCTTCTGGAATCTGCTCTTTCCAGAGAAAAGTTTTTTCCTATTTTACCTTATTCCAGCAATGCTAGGGTGTTACTGCTGTTGCTGTTTCTTACACATATGTACAATAGTCAATATTTTCCCCTGAATTTCAGACACCTACAGAGAATCAAGGACTAGGGTGAGTGTTTTAGAAAGGAGATTGTCAAAATAAACAATTCCTATTGTCTTTTTTCTGCATTTACTTTGATCATTGTTCTGTTTAATTTAGTTATTGTCGTATTTTAAGGAGCTGCTGAGCAGGAATCATGATCAAAATGTACTTTGACACTTTGATCAATTCACATTTGCAATTGGTAGAACCTTTATCATCTCATCATCTTCACATTTACAATTATGATATAGGACCTGTGTAGTTTTGATTTCTTCAGTACAGTTGCAATTAGCAAGATGCTGAGTAGGTGGTATTCTGTTATTAGGATTGTCAATTCTATTAATTTCTACCGTTGTTCATTTCCTTGTATATTTATTCTGGCTGGGCTTTAGGATGTATAATTTACCATGTAGTATTGGTTTATCTATTCATTTCAGTAACATATTTCATTTTTTGACAGTATTTCATCCATTAATAGAATATTGTCTTTTTGAATCATATATCAAATAAGGCCTTTGGTAGTGTGACAAAAATTTCTGTCAATGGTTGCCTATCACTTATGGGGTTGGTGGTCTAAGTTTTAGGTGATATTCAGCAGGGATGGAAATAGCTGTCAGACATCTGAAATGTACAATAATGTGCTCCAACTGCAGTTAACACTGAGACAAAAATTGTGAAAATGTCTGATGATCTTCATTTGGTAAATGGGCAAAATGGCAAATCCCTCAGCATATGGTTGCACAAAATACGTGAATTAATTTGCCCAACAAAGAAATTGATGCCAAGAAGTAAAAAAATTAGCTTCTCTGACCCCCTTGAGGAAACCAAATATTTGGCAATAAATGTGCTTATTTTTATTGCAGAAAGCTTTATTTTCAAAAAACTTTCCTGGGCTCTGCCCTTAGGCTTCACTGGGCACTCAGAACTCCCCCAAACAGTTGTTCCAAAAATGTATGACACCATATGTTTTCCATATTTCCACTCCTGATTTGGTATATTTTTGTTCACATATGAAAAAGCATGTTGTACATAAATGAAGCTAACAAAAACTTGCCAATTGTGGTACCAACTATTCTCATATTTGAAATTTATCTTTATAGAGAATAGAAGAACAATATGAAACGCCAATTAAAGCCTCAAGGAAGGTTGGTTGCTTTATTTATGTTTACTTAGCAAGATGTACTCCTATGAGTTGCTAACTTGCCATACCTTTTCAAGAAGTTAATTGACTACAATTTTTGTTAGTTAGTAGGGATGCTAAGAAGGTTATAGTTTGGTAGAACCTTGAGTATCACAGGGGCAGAAAATGATAAGACTCAATTAAGCCCCCTCCATCAAATAAGCTCCCACCCATAAAATCATCCTGACAAATAAATCCCCACCCTTGAATAAGTCTCCATGGGATTAGCATGTGTTCAGTATAATGCAGGTCACAACAATAGAAAATAAAAATATTTAACTATTTATCTGTTTATTTTGTCTAATATTTGACCCAAACAACTGTCTTCACAGCTTTCCCCTCCTTGGCTACCCTTGATGCTATTATGGATTGAAAATTAAAGAAAATATCTATTGTAGCTTTAAAGACATAATTTTTTATCTTTTATCCCTTACTAAGCCATATTAGGTTTTGAGGTCCCTTCCCATCTTCCACAAATTTAAGGTGTGCTTTATATGAGTCAAATCTTTAGGAGACAGCAATTTAAGGGTGCAAAAATAATATGTGATATTGTGCTTAGCAGATCCTAGGTCCTGTAGATTTAATAAGCCCCCTTCCATTAAGCTCCCCCTCAATTAAGCCCCCACCAGCAAAATCATTTCTGACAAATAAACCCTAGAGGTCTTAATTGAGTCTGTATGGCATTTATGTGGTATTCTAATTCTACTTATCGATGCTAATAATTTTTTGTCTTTTGCACCAAGAAAAGTTCCTCACTACTGGAAGAATCTGAATCTTGCCAGAAGCAAAAGAGATATTCAGCTCAACTCAATGGTGAGTTTGGTTGTTTGACATTGAAATGAAATCTCAAATGATTGAGCAACAATCTACCTCTTAGTGTTGTATTCTGCTATTCTTTGTTACCTTGAACATCTCTTAGTTATCTGTGTGATGTTTTATTTAATAATAAATTCATATTACAGTAGTCAGGGTTTTTACAGTAGTTTTGCATACATTTACCTCAAGTCTTCTACCTGAACCAACATTTGCATCTGTAATTTTTCACTCAAATTTTCACATGTTTTTTTCACTAGTATGATTTACAGGGCATTTCTATTTGCAACTACAAAACCTAATTTAACTTGCATGGAATAATTTAGAGGAAAAATTACTACATTTTACATACTAGATATTAGATAGAAGCAAATTAGCTTCAGGGGCTTTCTGAATCTAGCCAAGGCTGCCCACTACACATTGAGTTAGAAGTTGGAGTAATATTGAAAGTTTTTTCCATGTGTGGAGGTAAGCTCTGTGATATTTGTTTTCCTACAGATAATTTGTAAATATGTTATTGTTCTTCCTTTAAGGACTAAGTGAACATGTTGATGGAAATGAAGAATGTGAACCAATCAATGAAGATATTGATGAGGAGAATGAAGATGACAATAATGAAGACAGCAGTGAAGAGGCTTCATCTGATATTGAAGAAGCTTCACCTTCAGCACAGGGAGGCAAACTAAAGATAAATGTTGAAGAGTCTAATGCAAGGAAGTTAGTTTATTACTTTAACAAATTTTTAGGAAAGGATTGTTTCCCGCTTCCACCAAAGATAATCAGTCAAGCATGGTTAGAGTAGAGGAAGCCTATTTCTAGCTGTGGAGGTACAAACTTTTTAAGGAAGGAAGTCTGTTTCTAACTTTAGAGTTGCAAAGCTTTTGCTAGATTTGATCATTGCAGCACACATTGATTTGTAGGTATCAGTTTTGCAGTGTGCACTATCAGTACTTAGCAGTTGGCAATGCCAACTATTCTGTGTAAATAGGAAAAGTCCACAGATTTGTATATTGTACAAGTCTAAACATTTCTCTAATTGTGATCCTGTGATGATGGAGAATATTTTGACAATATGAAAACACTTTGTAAAAAATACAATGGGTGAATGACTGATTAACCTTTTAATAGCTTATAGATTTGAAGTTAACTGACTATTGATTGCAAAGGAAGAATAAAATACTGAATACCACTTTTCAATTTTTTTTCCATCAGAAAAACGAGGAAAGCAGAAAGAGAAGTATCGAGATTGGTAGGCTTTTGCTTTTCCTCTATGATATTATTTTGTCATGAAGTATTCTTGTTTTTTGATAGCTGTATTGATGCTAATTTTATTTCTCTTCTTTATTTCACTTTCTCCACCTGCTGCTTGATTGTTTGTAGCATGTTCTTCAGGTTTCCACCATGCCAGTGGCGGACATTTCCCCATTTTTGGGAGGGGGCAGCAAAGACCTTGTGAAAGATAAATCACATGCCAATGTAGAACTTACTCCAGATAACCTTGGCCACCATCATATTGAAAGGAGGCAGAGTAGTTGGAAGGGTATAGCTATGAAACTATGGAAAACGAGCGAGAAGAATATGGGAGTCTAGGGGCTTGCCTCTAGAAAAATCACTGAAGTCACACCCTATAGAACGTTGGGAAACGCCCTTTGCAAGGTAGGATCTACGTTGTTTTTCTCATTGATCTTTATGCTGAAACAGAAAAACTGATCCCCTATCCTCTTTTCATAGAGTTTTTTATGATTAAGAACAACACGTTACTAGAATTAATGGCCCTGCCTATTTGCTGTCAAATGCTTGTATGCCAATGCTTAAAAAAGTAATCTCAGGCCAGTTCGCTGACATGTACGTTGCTCTTTATTGCTTCCTGTGAGCATCTACTAATGAATACTGGATCACATTTGGCAAGTCTGAAATTATTGGATGGGGTGACCACCGCCCCCCTCGTCCCTCCGATTGTCCGCCACTGCATTATGCCAGACCTAGCCACAGTGTACATCCGAGGAAATGCTCTTAATCAACACTCCAGAAAATTTGAGGCTCTTTACTTGGAGAAATGCTCGGTTACACATGCACTTTGATAATATACAGAGGAGATATTTTTTCCTACATACAAAGCTTACACGCGGCTTAGAAGGCATAGAGGGTATCTATTCTCAGTTACGGATTTTATAAGGCTATACTTCAACTGGGAAACATGGCGTGGTTCTAGGAAACCCATCGCTATGTGAATGGACATTATTGCTTGTAGAAGATTGATCATGTCTTGTTTTCTTGATGCAGAAAGAAATGGCCGAAGAATATTTTGCTGTTCATCATCAGAAGAAAATTGTGACGTCGGATAGAACACTAGCTAAAATCCAAAACCCAAGAATGACACAAAAGGTAGTCTGGATTTAGTGACATTTTTTGTGCTAAGATTCTAGGGAATGCTGTAAATTTCTTTCATTCATAAAGTTCAGGCTTGCTTGCCACAATTCCTTTTTCAGACAACGAGCACTTACAGTTAGCAATAGTATTCAGGTGACGTTGCAATGATAGAATTAGGTATGGTTTTTAATGAAATGAGATCAATATTGTCCTGCTCGTGAAAGCCAATTTTCAAGCGAATTTTTTTGTGAGTTATATTCAAGTCAATTTGAACCCACCTAAATGCTTTTAGGACCTTAATGCTCACTTAGATGAAGCTGCTGGGAGTCATAGGAAAGAGCGTTCTCGACTTTTCAGAACGTATACGTCCATGTTCCCTAAATGGATATTTCAGTTAAGGTACAGCTTTATGCTTCGTTACGTACATAAGATATTTTATGTAGCTAGTGTTGAAGTTTAAATAACGATATCTTAAGGCATCTATGACGTAACCTGTTATACAGTGATAGTCACTGAAAACTTCGGAAGACCACAATAACTACGCTTGTACTTTGTTTGCTGGTTGATTATTGTGGAGGATTCATTTATCCTAGTGTAAGGAGAAGACAAAGAAAAAATCTTTACTTGTTTATAGGTTACTGCTTAATGACTACTTGGAAAATATGGGAAAAAATATTTTACTTCCTATTATAGCTGCATCTACAAGATTTGGAGTTTCCAGAGCATGGAAATTCAATTGATCATTGATTGTGTCTTGATGATGTAGTGCTCTTTGCTTGGGGGCATGCGTTGATGTTTCTAGCATGAAAAAAATTCTTATAACTTGTATTTATACAGTACTGTATCACTTATGTTTTTGGCTACAAGTGTATTCTTGACATTGTGATAGAATGCCATGTTTACTAGTGATTTTCGTCTTATCGTGACAGGCATGGATTTAATATTCTTTTACATGGCCTTGGCTCAAAGAGGAGATTATTGGAAGAATTTCGAAAGCAGATGCTGCCTGACCTAGTCCATATTGTTATAAATGGTTTTTTTCCAAGCCTGACCATAAAAAATGTAATGTTCTTGTTAGTAAATATGCCTTTCTCAACGGATATACGCTAAATTCAGAGTCTGATCTTGAGTTCCATGTAATTATTGCCTGCATAGTTTAGTATGCCTAAGCTATTTAAAATAGATTAGTAAGGTCATAGTCTTGCAAGTCCATTTATAGAAGTTCAAAAAGCCTTTCCAATTTGCCTAGCAAACGCCTTCCATGGTATACCTGATTGGCTTATTTATTAGAATCTGATAGTGCTCACTGAATATTCCTGTGAATCACATTGGTATTTTTGATATTACTTGAAACAGCCTTCTAAATAGAAATCCCTTATACCAAAGAGTTTGTATTTACGTTGAATACCATAGTGAATCAATGCCCTGCCTTTTTGTGTATCATCCTTATTTTTGACATGCTCAGTTGAAGTTTTTTGACTTTAGTTTGAAAAACACCCTACTCCACGTCTATAGTTTTCTCGACGTTGCTAAATCACAGTGGCTCTTTATGTAATGTTAAAAGTTCAAATGTAGTGAACGTATTTAGCATTATTGTTACCTTTTAGATTCTCAATATGATATCTGATGATATTCTCAATTATGGTGGATCATTTAAAAATATTATTGATCAATGCAACTTTATCAAATCGGAGTACAGCACAGGTAGGTAGTAAACTATTTTCAGAGCTGTTTTAAATTTTGTGGCAGAATTACTAATTTCATCTTTTTAGAGATGTAAAAGTCAAGATATTATTCGTAATTCTTGATAACTTTACCTTTTTATAGAGGATGCAAAAGAACTATTTTTAGTTATTCACAATGCTGATGGTCATATGCTCCGGAGTTCAAAAGTATGTAAGGAATAAAAACCCCATTAAATTCCCTTTATTTTTAGCTGAGATGATGGGATGAGCTTGTCTCAAGACCCTCTAATGTAGCTTCACAGGGATTTGTCAATTGTGGCGTCGATAATTGTTTTGATTCGATGGCACTGTAATTATTTACGTTAGTGTCTATGTTAATGGTTGGTCTAATTCAACGGTAGTGTTGATTTGTAAATGAGATGAACATGCAACCTAGAAGCTCTTCTTCAGCCTGAGCTACATAAAGGAAATTTTATGGGGTCTTTATATCTCCCTTGGCCCTCATTAGCCATTTTTATGTCGAGAAGTTTTTAAAGCTATCTCTAGCTTGAGTTCTAATATTTATGCTAGCATTGCAATTTACGAAATGAGGACAAGATTGTAGTTACTACGTTTCGTATGGGCTATTCTTTGCCAATGAGTGACACTAATTTAATCATTGTCTTCAAATCTCTATTATTTTAATAGAATTTGCTATATTCCATGTACTAGCAAATGTTCTGAAATTTTGGGTCAGTATCTTCTACCGTTTTCAAGTTAGATCCAATCAGATTTTCACAAATTTTGCTTCATTTCTTGCGTAATCCGCTATATTGAATTTGCATGCAGAAGGAAAACTTCGCATATTTACAAGATGATGGATGTTTTGCAGCATCAAAATATGTTTCTATACAAGTTTTGGGTGAGGACGTCAAAAATAATCTCCAAATTGGCATACAATTACGATAAAATACATTTTAAAACATTTGGAACTTTGTTTCTTTTAGAATTATAGGAGAAACGTCTTCACTTTTAAGCCAAGATTTGACAATGTCTATCTGAATTTTTCATTCTGAGTTTTTTTGTTCAAAGTAGAGATATCAGGCTATCTGCTAGCAGAAATTGGCGAGGGCTATTTTTCCTGTAGCAAAAATATCAAAATTTAAATTTCATGATCATTCAAGACTATGGTTACAATTTTAGACATTTTGTTCCTCTTTGGCAAAGAATAGCTCGTATAGAGTTTTGGCAATTTTATTATAGATTTTTGTGCAGTAATTTACATGTGAAAATATGAATTGTAACAGTGAATAGAGCTTCAGTGCTGAATATAGAGATAACTACAAATATATATGGTATATAGATATGGTGTATTGTAAATATGTATTTATTTTCACGGATCTTCTTTATCGCTTTAGGCCCAGAATGCTCTTTCATATCTGGCATCATCATCAAAGATCCACGTCATAGCATCTATTGATCACATCAATGCACCTATAGGTAATACTTTTTACTTTTGCTCCTTTTTTCCTTTCACTTCCATTGCCACATTCGTATTTTGCACTAAGCAGTATGTGATTTGCCGAACAAATTTACCTTTGTTAAGCTTGTAATGAAAACCACACTTGTTTTTACCTTTGCAACGTATTGCGTTTACCGCACTAGTTCTGAGTTTTTCACATTATTCTTTTCTATTGCCATTGCACTATATTAACATTACAATAGTTTAACATTAGTTTTTCGCTGTGCATATTAGCTTGACATTTTTGAGTTGTAAAATGAGAAGGACCTCAAAAAAAGTCCACATATTTCTTGATTTTAGTGATATTGACGACTGAATAGGGGAGAACTTCAGAATTTTTTGCACGAGAACCTGCTATCTTTAGGATGAGCTATTATTCCTAGGAAATTACAATGACGCATTTCACTAGCCATTATTTCAGAAGTAATGAGCTAGTGAGCATTACGTCAATTTGTTACACTGCATTAAATCTGTGTTTTCTTTTTAAGTCTGGGACCAAAATCATTCCAGTAGGTACAATTGGTTGTGGTTTGACGTAACAACTTACGACCGTTACACTGAAGAAACATCATTCGAGAATTCATTGCTTGTGCAACAGACTGGCTCCTTAGCTCTTAGCTCATTGACTCATGTGTTGCGAAGCTTAACGCCAAATGCAAGAGGCATTTTCATGTTGCTGGCGGAATATCAACTTGAATGTGCAGATGATCAGAATGGTGTGTTGCCGTTGTGTTTTGATCATAGAAATTCTTGCCAACGTGTTGGTACCATTTTGATTCCCCATATTCATTATGCGTCACGTGACTTACCACGCATTCTAGTCCTTCTAGAGACTAGAGGAAATGGAAAAGGAATAGTATAAGTGCTTCATCCTTTCCCAGAAACAAATCAAAATTTTTAGTGAAGAAAATTAGCTCTGGTTTTAGAGCTATTTTTGTAACGCTGAACTTAGAAGAATTTTACAATATCAAAGCCTGGTTTCCATATCGTCGTAAGCGACGGAGACGTGACCCAGCAGAAGATCGGCGATGCTTCTCGGACGCTTAGTCGATACTGGAAACCAGGCTTATAATGAAGTTCTCGACGTCCCCGTCATGTCCCCGTCGTCCCCATCGAGACGAAAAAAATTGATATGCATTCAGTTTTTGAGAACATCCCCGATGCACTGCCATCGTGTCCCCGTTGATGCTAGGACAGTTTTCTTAAATGGAAACCACATGTTTGTAATTAGTGATGTCACCGTAGCATCCCAGATATGTCTGGGACACGTCCTCATCGCAACGCGACACGTCCCCATCGCAATGCGACACGTCCCCATCGCAATGCGACACGTCCCCGTTGAAACCAAGCTTTTCCATATCATCGTAAGCGCCCCAGCAGCATCGCCGATCCTCTACTAGGACACGTCCCCGTCGCATACGACAATATGGAAGCCAGAATTAACAAGAATGAAAATAAAACTCTGCTTGATTTTGCATCGTTTCCAGTAGATCACTGCATTGGGAAGAACTTTCCTTATATCTGAGCACCGTCGTGCCTTAGAAGTAAAAAGTACTAGACGGGAGTATAGCTGGTGATCCAAGAATACCTATTTACCTTAGGCAAACTCTTGTCTTTGAGGTATATGACTTAAAAGTCATCTGCTGCAATAGCGGAAAATTCCATTTTCAATTTTGATAACTGTTGTTAACAACTAATATTTGTTCCTGTATAAGTATGTCATCATTTTCATTTAATATTTTTAGGAATATCGTTTGGAGATTTATATAAAAAGTCTAGGGAGAGGTTCTTGGTCAACAGTGATTTGACGTTGCGTGCGCAGCTTACAGAATTCAAGGATCACAAATTAATAAAATTTAAAAAGGTAATATTTCAGACAACTATATTCTCTTTCAAGCGTAATATTGCCATTGCAGCACATCCACTGCCTCAACCTGAAGTACCTGTACGCCCTTGCTTTCGTTAATGCTGAATAGAGTACTTAAGTGTGACGTCCAAAATATGTATGTTTAGAATATCATAAGTTTGACTTTAAATTCTGAAAAAACATGTCAAAATAGCTACTGTTGTGAAATTTTAACTGTTCCTAATAAGTAATTATAAAAATATTGACAATTTTATGCGGACTTACTTCCTGTCAAATCGTCGTATTTTCAATTGCGTTCGAAACGTTAGTCAAAGTTACAGTAGTTTGTATGTCAAGCATCATTACATCAACTGGCCATATTTTACTACACCTTTATGCAAACTCGATTACGATTGGACATACAAATCTATTTTATAGTGCTCTTTCAGCTCATATGGTTTAAACATAAATATTCTAAAGATAGACTTTTGTGACGTCATTACTTAAGCACTCTATAGCCTGGTTCACATATAGCCGTAACATGCCGGCGACTGCCGCCGGCACTGCTCGGTATGCCGCAGGCAGTTTATTCCTTATGTGAACACTTTGCCCCCGGCAGCCGGCGGCAGCCTGCGGTACCGTGAAGAAAGTTGCGCTTTGCTCAACTTTCCCGGCTATTACGGTACCGCCGGCAAGGCAAAAATCTTATGTGAACATCGTGCCTGCGGCATCTATTGTATGCAAATCGTCATGTGACGATGGTTGACCAATAAATACTTAACAATTTAACGGTCTCGTGTCATCTTTCGTGTGTTCCTAAAAATTAAGGTGGCTGTAGCAGCTGCTAGGCAAGAAGAAGTTGAAATAAGAAGCCATGTTGATACGAAGCATTGATGAGATGTTTCCAGTACTACCCTGTAAGTTACGATAGACAATCATGTCGTATGCTTTGCTGAAATATTGGAGAACCTACATACTTTTCTTTGTTTCAACTGTTATGAGGTTAATTTTACAAATGCCTAGTAGGTCAAAATTAATCCACAGTGAGTTGCTAACAAAAGTTGCCTGTTAGGGCTGACACCATATTTCTGCAGTGCTTCCCGCGAGAAAACAACAGAAAGCAACAACAACAAAGATTCAATAATGAGTGCTTGACTACCGGCATGGTTACCGGCAAAAGAATGTATTTGTGAACATATCGCCTGAGGCAGCCTGCGGTACATGTACCTGCGGCAGCCGCCGGCAGGTTACGGCTATATGTGAACCAGGCTTATAGCTGTACAATAAGAAACTAGAACACGTGACATGAGAGTTACGTTACCTCGATCCTGATTGGCTATTGCACTTTGGTTGGCAAAACAAACCAGCCTAATTCGCACAAAAATAGTTGAAAGTGCTACAGAAAAATTTTAAGATGCAGCAGGCATAGCATTCACCGTCGAAATTTCCTACAATGCAACAGTTGCGATGCCAGAGTTTATAAGCTACTTCTTTGAACTTATCGTAGAGAACTGCAATCTACCGCCTAAAATATACGGCATACTTCACATGCTTTGAACTCAATTGAGTTAAGTTCAAAAATTACCTTGGCCAAGATCATGCACCGTATTTCACGTGTCAAACTCAATTCTTGTATTTGACGCATGCAAAATACGACTTTCGACTTAATTAAATACGATTCCTTCATTGCAATTGACTTCAATAATTTAATTTGAGCAAATCTGTAGTATTTATTCATTGAAGTTGACTGTAATATATTTTAGGAGCGTTGCACTTCAGCATAGTTGGTTCTCAATGCCCCCTCCTTTGAAATATATATATATATATATATATATATATATATATATATATATATATATATATATATATATATATATATATATATATATATATATATATATATATATATATATATATATATATATATATATATATATATATATATATATATATATATATATATATATATATATAGTACAATAGTTCCGTGATATAATAACAACTTATTAATATCTACTAAAAAACGAATAAAAATAGAACAAAGCTTTAAACAATACATAGGGAGCAAGTAAATGCACTATGCAAACATGGTCTTTAGCTTAACTTGAAAAGTTTGAAAGATATTAGCCGTTCTACCGTCACTTAGCAGTGGGTTCTTTTTTATTTAAGGATAGGGGGTAGGATTTGTACCAGATTGCTAGGGGTGATTCTCAGTTGCTCGATGTTATATTTGATTTAATCCTGTTATTTGGGAATTTCCTTTTGTATTTTTAGTTATAGTATTTTATCTATTTTGCTTTTATTTATTAAACTGTAACGTAAATGGAGTACACCTTGGAAAACAGTATTTGCTGACGGGCCACCTTCCTTAAATTAATTGAATTGGCAGTCTTTACTTATGCAAACCGTCATGTGACAATGGTTGACCAATAAATACTTAACAATTTAACGGTCTCCTCTCATCTTTCGTGTACTCCAAAAAAGTAAGATGGGTGCATCAGCTGCTAGGTAGGAAGAAGTTGAAATTTTTAAAGCCATGTTGATACGAAACGTTGATGAATTGTACTGTAAGTTTCGATAGATAATCATGTCGTATGCTTTGCTGAAATATTCTGAGAACCCACGTTTTTCTTCTTGGTTTCAACTTTATGAGGTTAACTTTACAAATGCGTAGTAAGTCAGCATTAATCCACATTGAGTTGTTAGCAAAAGTTGCCTGTTATTAGAGCTGACGCCATATTTCTCTAGTGGTTCTGCTTCCCGCGAGAAAAAAACTGAAAGCAAAAACGACAATGAGTGCTTGGCTACTGGCATTGTTACCGGCAAAAGAATGCATTTGTCAAAATGTCGCCTGAGGCAGCCTGCGGCAGTCACCGGCTATTACGGCTATATGTTTATCAGGCTTAAAATTTACATGGTCAGTAGTTGAAGATTCGAGCTTGCCCCACTTCTATTCTAAATCAGTATTATTGGATATAGTAATTCGTTTCTCATTTTTCATTCATATGTGAAGTATATGGAAACAGTGGCGTTTCTAAGGGGGGGCCAGGAGGGGCCATGGCCCCCCAGAAATTTTTTTGGCCCCTTCATTTGCCCCCCCCCCACTTTTTAAAAGGTGTTTTGTTAACTTTTACCACCTACTAAGAAAAAGCTTTTTTCAGGTTTCCGAGTTTGATGGTCTGACTTTCTCACAGGATTTGATTGTTTCCCTTCTTCCTGATACGGAAATTGTTATAATTCTCTATTACTGAATCACTCGCAAACTTTGCTTACGAAATAGGCTGTGAAATTAACTACTTTTCATCGAAATTTGTGTTCATTCAAGAACTAGTGCCTTTTAATAATGGATAAATTTGTAAGTTTCACAAAGCGAAAAGATTTCACGCCTGAGAATGAAACAAAAGTCAAAAAGGCTAAAGGAGAAAATTTAGAATTAATGGAAAGCCCAAACGACATATCTGAGAGGACAGGAGAGAAATTAGCTAGGCCATTGCTAAAGGCATATCCAAAGCACATGGACGGGAAATCTCATGGCAGATCATTTGTAGCAAGTTGGTATGAGCGCTATAGTTGGATGGAATATTCCCAAGACTTTGATGCTGTGTTTTGCTTTCCCTGTCGACATTTCTGCCCCCCTGGTTACGGTAACGCTGAAGAGGGATTTACGAAGATTGGATTTCGTCGCTGGAAGAAAGCACATGGAAAAGATGGTGCAATAACGAAGCACGTCAACTCTCAATGCCATAAAATGTCAATTATGTCGTGGAATGACTATAATAGAAACAAGGCTGCTAAAACATCCGTAGAACAGGTTTTAAATGACAGCTATCGTAAGAAAGTTAATGAAAACGCCATTATGTGAAGACTGTCGGGGAAATACTTCTACTCACAGCAACCCAAAATATTGCACAGAGAGGGCACAGAGAAGGCGACGATGTGAGCAATCCAGGAAATGTAAAGAAGATTCTTCAATTCGCAGCGAAACGTGACCCCGTTATAGCAAACCGAATGAAAAATGGACCAAAGAATGAAAAATACACTTCATCTTCTATACAAAACGAGATGATAGAAACCCTATCCCATATGGTTCTCGATGAAATAGTGGAGAATGTTCAAAGACCAAGATTCTTCACAATACAAGCTGATGAAACTAAAGATGTCAGAAAGACTGAGCAATTATCAGTAGTCATATGATTTTTTGTAAAAGAGTCAAAAACCATCCAGGAATGCTTCCTAACATTCCTTCCAATTCAGAAAAACCACTCCATGGCGATGCTTTTATTCAAATACTGGACTGCATGTTGTCTGAGCTTGATAGAAGATTTTCCGACGATGCAAAGGTGATTTTGCAAGGAGTTTCAGCACTTTCACCAACGTCTGAGAGCTTTTTGGATCATTCAGCATTAAAGGAAATTGCATTAAGATATGGCATCTGTCATGATGGATTGATTCATGAAATTCCTTTGGTAAAGAGGCTAGTTAGCAACGACTGCATAACCGTTTTAGAATTCCTCACACAGCTTTGCCCTACAAACAGGCATTTGATTGTCTTTATAATTTATTGCTGATTTCAGTTACATTGCCTGTTACCACTGCATCGTGTGAAAGAAGTTTCTCGAAAATGAAACTTGTTAAAACGCATTTGAGAAACTCAATGTGCCACGAGCGCTTGAGTCATTTGGCTTTTCTATCAATAGAATCAACTCGCGCTGAATCAATAGACCTAGAGCAGTTTGTTGACGAGTTTGACTCACGACATGACAATCGCCGTATTAAACTACACTAAAATAGATTTGACCCTAAGGACCATTGAGACGATCTTTGAAGAATTTTTTATACTACTACATAATTTTTTCTGTTGGTAACTAACAATTTTTGTATTTTTTCCATTTATAGCATTTTTTATAGGACTGACATCCTCCAATGTGCTGTATTTTCTAAATTGCTACACTTTAGGTTCATGTAGAGAAAACTATAATAATGCAGATGTATGTTCACTGGCCCCCCCCCCAGATTTTACTGGCTAGAATCGCCCCTATATGGAAAAAGCATACGAGTTATTTATGGCAAACCATTTCATTTCCAGTTTAATTTTGACTGAGTTAGAATCATTTTAAGCTTTGCGTCATGGTTTACAGTTTCCGGGTTTCATATTATAGACTCATTTTTCCCAAAATATTGTTCTCATCATATTAAACAAGACAGTTAGGCCCTGTTTATAAGAAGTGAGCCGGGCCACCTCACCCAAGTAAGATCTGTCTGCACAATAGAATCCTTTTATAATCCTACATGAGTTTATATGAGCCCGGCAAGGTGAGATCTGTTGAACGCTAGGTGAGATCAGTGGTGATTTCTAAAATTTTTAACAAGGGGGGCTCTAGGCACAACCACACCCATAATTTGGGTGTGGCCCAGCTACAACCACGCCCATATTTTCAAGGATGGAAATATAATAATTTAGTATACTACTGATATAGTATAACCAACAAGAAGAGGTGCGTCAATAACCATATAGCAGTGCACAATTGATCATAACACTTTGGAAGCAAGGCCAATAAACTCTGAAAAGCTAAGCCAATGCAAGGATTCTGGGGGGGCTCAGCCCTCCAAAATGAGCAGAAATTTTAACAAGGGGGCTCCGCCCCCCCTGAGCCCCCCTAGAAATCACCCCTGGGTGAGATCTGTCTCAAGTGGGATAACATTTCTCCATATAAAAGCAAGTAAGTGGGCTAGCCCGGCTAACCAGGCTGCAATTTCTCCACCTGCGCAGCCACATAATGAAAAATCGAATAATTAGCGTCGTGACACTTAATTATCACTTGTTGTGCAAGAGGCTATCCCGGTAAAGTGAGATACAATATCTCCATATAAAGGAAGAATAGAAATCATCCCACATGGGTGAGGTAGCCTGGGTAGCCGCATCATATAAGCAGACCTCACTTCATGTAAACAAGCCCTTGGAGGAGATTTTCCAGAATTATTTTCTTAGGCACCTTGCTTTCCATATCGCAGTTTTGATCAATCTGAAACTATGTAACTTAGCTAACATGGAGCGTTCTATCTTTCTCTGTGGACACAGTGCCGGTGCGTGCAAAGCACACTTCGTTGTAAAAAGCTGGTTGTATAAGAAAATATTACTCGACTATTGAAGTGTAGATGCATAGCAGGAAATAAGTAATCATATTGATATGCAAATTGGAAACATCCCGCAAAACAATAGAACGAGGGTGAGAATTCTCGCAAAAGGTACTAAAAGTTTCTATATCTGGAGTACCATGATGTTATTGTTCCCACTTGAATCAAAACTATCAAATTTAATATATATATAATTTCCAACTATACTTTTAATAAGTGTGTCAATCAACGCTATGCTCTGTCTTTTTCAACCTGAATTATCCGACCTTGACGTACCAGTATGAACAAGTCCATAGAGCGGTGTCGTCTGAAGGAAACTTCCTTCCGAAAAACGCATTTTCTTGCCACTATTTTAACATAGTCTTGTCACTTAAAGCTGTAACCTCTTTTTCAATATATTGGCTGGTTTTAGCGCGAAAAATCGACCTTTTTCATCCACGTAGACTTTTGTCTTTTTGAGTTAAAGTTACGAGGTGTAGACCACATGTAGGATTGCCCTTCAAGTTCTCAAGTGTAAAGATTGAAAGCCCGATGTTGCTTCATATTCTGGCGATTTTGATTTCGACTTAGCCATGGCTTCTTGACAATTAAGTCTGCTAGTAGTTCGGTTTTTCGATTTTGAGGAGTTTTTTGGGAAGGAGGGCTGAGCCCCCTTTACAGATATATATTAGGCTGGTGTAATGTTCAGCTATTACTCTGTATAACGCTAGATCACTCGCATCGATAACTAACTATTCTATATATAAAATGCGTATATGTACT
>OLMO02000257.1:11433987-11445354 GCA_900291935.2 Cassiopea xamachana | reverse complement strand
AATCGTCTTCGCCATGCTTGCCAGCGTTGACCTATTGAGCTGGGAGCGGAGTGTGGATCAAACGGCATCAACGGGGCTAAATCCATTCGGCCTAACATCATTCGCGTAGGAAAAAAAAAACAATGTTGATCCTCGTCGCCAGTTGTAATGTTCAGCTATTACTCTGTATAACGCTAGATCACTCGCATCGATAACTAACTATTCTATATATAAAATGCGTATATGTACTTAGCATGTGTCAATCAATCAATCTAACGCTAATTATATTAATCATAATAATAATGTTCTGTAAACATTGCAGCTGGAAAGTTCGTAACTAAATAAAGAGAAAGGGAAGGTACGTCCTTGTCAATAAATGAATTATGTTAAAGCATTATATGTTGAATTTGTTACTTTTTAAATGCTTTCAAATACACAATAGTGAAAAGCAGTTTATTGTCAAAAATATGAAAAAATGGGTGTGGTCATAGGTGTGGTTCACATTTTTCCTACAGCACAACCCCCCTTGTTACAGTTTTGGAATGGTACTACTGCTTTTGAGTATGAAACAAGTATAAAGTACTGTAGAGCTTGAGTGTTTTTGAAGCTGATTCTTATATAATGCTGCTGAAATAAAAGAATGGAAATAAATTGGTGAATCCTTACAACAAAAACCATTGGAAAGCATGCAAAACTCTTTAAGCATCATGTAGATTAGCCCAGTCTCTAAATTGTGGTGATTTGAGCCTGAAAAAATGCTTGATTGTGCTGTTCTTGTCCATAAACTAAAGTAGCATGCTTGCAATCCTAGGTTTAATTATGTTTATGTGAGGAATACGACATTTTATGAATTCAGTTGAGCTTATCTTGATTAGTCCTAGGTTCAAGATTTTAGCATAATGTTGCGAAACAACCAGCCTAGCATGATATGCTGAAGTTCTTTCCTAAGGTGCATTTGAGAATCTCCCAAAGAAGTAGGACATCAGGAAAAATTTTTGTGGAATGTTCAGGAAGGGGAGGTAGCATTTTAAAACTTCTGAGTAAGCAGGAATCTGATAGCTGCAGGTGTGAACTCAAATATGCCTCAGAAAAATGAAAGATGGAAGAAGAGCTAGAGCTAGACAAGGGGAATCGGCTCTACAACAAATACCTGCAACTTTTTAAACATGAATCGTTTCATGATGCCCAAAATACTTGCTGTAGCAAATGTCACTCAAAGTGAAATTTGGTATTTGGTATGAGAAAGTCTCATGTAAGCACTACATTGCTCTTCCAGATTTTCCAAATTCTACATTTTCAAAAGTTAATGATCTTTTAGTAAGTTTCAAAGAGTCAAAATACACATTGTTGAACTTTTCAATGTTATGTATAAAGGACAACATTGAAAGATAAAGAAATTCCAAATACATTGGAGAACATCAATTTAATACTGCCTTGGAGAAGACCTAAATATCTTACATATGCTTTATTGCATTGGCACTGAATCTGTTTTAACAACTTCTGAGAATTTTCTTGAGTTAACTCCTGATACCAGGACTTTACACTGCTCAACTAGATTGAAGAGGGCAGCTTAACTGGAAATTATTGAATAAAGTTGACAGTGTAGAGAATCTTTATTGTCAACCTCAATGGATCATTGGATGGAGTGTCCCATACACCCATTGCCCACATATCTACCAGATGCTCTGACTACGTGAAGAGAGGGCAGCTACTCATTAAATTTCTCACCATAACCAGGGGGCATTACTTCAACATATTTTGTTGGAGGAGAGGTGTCGTCAGGGGTTTGTTCTGTGAAAATTTTGTCAATGACCTTTTTTTAAGTAGCAGTAGTTTATGAAATGGTGGTCCTGGGTCCAGTAAGTTGCCCTGCAGAAGTACGTTGCATTAACATTTTTTCCCTGCGAAATAGAAATTTTTAACGTTTGGGGGTACCTCGACCCCTATACCCGCCATAAGTCTTGTCCCTGCCCATTACTAAAATGTCAACCCAGTGACGGATTTACGGATTGGTACGAAAATATCGCATAATTTTCCAAATGCTGGAAACACATCGCAGATTTTATCGGTAGGACGAAAATACATTGGGGATTTCGCACTCCCTACTTTCAAGTACTCCATACACTTTGCTCGAATCAATTTTCTCAAAATCAAGACATTCCCACCAACAAGGTTGCTCGTATCCTTTGTCAGTATTTTTCCAATGCGAAATTTCTGAGCTCATTTCATCGGTTTATAATCTAATCGTTTTTCGAACACTTTCTCGTTCCTCCATATTTACTAGTTGGGATCCCAGCGCGAAAAAGAGGCCGCTTGTGTTGATCCAATCAGATTGCAGAAAGCCTATCAATGGCACAATACGGAGAATGATCGTTTTTGGGCAAAATTTCTCGTTATGTATTGGAAATTCGAATCAGCTGTGGTTAAAATGATATCTATGTTGATTTGGCTCCTCTCAAACGGTTTAACTTTTGTTATTTACTACGTTTTAACATATTTTCAAGGGTACATGGAGTTGTTTCATTTTTTTTACTAATATTGATGGACAAAACGTTGGAACTCAATAGTCTCTACTGGGAAAGTCGTTATGACAGTGTTGATACTGGAACCGTGAAAACGTTAAGAACGTTTTAGTAATGGTCGAAACATACTTTCTTGTAAAAACAACTTGTAGTTAGCTTGCAATTTCAATGCCCAACACTTTGAAATGAAACATTTCTAGTGCTATTGGGTACCTGATAACTCGGTTGAATCGAAAATTTGAAGAGATTAGAGGAAGTTTTCTCAGCCAAAAGAGAATATTTAGGATGTTTAGAGTTCTGGATGCAACTTTGCTTTAAAAATAGCATTCTATGAGAAACGTGACAATTCGAAGTTTTAGAGGTATAGGGGACTCCTGGAAAAAGTTATAAATGCACCATTTTGCAACTTTTGCCATTTTTACAACATTTTGCAACTTTTGGTAATAAATCTAAATTCTTGCAACTTTGTATGATACATGTAGTAGTAATTGGCATTTTCCAAGTATTTGGACAGCATTCCACAAGTGTCTCTTTAGCATTCCTCACAACCAGTCAATAATTCATAAGATTCAAGATGTACGATGCACTTCATTACTGTTTATGCCTGTTATGAAGTAACATAGTTGACTTTCATAGACGCCCAAGTGTTCAGTAGTGCAGCATAAGTTAGTGTAGAGCAGTGGTTTGTAACTTTGTTGGAGATACTTAACCCTACAAGTTCCATACATGCATTCACTGGGCCCTTCCTAAATGGAAAAATAGAATGTATGCTTTTTCTGCAAATTCAAAGCTCATGTATATAACTATATACTTTATTAATGCACAGACTAGCCAAGCAGAGCGTGACTTCACGAATCATAAGAGTGGGGTGAATCAAACTGCCGAGCCCCTAAAACTGAGCAACCGAACTTGTGCGGCTTGATCGATTTCAGCTTAAGAACCACTGGTGTGGAGAGAAGTTTCTCTTTTCTGAAAAAGACGAATATTTAAAAAATCACTTGATAAAACTTTACAACTCTTCTGCATGATAGCAGTTTTGCTCTAACTTTGCGAATTTTATTAAGAATGCATGAAAATAATTTTTGTGCTTTGTAATACACGCATGTTTGTGGTATGCATGTGTAATTCTTTTTATGTTGTGCTACACACATTATGGATATCATTAGATGCATGCCCGAACACTGCTGAAATTAATCAAATATGAATTTGCAACTCGAATATCTTCTTTCTTTATTTGTAATAAGCCCTTCAGAATAAAAAACACATCTTACACAAAAGTATTAATGACATTCTTGAAAATTTGGGCCTTATGTATAACAAGCTCCGTATGAGCCCCATTGATCACTATCAGTATGAAATTGTGTTGGTAGAAGGTAGAATTACATACTCCTAGGAACTACTGTTGCGAATCCTATCGAATTATTGAATATGAAGTAAGTATGCAAGGATTTGCAAAATCCTAGGAACTACTGTTGCGACTCCCACACGAAAGTCTCCTACTTCCTTCATTTCACTTAGAAGTTATGAATGCATTCAACTTTCAAAGCTACATTGATGAAATTCTTTCTAGAGATTGGTCTAGACATGTACCTGGTACTTAGAAAGGAAATAGGGCTCCAGAAATGAGTGAAGTTTGCTTCACCACAATGTTTGTTTCATGACAATAGAGAAATAGGATCTACAGACCATACAAAGAATGTCTTTTCTTGTCCTGAGAAATTTGAGAGTATACGAATATGACATCATGCTATTCATAGATCATTACCACATGTCTGATATCGCGGAATTTCCTGAAGGACAACTTGTATCAATTATCCTATTTAGTTGTATCGTTTTATAGTACCTGTTTGCCGTGTTTTCATTGGGTATGGTACGTAGCAGGAATGACGAGAACTATCTTGAAGATTGTGGTATTTTACAAGATTACGAGCAAGGCTACGGGACATTTGACTCGAATATAAACATAGCTGTTGATAGAAGTCAGATATTGTCGATTTGGATATGCTTGAAAGCAAGTTTAGAATGCACCGTCTTCTGTGGCTTGCTCATAGGCCTTTTTGGAACTATCCTGTGGTGGCTTGAGCTCAATATAGGAACCTACTGCTTCACAGACTGGAACAATATCCCTGAAAGTATACATCGCACACGATTAATTGCGGACGTAATCATAGCATTTATAAGTGAATTTTGGGCTTTTTCATGTATCGCTCCGTTGTGTGGCTGGTCAATAATCAAGGAACTAAACTTAGTTTACATTTCCACTATTGGTGCCTTAGTGGACGCACTAATTCACGTACTTTTATACATCTTTGCATATTATAGCCATCTATGGAGACATTACATTGCGAGTCTTATATTTCTCGTGACGTCATTTACGATTTGTTTTCAATATGCACGGCATTTCAAAGCTACTCGTAATGTTCTTTGTAATGTTTGTGTCCTTGCAGTGAAGCTTAACCTGCAGTTCATTTTTGGTTTGTTATTATCCATACCATTTAATCTCGTGTTTCTTGATTTGTACTACAATTCATCCTCCATTGTCAAGACAATTTTGACTTGTATTTTGATTGTAGCGTTTGCTATACCTAAGTTGTTCATTAGCCATGTTGTCACAAACCTACATGGAATTCGCTCAACTGATGATGCAATTGTACTTGTTATTGCATACATGACAAGTGCAACCATTATCACTAGGCTGATGCAAGCAAAAATAGAAAATCTCCCTTATTTTATAGTAATCAGCTTAGTGCATGGACTCTTGAATGTCTTTGATAAACTGTCATTGCCGTTGAGGAGGAGAGTACTTTCTTGCATCTTTAGCAATTTCTCGCAGAAACGTAGTCACCAACTTACACCGGAAATTAGGCCGCTCATTCTTGCCAATCAAACATTGATTTCCATCATTACTGAGACAACATCTGTAATTTTCAGCAACGCAGCAGCGTACTTGCTAGTCTATTATTATAAAAGGAAAGAAGTCACCGGTGAAAAATACAATGGGTATTTGTTACTTAAGGAAATGGCGATAAGGTGTAGCATTGCTGTTGGTATTGAGTTGATATTCAACGTACTAGCCGTGAAGATTCAAACGCATTTATACAAGATTCCTGTGATTGATGTGTGGAAAAAGAAATGGAAATCGATCATAATGATCCATATGGTTCAAGTGCTGTTTATTGTTCTGCATTTTTCGGAATACCTGAACAATGATATTCTGTTGAGAGATTATTATAAAAAGGGAAACGCTACATGTTTCGGATTTTTCGAAAGGGTATAATATGATGACGTTATTTAGGCTCCTTCTACACCGGTACGGACTACTTGTTGATCCGCACCACTTGTGGTTGTCATGCCAATTTCTGATTGGCAATTAGTTGTATGTATTGTGCAATAGAGTGGACAGTGGCGTACCAAGGGGCTTTTGAGGATTGGAAAAGAGTATAGCAAAATAAGTTAACTACAGGGTTGGACGAATCATTGTTAGCATGCCAATTTCTGATTGGAAATTATTTGCATGCATTGCACAATGGAGAAAAGAGTGTAACAAAAGAAATTAACTACAGGGTTGGATGAATCATTGTTAGTATGCCAATTTCTGATTGGTAATTATTTGCATGCATTGCACAATGGAGAAAAGAGTGTAGCAAAAGAAATTAACAACAGTGTTGGTCGGGTCATTGTTAACATGCCAATTTCTGATTGGCAATTAGTTGTATGTATTGTGCAATAGAGAAAATGCTATAATGTTTAGTTCAATTTTGAAAACTCAGATCACCGAAAAGCCATTTTTATCATTATGTCAGCTTTACCACAAAGCATACCTAATTTTAGTGTGCAGTGATAACCAATTTGTGCAGTGATAAACTCAAAATGTGCAGTGATAAATTATGAAATGCGCAGTGATAAGAACGGTGCTTAGCCATTTTTGTCATACTTGGAGAAGAGTCCTAACTTTTTTGTACGTACATATTGCAAAGTTTAACTGCTTGTCCAACATCTCCTTTGGAAAATGCTCCATAACCATGAGAAAAAATATTCAAATATCTTAGAATACCTTATAGACCTAAATTTCTTGAAAACAATGTTACCAGATCACGGAATGTACTGTGAAATGCAACTGCTCCGTTTACTTGACTTTTCATTTACGGTATCTCTGATTTTAGTAATTTGAGCATTATTTTTTATGCTACTGGAAAAATATCTCAAAATAATCCATAAAACGTGCTGGCACATATTTACCAGGCCCCCTATTGGTGTTACCCGCTCAGAATGCCTCATTTCTTGTAAAATGTGCAGTGATAAAATTTCCTTAAAATTAGGTATGCCACAAAGCCAGAAATTGCCAAACTATTTTGGTAAGCCCCTACACATACTGTAGCTTACCTCAGCAGTACGCCGTGGATTGACTTGATTTATGTAACTATAGTGGAAGTAATTCTAGATGCCAAGAAAGTAGTATTTTGTGGTTTTTCTATTGTTTTTGATGGATAAGAGAGTTTTGTAGAGTCCAGAAAAAGGCAAATCTATCTCGCCTGCCAATTTTGTAAGTTGAGCCTTCCTCATTTTGTAGAAGCGAAATAATGCTGCATTTTTGAGGAAATTTTATATACTCCAAATGTAGATTGCTTAGTCACACATGTAGTTATGTTAGAAACATGACCATGCTTTCCAAATTGAAATGCAGCATTGAATTCTTTTTTCATATTTGACTCTATCTGCTTTTGTCCAGCGAATTATCGCACACTGTTATAATGAAATAGTGTCTGCATACATTAATATATTGATTTTTTCTGCTCTTCCTTCGTATCTTATAGTTATTTCAAAGCTATATGATCTTTGTCTTATTGGCATTTTGAAGCTGTAAGGGGTTTTTCTGTAAAAGCTGTTGTAAAAGCTTCATAAAACGTTTTTCTACACCTACCAAATAACATTTGGATGATAAGGAACAGAAGCAGATATCCACTGAAATATAAAGCTATGAAACAAAGTAAGAATAGAAGGGATTTTATGGAGGAAAGAGACATTGAAACCATATTCAAAAGTGACTAATGTATAGTTTGAAATTTTAAATAGAAATTGCAACAATGAAAGCCTATTTTGCTTTGCAATAAAGTGCATCCTCAATTGCATTGCCAAGCTATTAGGGGATCGGCAATATATTCGTACCTCTTGGCATAAGTAGAGAGCAATGCATTAGAATAACGTACGATGGAGCTTCATGGAGGAAGACCTTCTGCCAGTAGGAAGTGCAGTATCATGGCTTTGCTTGCTTCTGTCTAAGAATGTAGCTAAATCTAAAATGCACCAGATTTTTGCGAGTGTTTGTAAGTTCCAAAAGATTAGCATTTTTGAGCGCTTTTCTGGCAACGATGAAGAGAGAGTTAGGCTAAAGAGTCTTTTCAAGACATTTGGTGGAAAATGATAGCACCTACTGCAAAGGTACTATCAAGAAATTATCTGATTTTAAAAAAGCTGTCAATGAGTGAAATAAAGAAGAACTGCTTATGTGTCCCACCGATATGAAAAAAAAATTCAGGCAGTTTGATGATTATGGTGACGGTAGTGATAATTGCGGTAATTAAGAATGATTGTAATGGTGATAATGACTTTGATGTTATAATGGCAATTGCCATGCAAAAGAAAGAATAGCTTATTGGAGCACATATGATTTTGCAGTTACAGTTGAGCGCTTAAGCTCTTTTTTATACTATAAGAAAACTCTTATGTTTTTATAATATAAAAACACTCTTAAGAGGATCCTAGGAAAATCACAAGACTCAAGTTTTAAAGCTTTGGTTTTTTGCCAAACATCTACATTGCCTCATATCTACATTCGAAACGTTAAAGACAGAATGCATGGCCGAGATTGCGAAAATAGCGAATACGTATTAAACTGTATTCGCCAGTCTATTCCAGTAAAAGTTAAGAAAGTATTCAGAAATTCTCAGCTTCGATTTCGGGAGAATTTAGGAAAATTGAAGTTCAGGCAAAAAATAGTTTTTTTTTATAAAGAAAAAATCGTGTAATGCCAAGCTCGGATGCGATTGATGCCTCAACCAATGCTTCAAGAGACGTTTTGACTAGGAAAATCTTTACTTGCTTATGTGAGACATTTCGTTATTGGTGCAGCAAACCGTAGTTATCAGTAAGGCGTCGAAAAGAATATAGGCTTCCTTACTAATTAGAACAGCTTCAAGAGCTTTTTTTACTATCCAGTCCAGAATAGACACCCCCCCCCCTCAATTATTGTGTCTTTCAAGAAGTGTATATCAGGAATTCCAGTCGTTAAATGAGCGCCCGAAAAGAGTAATTGTTGTCAGAAGCACTGACAACGCAACTAAATACCAAATGGTTATTAAATTTTGATAGAGGATGATTGAAATATTTTTAGCATGTCAGAGCATGTAAAATGGTACTGAATTTTTTGCCAAATGATATGGTGTCCTTAAAGTGCTTGTGCTTCGAAAATTTTGATATTTATTGTTTTGCATTTTCTAATGCAACTTTGTGCTGCGATCATCATGCCGTAAGCTAAATGATGATAGCTAATATGGAAAAAAGTTATGAACCTTTACACTTCGCTATATGGGCATTTCGATGCGAGCTATGGCTTGTGATGTCATACCCAGGACACAAAAAATTTGTACACTTGTTATAATGGCTTCCACTAGCAAGTCGTAAAAACGTTGTGGAGGGCAGTACTGTGTGGCTGGTCGTCACCCAAAAGGAATAAGCTGCACAAATGGGTAGTATACAGAGGGGAAATCCATTCATGAGTTTCCACACAAGGAAAAGCATAAAAGTATAAACTAAGAGTGTGTCAGGCTTGTGCGAAGACAAGGGCCTAATTGGAGCAGCACCAACTAGTCTGTTCTTTCCTCAAGAGTTTCTGGTAGCAGTCCATCAGGATCATTCTCATCGACATTTTCTACGTTTGGGGTATCCCAATCGTTAGCTAGTAGCTCCCCGTGGTATGCAACTACGCGTGGCTGTGCAAGTGTACGGTCATCGTTGTCCTCATCTTTGAGTTGGAACTCAATAGCCTCATGGTAAATTGACGATTCACTGTCGCTGTTTGCCATTTTAGTGAGAAATAATCAATGCGAGATGCCTTCTTACCATATACTAGCAAACTTATACGATATAGGCCTATAAAATACCCTCATTTTGATCCTAGGTATGACGTCACGCAATGGCCATCAGCAAAAGTTTGTATCTAGTGCCTCAAAACTAACGCTGATTCCTATACCTTTCTTACCAGCAAGAACCAAAAAAATTTGATCATCATGCATCGGAAAGACCAATTTTTCAATTTTGATTAAAAACAGATATTCCAAATTTTCGATGCATAAGCACTTTAACCTTTCTCTCGTCTGTCATGGTGCACTTCCTATATTTCCCTTAGGATATTTCACCAACTCCCCCGGTTTATTACGATCCCATTCCTGCTTATTCCCTCCATTTGCTACCACCTTCTTCTATTCCAGGATGGAGATTCTTTCAAAATATTCATCAAAGAAACATGTCTCCTTTGGATACGTTGCGCGATTATCTATCATAATCAACATCCTCAGTCCAAACTAAGTATCAAGGTCTGCCTGCTATATAGAATAAGACAGAGCGCCGTTCTAGTGCCATGTAGCACATACAGATCTTGTCTGTAGTCGAAGATTGCGTCAGCCAGCCTCAGTAGCAGAAGCCATGGAAAGTACTAGTGCCGAACATATTGCCATAGAATTTGATTCAAGAAGTTTGAAATAGGAAAGCTATATTGTAAACTATTGAACTTATAACTGCTCCATTGCCCGTTGTTTTTTTGTTCTTTTTAATAATGACATAATTTTTTATGGCAATAATACAATAATTTTGAGTAGATGATAAAATACAAGAAAACTTTCACGCAATACGTCAAAAATTAATAGCTTCTGGACAGTTTCGCACAAATTTTGAAGCAACACAAACATTTGAGTACAATTATATTATGAGAAAATACGTTTAACGACTGCACCGGCTCCTACGCATTTACTTCTTTATCTGCATCTATAGGTTCAACTCAGTGGTTCAAGAGCTATTCAGAGGGAGGCAAATAATAACACCTGGGTTGGCAGTGAATGGGTCGTATCGTTTATACATATACTCATATAACATAACAGTCTAATTATTGATAATTATCATGTATTAAGTAAGGAAAATTGTTTAGGGCGTTTGGTGACTTATGACCTGAATTGAGGGTCAGGCTGCTGAGTTTGGATTAAAACGATTTGCAGTCCTGACAACTGACAACTTCACGCCAAGATACGCCCAAACTGCCACCCAAGTACTTGGAGGGGGGTACTATGCTCTATAACCTCTGAAATCGGATGACTACCATGGAGTTCACCCTGAAAATATAACGTAACAAACTATATACAAGCTAGAAATTATCGGTCCCTTTCAAGGCCTAACAAAACAATGCATAAGGATATCTAAATATATATTATGCGAGTACCGATGGAATTTTATCTATGGTGTTTGACGGAACTCGTATGTAGTCTTCGAAACAATTGCTAGACCAACGACCTAATGTTTTTATCAACCACGCAGGGGTCTCCTTCTCTGCAGCACATGTAGCGGCACCAATTCTAAAACTATGTGAGGAATAAGCAGTCTTGTCACATGACTGAGGTAATAGCGATTTCACTATATCAGTAAATATTTGACGAGTCAGGAACGTGCCGTGAGAAAAGGTAAACAATGGCGCATCCTGGGCTGGACATTGAAGTAGGTGTTGTCGTAACGATCGAAAAGGGCATACAGATTTTCCAGATATTGCCAGACGGACTTCGCAACCTTTCTGAAATTGGTCCCCTTTTGAGGCTTTGATGTT
>OLMO02000257.1:11394795-11433887 GCA_900291935.2 Cassiopea xamachana | reverse complement strand
TGGTTGTAGAATTGCCGTGCTGCCATTTCTTCATGTATTATGGCGCGTATTGCTGTGACATCCAGGGCTCTTGCAGCGTTTTCTACGCTCGGGTGTCGTGGGGCATTTGTATTATGTTGTTGAGGATTTTCACCTTCGTCGGCGGAAGAATCCAGATCATACTCTCTTGCTGTTGTTGCCAATAAGTTGCCTGTCGGATGCATGTACGTGAACAGCCGGTCGATTAAATCCACTTTCTTCCCTGTAGTTGGGAGACCGTGGTCGGCACAACGAAGCCTTAGCGTGTGTTTTGTCTTTTTGGACCAGTCCAGTCTTGTCAAACGACGTTCTTTTTCTAAAATGACTTCCCTAGCTGACATGGTTTTGGCTTTCTATCCTAACTTTACGTGTTTCTAAACTAGCTTGATGTGCTTCTGAGCTTTTGAATGAGAATGAAGGTTAGGGTTGACTTGGGTGAGTTTTATGACAACGTGCCCTAAGCCACGTGATAGTAATACACGATGGGGCTTGGGTCTAGTGAACTGGAGACAATGAGAGCCTCTGTCGTTAAAATACATTTACTACGTAAATGCACTATTAACTGCATAGGAGTGCTCGTATGGGAAAAGCTGCCCTTTCCATTCAGCATGAGTCTTGGTTTGAATGCAGTTTTTGCCTGTTTTGCCATTTCATTGCTACGCAATCCCTTGCGTGTATTAGTGTGTCTCCGTGTACGCAGTATTTCGAAAATTAACGTAAAGTAAGGAAAACACTTTTATACACTACACAAGCAATGAATGGTATTTCAACAATCATAAAATGTGCAAAAACTTGCCTCTCTCATGTGTCCTGGGCACGACTTTCTAGTAATGAAAGTAAATTGCCATTTTCTTCTAGTTTTTTCTAAAAGTGTTAGGGGTAAATATATGGAGAGGCACTTTCATAAGCAAAAAGGGCGATTTGTAAACTGAAAAGGGCCGTTCTACATACAAGTTTGTGAGAAAGTGGGAGGGCACATACCCCTTCTCTCCCCAGTTCCTACGTCCATGCTCGCAGGCAATTATTTTTTGTCGGGATAATTCGCATATCGATCATGGCTTGTAGGTAATGATGGTGCCTTGTGGATACTTGTGGTGCATTCATCAAAGCTACTGATTAATTTCTTCTGTTGTAACCTCCAACCCCTATTGAAGAGTACTTCAGCATGCCACAGTTACTAAAGCGATAATTTGGCATAAAATCACGATCGTTGTTTAGCCTAAATGTTGCGAATTCTCAATAGTTTACCTTTTCAAATACATCTGGCTTCCTAGCCGACAATAGCGGATTCTTTTATGACATCATGCCAATTTCAAACTATAGTTTATGCTATTTCATGACATGATCTCATAATATTCACGCCATCTTATGCAACCTTTTTCAAATTTCATGCAAAGTTGTGCCGATAAATTCTTGTATTGTCAGTTGCAATATGATCACTTTGCTGTTTCTTCCCTGCCACAATTCTTTCAAGTAAAAGAGAAAGAGAAAGATATATCTGTTATTCAAAAAACTTTGTTTCTCATATGAGGAAATGAATTCACTTCAAGAAAATGCACTATTCTAGCTGAAACGGACTATTAGTGTCTTAAAACCAACGCGTGGAATTCAATAATCGACATAAGCAATGACTCTTTGCTATTACCATCAAGGTATATCATTTTGAGCAAACACACAGCAACTCTCTGCCATCGCTTTTGTGAGCTCAGATACCGAACACATATTCGTTCCTAGAAAGCGCCGAGTACATGACCGAAATTTCGTTCTGATGTCAGTTCGCACGGGTTCGTGTACATATCTCGACAATGATCTAACTCTGATCCTTTTAACAACGCTTCTACATCACTTGGGTTTCATTAATTCATGTATTCGAATAAATTTCAATTTCGAGCTAAACCATCTGGGATCTTACTTGGACGGTAGGACGAAGAGGGTTAACTCGCAGAAGCCCGTGTTATTCCATGGGCCCTTCTCCGAAATGAATAGCTGGCAAGGCCCACGGTATGTTCTGTCAAGTCATTAATTAGAACTCATTTACTCATTTTTTATTAGCCTCAATGTGAGCTTTGACCAGTGTGAGGCTGTACGCTGGCGGATTTCCAGCGTATTTTGCCTTTGTTTTAGCTCATTAAGGAAAATTTATTCATGAAATGTAGCATTTTGATTGGTGGAAACACCTTTCCGATTATTCACTGCGTATTCGTGACGAACTTCTGTTTAACATGAAGTTTTTGTTCGGTCCTCCGTATCAGCTTCATAAATCTTCATGCTTCCTTACGAATCGCATCTGCACACCTACTCGCCTGGAATATTTAGGCTGGTAAACACGTTGAAAAGGAGATTAATTTTCCATTTATGTAAGCATTTGAGAAAAAGTAATGTTATCGCGATATAATGCAGATTACTATTTTTTTTTCTGAAAATTGTAGGGTATTCACTGAATGCCTTGAATACCCTGACGCTACGCCATAGGGTGCAATGCCATCTTGCCTTTCATTCATAAATTTGCATCTAGTACTCGGAAAACTCTACAGATCATTAAAGGCTGTTCTTAATCTTCGATAGCTTTTCTCATACGAAAGCTTGTACTACTCGTTTTATCTAACTCTATCTTCATACCCCTTCTTACTTTTGATTTAGTTCATGTTTGGAGATTTGGTTAATGTTTGGACATTTGGGCAGTAGTAGAGTTCAGAGTGACAAAAATTGGTTCATTATGTAAATACTACTTTATGAAACATCAGAGCTATGAACTGTGCAACGAAAAGTATGTGTAAGGACAAACCATAAGAGCTCATTGTATTCTCTACAATTGCTTCACAAACATTTCTTTCTTTAAGTTATCTACCCTGCTGGTTAGCGCTTTCTAAAATAAAGAAAATAGAACTTTATCCATCTTTTTATTCTACACGTTTTTGTTTAAGAAAAAACCTTATAAAAAATGAGGCTCAAATGGCTCAAATGGCTCAGATGAGGCTCAGTTTCCAGAATTAAGTGCTTCTATTGGCCAAAACTCGATATTACGTCATTATTAGATTCAAAATGTTAAGGTAGTATAAGAATGATGGTTTTCCTATCATTGTGCTTTTCCTGTGAGTACCCTCCCCCCCCCGTTGGTTTGTTGATGTTAATGACGATAGTAGTCATAATTATTAAAAAGACGTGTGTAAAGGTCAAGCATCCTTGTCAGCATTTATCTCTCAAAATCTAATAGCAAACAATTGCAATTAATTCCCAAGGAAAGCAGAGTTCTTACTACTCCTTAAGAACTCCTGAAATTTGCTTTGCATTTTCAAGGGCGCTTAAAATTCCTTAAATTCGTGCATTTTAGAAGAAAAAATTTCCTTATTTCTAATCGATTCTGGGGAGAGAATTTTCAGCTGTAGATTTATTTAGGAAATGATTTGCTTTTTGCAGAGAAAACGCTCAAAAACTACTCCTTAAAAATTGTGTCCTTAAAAATTCCTTATAAAGTCCTTAAATGTTATCTACTCACCAGAGCACTAACCCTGGACAGCAAATCCGTCTACAATTCTGATTTAAGTCTAAACTGTCAAATGCTCGATAAATTGATTACAAAGAGTCATTCAAATGATACTAGTTCTACTGTTGTCAAATTCTTTCAAAAAATCCAAAACATGTAGCATTCGCCGTTTTATACTTATCTCTCAACAGAATATCGTTCAAGTATTCCGAGAAATACAGAACAATAAAGAACACTTGGACCATATGGATTATTATAATCGATTTCCATTTCCTTTCCCATACAATAATCACAGGAATGCTGTATAAGTTCGTTTGAATCTTTACTGCTATTACATTGAATACCAACTCAATGCCAACAGCAATACTGCACCAAATCACCATCTCCTGGAACAACATAAAACCATTGTACCTTTCACCTGTGGTCCCTTCCTTTTTATAGTAGTACGTAATCAAGTACGCTTCTGCACTGCTGAATATTACAGATGTTGTCTCAGTAATGATTGAAATCAATGTTAGATTGGCAAGGAATGCTGATTCATTCACACACGAAAGCTGGCGATCACGTGCCTGTGCACAACTCTTGCACATACAAGAAAGTATTTTTCTCCTCAACGGCAAGGATAGTTTATCAATAACATTCAAGAGTCCGTGCACTACGCAAATTGCCACGAAATAAGAGAGTTGTTCTATTTTTGCTTGCATTAGCCTAAGCACCAGAGTTGTCCCCGTCAAATAGCAGATGGCTAGCGTGATTTCATCTCCTGGTTTGCAGATACCGTGTATATTAGTTATAACTTGATTAATGAGCAGCTTCGGTATGGCAAAAAAAATGATCATTGCACAAACCAGTATTGTCTTATTAGTTGGGGGCGAATCATAGTACAAGTTAAGAAATACGAGGATAAATGGAATGGATACCATCATGCCACAGATGAATTGCAAATTCAATTTCATGGTAAGTACGAAAGTTTGACAGCGAACTTTACGAGCAGCTATACAGTGCCGTGCAAATAGATAACAAACTGTAAATGACGTCCCAAGAAATATTACATTCCCTATGTAATGTTGCCATCTCTTACTATATCGCATAAAGATGAATAAAAGTAAACGATCAAATGCATCCAAAAAGGCACCAATAGCACAAATGTAGAACAACTTTAACTTCTTGATGGTTGACCAGTCACATATCGGGACTATGCATAAGAATGCCCAAAATTGAATTAACATCGCTTTGACGATATCCACAATAAGTTGTATATCGTGTATGCTCTCACGAACCTTTTTCCAACCCTGCAGGCAGTATGTTCTTACATTGAGTTCCAGCCACCAAAGGAAGGTTCCGAATAGGCCAACAAACACGCCACAGAAGATTGTACTTTCTACACACACCTTCAAGCATACCCAAAAGGAACTTATCTGCTGTTGATCAATTACTCCATCAGTGTCTGCACTGTCGTTTATTGCGGATTCATAGTGCTCATGAGTTTGTTCAACACGCGGTATGATATCACAGTCTTCGTGATATTTTTCATACTTACAGTTTTCTGCCATAGCTATTGTTAATAAAACGGCTGGTATTATAAAAACTAGTACTAAAATGAATAACGTAAATAGGCACTTATACCAGGTGCCTGAAATTGTCACATATGTTTCGAAGAAAATTGCAAATACCATGAAACGACCTTGAGCATATCGTGCATTCTCAGACAGTCCAACAACAACTTACAGTTTCCTTGCAGAATCTCTTCAGTAAGCAACGATTGTTTATCTCACAATACATGAACAAGATCCTATCATGCATCTAGAAATCACATCTCAAATAACACTGTTTTAGCACCATGGCACTCCCAATGTATCCGCCCCTTCAGTTGTTTGTCAAGATGGCTACAGAATCGTTATCAACGATAAGTTGCACCGACGAGAAGATGTGAAGATTGATGCTTACTATCGTACATGTATGAATAATTGATTTTCCAAACTGAAACAGAAAGCGAAATGCTGCAGCGAGATTTGGATAAGAAGCGCATTTCCATTGTTCATAGTTCGCTGCTGTGTAATTAATGTGCTGCGCAGACCGAGCCACTATCGACATCGCGAAAGAATGGAATTCCTAGACAGAATTTTGCGAACAGAGACGTATTGTAAAGATTAACTACTTAGAAATTCATTTTCCCAAGATGTCACTAACTACTATCTGGTAACAGAAGAAAATGCAAGCAACAACGAGATTGCAGATGGGTTTGCAAAATATTTTTAGTGCAATTCGTAGCCAGCAATATTTTGGACTATTCAGAAAGTGCATCGCGGCTTTAGGGTTAGGGAAAGGGAAGAAAGCTTTTGGTAGCTTTTCAGAGGGGAGAATTTGTATATGGCAGTTTACTTAAATCCAAATTCTCGCGTGTGCACCTAGCATCATTGATTGTGAACAGAAGCTCAACTTGTGCAATCATCAATCTTTTGAAAATCATGTCCGCTGAGAGTGCTGGTGGAACCTAGAGTAGGTGAAAAATATGGGCCTATTATGGTTGAATCATCGAAGTGTAAACTGAAGGGCCATGAAACTTGCCCCAATTTCCAGAAAGGGATTATCTTGATTCTTTTTAGTGCTTAGCTGTTTGGTTAAGGAATATTGGCATGATTGAATTGAAAATTGTTTCATAGAGGTGAGAAAATCTATGGTCTTTAGCAAAAGCAAGACCAAGAAACAGATCCCCCAGTCTTCTTTCGACTGAGTCTCTAGCAAGCTTTTTGACTAGAGTTGTTTGCTATTTTCAACATTTTCCCGAACTTTTCCGAGGCCCATCCCTGGAAATTTGCCCTGGCTATTCCTTCCTCGATCCTACTAGAGAAGAGAAAGATTTGGTGATTTGTTTTTTCATCAGTCTTTCCATTATCATGTTTTCCATTCTACATTCTGTTGAATTTTATTGAATATAATGTTACTAGTATAACCGTGCTTGATCTTTGCTTCTAGCACAGCATTGCAAACTAACTAATGCCAATCTACGAAGAGGGCCTGATTGTTTACATTCAGCTGAAGTATCGTTTTCAACCCATTTTTTTACTACGTATATGTATAAAGCAAGATAGTGAAAGTTAGGGTCTTCTTTGTTTCTTGGCAACCATGCATGAATAACAGAATTGCAACACGAGAATTACAGCATTGTTCCTTATACGTATAATTATGCATGCAATTCATTTCCGTGTCCCGTTTCGATTTCATCCAATTGTTTGTTAAAGGTGGATTCTCATACCAACGCAGCCAAGTTTTATTTGAAAAACAGCGGAGGCTTGAGTAAAGAATCACGTCCGTCATATGCTATGATTCAAGTATTATTACAAGCGAAGGCACTGCAGGCTACTTGCTAACGAAGGATTTTTTCTTTACAGTCACTAATTTGCCTTTAATGTTGATAGTGAGATAAACTTTGATGAAAATGTGTGAGCAGATTACTTCAGATAGATGCTATAATGGCGAGGAGGCTACGATTCTTAGGAGCTACAAAGAATGGTATGGATCTTGTAATGCTGGTACAAACAGCAACAATAATACGAATGTGCTTGCTGATCAGAGCTGGAGGTCTTCCATCTGGATGTACTTTAAGATGAGTATAGAAATCACAGTCTTTTGTGGAGTGTTGGTAGGTATATTTGGAGCTTTCTTGTGGTGGCTTGAACTCAACTTAAGAATGTACTGCTCTCTAGAATGGAGGCATGTCTCTGAAAGAGTACATCACACACGATTGATTGTGGATATATTTATAGCGGGTCTAGTTCACTTTTGGATATTTGCATGCATAGCTCCCCTGTGTGACTGGTTGACCATTAAGAAACTTAGCTTGATTTACATTTGTATCATCGCTGCCTTATTGGATGCAATCAGTCGCTTACTGCTATTCATCTTTGCGCGCTACAGTATGAGATGGAAGGACTACATCGGTCATTTCATTTTTTTTATGACATCATTTACAGTTTGCTATCGATTTGCACGGCATTGCAAAGATGTTGGTAATGTTCGTTATAATGTCCTTGCACTTACGTTTAAACTGAATCTACAGTTCATTTCTGGGCAGTTAGTTTCAATTCCATTTATTCTGGTATTTCTCAAGTGGTATTACGATTCGACTCCCATTAAAAAGACAATACTGGTCTGTGTTTTGATTGTAATTTTTGCCATACCAAAGCTGTTCATTTACCACGCTATTACTAACCTGCATGGCATCTGCACACCTGGCAATGAAATTGTACTGGCAGTTGTATACCTGACCGCCTCAACTGTACTCTCTAGGTTGATGCAAACCAAGATAGAAGAGCTCTCTTATTTCACAGTGATCAGTGTAGTGCATGGAATCTTGAACGTCATTGATAAGCTGTTGTTGCCGCTGAGGAGGAAGATACTTTCTTGTTTGTTTCACAGCTGCAGATTCGAAGGTGATCAACATCTTGCATTTGTACAAAGATCACTATTTCTTGCCAATCAAACTTTGATTTCCATAATAACTGAGTCAACATGTATAGTCACTAGCAGTGCAGCAGCTCACTTATTGCTTTATTATTATAAAAGAAAGGAAATCACCGGTGAAAGATACAATGGGTACTCATTATTTAGGAAGATGGTGATGCAATGCAGTATTGCTATTGCTATTGAGGTGATTTTCAATGTAATAGCCGTTAAGATTCAAGTGTACTTATGCAAGATTCCAGTAATTGGTGTATGGAAAAAGAAGTGGAAGTCGATCGTTATCATCCATCTGATTCAAGTACTTTTCACAGTCCTGTACTTTACACAGTTTATGAACAATTTTATAGTGAAGGATTACTATAAAGAGGCAAATGTTACGTGCTTTGGGATGTTCAAGAGGGTCTGACGTAGTTAGTATGGATGATGAGGGGTGTATCAATAGTAGAAAGTTGCAATATTTTTGGGATTTTTGCGATGGATGTGCCTTTGGTTTTGGTGATTTTCGTGATTCCTTTGTAATATCTCCACAAATTTTACATAATTTTCCAAGTGATGTGGCCTTTAGGGCTTAGGCAATGCAAAGGTAAAAGCTAGGATTACGCAAGGTGTTCAACGAAGCATGTCTTGTTGTTTGTGAAGTTTCTCCGTGTGCAGTATTTTAAAAGAAAAGTGTAAATTTATGTAAAGTATCATAATGACTTCTGCGCTGCTTATAACAACTGATTAGACAGTAATAAACGCTTTTCGTCTGTTGCTAAATTAAAGGCAAGTGTTGAAGAGTTGAGCACCTCAAAACCACTAATTTTCGATCAATGACTGAATGAAAAACAAGAAGACGCTTTTGAGTGAATGTCTTGGTCGAGGGGCATATCACTCCGGTAAATCTCGTACCCTTTGTGAGAATATATCAAAAATGATAAAGTTCATTAGGAACTCATTATAGCTGTTGACATCACAAAAATCTCGTAAATTTTTGCGAGTAATGCTTCCTTCGTTATTTGTCATCGTTTGATGTAGATAAATATGCTATCAGGTCCGTAGACGGCTGAGCTGGATTGGATGGGGGCCACAGATGTAGAAGTTGAATTAAGAGCCGGGAGCGTTTATTTGTTATATATCTGCTTCTATAGTTAAAAAAGTATGTGTTAAGATAGTCATGTTTCATAGGCATGCTGTGGAAAAATGGGAGTCTAAGGGCTTGCTCCCAAAGCAGTTTTGAGCCACAGCCCTCTAGAACGTCAGAAACGCCCTTTTTGCAAAGCAGAATACATTTGTGTTCACTATCGATCTTCATGCTAAGAAGAAGCTAGTCCTTCAGCCTGGTCATGCTGAGGTTTCCTTTCTGCTGTTGCGTGCATGTACAACCTCATGTCAGTAGATCAAGACAAAGCTTGTTCCCGAAAAGGGTCGTCACTTACACATTATCTTTGCAGTGGGCCAGCGAATCCGAGAATTGAAGCAATAGCATTTCACTCTCTAAGCTGCTTACAGAAATTCCAAGAAAGCTTGCGCCAAGACTGAAAAAGGTTGCCACACAAGAGAATTAGGATATCTGTACTTCACATATCTGTGATGTGATGCTCATAGATTCTAAATTTGGTAGAAGTCAATTGAAAAATTGGTAAAACGTACAATATAGAGCACTTTTATATAGAGCCTCCGGGAATTGTTGGGGGAGGGGCAATGCCCACCTGCAACCAGTGTCTACGGGTCTGATGCTATACCTATTGAAAGTTGCCTCATATATACATATGATTTAGAAATTTTAGCTCCCTTGTATTTCATTGCATTATTTAGATTAAATCGTCCGATTCATTGTATTGCATATGTTATAGTCTTTTTAAAGCTCCCAATAAAATTCATTATTCATTGTCACCGACTTACTTAGGATATGTATGATTTGGCAGACTTTTCGACGGACATTGACATAATGGGTCCTTTTCTGGCATGTTTAGTAAGATGCAACCTTGGTTAACGTGTAAATTGGGTCAGTCGAACCAAAATGCTCTCAAATGAAGGAAAAATATATGCCTTTGGTTGTTATATTCACCGAAGATATTCGAGTTATGATTTAATTCTCCAATATATTTTCAAATTCTTCAATCGGGACTTTTATTAGAAAGCAAATCTTTTTATCAATGTATGTTGCTACGACCTACGACGTGTAGGTAAGCAGCATTTCATGTGTCATGAGAAAAAATTGATAGCTTTAAGATAAAATCTAGGTTTAGTATTTTATATAAGCCCAAAGAATGAGCACTCTCATCTTCTAGAATTAAGTGTGCATTTCTCATTCTGGTCTCTGCAAATACATACTGCTTTTGATTGTAGCCATTTCGAGTCTATATATATATATATATATATATATATATATATATATATATATATATATATATATATATATATATATATATATATATATATATATATGTAACCTCTATAGAAATCACTTGTTTGTTGGGTACTACAGCCACTTAAGTTACAAACATTTACCTGTGAAATGAAATTTTCCCACCAGCAATGCGGCGATTTGTGCAATTGAATGCAGCACATGAAACAACCATGATTCTGGGAGCGAATTGAACAGGGGGAATCAAAAAGTGAACACTGGTTTTGAACGTATACTTCATGGACAATAAGAAAAAGTTCTAAAGTAGGCCAAAGAAAGGCATCAGTAGCAAAAAACTGCAGTGAAGCATAGAGCTAAATTATGGCATTTGTTTATATACTGTTGTGTTTGAGGAGAAATGTTTTGGATTGAAGCGGCACGGTTCATAGGCCTACCTTGTATCTTCGTAGTTCAACACTCAGTTCCTGTTTGTAAATTCTAAATAGTAAGCAATTAAATTTCGTTAAACAGCAAATTATCATATACTATGCAGAGTTTCCTCTTTGCATCTATACATGGAAATATACTTCGCCAACGCTATAAATGCGAGAATTTCAGACCGAAGCTATAGTACTTGTAGATTTCAGTGTGATTCCCGCGCTTTGGCTCTTGCCTTCACTGGGCTACCATTTTACATTCTCATAGATTAACTATATCACGTGATCCATCCAGCATTCTAGTCCTACTATTTCTATGGTTGCCCTGCAAGAATATACTATACTTCCGTTTCTGCGCTGTGGTCAATGATGTGCCCAGACACCTTCTGTTGGGGGGGTGTTCTGACCAATTGACCAACTATTGTTACTAAATTGCTACTAAAAAAGAAAGTCACAGAAAATACTGTGGCCAGCCCTCTTGCTACTTGGCTAAGTTTTGACCAAGTTTCTTGCAAATGGGAGATAATACACCCGATCCAGAGATGTGGCAATAAATTGCAGTGAAACATAAACAAAACGTGGGTATAGCAAACTATTGGTACTATAGCAAAAAGTGCGTCAGTAAAAGTTAAATTCTAAAGCAATATCATGTTCAAATTGTTTTGGCTTAGACGTGGTATTAGATCTTTCCTTGTAGTTGCAACAATTTCTTAGATTTTAGGGGCTTTAGCTCTAGGCTGCTTATACTGGTTTACACAACCTAGAACTAGACCCCCTAAGATTTAAGGGCATCTAGTTAAAACACCTCATACCGCATTCAATGATTATTCTGTATCAGTCTTGTTGACTCCCAGTGGTTTGCAGGTTTACTTATTCTACGTCGGTGTGAAAGCAGTACCCAAGGTATATACGTTTTTTGCGCATAGGTCACGAAACTCACTACTTCATGTAGAAACTCTTATAGCTGTTTTTCCTTGATAGCAGTTTGACTATTTTTCTTCTTGTTTTTTGTTTGCACCATATGTTTAAAGGCTTCGTTCCTAAGTACAACAATAGACTGCAGCTGTATCTCAATGATTTAATGTACCATAGTGGCCGGTCCCGGCAGTAGGTTCTTACAAACCCGTATAACAATACTCCGGTTATAACGTAATCCGTTATTCCGTACTTTCAGTTATAACATACTCGTTTTATGGTCCCTCTGGACAAATTCCTCCAGCTATAACGTACTTTGCTGAATTTTTGGCTTTTTTTCTTTGCGGGTCCGTTTGTGCTATTTTTCCAGTTGCTTTCATTTTCGAAACAAAGGGGTTACTGGTCAGTGTGGATGCTAGCCCACACTCACCTTTAGAACACACTGACACTGCCTTTTAAAATGCTACGAACTTGTTTAAACTTTGGAGTTGCTAACCATGAAAGTTATAATCAAAAGTGCACTATTGTAGATACGGCCGCCGAGGGGGTGGGACAGGAGAGCAAATTGTCCCAGGACCTCAAGGTCCTAGGGGCATCTTAACATTCAATGCTTCAAGATGTGTGTGCCTCATTGAGTAAATTAGTAGTAATTTTCTAAAGCTAATTTAAGACCCTGAAAATTCTCTATCCACATCGCTCTCATGGGGCTTCGTCTTTTTCTTTTGCCTCGGGGCCTCTGAATCCTCATTGTGGCCCTGGTTGTAGATGTGTTTTAATTTCCTAAATATTCTAAATTTGCTCAGAAGATATGTATCCGCGTCTTTGTCTCAAGTTTTGAGCCTCGAGAAGTGAAAAAGTGCCTGAAAGGATGTTATTCAATAGAAAGTAATAGAGTATATTATTCTGGTCGGTTTTCTTCGGTTATAACGTACTTGAGATATAATGTACCTAATCAGCCAGTCCCATGGCGTACGTTATATCCGAATTATACTTTATTTGGTATGAAGCTATGATAGTAGTGTCATCTCTGTGTTAATTGAACTTCTTCGATGCTGCAAACTCTGTTCTTTACTAAAGAAAACAAAATATGACGTAGAAGAAAGGTTTTTTCGCTGGAAAGGAAAGTGAATGATGACTTTGTTAGCATAGCAATAATAATGTGACAATTGGTCACAGTATAATTGGTCTCATTATTATTGCTCAGCTACCAAATATAGCAGGATAACTTGCTTGCAAGAGTATCGTGACCGCCTGCCTGCAGAGTGTATAGGATATTTAGGACCGCTGAATGAAATGAAGCACTTTTTGAGATACTTATAGATCAACGGGTAGCGCAATTGTCAGACTTTTCGTCTACTGTTCAAAATGTCGAAGTTGGAGGCAAATTTATCTTGAGCGGTATTTTGACAAGCAGCTGTTGGTGGAAAATTCAACAATTATTTGACGAAATATATCTGGCAGATTACTTGAATCAGTAGATCTGTATTCACTCATAAACTTGCTTCACGATGCACCTCGATTTAGATAGTGATTCACTTGCCATTCAAGCATTGTATTTGTTTTTTGGTTTTACAAATGTGCCTCTAAGGATGATTATGGGTTTTGTATAGAATCATAGTAGCTACTGAGAATCTTAAAATGATAGGGTCGATTTTGAAAATCCATAAACCCTGTTGGGCTATTCCTTACCTCTGCGGGGCAAAATCTCAGTAAACAAAGCCATACTTTAGGGATCAAAATAACAGATTATGGAACATATGTGGCAAAAGTAATGAAACTTTAATTTTCTGTAGCTTGAAAGCGGTCTCAGCTATTGATCACTAACTTGAATACTGGTTTTGATGACATTACATAATGTTTCCTTTAATCATCAGCAGCCTGCTTCATTTGAGTACTTACAAATGAAGGCACTTTGCAACAAAACTCCACCTGCCATGTAATCTTTGCAAAAGGGGAGTTGAGATCGATCCCATGGCAAGTGAAATAAGGTCAAAAGCACCAATATAGTGATGTTGAAGTAGGGAGGGGGGGAGATAGCGGGTGACATGTGAAGGAAGGCTCTCTAGTAGCTCACCTTTATTCATCGTTTTTCTCTTCAATGTATAAAATGAGGCTATTCCTTTGTTCCATACTTAGTCTTCTTTCATTTGAGAGTATTATTCCTTCCTATTGCAACATACTAGGTAGTTTCTCTATTACAGCAATAAGGGCATGCTCTGTTGTCATTGAGTCTATTGACTCTAGTTCTCTAATTTACCTAGGAAACAATGTATGCATGAATAATGCCCCTTTCCCCAAATAAATCCCTTTTTGAAAAGCCTAAATCACGTGCTCCTGAAGCAGGAATTAATTGACGTTTAAGTGTCTCCTAACTAACAATTTTGCTTCAAAGTGAACCAGTTAGAGATTGTGGAACTGGCTAAGACATGTTTAAACCGTTTTTTAAATTGAGATCTATCTATGGTAGCCATATTCCTAATTTCCTAAAATCTTAAGATGCACTCTGTTACATCTCTTCAAATTTGTATTGAATGCTTAAGAATTCTATTAGATGGAAATTGATGCCATTGCTTCTATGTGTTCCTAATTTTAAATCACAATATGGCTGACATTTCCTCTCTTGTTGATGTGGCAGTAAGTTGTAATTCTTCTGCGCTTATTTTATTGACTTTCCTTTCAGGGCTTTGATGGAGTGGAAACGTTATCTATTCCACTGACGTTATCATGTTTGAAGCAATTCATGGAAGAACAAAGCTCATAGGTACTGCTATAATATTCATTGTGAGATCAATTCTTCCGTCATTGGTACAAAGTGTTTTTTCTTGGACACAAATTCAAATTTTTCTTGTTATGTAATAATTTTTAAATATTAATTGTTTACTTCTGATACGTTATGGTTTACTTGTATACCTTTCTTTAATCTGAAAAGAGAATTAAATTCAAATTGGGAGCTTACGTTCCACTTTCTGGGCTGGGTAGTAGTCAATTCTGGCATTAGTAAAAGTACAGCATAAAACACGTTTATGTACGAGCTTGGTGAATTATTGGAGGTAACACATACCCTGGCCTCCGCTGTGTACATGCCTAATTGATGGAGAAAAGCTGGAAAAAGCGAACACACGTGTTCAATGATATGCATTTGGTACAACTCAGAAGCTACCCATGTCACTTACCACCAACAAAATGAATCTTATCTGAAGAGGCTGCAACTCAACTCAAACAGAAGACTAAAGTGGATAGCGCTTCATAGGCTTTTCAAATTTTAGCTTGACGCATCCTAATTTCATGAACTCTGGGGCCCTGGTTACGTGCCCAGGGTGCCTGCGTAAGTAAACGCGTCATTGTATAGTGACGTCATAACTTGTCATAGATTGGTAGTACAGCTTAGAGCATGTGTAGTCATTTCTAGCATTCAGACTTTGATATACGATTCAGATGTTGTAGATACCAATACTCTTGCAACACACTCAACTAGAACTACATCAGCTAATGCCAAGGGCTTGTCATTAATGGAGGTTGCCAGAACAACCAGTTGGAAGAACTTTACAACATTTGTAGAATATTATGATAAGCTTATGAAATCAAAATTTGACGATGCCATTTAGTATTTAACTGAATATTTGTTGTTTTCTTTGTAGCTATTGTTACATTACAATGTGCATATGACTCATTTTCTTTGATTTGTCTTCGTTTCCCTACCATCTTGATTTAGCTTTGAAATCAAATATGAAGCCTTTTCAGGACTTGGAATGAGCAGGAAACAATTCCCAAATTTAAAAAAATAGTGGTGCTGTTTGATTGGGATTATTTCTTGTCAGGTATCCCCCCTGACTAGGATTCATATGCCCACCCATTTACATCCTTGTACAATGAAAATCAAAATAGACATTCAGCTTTGAAGTAGATATCCAAAGGGTCTGGGCCTATCCCATGTGCATTAGACGAGACTGTTGCATGTTTAATTATGTTACACATTCATAGTTTGAAATCTTTACTTTGAAAACAAAGGTTAAATATAATTGCTTCGAATGCAATTTTAACAAAAAGATTTTTTAAATTGCATTTGAAGCAATCATATTTTTAAAAAATAGAAGAAATGAAGCTAGAATTTTAAATCAGCTAAATCAACATGATTAAGTGCAAAACAACTATAGTTGGATATTTTACCAGAGTCTCAGAACAAAGTTTTTTCTTTGCTAGGGTAGAGGAATATTAATATACCAACTCGTCTGCCCATTTTAAACAAAACAACTCAATAGAGTTATAGTAGAAAAGTACAAAGTCCATAAGTAGAACCAAACTACAAAATTTAATACGAAGTTAAATTATTGACGTAATTATCTCTAGCAGGATCCTTCCTTGCTGCTTACCAATCAGGCGTTTAGCCGAAATAAATACACGCTTTTATGAAACAATGTTATTTCCGACTTTTGATTCATTGTCAAAGTTTGTAAAATCTATTTAATGTAGCAATATTTTGAGGCTTCATGCAACTGCACACGCAACTACACGCAACTGCACAGTAGCAAAAGGCATCTGGACATGGGCAGTCTGCGTATATTTTGCTCCTCATCGTCAGAGTTGACCGGAGCCCAACGTTGTAGACTCTGAATCCAATCCTGCTAAGAAAAGGTTAACTCCTGATCCTGCTCCTGTTATAGTGCCAATTTTGAAATCCGACTCCTGTTTAACACATACTTAACTGCAGCTTCTTGACTATAAGTACAAAGTATTTTTTCACAGCTCGAGATATTCATTTTTCCGATTTCTTGTGGATCATTCACTTTTAGCTGGGACTACTCAATTTATTGAAGATTGTAACAACACATTTCGTAAATAACTTGCATTTTATTTACATTGCTTTCCCTTATTAAGTTGTTGTAGTTCAATGTGACCATGAATTGTGGTGCAAGTCAAATTTATTATATTAGACTTCTTTGCAAGTGAAGCGTCACAAGCTGAAAATGCAAAGCCAAAGGTGGTTTGATCAAAGTTGAAATTTCAACTAATTTACTTTGCATTTTTGAATGCTCAGAATCTAAGCAAACGATCACAGTTTCAATTACGCAATGTCTAATTTGTTTGAATAATTTGTCAAAACATTGTCTCAAATAATTTGCTCTCAAAATTTTTCAAATGGCTTCCACATCACTGAAGTTGGTATGAACACATTATATAATAATCACAAAACAAAAGAGTTGGGGTTGTGATTTATGATTGCCGAATAATGATCAAATTGGTGGATGTCAACTCGTGCTACCAGACGTAAGCCACAAAACTGAATCGGTTACAATGACTTAACTATGATGTTATTACGTAGCAAAAGATTTTATGTTTAATTGAATTTACTTACTTTTTCGTAACGAAAGCAAAATTAAATTTAAAACTGAAACTACCATAGCATTACTGTTACAACTACGGCTTCTGCCCCGGTTGTTGATCACCTGTGCCCATGGTATCGTTTTCGTACTGTGTATAGAACAGCAACCGTACGATGTTTTGTAATTGCTTAAACGGATAGAAAAACGGTACCTTCACGTATATTCGTCACTGTATTTATATTTCTGATACTAGAGATCCTTCAGTGTCGAATTTTATGGAAAGGACTTTTGATGAAGACATTTCTGGTGAAGCAACTATGCTTTCCAAAAGATTACGAAGGATATTATGAATCATGTGACTCAGAAATAGACGTAAACAGTAGCACCGATAGAGCCATTAGCCAAAATTGGAGGCAACCCTTGTGGACTTGCTTGAAAGTCAGTTTCAAAAGCACTGTTTCATGGGGCGTGCTGATAGGCCTATTTGGAACCTTTCTGTGGTGGCTAAAAACATCATACTACTTCAGCGATTGGGAAATGATTCCTGAAAAAATACAACGTAGACGGTTAATTATGGATGCATTAATAGCATCATTAGTTCAATTTTAGGTACTCTCATGCATAGGTCCTATTTGTGGGTGGTCAGCCGCAAAGAAACTAGGTTTGATTTACGTGTGTGCTATTGGTTCCCTATTTGGTGCCATAAGCCACTTACTTTGTACATTTTTCGCAATATAGCAAGAAATAGAAGCTTTACATTGGTAATGTAATCTTTATTGTGACATCTTTTGCAGTTGGTTATCGATTTGCACGGCATTTCACAGCTGCTCGTAATGGTCATTGCAGTGTGCTTATGCTTACATTGAAACTGAATCTGCAGGTCATTATTGGGTTGTTAGTATTCATTCCATTTACTCTGATATTTCTTAACTTGTATTACAATTGGTCCTACATTGAGAAGACTGTGCTGGTCTGTGTTTTCACTATGCCATTCCAAACCTGTTTCTTATCCATGTTGCCACCAATCTACATGGAGTCTGTTCATTTGGTGATGAAATCTTGCTTGTCGTTACATACATAACTGGAACGAGTATTTGTGGTAGGCTGATGCAGACGAAGATAGAAGGGATCCCTTCTTTTTTAGTAATAAGTGTAGTGCATGGAGTTTTGAGTGTTGTTGATGAACTATCGTTGCCGTTGAGAAGAAAGGCACTGCCTTACGCATGTTGCAACTGTAGAAAGAATGGTAAGGATAAACGTATAACTGTGACTTGATCATTACTTCTTGCCAATCAAACATTGATTTCCATCGTAACTGAGTCAACATCAATGATATTCAGCAATGCAGTAGCTTACTTGATAATGTATTATTACAAGAGGGAAGCAAACGAAGGTAAAAGATACAATGGGTATTTGCTATTTAAGGAGATTGTGATAATGTGTAGTATTGCTGTTGGTATTGAGTTGATATTCAACGTAATATCCGTAAAGATTCAAGAGTATTTATACAACATTCCAGTGATTGATGTTTGGAGAAGAAAATTGAAGACAGTTATTGTAGTCCATGTGATACAAGTATCATTAGTAGTTCTATATTTTTCACCATACGTCAACAGCTTTCTGTTAAGGGATAGTAGTAAAAATTTACATTCTATATGTTTTTGATTTTTCAAAAAGTCTAGGAGACGTTATTGATGGTAATAAGTAATACGAATTGACCAAAGCATGAAAAAGTGGTAAAGTTCTGTAGTACCAACAGACTATTTAAATATGAATTGAATGGATTACCTAATTCTTTATTCTTAATTACGATACACAATTGCAATCGCAATCGCTGAAATTTAAGAATCATATTTATGAATAATGCAAGGCTCAAGTGTCATTAATGCTTGGAATTTTTGTGTACCGTAATGTCTCGATTAATCGCTCCTCACTTGAGCGCCCCACTTGAATAGGTGCCCAGCCTGTGAAAAAAGTCCAGGGCTATTCAAACGGCGGCCCCGCGGACCAGCTACCGCCCGAAGAGCAATTTTGAGTGGCTCGCAAGATGTTCAGCCAATGCAGTAAAGGAAGATTCACACCCCCTTAGAACATGGGCTCAAATAAGCTCATTGGAAAAAGATCTCAAGAACCACGAATGTAGCTAATTTGGCTTCCCCTCTGCGCGAAATCAACGAGGCTGTATAAAGAAGTAATTTACGCTGCAACTTAATTCATTACATAATTGACCTCTGTCGAATCTAGATGATGATGATCCCATTGGAGACAGGGTACCTTTGGCCAAGATCTTGAATGTGTAGTAGGCACATACCCGCAGGAGGCACATACCCGCAGGGGGCACGTACCCAAATGAAAAATTTTGCATAGCTTTGTCACCCCAAAAGAATCATTAACCTGGAGATTACAAAAGAAAATATGACTTTTATTAACAAGGAGCCCACTTCTTAAGATTTAAGGACAATTCCACTGAGATTTGTTACTCGCCTTTGTTAGCATATCATAATATAGCTTTGTTAAATTTTATGGGCTCTTGCTGCAATCGGAGAAAGACATTGTTTGCTCGGCACCCAGATCCCCATAGTGAAAGTCGTTGTTCCTTCGAAGGCATTGATCGCCAATTATGTGCATAAAGCAAAGTACTCAGCTGGTCTATTTCCAGTTTCGATTCTTCGTTGAAAGTTCATTTTCATTGTTCCTTTCAGCTCACTTTAGTTTTAAAAAGCATGTGAATGCCTTTGCGTATATCAGATTTGGGGAATCTATTCCAAATTTTATTCCAGCATTGCAGTGTCATTCAAATTGGATCTATAGCATGCTGCTTCTATAACGTAATATAGATATGAAAGAAAAGAGCGTGGAATAGAAAGAAAAAGTGAAAGAATGGAAGGGCATGCATTGATTATTTAAAATAACTGTCCGTTCGTATGAATATATGCTGCATTTAGGAACATGAATTAAGCATTTATGCATGCTCAAGAAAGGAAACGAATAGAATATATTGCGATATGAGATAATGTGCACAAACTATGGTAAAGTAATAGAAGTGGTAACTGCTAAAACGTAATGGAATAGCAAAATAACTAACGAAGTAAACTAGGAAATCAGATCACTTGATAAATGTCAGTTATAATGTTCCGAAATATGTTGTAGCATGCTATAAAAAGATTCGTCTGAATTTTTTCCGAACCTTTCCCTCCAGAGAAATTCATCGATATACGATGGTACCAGATTGAACCTGCTACCAAAAACGGCTTTAATTTTATGCTTGGCCCTGGACAAATAGGCTTCTACGCCTTGCGTATGAACGCCTGTTTCGGGTTCTACAAAGTTCTCATCGTGTATAACACGTCGGTGTTCATACCCGTTGTTCCCCAAGTTATTATAAGCACCCCATCGATCAGAATGTACTGTTTTGCCTGGCAATACAAATTCCTGAATTATAGGCAGAAGTGTTTCTTCGTCTCTTCGTGGGACAAATTTAATCCAGTCTCTCTTTGCCGCCCTATCTTACATGCCAAATACCCACTCTCGATGTTACTGGCGTACACCACCACGTTGATACTTCCTTTTAATCATAAGTGATTCGTCTATTTCAACCACTTGTCCTGCACCACCCAGCATTTCTCGGCTTGTGGAAGTCTCAGGAGCTTTGCTGAACACTCTTCTTTCAACAAATTGTACCAATCGACAATCGTAGGTTGCGATACGTCCAGGATTGTTGAAGTGGTTGACACTGACATACCCAGTGGCCAGCAGTATATAATTTGCAATAAGTCACCCAAGGACAACTTGGAATTGGAAAAGAAACTACCAACTCTAATGCTTTTCGCTTTTCTACATCTGGAGCTTTGGCATTTCCAATGGTAGCCATCAATGGAGTCTGTTCTTATGCGCAATTGCATAATAGCTCTGCATCATCGTTCGAAACACCGCATTGAAGTCTTTAAGAGGCCCCTAGCCTGTAGCCATTGAATAACAGCTAAATTACCTTCGAAAATTATTCGATATAACTCAGACATCTTCATGTTTGCTGCTTATCACTTACACTTGCTACTGTTGAAGTAGAAATCTGACTCAATGTTTCAATATAGACATCTTTATAGCCAAGAAAGAATCACGTGACAAAGTGATATATCAGCAATTTTAAACATGCCTTGCGGAATTATCATATTGCGTATGGTATATTCATCAGCATTACAGACTTTTCACGTCAAAAAAAATCCGTTCAGGAAATCCATATAGGTAGGAGATATCTTCACACCCCAGTGTTATGGTTGTTGGACTATTTGAAAATATTATCTGCACTTGATGTACGTCATAGATGACGATTTTTTCCACTTCAACTCAGGTTTTGTGATCACGTGTTCGTTCACCTCCTATAGACAGCGGCGACATCATAAGAATTATATCCCTATGTCATACCAACGCACTGTACAGATGGTGTATGTGCAAACTGATATTGAATTTATCGGAAAAAGAGTCATAGCTAATTAGTTGTGAATGCTGTATTTGAATTGAAATAATCATATTGATTTCCCTTAATATAATCTAGGAATAGGGGTCATGCAACACTGTGATTCACTTCAAACTGGTAACACCCTTTTTAATTTATAAGGAGACACGTTATAAGGAATGTTTATGTTGAGGTTTACGTTAGCGATAGATATAGAGATGGTGACAACCACACCTCGTTTTACAAAACACTTATTTTGTGTCTCCCTTATTAGAAAAAGTAATAAAAAGCAATACCACAATAACGAAAACAAAAAGTTTTACAGAGCAGTTCCTATAATTCCCAAGCCTTATCCCAAGGTTCTTTTCGAAAAAATAAATCCCAAGAAAAATCCCACCAAATTCAAATATTCCCACGACCTTGGGACAAATAAGTACTAGGTGACTCACAAACATTAGGGATTTTAGGGTTTTTTGGATAGTTCTCTTTTTCTAGAATATTGCAGGATTTTTAGGAGACGTGGGGACCCTGTTTAGATGATGACCCTGGTGGTCCTTGCTGTACTGGTGCGCTATCGCTTTGTCCTAGCATAGGCTTACATGCATGCAACAACAAAGGGAGAACTCGGCGTAGATTTCTCCTTTTCCTTTCAATATCCTCAAAATTTGATACAACCCCGTTGAAAGATTTGCTTCTCATTAGCATGAAGACCAATGATGAAAACAAGTACATTCCACTCTGCTGAAGGGCATTTCTGACGTTTTAGAAGGTGTTGCCTCAATACTTTTTCTGAGATCAAGCCCCCAGACCCCCAATTTTGCCACCGTTGACTATTAAAGAGCTATTTTTGCACATTATGTGCGATGGATTAGCACATATTTGTGTACATGCAAGAGTTATTTGCCTCTAAATTGGGCTTCTACATATTTGCACCCCAATCCGACTCAGCTGTCTGCTGTGCATCCAAAGTGTCAGTTTAATTTGATGAGAAGGGAGATCACCTTCATTGTATTGTGCCAAAAGGAAACAGCAAGAAAAATGTTAGGAAACAGGGCGCTAAAGAATTATAGCAGTTGTTTATAAGACACAAGACTTCCCTATAAAACCTTTTCCAGGAAGTACAGTTCCCTTAACGCAATCCCTTATGACAACATATAACACAAATTGCAGATAGTGCTCTAAGGAAGATGTACGGTAAGTGGATGTGACCACAACTGACATCGATATCCAAGTCTTTAGTATGAACTTTTTCTACGTCCGCCGCTGAGCAACAGATATTAGCTGTCCTGTTGTTCTTTGTTCATTACAAATTGATAAATACTATGCATTATTAGAGGTGAACTATTTCAGTTCCAGTTTCGATGATCGGTCATTGAACTTTCATTTTCAAAATAATGCATGCTCATTTGTATGCAGTCCAAAGCATATAAAGGCACAATAGTATAGCTGCTTTCAATATCTTGAATTCCCAAAGGCTCTTTAGAAGCAAGGTGATTAACAGCTGGATACGATCAAAGGACATTTTGCATAAACTGTATTTGGAGACAATAGAAATGCTGAGCATTTTCGATGAGGATAGTTGTGACGAATCAGCTATTGGTTTGCAAGATTATGAAGAATACTATGGGTCGTGTGACTACAATACAGGTAGCAACACTAGCAAATACAAAGCAACTGCTAGACGACAAAGGCCTTCGCTATGGCTATGTTTAAAAGTGAGCTTAGAAACGACAGTTATTTGTGGAATCATTGTAGGTCTACTCGCTACTTTCTTCTGGTGGTTGGAACTCAATGTAAAGACGTACTGTTTCACAGAATGGAACAAGATCCCCGAGGACTTGCACCGCAGGCGATTAATGGTAGATATATTTATAGCAGATTTAGCTCAATTCTGGGTGTTCTCATGCATAGCTCCGGTATGTGACTGGAAGACTATCAAGAAGCTCAGTTTAGCTTACATTTGTACCATCAGTGCCTTATTGGATACAATAAATCGCTTAATTTTGTTCATCTTTTCGTACTATAGCAAGAGATTGAAATATTACATTGGAAGCACTTTGTTTCTTTTGACGTCATTTAAGGTTTGTCATAACTATGCACAACATTATAAAGCAGATAGCGATACCCGCTGTAATGCATTCGTGCTCGCATTGAAGCTGAGTCTTCAATTCAGTTGTGGGATATTAGTTTCCACCCCATTTACCATGGTGTTTCTTGATTTTTATTACCATTCATCCTCATTTGAGAGGACAATACTGGCCTGCACTTTGATTATTGCGTTTGCCATACCAAAATTGTTCATTAACCATGTTGTGACCAATCTACACGGCATCTGTACATCTGGTGATGAGATTATGTTCGTCATTGCTTACATGACGGCAACAACTATATGCGCTAGGCTAATGCAAGCCCAAACGGAAGAACTTTCCTATTTCACAATAATCAGCGTAGTGCATGGAATCTTGAATGTTACTGATAAACTATCGTTGCCGTTGAAGAGGAAGATACTTCTATGGATATGTTGTAACCGCAAGAGGAAATACAAGCACCAGCTTACATTAGAGAAAACATCATTGTTCCTTGCCAATCAAACACTTTTTTCCATCATTACTGAGACAACATCAGCAATATTCAGCAGTGGAGCAGCTTACCTGCTACTATATTATTACAAAAGAGAAGAAAACACTCGTGAAAGACACAATGGGTATTTGTTATTTAAGGAGATGGTGACAAGAGGTAGCATTGCTATTGGTATTGAGCTGGTGTTCAATGTAATAGCCGTGAAGATTCAAACGCATTTATACCAGATTCCTGTGATTGGTGTATGGAAAAAGAAATGGAAATCAATTTTAATTGTTCATACAATACAAGTACTTCTGATAACCCTATATTTTTCACAATTCATAAACAAGGTTCTATTAATGGATTATTACAAAGAAGCAAATATTACTTGTCTTGGACAGTTCAAGAGAGTTTAAGATATTGCTGGTAAAGAGATATATAAGTGCAAAATTTGCTAAGCTAATGTACACGCAATGCAATAATAAATCTTCGTCGGGAGTGATTAGGAACTGGTCGAGGCAGTTGAATAATGTAATGGACTCCCTATGTACTATTAAATGGATGATTCTTTGAATTACAGAATATAGTTAGATAGTAAACATTAGATTCAAAACGGCCTGGTTTATTTCCATTATACTTATTCGAGAATATGCGAAGGTAAATGACACATACTATAAAGGTACTTGACAGCAAGCTACTTTGTTGCGAATAACTATGGTATTGAATTTCTATAGGCTCTATTCTATGAAGTGCTACTATTTTGTGATTGGTTTGTGGAAGTTGGAATAAAATGATGTTCGTATGCATGCAAATTGTAGGCTTAGGAACAATGCTCTGCTAAAGAATCATTGCAAAAAATTAAAAGTTTAATCTTTTGGGCTTTGCAAGGGATCTTAAATATTGTTGATAATATCTGTAAGTATGCATAGCAAGATATTCATGCAATAGTTGATTTTTTTCTATTTATGGTATGTTTGGAAAAATGATTAAAAAGAATTGATTATATTTCACTCCTTTCATGGTATTTCCATGGTATATTTTTACTGTATTTTAGTATATTTTCATGGTATTTCAATGCTAGCCCTTCAACTATTCCTTTACTGGTATTTATTTGCGACTATGCACTATGAACCAGCATCTTGATTGCTGGAGAAATCTGCTCGTCCGAAAGGATGAAAAAATTTGCCTCAAAAGTGCAAGTTCTTATATGAGTGTTGTTGCTGCAGTTAATGTTTGAGACAACGGACAATGGTGATGCTATAAACCAAAGCGAGGAAATGAAAAGTTCGAATTTTCGGGCAGTCGGTTTATGAAATTTACACTGTGTAAACACAGGATAGCTCAAAACGGAAATAGCTAACCAAACATAAAGCCGAAATATTCATGGCTTTTTAAAGTCCAGTTTACACTACAACATTTACCCGGGTTCAACCCGGGTTATTTTTACTCAGGTAAAATTTAGTAGTGTGGACGCAACTAACCAGGGTTACTTTTTCTACTGGTAGTGTAGATGCAAAGTGGGGCGGACCCGGTTTAGTTGTGAATTCGCGCATGGTCAGTGGTAGTGGCATGGAAGAAAATCCATAGACTTCCTACAGAAAATCCATAGACTTCCTACAGACTTTTTACACAAAGCACAGGAATGAGCAACGAGAACAGTGGGCGATGATTGATTTGGAATGATGAAGAAGTACTGCTACTCTTAGGTTTTTTGGGGAAGCCATGCAGTTTAAATTAGACAACTGTTTGCATAAAAGACCTGTGTTGGAGAAACTGGCGAAGCATTTTGGAGAACATGGATACCAACGCATGCAAAAGCAAATAAACGAGAAAATAAAACAGCTTACGACTTTGACCGTACTACTTTGAAATACTTCAAAAAGATGGATGAAATACTTGGCAATAGGCCGATAGGACGACCATCTGTTTTATACAAAGTTGAGGCGCCAAGTGAAGGGAGTGACGATATTAATAAAGGTCAGTCATCTAGCAGCAGAAAAATACTCTAGTGGTGCCATCAGAAGAATACTCTAATGATTCCTACCTTCAAACTGATCAAGATAGTGTTGTTGAGCACTCATCACAGGTAGAACCTGTCGAGACAATGTTTTTAGTTGAAGATTTTGAAGGGAGTGAACAAACAGGCAAACATGCTCAAAGTGGGAAAACAAGCGAAAAATACAATTTCCTCACGCAGAAGAAGAAATAAGAAGAGAAGCAGAAATGAATTAATGTTTAACAATGCAATTGAATGCTGAAGGAGTAACACAAAAGGGACAGATGAGCAATTTTTTATAATGGAAGAGGCACGTCGCAAAGAATAATTCGCAGCTAAAGAAAGAGAAGAAAGGAAGCAGATGATGGGTAGGATGTTTATGCAAATTGCAACAGCCTGAACAGTCGATCACCTCTGCTACAGATCCAGCCTTGTATTTATTATGCTCAGACAGGTGGGATCAACACTTTCATGTACACTCAAAATAACCAAAGTGGTAGTTTTGATCTATATAATGAAAGACTACGTATTTTATTTGAAAAATTTTCCTACCCCCAAAATTGTACTGTGGTGGAGTTGTTCAAATAATCTATGATATACATACAGCTGGATTCCAAGAAGTAATTGCTTGCAATGATGTTTGTTGTAGTAATGCTGGATGGCACAAAGTTTACCTAAACTTCCAACACCCCACTTATTCTCACCCCCACTTAAGAAATTTTCTGATCTCTCTACTTAGCACAACCCCCTCTAGTTTGGTTCCCAGGAGATCGTGTATAAGTGTTAATTGATGGAATAATATTACCAATTTATCCACAAGCACTAAATGTTTATGGGCAGTATGTGGGAGAAGAAAAATATCATTCTCTTTTTTTCAAATGCAACTGAAAGTTGATGGTAAGGTGCTGATGATATTCTCTTTTTTTCAAATGCAACTGAAAGTTGATAGTAAAAGGCTGATGAGTAATGATTGAGCTGGGGTGTGGGAAAAGGAATGCTAAAGCACCTTAGTTATACTGTAAAATTGGCTAACTTTGTACCACATTGGGAATAAAGTATAACGTTTTTCTTTTGCATGTAGATAAATCATATTGATTTTAAAAGTTGTGCACAGTATTAGTCTAGTACTTGTGAGGAAAATCATTGAAGAACTCTTCTCAATTGAATTATTTGAAGATCTTCTTACTAGTCAAAGTTACCCATCAATAGGGTAACTTTGACCACGCAACTATCTTGCCTGTTGTATGGGCCCAAAAGTTAAGGATGGGATAGTTAACAATAAATGAAGCATTGACTGTAGTGCATATGTAGTCAATGAAAAGATGAAAAATGTTAATTAGCATAATTTTTAAAAGCTTTATATAGCTATGTTAGTTAATAGTCTAGGAAATAGGTTTAAACAGATATTAGTTGCAAGAATTTCATATATTGTAGCAGTTTTAATTAAACAATCCATAAAGGATTACAGATAATCCCTTCACGCACTTCCTTACCTATATAAGCTGTAAATTTAGCTCCAAGTAAATTTGGCTATACAAGCTCAAGGTGACAGCAGAGACATGTACCCTCCTTAAAAATAGCTGTGTAAAATTTATCTTATCACATGCTTCCTCTAACCCATGTAAAATGTCATCGGTGTATGATCACTAATGACAAGTCCTTAGGAACATAACATCATTTAACTAAAGTGAGATATAAGCAATATACTTTGAATAGGATGACATAAAACTAACTGTAGATGTAACATATAACCAAAAATACAGATCTAGTATAACCCTCTGGTGCACCATGGTAGAGAGATTTCATCTACACCTTGTCTAATATTTAAGATGTTATACGAGATTATCTCTACAGTATTCTACCAATGCTCTTCGTATTGATTGGGAATCTTGTGGGGGTGTTTGCAAGTCATATGCTACTTGTAGTGCATGCTCTTGAAAGTTTCCGGTCATCAACAGTTCATCATCCCTGTCATATATGTTGTCCAGTACACAGCATGCTACAATAACATTTGCCATTCTATCGATGTCTCCTTCATTCTGCTTCAATGAACAATGTCAACGTTCTTTGAGACTGCCAAAAGCCTTCTCAACCAACATCCTACACGGCTAAGTCGGTAGTTGTAGTGGAATCTCTCTGCAGAAAGAGTGACATTATCTGTGAAGGGCTTCATTACCCATAGTAATAGTGGATAAGCAGCATCAACCAAAACAAGTAGAGGTATACCAATTCTGTTGATCTTCTATGCTGGGTAAAGGCGACCAGTTTGACCTTTGTGATACAATGAAGAGTTTGCAAATACCCTGACGTCATGAACCCTTCCTGGCCACCCAACATTAATATCTATAAACTGACCATTGCTATCCACCTATCCTTGCAAAAATTATTGATATCATCCTTTCCTATCGTGGTAACCTGTATGATACTTTACTGGGGGTTTCATTGGGACATGGCAGCCATCCATAGCACCGATGGACAGGAGAAATCCCTATTTTATTTCAAACTCCGTGACAATCTTTTTTAACTCGTTTCCAGTTGGGATTTTTATATACTTTTGTGCAGAATGGCTGGTCACGGCTGAACAGTATTCTTCAACGGTGACTGAAACGTTTGCTTTCGAAATTCCAAAAGCGTGGCCGAATGTCCTGTAATCTGCATTGGCCTTTCGAAGTTTCGTGTCTTCTTTAGAGACAAAGAAGTCTAATTCATCACAAAGAAACAAAATGCATATGTGTAGTTATTTTAATTTGATTTGTAAAGGTATTTATAGCTAACAATATACATATAGATATATACAAAGCTAACCAATCAAAATCGAACAAGTAGCCTCTCGCTCAGCCTAAAAGTCTTTACCTAATTTCTGTTTTGAACGTTCTACCAACAATGATTCTCCGCCAGTTGTCACTCCTACTTTTTTACCACAGAGACCTCTGAACAGACTGAGGTTTTGAAAATCCTATGGCCAAATGTAGCATTGCATTTTTGATTTCCTTGATCTCAAGCTCAAATACTGTAAAGCCCGGTGTCTAGCATCTCGCGCCTTTTTTATATCACGAGATGGAAAACAGTTTACTAATTCCTTCTATATAAAAGGCACATTAAAGCTCTAAAAACAACAAGCACAGAACATTATGCTATCTGCATCTGCTTTCATTGCTGAACCACAGAGTATAGCAAACAGCCGCATAAAGGAGGCTCTCTTATGCCCAGGTTAAAAGGTTCCTATAAAGAAGACGTCAGTAGATAGCTTAGAGTAGTAGTTCTTGTATAGGTTCTGTCATCTGCTTAAAACAATCAGTTTCGGTACACAAAGCAGTTCAGTATTGCATTCCATGGTGTAGAGCTAAATTTATAGCTCTAGTGGCTCAGTTAGAATGATATGGAAGAGGGTAATTTTTAGAAAACTGATAGACGAAATAGCTTGAGTTGTTGTTTTATTGTTGCGATTGCTGTTGCAAAGTGAGTGTGTACAAGCAGGGATTGAATACTAGCCTTTGCTGTAAAGATTTAGCCGGGAGCTCTTCCGCAGAAGCCTATTTGATTAGCTATTTCTTGAAAATTTTAGGAGCAGTAGTTTTCAAGCCCTTGAGAATTTATGCTAACATGGATGACTTTTTGTGCATAACAGGCCTTGCTGACATCACTAGCATGTGGAAAGTTTTCTTTCTTCACTGACTACTGTTAAGCTATCACTAGTATTTTGGATTCAAATTCAGTTTGTAAAAGCTGCTCAATGATAGCAGAATGCAATCTCAGAGTTCTTGTAAAGCCTTTCAAAATCAAAATTGGGAATTTTGTTTATAAGAATCCAAAAATATTTTCGGGAATAGCCACGACTAATTTAGGAGACAAGGCTATAGAATTCTAGAGTAAAGACTGTTAAAAATTGTGGACTTTTTCGTGCCTGATGGCAGTGTCACTTCTAGTGTACACAATTTATACCTTCAACATAATATACAATGCAGGACTTTCAATGGGGGCGGTCGATCGCTCCCGCACACCGACACACACTTAATAGTCAATTTGAGATTGATCAATCACTAACCCAGTGATATATTTCCACTGTTGACAGAAATAGCCGGAATGCGCCATATGTTTCCAAACCACTTGAGAAACTCTTTAGAATAAATAACACGTTTTCTAACTATACCTTTATGCTCATCAAACATAAGTTATAGTTCTTGTTGAGTGTTGCAAAGAGAAAGCTCGTGTTATGTTATTAAGTCATTGTTGATCCCGCAACCCACTCTGTTCGCCCCGCGTTGTTGATCTCCGGCATAATTTCTGAATGTGAAGGCCCAGCAATACATAATGCATTGTAGAGTACATAAAGTATACCTTGAATTGTGTAGTTGATAATCATGAAATAATAGGTTTTTTACCATTTGGCCAATTACATGTGACGTCAATTACCATACTCAGGTGCCACACCCAATATGCATCAATAATGGAATTTTCTCCATCCATCCCTGATTGGATCAGGTGGTATTGGTGAATAAGCGAAAGTAAAAGCCTTTTGTAACAAAGAGAAACCAATGAATTTGAACAAAAAAGCAAATAGACCGCTTATAAAACAACTAGGACATGAAATGCAAGGAAGCTTGACAGAGTGAAAGCTCATTCCATTTACTTTCTATACCAACAATGCGTTACTCAAATAGTTATGCATAGTTCTGGAAATTCGCTATCATTTTCTTACACAGTTTTGTAGTTCCATGTAAGCTTCATTCTTTCATTTCATTTCAATTAACATTTTAGCGCGTAAATCTTTTCAGCAAGATTAAAAGCAATATATGGTTACAGTAACTGAAGAGAGGAAAGTAAATAAAATAAACGTGCTGTTCTACTAAGGGGTCGTATTTGGGCCTTGCAGGTACATTCTTAATCTCTTTTTGCAACGAACGAGTTACTCTTGTTCTCGAATTTTGCCAAGAATATCATTCCAACTTTGGACACCCAAGAAGTAAACACTTCTCTTTGCATACTCTAACCTATTTATGTTAATTTGTAAATCTCTATGATTTCTCTTACCAAACTCAGAAGTCGTAGATCCATCAACAGAATTTGCGACGAAAGTTTTCATGTCTACTTAATCGAAGGAGATGAAATACTTTACATCCAGCCAAATACAGTTCCACCCATCTTTGTATTTGGCATTTTCTATTAGCTTCCTTAGCATTATTTGTAATCTCAGCAATCTTAATAGTTTGGTGTCGGAAAGAGCACTCCAAACAATATCACCATAGCAAAGATGGCTTTCAAAGAGGGCTTACACACTTGTTCAAGCTTTCATTGAGGATGGAGTTCTTTTAACTTTCTCAAGGAGCTAATGCCTCCTTTGAGCTTGTTCTTGACAGTCCTGATAACAGTTTTAGCCATTACTAACATTTTACTTTAAAATATTAGTACACTTGAAAGGATTTCTATTGCGAGTGCTTCAATGCAAGGACATGAAAAATTACAAAAAGCCAAGCAGTCACTTAATATATCTTCATTGTTATTCTTCACTTCAATCCTACTTTCGGTAAACAAACTTTTAGCGACACAACTATGACATCAAGAGGTGATGAAGAATATTATGGACTCTGTTATTCCTCCCCATTGCTTTAGACTTCCGTATAAGTATCATGTTTTTCAAGGTTGCTTTGTTGGTGGTATTTTATATTGGGTTTTAGATGGTTAGCTTGATTAAATAGCTTCTGGATAATGGAGATCATTGTATACCATTTTATTGGTTACCCAGACAGTCTGATTTGGACTGTTTTTTGTATTTATTGGATTGAGACATCTTATCTCAATTTTCATAAGCTGACTTCTTATTAGCATTCTGCCTTACTTTGTATACAAGATAAAATATTCTTTATGCATACAAGAATACAATAATTGGAGTTCAAAAACAAAGAGCTTCTCTTTAGATTGGGTCCCTAATGTCTCTGACTGATCTCAATTAATGTGCCTTTAATTTATGTGATCTCAATTAATGTGTCTTTATATTAATGTATACACTTTTAGAATTGTTCCTTTTTCTAATCTTTAATGTTTTTGTCAATCATACTCCATGGAAATGGTCCTCTCTATATAACAGATTTTCTACCAGTTTCTGCTTTACGTTATGGAATACTCAGGTCTTTTTGTTACATTAAAGATACTTGTTTGCTTCTTTTCTAAAAAATTAGCTCTCTCGTGTATTTTGGTTCTTTTGTTGACTCCATGCATTTCTGTTATGATCCTCCTTTCCTCAAGTCATAAATAAGGTCATATTTTACAACTTGCAAAACTTCTGTGCGATTTTTCAATACTACTTATTTTACTTTTGGAGAAATTTCTTCATAATACAATGTTTTATAGCACTATTGGAATGACTTTATGAAATATATCTCTTCCAATATATCGTTTTGGAGATGAAATTTGGGTCTCATTGCTGTCACTTTTGCTTCCAACATTTTACCTGCATTCACTGCTTGGACCTCCAAGTCTAACTTACAGTAAATTTTTACATCTAAGCACTCTCTCTCTCTCTCTCCTTTGCACATTGGAATTCATGCTCATCTGATTTTATTTCAGGCAATAGGCCACTACTAAGGACGGAAATGTCTCCATTAAACAATGTTGTTTCTGCATTGGTATAGTGGATGGTTACTTGGCAAAACGCCCTTATGCTTCACAACAACTTTGGTCTTCACAGTTATGCTACCTACGGAAACAACTCTTAACAACCTGCTTCTAACTGTGTACCAAAAGTAATGCAATGGGAAGCTGTACATAATTTATACCTTTTGTGATAAACTTTCCACATTTTACGGCAACAATATTGCTGTTTTGTACTATTTCCACACTGAAGTATGTGCTGCAGATATGTCAACTATCCTTGCCAGCATTTATACCAAGAGGCTAAGGAAAACATTGGTTCCGATTCTTAAGGGGAACAGAGAGGAATCCTGAGAACTTGGTAGAGCAATTTTAAATATTGCAACAAGGACAGAGAAATTGGGCTCGTTATTATGTGAAATGTTGTTCAAATAGTCTCGTCGCAAACTTTCTACAGCATTGCCAGGCCAATGATCCTCTTTGTGCCTATTCTTCTATACATCAACAACGTACATTCTCATCAAACTTGAAGATGACATAAGATGAAATTAAAATTTCTCTCAACAAAGTACACACTTTTTATAAGAATAAAGTCTATATGAATAGCAAGCTTCAGAGTCACCGAAATTTGAGAATAATTTAAGAATAATGCAGTTTGATTACTCGCAGTTTCCAAGTTGCAATGAAACTGGCGAGGCTCCTGCTCAAAAATGGAAACTCAAGCAATGGGCAAGCTCTTGACGTGGGGCTTGAGCTTAACTCAATGATCATTTTCATTGAGGATCAATTTGCCCGGCAACTGTAAATTGTTATATAGCTCACCCCCAAGGAATTAACTTGCGTGTTGTAGAAGAATAGTCTACAAAAGTCTTCTTGTTTCCAAAATGAAGCTTGCCATGACAACTTTTCTCAGCCGTCGCAATTACTGGCAACCAGCAAGAAGCTTGGAAAATGCATCCAATTCATGTTTATGATCTTTTTATTTTCGTTTGATTAAACTGGTCTCAGAGAAATAGATTTCTCTAGTTGGTGGCATTATTAACCTCCTGTCTCTATTAATGGCATTATCAATGTCTCCAATAAACATTAATTCTCTCAAATTGCAAAAGCTTGGTTATTGGAGCAATCTTTGTAACACATTTGTAGTGTCTGAAGGTTAGCTATGAGCACAAGGGACATTGGAGAACCCGTTGCTTGGGGGTGCAAGGTAGAATGTATTTGGTTAGTAAGCTGATCCATTGTTACCGATTACTATTCCGTCCAATATTCTTTAACCATTTACATAATATAATAGACTTTCTCTTGTACCCAGTGTCCACTACAGAGTACTCCATGGTTAGGCCCGGAGAAAACATTTTCAAAATAGAGGTTCTCAGATGGCTGGAAAACGCTATTTTGATAAAGTGCCTTGCAAATACAGTACAATACTTCCTTTAACTATACATTTTTCAACTATTGTACAAGAGCAATGTAACCTTTAACTCTTTAAAAATCACTTGATTTTGACAATGTAATGACCCAATATTACCTGGCTTTTCTCAAGTCCTAAAATTTGGGGGTCTTACACCCCCTCCATACTCCACGGTCGCTATGCCCCTGATGAGCACGACAATCAACTTTCGTTTAGCTTCGCCACTGAACACGAGGCCAGCGATACTAGAGTTAGCAGCTCGAGTAAGGGAGCTATCAAATGCCATAGTCCAGAGTGATGGAATGGAGATAGCCAAGGACATTGGAGATAGCCAAGGATATCGCCATAAGTGTGCGAATCGCATCTTCAAGCTTACGGACAGAATGTATCTAGAGAAAAATCGCATGACGACCTATTTTCATCTATAAAGCCAACTAAGTTGTCAACTGAAACTAAGAAATTTTGATGGTCTTCTGCTGCGGACAAGTTTTCAACAATAGTCAAGTCTCACCTCACTATAATTTCATTTACATGGGAGCAACTGCAGCTGCAAGTTTTAGTTGCGGGGGGCCTTCAATGAACTTCAACCAAGGATTTTCAATCGATGAATTTCACCCGATGAATTTCAGCCACCGCCTTGTGAATTTCAACCATCGCCTGGTAAAATTTCAACTCCCAATCGATGGTCTTCATATTCCCAATCTATACCATGTGATTTTCAACCACCTTTGTCATATATGGCGTGCCATACTTCGATAAGTCGAAGCCTTGAAATGACATAGAGTATTACATGACAGAAACCAGGGAGCACAACGTAGGACGACGTTCAGGATAACCGTAGAGCCTATCAGGCAAAAAAGTGTTAAATGCTTAAACATACTAACTGATAAAAAGTTAAAGTGATGGACCGTGCAGTGTGAATGTTGAACGTGCACTTGTTGTAGTAAGTCTCAATTAGGTACTTTACGCATCAAATAGACGTAATCAGACCCCCTGTCTTCGCATTTGCAATTAGTTTCTTTTTAGCTCCACCATGTCAAAGCAATAAATACTTTCGAAAAGGTAATCAAGCTGAGTTATTCTGACCATGCAACTACGGCTTTACGAGATGATGAAGAACATGGTGGATCATGTGACTCGGAAATAGCTAACAGCATTAACACATATGGAGCAGTTGAACCTCGCTGTTGGAAGTCCCTAATGGCCTACTTGAAGATGAGTTTAGAAAGCACCGTTTGTTGTGGCATGTTGGGAGGGCTATTTGGCACTTTGCTGTGGTGGTTTGAGCTCAATTTAGGAACGTACTGCCCCACAAAGTGGAAGAATGTCCCTCAAAGTATATATCACAGACGATTACTGGTGGATGTATTTATAATAGGTATTGTTCAATTTTGGTTCTTCAAATGCACAACTCCATTGTGTGGATGGCCTACCATCAAGAAACTAAGCATGATTTATATTTGCACGATTGGTGCCTTATTCGACATAGTAAATCATTTAATCTTGTATGTCCTGATAAACTATAATAAAAAATGGAAGGAATGTATTGGCAGCTTGATTCTTCTTGTGACATCATTTACAGTATGTTATCGATTTGCACAGCATCGCAAAGAGACTGACAATGCTCACTATAATGCCTTCGTACTCGCGTTAAAAGTGAGCCTCCAATTTACCATTGGAATGTTGGCATCAGTATCTTTCAACTTGGCATTCCTTGATTTATATTACAATTCATCTCCCTTCGAGAGGACAATGCTGGCCTGTGGTTTGACTATTGCGTTTACCATAACAAAGTTCTTCATTAATCATGTTATTACCCGCCAACATCGCATCTGTAGACCTGGTGATGAAATCATGTTCATCATTGCATACATGACAGCAACAACTGTTTGTACTAGACTGATGCAAGCTAAGATAGAAAAGCTCTCTTATTTCGTAATAGTCAGCGTAGTGCATGGGCTGCTGATTGTTTTTGATAAATTAGCGTTACCGCTGAGGGGGAAGCTACTTTCTTTGATGTGTTGCAAATGTAAAAGGAAAGACAGTCATCAGTTTACATCTGAAAATATATCATTGTTTCTTGCCAATCAAACATTGATTTCCACCATTACTGAGATAATGTCTGTAATATTCAGCAGTACAGTAGCTTACTTGGTAAAGTATTATTATGCAAGGGAAGAAGGTACGAATCAAAGATACAGTGGGTATTTGTTATTGAAGGAGATGGTGATAAGGTGCAGTCTTGCTATTGCTATTGAGTTGGTATGCAATGCAATAACAGTGAAAATGCAAACATACTTGTATAATATTCCTGTTATTAGTGTGTGGAAAAGGAATTGGAAATCGATCATAATAGTCCATAAGATTCAAGCATTTCTTATATCCTTGTATTTCTCAAAATTCATCGACAATGTTATATTAAAGGAGCACTACATAGTTGCGAATGTTACCTGCTTTGGACTTTTCAAGAGAATATGAGATATTTTTGGGATTCTATGTGGAATGCCATGACAAGTGCTTGCCAACATAGTATTGGAGCATAGCCAATGATCATAATGGCAGAGTTTGCAAATTGACTAATGGCCAAAATTGCAGAGTTCGGCAAATGGCCGTTGTTTAAAAAAGGGAAGAAGGCTTGACTGGACATACATTCCCGCCATATATGGTGATAGGGTGCAGTGCAGTGGAATCCTGTACGCAAGAACACTCTTTTTGAGAAGAAGCACTTGACTGTCCTCTTGCAAAGACGAAGCTTCTGAAACTTTTTATAGAGTTGGGAAAACCCGCGTATAAAAACCTTCATAAAGTAAGAGCATACAGCCTGAAATTTATATTTTGACTTCAAATAATTAGAACCTTTTCGGCCTTATATTTTAGTTGGGGTCTTATTAATAGTTCATCTTCTCTACTGGTAAAAAGACTTAGCCTGTTTGCTAATCAACCCCTCTCAAAGATGCTCCAAAGATAATAAATACATTTTTTGATAGGCAGATTCAACACTATGTGCTTAGTCACAAAGCTTTGGGTTGCTTACTGCATTGCCATCGTTTCAATGCTGAATTGCCAACTATCACTTTCCTTGGAATTTTGTGGAGGTTGAGTTAAGAAGAAATACCCTGATAAGTGCAATTACCTCATCTCATAAGAATATGATGAAACTCAATTGAAAATTGTCGGGTCTTATATATGTTGGGAACATCCCGCAAACGCGCATGTGGAGCCGCTATAGTGATATTGGACGTAGCCATTCATTTGGAAGCGGCGCTGCGAATATTTTTTCCGTATACCATCGAAAGCATCCCAGTCTACCGAAAACATCCTAAATTTCCACGTTACCAAGAATTTTAGGTTGCTGTTTAAGTTTCCATTCTTCGGGTAGTGAATGTTTGGCAAGAACGCAAGTTAACGAATATACCTCCAGACTCAGGTTCAGATTTAGACTTATATTCAAAGATGTTAAGCTGAAAATGCCGTTGTCCGTTTTCCACAGAGGTTATTTTTCAACTCCATATACCTCTTATCGATACAACGAGAGGGTTTTCCAAGAGAACGTGATTTGCCTCCAAAGTAAACTTAGGCCTTCGTAAGGTAGGCCAAGAAAATGCACTTTTCTCAAGTATGAATTCAAAAGAAATATCAAAAGTGAGTTTTTTCCCAAAGGAGGTTTATGTTGAATCTGAAAGCTGCTAATTAATACATTGAAAGGGGTTTCTAGGAAAGTGCAATGTTTATGCCACAAACGTTATTAGGCCTACGTATGGACAGTAGAAAAATGCGTTTTTCAACATTTGAAAAGTATATATATATATTTACAAGAGGTTTATGTAAAGGCTATTCAAATAAAAATATGTCGTATGGATTTTCCAGCCGAAGGGGAAATGTCCCCAATGTATTGAACTCTTCCCAGGAGCACGAGATATGCATAAACTTTCATATTGGCTTGTAATTACAAAGAATCGATGCCAACAGGACTCTACTACTTGTGTATACATATGTATATATCCTATCATATCCAGTGGTCATTTCTAAAAATTTCAACAAGGTAGACTCTAGGCACAACCACGCCCATAGCTTGGGTGTGGCCAAGCTACAACCACGCCCATATTTTCAAAGATGGAAGCATGATGATTTAGTTTAATACTGATATAGTACAGTCAACAATAAGAAATTTCTCAATAGCCATATAGCAGTGCACAATTGATCATAGCACTTTGAAAGCAAGACCAATAAACTCTGAAAAGCCAAGCCAATGCAAGAGTTTTAGGGGGGCTGAGCCCCCAAAAATCAGCAGAAATTTTAACAAATGAGGCTCCGCCCCCCTGAGCCCCCCTATAAATCACCCCTGATCATATCATGCTTTATCATATCGTCATTACAGTGGCCTTAATGTATATCTCATAAATTCCCACTCTCCCGGAAAACCCCTCAGATTGTATTGATAAGCAGTTCTTAGATTTGAGTGGCCTTGACATAAATCTCCTGTGGAAAACTATTTACTTTTCAAATTTTTGTCAGATTTTAATAGCTTTACCATAAATCTTCTGTGGAAAAAAGCTCACTTTTGATATTATATTTATAAAGCTCCTTGTGTACTTGGAACAATAGATATAATGTATGCCTTCCACAGATAAGAACTGAATACGCGAGGAAAGGCTTCTTATACATGGGTGCAAAGACTTTAATGAACAGCCACTTACTGCAAGGATATCTGACAATGTATTTACTTTTTAGGGAGATGATGAACAATACATACGTAGAAGATTTTACTATGATGATAATATAAAACTATTTTTAGACCTGTAACTGTAATATATATATATGTTTTTCTTTCTAAGGATCTTTCTTTGTACAGGACAAACAATGATAACAGCAATTTTGTAATTGTTGAAGTTTTTATCCTGTTAAAAAATTCGTCTTACTATTATTGTCTCTGGAATGTCTTTGCTTTACTTTCTTCTTCACCATTAGCGCCGCATCCAATCCAGGCTCTTAGGCTCTAATGGGTAGCCATTCTACTTGATGGATAAGACTTTTCGGAGGATATGTGCGGATCCTAGTAGGGCGATCTTTTGGAGTTCTGTGACATTGATGTTTCCAGGAATTTTGCAGATTTG
>OLMO02000257.1:11372591-11383511 GCA_900291935.2 Cassiopea xamachana | reverse complement strand
CACTGTCGCATTTTGCCGTGTTACTGTCGAATTAAATTGAATTTAATTCGACGCGGCAGAAATGCGACCTTTAAACCAGGCCTTAGAGCTTGAAAAGCTTTAGCGTTGTTGTTGTTCGTCCTTCAGCAGATAATATTGCTGCGTTTATCAAATTCATTTTCGAGTAAATTTTGACACTAAGAAATTTTACTACATCATATATTTCTATGAGTAGGGCCGTAAACAGCATATTTTTGTACTTGCCATGGGCGCCGACTTTTGATTCTCTCAGGTGGAGGGTGGCTCAATTATAGGAATTTAGAAAATTTTGACAACTGCCTACCATGAATACACTTTGTAACGATATATTATTTAACATATTTTACTACAGATAGCAAAAGAAAAGGCAATCCCAATAAACAAAACAAATATTTCGATGTATAACAGAATCAGGGACGGACTTAAGATATGATTATTTGGGGGGGTTTAGGCATTTGACATCTTGAGGTTTACCGAATGGTAGTCTGAGCTGGTCAACAGCTTTCATCTAAAAGTACAAAGCATAGAAGCTTTCTAAATGTGGGCAAAAATTAATTTTCCGTCAAACGCGTGCAAAATTAGAACGCTAATATGCTATAAAATAACAGCACTGTTTAATCAGAAAAAGTAGATTTTGAAAACGCGAGCGGAGCGAGGAAAAAATGTTTCGAGCTACCTCCCTCTAGGATATCGGAAAACGTCCTTTGAGGTAAGACAAACATTGTGTTAATCATTAATCTCTAGTCAAAAAAGGAATATATGTCGCCAGTAGTCCTTGCTTTCGTATCCAAAGTCTACTATAGGACCCACCGTGGTTGGGTCCGAAGAGAAATTTTTGAAATAAAGGTTTCTCAGAATGCTGGAAATCCATATTTTGATATTACCTTTCTTGTAAATACAGTTGGCAGCACTTTCTTTAACTACACATTTTTTCACCTATTGTACAAGCAACATGTAGCCTAAAACTCTTCAAATTTTCTTGATTTTGACGATGTAATAAACGAATCTTACCTGAATTTTCTCAAGTTCCGAAAGGTAGGGGTTTTACACATTCCAGAAACCCCGGCAGATACGTCTCCTACTGTCGTGTACATTTACTTATTCCAAGCGTATACTTTAGACATATTGTAAAATTGACTATCTCGCTGGCACAAACATAAGCTGCACATCAATTCTCCACTACAAGGTTTAAAGGCACTATCCACAACATATTAGATTCTTTTGAATAGTCCAAAGCACGTAACGGTCTCATTTCTATAATGCTTCTTCAACAGAATCTTGTTTACGTATTGTGAGTAATACAGGACTATAAAGAGAACTTGAATCATATGGATTATTATAATCGACTTCCACTTTCTTTTCCAAACATCAATCACAGGAATCTTGTATAGATGAGTATGAATCTTCACAGCTATTACATTGAATATCAACTCAATACCAACAGCGATGCTGCACCTTATCACCATATTCTTTGCCAACGAATACCCATTGTATCTTGTATTCGTACTTTCTTCCCTTGCATAGTAATACATTATTAAGTAAGCCACTGCACTGCTGAATATTACAGATGTTGTCTCAGTTATGATGGATATCAATGTTTGATTGGCAAGGAACATTGATGTATTCTCATGTCTAAGATGATGATTGCCTCTCCTTTTACAATTACAACATAGAAAAGAAAAAATCCTCCTCCTCAACGGCAATGATATTTTGTCAACAACGTTTAAGATTCCATGCACCATGCTGATTATTATGAAGTAATGAAAGTCGTCTATTCTAGCTTGCATCAGTCTAGAAACCACAGTTATGGCGGTCAGGTATACAACAGCCAACATTATTTCATTTCCAGGAGTGCATGTTTCATGTAAATTAGCAACAACATGGTTAATGATTAACCTTGGTATAGCAAAAACAATGATCAGAAGACATACAAGAATTGTCTTCTCAAAGGAATTTGAACTGGAATAAAAATCAAGGAACACCATATTGAATGGAATAGATACTAACAGTCCAATAATAAACTGCAAATTCACTTTCATTGCGAACACAAAAACATTATCATGAGTATTTCCAGCTGCCTTGCAATGTTGTGCAAATCGATAGCAGACTGAATATGACGTTACAAGAAAAATTGAGTTCGAGATGTAATCCTTCCAGTTCTTGCTATAGGTCAGAAAGATATATGTAGCTAAGTGAATTATTGCATCCACTAAGGCACCAAGGGTACAAATGTAAATCAAACCTAGTTTCTTGATGAGCGACCACCCACACAATGGAGCAATGCAGGAGAATACCCAGAATTGAACTAAAGCTACTATTGATACATCTGCAAACAATTGTCTGCGGTGTATACTTTCAGGGACTTTCTCCCATTTTGTGGGGCAGTGCATTTTAACATTAAGCTCAAGCCACCAAACAAAGGTTCCGAATATTCCTCCGAACACGCCACAACAAACGGTGCTTTCTAAACTCACTTTAATGCATGTCCATATGGATTTTCTCCAACATTGTTCACTTACCCTATCGGTTGTAATAATACTATCTAAGTCTGAATCACAGGATCCATAATATTCCACGTAATATCCTGAAGGCAATGTTGCTTCGTCTGACATCTCTTCATTAATTATAAGCTCCATAACTTACGTCACAAAATGATCTCTTGTAATCTTTCAAAAATATTCAGTTATCTGCGAGTGTGCCTTCGCTCTGTCCTTGTATTATAATATAAACTGAAAATTGAGCTACTCTCAATCCTCAGAATGTTGTGGAATCGAACAAACATTAGACTTCTATGAAAGTGAAACTTAAGGAAAACGTCTAAAATTGATGCGGAAAGAAAAACAGCTTTCTTAAGTACACATAACTATTGAGGCATAGCAATGTTTTGTTAGTATGGACAACAGATAGGTCGAAGTTTACTTTATTGTGCTTCCTTCTATTATTGTGTACAATAACGATGCTTTTACTTCGAGTGTAAGGAAAGCTCGAAGACAAAACTGAGTTATGTAACGATAATATAACTTTTGTTANCCCCCCCCCCCCCCACCAGAATTCCTGAAGGAAGGATTCTCGGTGTAATCTAGATGTTGTTTGGTGAAGTGTAACAAAGACTACACAAATAACAGGATACACCGAGAAAGTGTAATGAGGAATACATGCGCTTCTTGGCCTCGAGGCTTAGAGTGAAATTGTTTAAAACCGCTGTTCAATGTTGCGAGAATAAGTTTCGAGATAGCATGAGTGTGACTTGCAGCAAAGCAAATTAAACAGTCTCTTGGTTTCCTAGCAAGAATCAGAATTAGGGCTAGCATGCAATCTATTTACTACAATTTGTTTTCATATGTCAGTGGGGCCGTCAAATCAGGGAACTTATATCCATAATCTTTAGCTAAACCCTGAATGTGGCACAATACTTGAAGATCGCGAGACGAAAGGCTTAATCTTAAGAAATACCTATTGAGCCTCTCCATCCCACTTCATCATTCAGCGTTCTCTTCTTAGGGGCTGTTCAATAATTACGTCACGCTAAATTTTGGTTTTTAGAACCACCCATCCCCCCTCGTCACGCTCCGTCACGGTTTCATGTGAGATCCCCTTGCGTGATGTCACTCTAGGCAGAGACAACCCCCCCCCCATCTTAACAAAATTCCAGTACATGTGCAACACATGAAAAATTAGAGTAATGCAAGTTTTCTTTTGAATATATAACAAATTAACAAAATGTAAATATTAAGTCAATCGCTTCGTCGGTTTAGATAAAAGTTGATCAAAAACTTGTCCAGATTGGATCCATATCATAATAAGACTTTATTTCAAATATTTTTATACCATGACGCCACGGACTTGAAATAAGTACTACCCACCCCGCCATTTACCGTCACGCTGCGTCACGCAAAACCTGAAGAACCACCCACCCCCCTAACGTGACGTAATTATTGAACGGCCCCTTAGTCATGTATGCAGCAGTACACAGTCCAGCTTGTCATACAGTAAGAATCCCCTTCTTGTAGGGACATATAACGCCATTCTTTGCTGGTTCAAGGGATTAGAAAAAACGAGAAGTCGAACTCAAGAAAGACTGTTGTCAATTTTATTTCATCATTCATACTCCTTCTGAATTGATCTAAATCGCTCGAACAGCTTGTTGTGTACACTACTTCTAAAAATATTATCCAATCAACTAATTAAAAACAGGAAATGAATAAGTATTAAAGAACAAAGGCCACGACGAAAATCATAGGCAATGAAATAAACCATAAATTGGGATGTGTACCCAAAAAGAGAAGGGTATATAGACAAACACATTAACCATAATAGGTATGTGTATGTGCATATAAGGCAAAGGGCGTGTCAAATTAAATCAAAACTAACTAGGAGACAGGGCACGTAATCAAGCGGAAATGACCTGATATGGAATAAATAAGTAAAGGAGATACAAGTACCATGTGTGATTGAAAAAGGCATAAAGGTATTGAAGAATTCTGTTGGTTAATTATGGGACGATCCCTAAGGATAAGTAAACTCTCGTTAATGAGTAGATCTAATTCACTGCTAGTATTGTCTAAAATGCAACATCCTCTACAGAAGCGCTATGACCAGTACTACTAACATGGTCTCTAATGGCCGATGAAACGCCTTTGATTGTCTTACCCTTTCTGTTAAACCCTGAATGCTCTCTGCAGTGAATTATAAAATGGCGTAACGTTTGCCACAATAAGTAGCTTTACGACTACTACACGGAAACTTGTAAATAACAGACAAACAAAGATGATTAGGGACGCGACCCTTAAAGGTGAAAAATCCTCAATGCGCTGATCGGATTGAAAAACAAACTTAAATTCTATATCGGGGTAGATGTTTCCTAAAAATTTATAAAGCTTCTTCTTTAGTTGAACACTGCGAGAACCCAAATAAGGAAGAAAATTAAGAACAGGCAACTTGGGAAAATTAATAGGTATAACTTTATTAACATGTTGTTTGTCCAAGAAGCCTTTGACAAAGCGATTCATAAGACAAATATGAAAAAGGTTATACCGGTAAGACGGTTATACCGGTTAAACAGTTGTTCTTCAATTCATCATCAGGCTGCGTTTTCCAAAGAATAAGTATTATGTCTAACTAAAAATACTAGTAAAGTGGGTTAATCTGAATAGTTAAAACAGTCCGTTACGTGATTCACTTCCACTACACCAACTACTAAATTGAATGAATACTAGATTTCTCAGTAAATAAACAACTTTAACAACTACGATGGGAAAAACAACATGATACATAAAGCGTACCGCTGCGATTTTTTCCGATTTTCAGGTTGCTGCTTGAGTTTCCATTCTTCGGATAGTGAATGTTTGGCAAGAACGCAATTTGACGAGTATACCTCCAGACTCAGGTTCAGATTTAGACTTATATTCAAAGATGTTAAGCTGAAAATGCCGTTGTCCGTTTTCCACAGAGGTTATTTTTCAACTCCATATACCTCTTATCGATACAACGAGAGGGTTTTCCAAGAGAACGTGATTTGCCTCCAAAGTAAACTTAGGCCTTCGTAAGGTAAGCCAAGAAAGTGCGCTTTTCCCAAGTATGAATTCAAAAGAAATATCAAAAGTGAGCTTTTTTCCACAGGAGATTTATGGTAAGGCTATTAAAATCTGACAAAAATTTGAAAAGTAAATAGTTTTCCACAGAAGACTTATGTCAAGGCCACTCAAATCTAAGAACTGCTTATCACTACAATGTGAGGGGTTTTCCCGGAGAGTGGGAATGTATGCGATAAACATTAAAGCCAATGTAATGAGGATAGGATAAAGTATGAGATGGTCAGGGGTGATTTCTAGGGGGTCAGGAGGGCGGCGCCCCCTTTGTTAAAATTTCTGCTTATTTTGGGAGGCTCAGCCCCCCTAAAACTCTTGCATTGGCTTGGTTTTTTCAGAGTTTATTGGCCTTGCTTCCAAAGTGCTATGATCAATTGTGCACTGCTATATGGCTATTGAGGCATTTCTTATTGTTGACTATACTATATCAGTATTAAACTAAATTATCATGTTTCCATGTTTGAAAATATGGGCGTGGTTGTAGCTGGGTCACACCTAAACAATGAGCGCGGTTGTGCCTAAAGCACCCCTTGTTGAAATTTTTAGAAATGACCACTGGATATGATAGGATATATACATATGTATACACAAGTAACAGAGTCCTGTTGGCATCGATTCTTTGTAATTACAAGCCAATATGAAAGTTTATGCATATCATCAATATGACATGATCCACGATGTTCTTCATCATCTCGTAAAACCGTAGTTGCATGGTCAGAGTTGTCTTTATTGAAAGTACGATTGAAGGCATCCATCATTAAAGGACGTCCTATTAATATGAGGAAGAGCAGTGAAGATTTTTTTAGTTAATGTTTAGGTCCAACCCTATCGAATTGCATCGCTATAATTTTGCATGCGTTGTATTCCTGCATTATGGCATAAGCTCACAATAGAAATCCTATCAAACCCTCAACATATTTCTTAGCCATGCCGAAGTTGCATTGGCCTCAAAGTGTACGAACTGTGCATGAACTGTGATCGAAAATGATAACACCAGTCCAGAGGAGCATAGCTGTTCAAGCATATCAATATTTTGCTGCCATGGAACAGAGATAGAACTGTCATTCTGCTAAAAATCGTTATATTTACTTCCTTGTAACTCGTTTAGTGCTTTATTTTCTGTTTTGCCCACGTTCTTTTAACTTTCACCGCTACGTAATGCTTTTACTTTCACTGCTTCACCAACCAAACTTGACGTTTACTTCAGATAGGTAGGTACATAGAGAGAGATACGTGTTCACTGCACAGCCCCCTACATTCGCTGATATCGTAAGCCAATTTTAACTGCTATCCGTGATTTCTTCCCTCTGAAACTAATAGCCGGATAAATTTACGACAAAATGATTTAACAGTTATGCTAAATATGTTGTTCTTGTTCCAATAAAGGGCTTGCTCTCAAACTAAAATTTATCAGTCCACTATCTGAATTGCCACCAAACAAAAATCTCTGCTTGCCAGGGGTGCAAATGAGGGACTGGGGTGTCACACACCCAAATAATTTCAACACCCGGTCCGACCCGGTCCAGTTCGGGTTCCGTAAATATTGAATCTCTGTTTATCACATGCAAAACCAGACGCAGTTTAGCTGGCACTTTCCTGTATAACAGGAGGACACATAATGAATCTATTTAATAGGAAGGAATAACAAAGGAATGATGACCGGGTACAGAAGCGAGCCAGTCCGGTCCTAATCGGCCCTGCTGTGTATTAACCAAGATCATCTGCTTCACCATCATTGTCAACATGACAACAACGACAATATATTTTGAGGCCTGCGACGTGCAGTTTTGATCGATGCTCCAGCAGATAATGTATGGATCTTTGAAGAGAACTATCTTACTCAACTTCTTCCAAACATTACCATAAATATTTGTGCATGCCTCTTGCCAAGATAGTAAAGTCTTATTTGCAGTTCTACTTAGATGTTGGTGATTTTCTTCTTCAGGCTGAAGAAATGATTGCCATTCCGTACAATACAGGTATATGATTCTCAAGGTTTCTCGAAATGGAGCTATGGGGATTCTAGCCAACACTGAGTTTTCAATTGCATCTGTAGTAACTTTTCCCACTTTAAGTAAATATGTGTTTACTTTGATAGGATCTGTTTTTGTCCATGTTCCACATAGGTATTCTCCACACATAGAATTTTAATATTCCTCCTGCATTGAATCTTTCTAAATGATGCAGGTGGGAAATGATTTGTAAATACTGAGATGATGTTGTCTATAGTCTTTATTGTTACCTCACAAGTGCAATTGTGCTTGAGCTGAACTGGCAAAAAGTAGCTGTTCCCATTATTCAAATTCTGCTTGAGCTATTTAGAAGGAATGCATACCTATAGAGTATTACATAAAGGCACCTCTGTCATTGAAGTAGGGCCATCATTGCAAAGAAAATTAGCATTAAATGTATACGATTGATATGTTAGTATAGCTCCTCCAAGCATACCCTCAGCTGGTCACCTAAATCTCTAGAACTAAGGCCATAAATGAAGAGGCAATCACAAGAAATTTCCCAGGAGCTATTGAGGCTAACAGCCATGAGTACTAGAACTTTCAATTCCCAATTTCAAGATAGTTGAGATGCAATAGAAAGCACAGAAGGCAATGAAGCTATTAGGGGTGATTTTTTATGAAGACAGATTTCAGGAGCAGTTAGATCCTCTTCAATGATGAACTAGCAGGCAGTTTTCTTCCTTTTACACTATTGCAGAAATGACATGAAATTTATTATTGACTTGGATTTTCTGACAATGCTGTTTGTAAAGTTTTATCAACAGCCCTCTAGGGGGTTAGAAGCATCCAAAAATACTTGTAACTTGTAACTGAGAAAAATAAGTTGCTCGATCAAGTCCTTTAATCTCGTTTCCACATTATGGGCGGTACGTGAGCGGCCCTTGCAACTGCTTCTCAGATTCGATCTGTCATGAAAATTCGATCCCATGAAAGCACACCCCTTAAAAACAATTTGCATTTGCGCCCCCGCTTAGTGGTTTGACAAATAATGCCCCGTCAGCACTGCTACGTTTTTGTACAGAAACGCAGGTCTAAGCCTTCGTTTTTGTGAATCCAGTAACACTACTTCGCACAACAAGGCATGCAAACGGAGGTTTACAAGTACGCCTTTCAATGTGGATATCTACATAAGCGGAGGTATTCTGGAGCACAGTAGGAGGTTTTCTTGGAACTCAGTAGATAATATGAACGCTCAAAAATGGATATTTGTCTCAACTACAGTTTTGTTAAAGAATTAAAACCACAGAGGAGGATACTTTTTCCTCCGTTGCTGTGAGCAGTTTGAATGGTTCACAGATATCTACAAAAGCAGACAGTTCGTATGCGGAGCAGTGTGAACACAGCCTGAGGCCTCAACTGGTTTGGTTGTGCTTCCTGAAGAATTTGACGAAACCTAACGGCGAGTATTCATGACAGTAACCAAATACTACCGAGAAGTCAGCCAAAAAATAACTCACCTTAATTACCTTTATGAAAGTACTTATTACTTTGAAAATGTGGAAGCTATAAAGAAACTAATTGCAAATGCGAAGACAGGGGGGTCTGACTTCGGCTGTTTGATGTGTATAGAACCTAATTGAGACTTACTACAACAAGTGCACGTTCAACATTCACACTGCACGGTCCATCACTTTAACTTTTTATCAGTTAGTATGTTTAAGCATTTAACACATTTTGCCTGATAGGCTCTACGGTTATCCTGAACGTCATCCTACGTTGTGCTCCCTGGTTTCTGTCGTGTACTACTCTCTGTCATGTCAAGGCTTTGACTTATCAAAGTATGGCACGCCATATATGACAAAGGTGGTTGAAAATCACATGGTATAGATTGGGAATATGAAAACGATCGATTGGGGGTTGAAATTTTACCAGGCGATGGTTGAAATTCACCAGGCGGTGGTTGAAATTCATCAGGTGAAATTTATCGATTGAAAGACATCAGTTGAAAGTCATCGGTTGAAAATCATCGGTTGAAGTTTATTGAAGGTCTCCTCCGCAACTAAAACTTGCAGCGGCAGTTGCCCCCATGTAAATGGAATTATAGTGAGGTGAAATTTGACTATTGTTGAAAGCATGTCCGTAGAAGAAGACCATCAAAATTTCTTAGTTTCAGTTGACAACTTAGCTGGCTTTATAGATGAAAATAGGTCGTCATGCGATTTGTCTCTAGACACAGTCTGTCGGTAAGCTGGAAGATGCGATTCGCATACTTATGGGGATCTCCTTGGCTATCTTCAATGTTCTTGGCTATCTCCATTCTATCGCTCTGGGCATTTTGATAGCTCCCTTACTCGAGCTGCTAACTCTAGTATCGTTGCCCTCGTGTTCAGTGGTGAAGCTAGACGAAAATTGATTGAGCTAGACGACCATTGCATCACATTAGTTCTATTACATGACTTTTATATTTATTATTTTGTAGCTTCTAATTCTGTTTCATTTAAGGCCATTTTTGCCAGGTATTTCTTTGCTATCTTTGGAAAACTATTACTTTCTTTTTGCCTCTTGAAATGCTGTTGTCTAATCTAGGTTGATATTGTTTATGGAAGAACAGAGTGACCACCACTCCTGTAAACCGGGAAACTCCTGGAACCCCTTGTAATGCGATTCACCTCATGGGAAATGCTCCTAGACCATGTAAAACTTTCTAGAACTCAACTTTTGAAATACAGTTGACATGTGATAGCTCAACAACCCACCCCATTAAAACACAATTGTTCTATTCTACAAAGTGCTCCATTTCGGCGTATTAGAGAGAAAATTTCTAGCAATTTTTCTTGGGGCAAGCTTCCAGACCCACAGTTTTCTCTCCCACACTTCCACCTTCACCCAACTTCTTGGCAGCTAAGGTGTTTCTACTGGTACTTTAACACTTTGACTCCATGTTAAATTTTGAAATAGGTCATATTATTTGTAGGCACTAACGCGAAACATGATTAGCATGGGTAGATGTTCTGGCAGTTTAGAGAGTTATCTTATAAAATTTATTCTGGGAGCAGGCCCCAGCCCTCATTTCCTTCCTATACATCTGCTTATCCACCGGTCAGCTATGTGCTTCCACTACTGCTCTACTTTGTTGATTCTACGCTCAATTGAAACGGATCAAGTTGTTTATTAAGGCTAAATCTAACCTCAATACTGGAATAATACCCATGACTATCGTCGAAATAAGACACACGATTAAGTCCAAGAATAAAGACTGTAAAATATTTTGGTAAGTCCTGAAAAACTCTTGTAAATTCATTGCAAAATATGAATGGGCATCCTGAAGAAGTATATTAGGTTGGATTTGACGAAATATT
>OLMO02000257.1:11350463-11360853 GCA_900291935.2 Cassiopea xamachana | reverse complement strand
AATATTTCGTCAAATCCAACCTAATATACTTCTTCAGGATGCCCATTCATATTTTGCAATGAATTTACAAGAGTTTTTCAGGACTTTCCAAAATGTTTTAAAGGAGGTTTTTGGAGATCCTCTTTATTCTTCGACTTAATCGTGTGTCTTATTTCGACGATAGTCATGGGTATTATTCGAATATTGAGGTTAGATTCAGCCTTAATAAACAACTTGATCAATTTCAATTGAGCGTAGAATCAACAAAGTAGAGCAGTAGTGGAAGCACATAGCTGCCCGGTGGATAAGCAGATGTATAGGAAGGAAATGAGGGCGAAGGGCCTGCTCCCAGAATAAATTTTATAAGATAACTCTCTAAACTGCCAGAAAATTTACCCATGCTAATCATGTTTTGCGTTAGTGCCTACAAATAATATGACCTATTTCAAAATTTAACATGCAGTCAAAGTGGTAGAGTACCAGTAGGAACACCCTAGCTGCCAAGAAGTTAGGTGAAGGTGGAAGTGTGGGAGAGAAAACTGTGAGTCTGGAGGCTTGCCCCTAGAAAAATTGCTAGAAATTTTCTCTCTAATACGCCGAAATGGAGCACTTTGTAGAATAGAACAATTGTGTTTTAATGGGGTGGGTTGTTGAGCTATCACATGCCAACTGTCTTTCAAAAGTTGAATTCTAGGAAGTTTTACATTGTCTAGGAGCATTTTCCATGGGTTGAATCGCATTCCAAGAGGTTCCAGGAGTTTCCCGGTTTACAGGAGTGGTGGCCACTCTGTTCTTCCATAAACAATATCAACCTAGATTAAATAACAGCTTTTCAAGAAACAAGAAGAAAGTTTCCGAAGAAAGCAATGAAATTCCTGGCAAAAATGGCCTTAAATGAAACAGAATTAGAAGCTACAAAAGACGAAACGTAAGAATCACGTAATAGAAAACTGATGTGATGCAATGAAATGAAAGACATTTCAAGTTTATGATGTCTAATAGGTTATTAAAAGTGGTTAAGAAGAAAGTGAACTATCACCGGTGGCGTAGCGGCACACCGTCTTTTGGGTATTCTATCATAACTGATTTTGAATATGGCTGGGGGTGGCTAGTTGAAACTGGGCGTAAATATGCTAATACAGGATGTATAGCAAATTTACTGTGTTGAAGTTTTCTTATATCGGATAACAGGAAGTTAATGTTTCATAGGAATTACATAAAAGTGGTTCTCCAAAGAAGTTAGCAATAAGCATCTAAATAATTATCTCTATTTACTTTCCATTAATGCTGCCACCAGTAAACTTACATCTTTTCCAACAATAGTTATAATCATTTTGATGAACCGGGAAGTGAGACCATACTGAAGAGCTATGAAGACCTAGGAATACTCTTGGGTATTCATTGAGTACTCGTGATAGATTTACTCTTTTTGTCTCTCAAGGCCTCACAGCTTAAACGTTCAATATGTTTAAGATTTAAGAAGACTAGCATGTTGAAAGGGAATTGAATTTGCCAATTGAATGATCCATAGAACTCAATGCGCATTGCAAGTGATGTTGGCTGAGCAATGATGAAACTTTCTAAGTTAACACGAAAATCTTCTTATTAAGTAATTCACAGAAAGCACCAAGAGGGTTTGGCGTATAAACAAGCCACGCCATTTTTAAATTAGCCCTTATACTGTATGGCGTAAAAACAGAATACTGAGACAAGTTTCCGGCATAGGAACAGCGTAGTATGCACCCTGCAGTTTGCAAAAACAGTGGCCTTGGAAAATCGTGTTAATTTCGGCACTGGTTGTCAGCTGAAGATGGCTCACTTACTGCTACAATGGAACTCCCATCAACTGACACTGCTATACAACAGAAACCTACAAGCAAAGGAAAAATGTTCAAATTTAAAAACTGGACATGATCATTTCCTTGTAAAAGCAACCTCTATGCAACCGACACCTCTCTACAACGGACAGCACTATCTACCAAAAATAGAAATTTTCAACGTAAGCACAGCGGACAACGATTCTATTTCAATATGTATAGTGAAAACCCGAGAAAGTTTATACTGAATTCAAATTTCTGTGGGAAACGCTCTCCTTCTGAGACTTCCAGTGTGACAGAACATTTTTAGCGCTTCCTGTTTATGTTCAAAGATTTTGTTGATAAGATATGTATCGTCAAAGATGTAATTGCAGATTCAAGAACAATTGCACCTCCATATAGTGGACACCTCTCATTAATGGAAAACAACATTGGCCTTATTCCTGTCCGTTATATGGAGGCTCCACTGTATTGACCCAAAATTTTCAGATTCAATTCCTTTTAGATTTCCCACTTCCTTTAAAACTATAGTTGGTTGTGTTCATTTTGTCTGCTTTTAGAACTACTTTCTTTCAAAGGTATCATTGCAAGGTACTCTTGGGCTTGTTTTTTCAAGTGCTATAAATGTGTAGAAGCTCTGGACTCTCTGGAGATGTTGGGGAATTTTGAAACAGTGAAATTTCAGGCCTCGGACGTGTCGTCTTTAGGTTTTGTGAGGAGGCTGTTATATGTTCCGACAAAGGACGCTGTAAGTTAATCAGTGCTTCCACTTTCAAGGAAATTCCCTTTTCAAGGAAACATTATTGATCACAAGGAAGTGAAAGGAAATGAAATTTTCAAGGAAAATTGAAGGAAATTATCTGATGTCTTGAGAATTTTCAGAAGCGTCTTTATTCAAAGAACTTTAACTAGTTCTACAAACACAATTCTCCTTTATGTTCGGTGAGTTCAGGATATGTCATAAACATTAAAAGTTTCATTTGAATTTGGTATGTAGGCTAAACAAAGTGCCAGCATGGGCCAGTCTCAATTTGTTAATTGGTCACACCTTGTTACTAAGAGATTCAGAAAACTATGTATTGTTGCTGTTGCACTACGTTTTCTTGCTAAAATACCGTCGGCATGCTGGCAGAGTAGAACTCTTGCATTGCACAGCAAATTTTCCTATCGAGAAAAGGCATAAGACATTGATTTGTCCACTTTTTGAATGAATAACACGTAAACCAGATTCAAAGAAATATCAAAGAAAAAATTAAGCCTAACCAGAGAAAGGTGGAAGCACTGAAATAACTATTTGGTGTATACTTTTGAGTTACTGTTACACAGTGGTGGCCCGTCCATAAAACTGTAGGCTGGCTGGCTGCGTTGCAGTTAAGTGCTTTAAAAAGTAATAGTGAAAGTAATTTTGACATCAAAGATACCTAGGTAATAATTCTGTGGCCAATGACAATGATCCAAATCATTATCCAATCGGAAAAAATAATCATTTGAAGTTGGGATCAAATTTCTTGATAAAAGCTATGTGAATGAAAACAGCATGAAACACAATCTGGAACCCGTACCCGTTCCGCACCAGACCTGGAGCGGAAAGTTCCAAAACTATTTCTATCATCTGCTGGAAATTAGTAGATTTTCTCATCAAACTTTCGACTTCATTCATAGCTCCTTTAAAGGTATATCTTATGTCATAAATGTCATATTTCAGAAGTAGCTGAGACTGGCTTTACTTGTAATCATGGCTGACGATGGCTGCAATAAATAGAGAAAACTGAACTAAAATATCCAAAAGAATGCCTTGAGAAAGACTGTAAAGGATTTGAAGTATTAGAGCAAATCAATAACTCTGAGATCTTCAAGTGTTGTTTCACATTCAAGGTCTAACTGAAGATGTTGAACCTGCACTCACTGGTTTCACGGTCCCAATAATGTATGAAGACATGTGATACACGCCAGCTCTTTTACTCTGATTATTGCCAATGTGTGATACATGTTTAGTATTCTATTCCATGGGCAGATCACACGTACGCTACCCCGGGGTTTATTTTCGCAATATCAAACAACAATCTTTACAAATTTCTTTCAAAAGCTTGAGGCTTCGATACCCATGTGTGCGTTAAGGCATGTTCTCAGTGTACATTAAAGCCTATAACTCTCGGACGATAAAACATTCTGTCAAAATGCTAGCGGAAAGCTTGAATGTCTGAAATACTCTTTTTCGAAGGCTTTATTGTCCGAAAGTTTATTTGTGAAAATATAAAGAGCACACATATGTGTTGTTCAAGGTGTATTGATCAATATTATTCATATTCCTCGTCTGTTCTTTATGAGTATCAGAATATGGATTTTGGTTTTTTAGATTCAGAAGAGAATAGTGTAGATAACAAATTTGATGAATTTTTAGGTAATCTCAATCATCTAGTTATTAAACACTGTCCTAAAAAAAATTGAACAAAAAAGCTCTGAAACTCAGAAGTAAGCCTTGGATCAACAGTCAAATATTGCAGATGATGAGGATCAGGGACAATCTCTTTCAACAATTCAAACAAACTGAGTCTCCTGAAATTCACTCCTTTTATAAGAAGTTTAGAAATCGTGTTGCTAATGAATTAAAGAATAGCAAAGTAAAGTACTTTCAAAATTATTTTACAGAAAATAAATCAAATAAGAAATTGCTATGGCAAGGAATTAAAAATGTTATAAAAATGAAAGTGAATGGCAATGAACATTCAATCTGTAAATTAATTGATAAGAATGGCTGTAAAATAACTGATCCTGATAAGATAGCTAATAACTTCAATAACTATTTTCTCAATGTTGCCAATAAAATCACAAGTAATATTCCTAGAAATCCAAATTCTGCTCTTAGGCATCTAAATGCTCCCAATAACAATAGCTTCTTCATATCCCCCACTGTCCCCAATGAGGTGTCTTCAATAATCCAATCACTTAAAAAAAACAAATCTAGTGGGCCAAATGGCATTCCAGTTAAATTATTGAAAATTCTTGACCCCCTTATTTCTGTACAACTCTCCCTGATCATCAACGACTCATTTCAAAAGGGCATTTTTCCTGAAAAACTAAAGATTGCTAAGGTTATTCCTATTTTTAAAAAAGGTGATACCTCTAAGAACTCAAATTATAGACCCATATCATTACTATCAATTTTCAGTAAGATCTTTGAAAAACTTATGCACCAACGCCTGTACAACTTCTTGGAACTTCATGACATTCTGTTCCAAATGCAATTTGGATTCCGTAATGGACACTCTACTAATCATGCACTGATTAGCTTAAGTGAAAGAATAAAATGTACACTTGACTCAAACAGAGTGGGCTGTGGAATCTTCATTGACCTGCAAAAAGCCTTTGATACTGTTAACCATACTATATTACTGCAAAAACTGAGTCACTATGGGATCAGAGGCACCTCACTCCGTTGGTTTCAATCCTACTTGACAGATAGACAACAGTATGTTTCAATCAATAATCATTCTTCTCAGCTTGGAGGCATTACATGTGGTGTCCCTCAAGGTTCTGTACTTGGCCCCTTACTTTTTCTAATTTACATCAATGACCTTCCTAATGTATCCAAAGTTCTCTCATTTTTCTTGTATGCTGATGATACAAATATCTATTATGAATCTGTAAATATAACAAAACTTAGGAATAAATTAGTCAAAGAGTTGGTGAAAGTAAAGTCATGGCTGGAGATAAATAAACTAGCTTTAAACATTGAGAAAACAAACTTTGTTGTATTCCACTCATCTAGGAAAAAATTGCTTGATGATATCCAAATTAGATTTGGCAAAAAGCCAATGGCCAGAGCTAGATATGTTAAACTCTTAGGTGTCCTGATGGATGAGCATCTCACTTGGAAATTTCATATCTCTGAACTAACCAAGAAACTTTCAAGAACAACAGGGGTCTTTTTTAAGATTAGGCACTACCTTCCACTTGAAATTCTGAAAAATCTCTACTATTCCATATTCTCTTCTTTTCTAAGTTATGGATCATCAACTTGGGGACTCTCGTATGATACATACATTGCACCTCTCTTCTTACTGCAGAAGAAAGTACTAAGGTCTATCTCTTTTCAGCCTTTAGTCTCTTCCACTACAACAATCTTCCATTCCCTAAAAATTCTGAAGCTAAATGATATGATTACTCATGAAATTCTTAAGTTTGTTTACAAGTCTTTAAATGGACTCTCACCTTCTCCCTTTTTGAACTATTTCCAGCTCAGTAACACTGTTCACAGTCACGAAACTCGTCAGGCAGCTGGGGTTAACATTTTTCAATCCATAAGAAACACATTTCTATATGGTCTCAGATCAATAAAATATTGTGGTGCTAAACTCTGGAATAGCATTCCAACTTTTATCAAAATGTCAGTTTCTTTTACTATTTTCAAGTCAAAATTAAAAGAATTCCTCATTAATGGTTATGACCTCTAATTCCTAACTCAATTAAAATCAAAGTCTTTTTGGGAGATACTCTGGTTTTTTTTCCTTTTTTTACTTTTTGTTTTTAAGGAAAAAAATTCTGTTATTCTTCTTAGCCTTAGATGGGGGGGGCTCTCTCTCGATTAGTTTATCTATTAGAGAGCTCCTCCTTAGACAAATATATCTAAATACATCTTGTAGTGTTCTCTTATTCTGTTAATTTTAGGTAGTGTGTGTTGAAGTATTTTGTTTACATGTATCATGTGTTTTTGTCTTATTTATTTTAATTAGGTAATGTTAGTAGTTGTATTGATATGTATTTAGGTATTTTTGTTAATAGAATTGAAATTGAATTGAAAATTGTTCCGATTCCATAGTTGACATTAACGATTTCTTTATAGCGATTTAAATGTCATCTTTTCTCGTCATGAATTTTCGTGGTTGCTGTCAGAAGAATTTTTACTTCTTCTCTTGCTGTGACAGGAGTTGCTGTTGCTTATTTGGACATAGCATGGCCCTTAGAATTTTCGTGACATTGATAGCCACTCGTGGTACCCAATTGTCTTGAAGCATTTCATAGCATATGGACATCCATAAAGGGAATGCATGGCAAGACGAATGGCTAAAACACAGGGTACCCTTCATCAATAACAGTACAGCACGATCACAACGGCTATTTATATAGGAACACTGGTAAAATTCTGGAGACTCCAATAAAAAGTATTTCATCCAGAAATTTCCCAAAGGTGCCAAAAAGTTGCCAACATTCAGTGTCACCAAAATTCAAATTGTCAAAGGCAACTCTGCTACGACATCAAAAATTTAGCTTTTGTCTGGATGCTAGAGAAGGAGAACACTCGATTTCTATGAAAACAGTATAGGATTTCATTTTTACATACTTTGGGAGGGTTGCCCTTTAGCATAGCTGATTTTCGAGGGACTTTCTTTTAAAAGAATATAAAATTACAATATAATGCAGTAAAATACTTATGATAAGTACAGCACAAACCTAGAAATAAGTAACTAAATAGTTCTGAAGAGAAACTAAAGGTTTATATTTATTTTAAAAAGGATTTTAAGACAAGTAATGATTTTGTTTATTTGCTCTCAGTTGATAGGCTATTCCACACCCTGGCAACCTGTATGAGAAGCCTTTTTGCTCCACGTTGATTTCTCAAAGGAAGCCTTAAATCAGTGGTAGTGTTTCGAAGAATGCGCTCAGTGAAATGTGAATTTCTGATGAACATTTTATGCATGTATTTTGGTCCAAAAGCATTGATACTAGTACGAAAGTTCGTCGTACTAGTTTCATTTCAGTACGAAGGTTGTGGAATTTTGCTGCATATTCTTGATGCGGAGGATTGCATTCGTGTGGTATGAAATTTTCATATATTGTAAGTTAATCATCAAATTCGTAGCAATTGAGGCCTGTAGCTGTGAAGTTAAGTATTGGATTTGGTACAGGTACATTGATGATGTGTTTTTTATTTAGACACATGGCGAGAAAAATTCACCTAGTTTTGATGATAGTTACTTAGGGCTGATTTATACGTCACACTTAACTCGACTCGAATCAATTACATAGCCCAAATAGAAACTAAGTGTCTATTTGATTCATGAAAAATGCGACGTATATATCCAACATTTTAATTGAGTCGACTCTAATATTAAGTGCGAGTCAAACTCATGATGCCCACTCGCATTATGCGACATAAGTTTGGGTTGGCTTTATACGTCCCACTTAACTCGACTCGAATCAAATACAAGTTATTCCAGTCCGACAATTTGACGCCTTGCACATGTGCAGTTCAGAATATTTAGTAAGCTGAGGCTACCCCCTTATCGGTTACTTGTCAAGTTCTTTCCGGTGTTTTGTTCTTAGATATGTTCTGCACGTTTTGCTTTCCACATCGACCTTGGATGATCGTTCAGCTAGGAACCTGAAATTAGTCGATCTGTACTGTTTATCTCTTACCAAAGCACCCTAGATTAATATCATACCTTTGGTAGCCTATAGTAAGTTCATATAACTTAATACAACCACAAAATATTTGATATTATTACCATGCAAAATATTAACCTTATTTACGATGATAAAGTACCCCATTCAAATGGGCACAGTTTGTCCTCACTTTCCATTTTGGCTGAGGGCAAGGAACGTTCATTCCCATTGAACCCTCGTTACAGGCGGCCTTGCTGGAATCAACAATGCAATTTATTCGAGTCGAGTTAAGTGCGACGTATAAATCAACACTAAGTCTGGAAAAAGCTTGAGCCTTGCAATGTACTCTGACAATTCTAACAACATGAGCGATTTGGAGATTTAATGCTCTTTTAGGCTGTTATCTCATAAAAAAGGGTGTATTATCTTGTGTGCTTACAAAGTTGATTGAGCAATCAACTTTGCACATTTGCATGATCAAGGGTTAAATTTTTAGATTTGATTATACAGGAAATATTTTATCAGTTCAAATGTGGCATACGTTTTCATGTTTTTCTATATCCTCTACTTGTAAACTATTTTGGGTTAAATCAACCCTTTCGTATGTGGATATCATCCTGCAGGTCAACATTAGGATGCTAAAAAAAGATGTTTAGAACTGCTTAGCAATTTCCTATTTTTTATCATAATTACTGTATTTTAACTGAACAATACTTTTTGTCAAAAAGTAAATTTCAGTTTGTATTTTTTTGTTGTAAAGTGGCTCAGTTCACTTGACTTTAGTGTCAGACAGAAAATGTACTTCCCTATTAAAGATGTTCCTACTTTGCATGGGAATGATTTGTAGAAAATGCCAAGAACCTTAGATCTAGTGCCCAAGAGTAAATAAAAGTAGACTCAGCTATCTTGCAAACTTCTCAAAACCTTTCATTGCATGGAATAGAAGTTATTTATTTTAAAAATTGCCAATTTTTCTGAATTCTTGTGTTAATGTTTTCTAAGAGAAGACTGGGAGCTTGCTTGCGTTTTGGACTCTATTGCACAACAAAGTGCCAAAATATCACGTACGAATATTACTTTATTCCTTTGCATGCTGCCTGTCTGTCTGTTTTCCTGCTTCGTAATCTTGGTGATATCTAGGTGGAATCTTTGCTCCATAAGCTTTTTCCTTCTTTGGGCTTTGAGAGAGTATTTTCCCCTTTTCTTTCAAATTTTATCAATATTTGAATGGGGACTTCTGTATAGGAAATTTTACCCGAAGGGGGCTTAGAAAGTTTTCTTATCGTTGGTCATACTCCAGTCGAAAGCTATATGCGATATTCCACGGACTACTGAATGTTATTTCTTTAGCATCTCTGTGCAATACAATACAAAAAGAACTTCATACATTTGCACGCGTCAACTATAGAGGCTTATTCGAGGACAATTCTAGGAGAGCGCTTGATAAAAATATATTGTGATATTAATAAAAATCATAATTTGGTTGCATAAGCACTTTAAGGTCGCCTTTTAAACGTTCACCTGGAAAGCGCTCACCCGGAATACTAATAATTCCGTGGCGTCCGCTTTTGAGTTCATTCCATGTAAAGTGATCGCTGAAGGTGCGCCAAGGAATTTATTTGGTACGCCGAAAAATGGTTCCACAGTAGAACTTGAACTTTTGTACGTCAGAAAAGAGAAACATGTTCTTGTGCTGTAGCCATGTTACTTTGCAGTGCTTTCATGAGGTACATGTCAAATCCATTACTTTACTCTGTAACAGTACATGCTTTTCTCCTATTTTTAAATACTATGAAATAAATTTGAAATTTTCTCACTGCAAACTGATTTTCTTTTTTCGGCTTTTCATTCTGCAATGTTGCAATCAGAAGTATGACGTTAAACATGAAAATATTGATAGTATCAAATAAAGTAAAGCTTCAGCGAAAATCATAGGTGGCTAATTTAGCCACTCACCCATGAGTCAGAAGTGTGCACACTTGTGAAAGATGGCAGCATAGCTCAGAAATATAGTGCTTTGAAATAAAAGTAAGAGATGTGAAGAAGAGAAAGAAACTCACTGCTCTTAATTTTTGAGGTTTGAGCAAAAGGCATTTCGCATTGATCCTAAGATCTGTCCACTCATTACTTTTAAATGCGAACTATCAACCATAAGAATAATTTATATATATATATATATATATATATATATATATATATATATATATATA
>OLMO02000257.1:11338052-11350402 GCA_900291935.2 Cassiopea xamachana | reverse complement strand
ATATATATATATATATATATATATATATATATATGTATGTATGTATAAAAGCAGTTATATCATTTCACTACCAGTTTCACAGGATATCTTACACTAAAATAATATCAAACAGAACAAAAGAAACATCTATCTTTCAATAAAAACAAATCATAAGGAAAATGGACAACGTCCTTGTCCTGAATCTACTCTGTCCATGACTTTGGAGATATTGTAATTTGCTGCTCGAGGAGAGCAGGGACATTGCAAGAACCCTTTGGTTGGGGGATGTAAAGCTGAATTTACCTGAATTTACGTGGTTAATAAGCTGTTCTATTATCACCGATCACTTTTTATTCCAATGTCCAAAAGCAATATTTTTGGCTATACAAGCGGCAGGGGGCAGGAGGAAAATGCATGACTATAGAGAGCATTGAAAGTACTAAAAATTCTCTAGTATTGCGCGTCTGTTATAGGGCCCACCATGGTTGGGCCCGGCAAGAATTTCAGACAGAAGTTCTCATATGGCTTGAAAACGCTATTTTGGGTTTGGTTTCTGCAAATACAGTATATGCTTCCTTTCACTATACGTTCTTTCAGCTGTTGTACATACAGGCAATACATAGCCTCCAACAGGGGCGGATCCAGGGAGAAATCTGACCAGGGCTCAACAAAAAGATCGTGGGCGTGGCTATATGGGTGTGGAAAATATCCCATAACTATGAACAATTATGGTCCAGTTGGTCCAACATTTATTATTGACTTGAAATTCGATATTCTAGGCTTCAGTAAAGAAGCAATCAAGCACGTCATTCACTTCGTTTTGCTTTGTTGACTTTATAAAAAGGTTAAAACCGCACACGTTTCTCTCAATCTGTTGCAACTCGCAAGGTTGGGGTATTTCCAACATGGGTGTGGCATTATGTGTGAGGCTTGATAAACTTGACTCGCTGAAATCCAGCACCTGCTCAGTGCAATATCTGACTTCGTCACAAACACAAACAGTTGACAACGGAAATAGTGTTGAGCGGAAGTAAAATTCAGCGCAACAGCCAAAAGCAAGGAATTAGGAAGCATTCCAAATGTTGAGTTCAGAGGTAAGGGGTACTCTCGCAAACAAAAGAGACAAATCTATAAGCTGCAAAGGGGGACCTTATCAACAGTGTTATGAAACGTGGGAGGGACAAGTGCCCCCTTTACCCTAGGGCTCCTACGTATTTAGTAAAATGGCCATAATATTATCCAAATAACAAAAGCGACTTACCTCACTGGTGTTATACTAGGGCATTTGGTTTCTTGACAGGCAGGGAACTGCAGCTCTGAGTACTAACATGGATTTCCCTAACCGATCCAGACATTTCTAGTACCTCAAACTAACTGCCCATTCTCAAATACAGCACTCAACACCTACTGTCTTTCTCGCCACGAGGGCACTGTATCAAGTGTAGTGCTCATGTTGATATTGTCGAGCCCTAGTCACGGAGTATTATGATTGGCTAAGAGAAATTGAGCCCTGGTCAGGGCGATGTTTCATTGGATGAAAGAGAATATTTACATCTGACCAGGGCTCGTCCAAAAATTGTTTACAAAATAGAGAGATCTGATTGGATCCAGGGTAGTTGAGCCTCTGTATACTACAGACTGACCAGGGCTCGGAAGGAATGCAGCATGTGATAGAAAAGCTGAATAGTGATTTGACGAATATATTCCCAATGTGATAACTGATTGGATACTACTACCTTCTGCGTCCGCAAAAGACACCTGGTATCTCAGAGGTGGTTATTCTGAGAAAGACTGAAACAAGCAGCGATATGGCCTTATTAGCATTATCCATGAGGAGTAAATACTGGTGACTACTTTTGATAATTCCCGTTTTAATTCAGCCAGCTATTTAGGATTGAAAATCTGACCAGAGCTCAAGCCCTGGTAGCCCTGGTCTGGATCCGCCACTGGCCTCCAAATCTTCAAAATTACTTGATTTTGACGACGTAATGACCCTATTTTACCTGAATTTTCTCAAGTTTCTAAAGTTGGATGTGCTACACCCCCTACATTTCCGATCGCTACTTCCCTGGATGAGAGTAAAACGTTTTCCTCTTATGAGCTGGCATGTTAACGTCACCAGTTAAATGAAACTGCGTACCTTCTGCGATGATGCTCTTACAGTGCTTTAAAGAAGGCAGACACCAGGTTATCTTTGTGCATTTTACAAGAGTCTCAGTTTCTTGGCCTCCAGATTGTTGCTGACTTCGCATAGAGCTACAAAAGCTTTCAGCAATGGCTAGTTCCTAGTACAGATCCATGTGACACTCCTGATTTAACATCGAGCCAGCTGCTATATGTTAAGTTTATCTTAACACGCTGTTTCCTTGATGCTAAGCTCCATGGTGTTTGGTATCATTCTGAGGCTAGATAAACGAAAGCCATATGCATCGATATTTCCCACGAGGCGATCATAAGGAAGCCAATCATGTGCCTTTGAATAGTCAGTTAGCTCCATTCAATTACGTCGCTGTTATCTAAGCATTCTTGCACGTCTCTACCAGTCTTTGGAGAGCATGCCATGTACATTCCTTCTCTGAATCCATATAACATGTTTGATAATTATCGTCTGATGAACGGTAGCATATCTGAATACATTATTCTTTCAAAATATGTCATGTTCGGACCTTTTATTCTGACTGATGATGGCCCAAGATTGGCTCGAAACGTATCATGAATGTGTCAACTAGGATTGAGTCAAATAGTATCTGGAATTGTTGAATTATATAGAATTTTTGAATAATATGGAAGTGTCGAGATATTTCGATCTAAAGAAGAAAAACTAAATGGTGTCTCTTTTTGTCGTTGTACTTATAAAAACATTTTGATTTTGGGTTTATATTCTGAAAATGCACTTTGAAATAGCTACTATTGACAAATTTCATCAGAAAAATAATGACCAAGACACAGGCAATAGAATACAGATATAGTCCCTATCAAATCACTGTATTTTGAGTCTGATTCCAACCATTTAGAACCAGGAGAAGAATATGTTGGTTTGAATGGCAAGTCATCTATATTCAAATGGCTCTATTTCGTCGTATTTTGACTATAATATCCTAAAATTGTCAGTACATGCCTATTTTAAGGCACCCTTTCACTCCATGTGATCAAATATGCAAATTCTAAAAACATATTTGCATGACGTCATCACTAATGAACTCTTTAAGCTTCATTTTGATACATGGTACTAGTCTTTACTTCTTTTCTTTTTTGCTTCTCTTCTGTATCTTTTTATCTTTAAAATGTCTTACGCATCTTATCATGTATGTAATTTGGTCCTAATTAGTATGTAAACATACTAGTATTTTCCAACGGTAAATAACGCATATGAAATGAAACATCATTGTTGTAAACAAAACTAGAAAGAAGTATAGTAAAGTGGAGCTCAATCTATCTGTGGTATATACCAGCAGGGCTATGTTATGTCTGAGTGATTATGCGTAGTTATAGCATCCTGCTATCATTTTCGTATGCATTCACGACGATTTTCTATAGTTTCATTTTCATGCAATTGGAATATCTGCTTGATCCGATAACATTCAAAGAATAGAGAAGATGTCCATTTTCAGTCCATTAGCATAACACAAGGACTGAATTTGAGTAAACCTACTAAGAACTGAACATTTCTTAAAGATATCTTCAATTATTTTAACTTTAGCACACTGCTGTTAACGAGAAATCCTTCTGTGACGACCGGTATGGAGCGTAAAATTGACGAAGAGATGTCTGGTGAAGTAACTATACTTTCAGAAGAGTACATAGATAACTATGGATCCTGCAACTCAGAACTAGATAGTATTATGACAAATGATAGAGTAGTTGGAAAAAGTTGGAGACATCCCTTGTGGACATGCTTGAAAGTGAGTTTAGAAAGCACCGTTTGTTGCGGGGTGTTTGGAGGAATATTCGGAACCTTTGTTTGGTGGCTTGAACTCAATTTAAAAACGTACTGCCCCACAAAATGGGAGAAAGTCCCTGAAAGTATACACCACAGACGATTGTTTGTAGATGTATCTATAGTAGCTGTAGTTCAATTCTGGGTATTCTCCTGCATTGCTCCATTGTGTGGGTGGTCTGTCATCAAGAAACAAGGTTTGATTTACATTTGTACCCTTGGTGCCTTAGTGGATGCAATAAATCACTTAGCTACATATATCTTTCTGAACTATAGCAAGAACTGGAAGGATTACATCTCGAACTCAATTTTTCTTGTAACGTCATGTTCAGTCTGCTATCGCTTTGCACAGCATTGCAAGGCAGCTGGAAATACTCAAGATAATGTTTTTGTGTTCGCAATGAAAGTGAATTTGCAGTTTATTATTGGACTGTTAGTATCTATTCCATTCAATATGGTGTTCCTTGATTTTTATTCCGGTTCAAACTCATTTGAGCAGACAATACTTGCATGTCTTCTGATCGTTGTGGTTGCTATACCAAGATTAATCATTAACCATGTTGTTGCTAATTCAAATGCAGCATACACTCCTGGCAATGAAATCACTCTGGCTGTTGTATACCTGACTGCCACAACTTTGGTTTCTAGAATGATGCAAGCTAGAATAGAGGACTTCAGTTATTTCATAATAATCAGCGTTGTGTATGGAATCTTGAACGTTGTTGATAAACTGTCGTTGCCATTAAGAAGGAGGATTTTGTCATTTATGTGCTGTAATTGTAAACAGAGAGGCAATCACCAGCTTACTGCTACGAATTGTTCCTTGTTCCTTGCCAATCAAACGTTGATTTCAATCGTTACTGAGACAACATCTGTCATATTTAGTAGTGCAGTTTCTTACTTGATAATGTATTATTATAGAAGAGAGGAAGGTACGAATGCAAGATATAATGGGTATTCATTGGCAAGGAATATGGTAAAAAGGTGCAGCGTTGCTGTTGGTATTGAGCTGTTATTCAATGTAATAGCTGTGAAAATTCATACTCATCTATACAAGATTCCCGTGATTGATATATGGAAAAGAAAGTGGAAGTCGATCATAATAATCCATATGATTCAAGTGCTCTTCATAGTCCTGTATTACTCACAATACGTAAACAAGATTCTGCTGAAGGAGCATTATATAAAGGCGAATATTACTTGTTTTGGATTTTTCGAAAGAGTCTAATATGTTGTTGATGGTGTCTATAATTATAGCGTTTGAAGAGATAACGAGTACCCGTGCTCGTGTGTAAATAAGATAGGCTCAGATAACAGTTCGGAATCGAATGCTTGGCATACGCAAATGATTGCATAGTGGTTAACGTTTGTCACCCCCTTTTCTCTGTACCTATTAAAAGAGTAGCAAAATCCTACATCCAGTGCTTTGCATGAAATCAAAAGATAAAAACTCAACCCTTTTTTGATGCCTTACTTCGCCACAAAAACCAAAAGTGAAATGAATGAATAATTATTGCAATAATGGTACAAAAGTTAATCTAAAAGCAGTATTTCTACACAATCAATCCCATAGTAACCCTCAGTATCACAACCAGGGACTAAACTTATGAGGGTGAATGGGGATGGTTAACCCTCATCAACCCTGAAATCTTGCCCATTTTGCAGGGAGAAAAAGGCAGTATTGCAGGGCAACTAAACGGAACCAGGCTTAGTGACTGAGCATGTTTTGACCTTTTGACCACTACTGTTACTAAAACACAAAAAATAGGTCACAGACAACACTATTGCCAACTCGTTCATTATATCTCGTTTTCGCAGGGTAAAGCCCCTAACATCCCCCCTACAGAAATATATTGACGTAACACCACTGATCATCATCCTTTTCGTCAATAATAAGGGAATTCAAGACATGTAGTATGCAGCCCACACTTGTCATTTTGTATAACATGAACTCGAATTCACAAACATGCAAAGTCTTGTGGAAGCTTGAGCCTTGCATTTTTCTTATATTGTTCTTAAATATCAACAATTTTGAGTCTTAATGACCTTAAAGACTACATTCTTATGAAAATGATTGCATTAAATGTGTGATTTCCAAAGTTGATACATTAACTTCCAAAAGTTTCCGACAAAAAAAGTTTTGGCTTAAGACGATGTCCGAACATTTCTTGTCCCAAGCATTTCGTTCAGCGATGTTTAAAGCTGCCAAATGTGCTAAGCCCATGTATAATATAAGAATTGCTCACGATGAGTACTGAAAGAGACTTTAAGTAGGGCAGAGCACCACCTTTGCTTTCTAGGCTTTTGGTAGATAGAACAAACTCCACAATTGCAATTACTATGCTTCGCGATTATTCTCTGCTTTATAATATAGCACAGCTGTACGCACAAACACACTGACTAAGCTGCACGTATATAGACACTGTGTAAAGCTGAAAATAGAACAATACAGGGTATCCTCCAACCATACTGAAGAATATGGCAGTTTTCGATAACAAATTGCGCGTATAACGTATATTTGCACATGTAACGTACACATGTAGCGCTTTAGAATACGATGTATATACATGTAATTAAAACTGAAGTTAGCGATTGTTCTGCACGGGAATTGTTCATGCATTTTTTTAAAGAGTTAAGTTATTTGCTACCATTGTTCATTGCTAAAATGGCTACACCCATGCCCAATTCTTTGGTGACAATGACAACACCCATGCATTACCAACCTTCGTCCGTTTAGAACCTGTCAAAATGATACACAGTGGCAATAATGTGACATGTGATGTGTTGAATATGGAAGAGAAAAGAAACAGAGCATACGATCCACCAGCTATTAACCTACACTCAGCTTTTCCTTTCATTTGCGCAGTAACTTTGTTGGTCTTCCTATTAACTTGCATGCCTGTTGCAAAACTTTTTCTCATTTTTCGTTTCTCTATGCGAAAATGTTTTGGCTTCTAACAGATGAAAATAGAGCGGCATTCCTATGAGTGCCGATAATCAGAAGAATTGGCCGCAATTTTATCCGAAACAGTGAGATTTTTGTCCGAAACTTAAAAATGCCGAAGTTTTCGATGTTAATGTAGTTTGCTTTTTTGCAATGTACTAAATTATCATTTGCAAATGCATAATTGAAGAGGTAGTATTAAGATGATGCTAAAGCCAGATGGCATTCATGAAGGATCTCGTTATAACCAGATGCCTTTATTAGCCTGTCGCTAAGTTTTTGTTGCTACTTCTCACCGCCCTCCCCCCCCCACCACTTAAAGGTATTTCGAAACCCCTCTGGAAAGGAGCTATTTTTTGCAAAAAAGGCGTTTTCCGACGTTCTAAAGCAGTAGTTCCCAAACTGGAGTCCGCGGTTCTCCGGGGGACCACAAAGGACTTTTGACGGACAGCCAGAGGCTGCTGAAGCTTGCAAGTTGTAGAGCCCTGTTTGTAGACTTTTTGGTCCTTTTTAGCACAAAGCTATATGCTTCGACAACTCGACAAACTTATGTTTTCTAACTCTGTTGCTTTTTTTCGGAGAAGGCATATTTATTACTGCTGAATAGTCGGGATTTGCATCTTGCATCTAATGGGAGATGACCTTAAATTGCCGAATCCCCAAATATAATAAACAGTTAGCAGTTAATAGCACTCTCAACCATCTACATCAGTTTCTTTTTGGCTCCATGCTACAGATATTCGCTACAGTTATCCAAGACACTGGTAATAATTTGTGAGAAAGGAAACCCCCACGACAGTCTTTATTGTTCAAAATATTGTAAATTGTGTTCTATGTCATGGATATTGCAAAATAGCTTTTCAACATAGGCTTCGTTGGTGCTAGTATGACTGAAGCATGTAAGAGAAAGTTTATTTTGGAACTTTTTGCTCTAATCAAATGCATTTCATAAGGTAATTTACAAAGATTTAGGATATTAACACCGAGTGATGAGAAATCCAAACTTCTAGTATTTTCGTAGTGACAGCTTGCCTAGCTGTGAGCACTGAGATACCGTGTTTTATTTCAAAATCCGTTAGGCCTTTCCAACTCTACATTGCACAAGAAGACTTGGTTTTGATTTGGATATTGAAGTTAAGCTCAGTGAAGGACTTACAGGATAGTAGATTATACTTGGATGATGCTCTATGACAAATATCTTTGAAACAGTTCGTGCTACAGCTCAGGGCAGCCATAAATTTGACAGATATGCAGCCATGAAGGTGAGGCCAAAATTTCGTCTTTGTAGATAAACGTGATTTTTACCGAGAGGCAAAAGTTGTAAGCAATGACATTCCCTATTGAAACTCCATTTCAAAATTGCGGAATGAAGAAACTAGGTCAGAATAGCGGCATCTGGTTGGCTAATTATTTTTTGTAAAAAAATCCGCTGATTGGTCCATTACAAAATTTACCTCTGTTCATGACATTTCCAACTGTGGATAAAAAGTATGAAAGAATTTTAATTTGGAGTCAGTCTGAGTCAAATGCAAGTATGTCAACGCGCTGTGTCTTGCAGAAAGCTGCAATGAACTATCAAAATTCCTTGTCGCCCATAGCATACTTCACATTGGGTGAAGCATTTGAAACAGTAGTGGATATTTGTGGGGCAAGAAGGGGGAAAAAGTACACCCAAGGTGCCATCGAGTCGGGAAATTCTCAGCAAAATTAATAGGCCAAAGGCTAAATATAAAATTCTTTAATTTAAAAAATCACTTTTTTGTTTGATCCTCAATTCTCTTGCGCACTGTTTCTTATGAAGAACAAGTGTACCGTAATTCCTCGAAAGAGCGCCCGGGGCGGTCATTTAAAAGTCAGCCTTCGAGGGGAGGCGCTCATTTGAGGGGGCGATCATTTGCAAATTTGCGTTTCATTTCATTTGCGAGCTTATTTTATTTCGTAGACAAAGGGACACAATCTTTCACAATAGTTGTGAGTAAACACACTGCACAAACCGGACACATGAAGAGGCAGGATATACAAGGAAAATAGAGAGTCAAAAAACCATATGAAAATCAAAAGGTTACAAAACAATATAAAGGAAAAGACTACAAAACAATATCAATTTCGTTCTCTTCATCTGTATCTATAAGCTTGCAGTCTGAAATTTTCATCAACGCCCAAGTCCCTGATAAACGAAAGCGTGAAGTCGGCTTGGTCATCCTCGTTCGATATACGGTGCACACGAAAGGTAAAAAACTGCCGTTAGACTAAAAGTAGAATTGAAGAAAAGGAAAGCACTGTAAAGCCAAATAATTTTTTTTTAGAAAACATAACTGCAGCCAGACTTGCAACAAATTTTTCAACAGTTCGATTGATGTAACATGGAAGGTAAATTCCTTGCTGATGTAGCTATGGGCGCATGTGGTCACTCTGACAGAAAATATCAATTCGCTTTTAATTGATTGGCCAGCAATTTTCTCTGCATTAATTGAAAAGCACACCCCACTAAGAGAAATGCGTGTATCTGAAAAGTACTGCCCCCGGATATATTGGGATCTGAAGAATTTAATCCGTACTAGGGATAGGTTAAAAACAGGTACTCTTAAGAGTAAGTCCCCTATAATAATGGACTCCTATAGGTAGGCCAGAAACAGGGTCAACTTGTTAAATAAACAATTAAAAAAGCAGCATTACACTGATAAGATTTCCTCGAGTAAGGGAAACTCAAAAGACTCCTGGAAAACGATTAACGAACTTTTAAATACAAGATCTAAATCGTATAATATAGATTGTCTTAAGGATTCTGACAATGTTGTAATGCGCACAGAGGATATTGCTAATATGATGAACAGCTATTTTTGTTCCATAGGTACTGAGCTGGCCAGTAAAATTGATCATTCTTCAAATCCTCTTCTATCTGGGGACTATCATGTCAATCATAAATCTAAAAAAATTAATTTTAGGCCTGTTAACTTACAAGATATCAGGGACACACTCACTAAAGCATCAAAGAGCTTTGGGCACGACAACATATCCTATATCTTTTTACAACTTGCTCTTCCTTACATTGAGAACTCTCTGGTAATCATGTTTAATACATCTATTGAAACGAGAATTTTTCCAGATGCATGGAAATTAGCCAGAGTTACTCCAATTTTTAAGGAAGGGGACAAGGATGAAAAGTCGAACTGTCGCCCCATTTCTGTCTTACCAGCTATCAACTGTGCCAGTTCATGGTTAAAAATGGCTTATTCTCTACTGATCAATCAGGCTTTCTACCCCTACATTCCACTTTAACGTACCTATTAAAAAGCACCGATGACTGGTACAGCGGATTGGATCTAGGAAAGCTAGTTGGTTTGGTATTCATTGATCTCAAAAAGGCCTTTGACACAGTTGACCAAAGCATTCTCTGCCAAAAGCTACATTATGGTGTTCGTCAGCGTGAGCTTTCCTGGTTTATATCATACCTGTCCAACCGGAAACAATTTCATAGGGTAAGAGTTACTGATTCAAAGGTTAATAATATAACTATAGGAGTGCCACAGGGATCATGTCGTGGAGCGCTTCTATTCCTCATATATATATATATATATATATATATATATATATATATATATATATATATATATATATATATATATATATATATATATATATATATATATATATATATATATATATATATATATATATATATATATATATATATATATATCAATGGCCTACCATTAGCTATAACAAATTCGAATACTTCCATGTATGTTGATGACAGTAGTACTTGCTACCACTTCCATGAAATCACTCAGCTGAATGAGGCTATCAACAACGACGTCAACAAACTAGACAAATGACTAGAGGGAAACAAGCTTTCTTTGAATGTGGTCAAAACTCGTGCAATGTTAATTTCTACTAAGCAAAAGTAAAAGGGCTTGCAGAACCAAGGCCATGATCTTTGTGTGGAAATAAAAGGCATGGCGCTTGATACTGTTATGAAAACACGGTATCTAGGTGTTAATATTGATAGCTCTCTCAATTGGAAGGTTCACATAAAGGCAATATTATCTAAAGTTTCTAGAGCGATTGGCTTTTTGAACCATGCTAGACATTTCCTCCCCCAAGATACATTGCAAACACTTTACAAAGGTATTATTGAACCGCACTTTCGTTATTGCTGTTCCGTATGGGGCTGCTGCGGGAAAACTGAATCCAACCAATTGCAAAAACTGCAAAACCGAACTGCAAGAATTTTAACGAACAGCAGTTATCATGCTCCAAGTAAGCCTATGCTGCATAAACTTGAATGGAATAGCATTCAAGAACTTAATGCTGGTGAAACAAAAATGACGGTTTTTAAATCAATCAATGATTTTGGACCCCACTGATTTAAGGCTTTCTTTGAGAAAATTAACTGTGGGGCAGAAAGCTTCTCATACAGGGGTGCCAAGGTGTGGAACAGCCTATCAACTGAGTGCAAAGAAGGAAGATCAGTATAATGTTTTTGATTCCATATTTAGTCATCATAAATTATCATACATGATGAGTATAGTTTTAGAGCACGTGTAGTTGGTTGTTGGGATTATTAAAAGGGTTTTGATCAGATATTATAATGGCGACGAGGTATCTCTGCATCATATCGTTTCGTTAGTATTTCGTTCGTTGAACCGCTCTCAAAATGGCAACTGCAGGTAGAATCAATGTTTCTCCTCTTCCACAATTTGACCCTGTGTCAGATCCGTCCTCGTTAGGCCAGCGTTGGACTCAATGGAAGCGCCGTTTTGAGATATACATACTTGCCATCAACGTAACAAATGATGCACAAAAGCGAGCTCTTTTACTTTATCAAGCGGGTGCCGAAACTCAACAGCTGTACGATACACTACCAGTTGCTGAAGGTGAAGCACAAGATTATGCCACTGCTATTGCAAAGCTCGACGCTTATTTCTTGCCGCAAAAGAATGTCGATTTCGAAATATTTCAATTCCGCCAGGCAAAACAGCACGTGGATGAAACCACTGATCAATATGTTACTCATCTTCGCAAGCTTGCTGCACATTGTGAATTTGCAGATTTGGAAAAAGCATTAAAGGCTACAATTATACAGAATTGTGTGTCCAAGTCTCTCCGCCGTTTTGCATTGCGTGAAGAAAAGCTGACGCTTGAAAACCTACTGTCTAAAGCCAGAGCTCTAGAAGCTAGTGAAGCGCAAGCAAAAGATATCGAGGTCAGCCTGGAGAAATCAGAAGCAAACTCCGTCCAATTTGTAAGGAAAAATACCTCACACAAGTGCTACAAATGTGGATTTTCATGGCCTCACAAAAACAAACCTTGCCCCGCCACAGAAGAAACATGCCGCCAGTGTGGTAAAACGGGACATTTCGCGAGAGTTTGCAAAAGCAGCACACAATCTAAATCGCATACAGTGTCACAAACCCGTCAGAATACACGTCTGGTTCCTAAACGTACTCCTTTGTCACGTTCTATTCGTCAAGTTCAAGAACAAGAGGA
>OLMO02000257.1:11273139-11337952 GCA_900291935.2 Cassiopea xamachana | reverse complement strand
AGATATCCAGAAATTGCAATCGTTAAATCAACATCTGCATTCACTACAATTAATCACCTCACTCGTATATTTGCAACTCATGGTCTTCCATCTAGAGTCAAAACTGATAATGGACCACCCTTTAACAGCAAAGAATTTAAGGATTACATGAGCGAAAGTGGAATATTTTTCACTCCAGTGACTCCTTTATGGCCACAAGCGAATGCAGAAGCTGAAAATTTCAATAAAGTGCTAGAAAAGACCATTCGCACAGCGCAAATTGAAGGAAAAGACTGGAAAAGAGAACTGTGTCGATTTCTGTTACATTACAGAGCAACCCCTCACACAACAACAAAAAATTCGCCTGCCAAACTCCTCTTCAATCGTGAAATTCGCACGAAATTACCAAGCAAAGTTGATGGAAGTAGGTGCCCAATAGATGCAGAAATTCGTGAAAATGATGAAAAAGAAAAGAGGAAAATGAAGGAAAATGCAGACACAAAATCGGGTGCGAAAGAAAGGGACATTTAAATCGGCGATTTAGTGTTAATTCGCCAGAAACGTCGAAACAAATTTTCGTCAAATTTTGATCCAAAGCCATATAGAGTCGTTAAAGTGAAAGGAACTACAATTACAGCATTGAGAAATGGGCATTATGTTACAAGAGACATATCTTTTTATAAACGTATACCCAGGAATGATAGTAGTGGTGATAATAGTGGTGATGTTGGAGAATCTATTGAAGATGACTTAAACGAAGACAGTTTTGTTGATCAACCGCAAAATGTGCAAGAAAATGAACTACAAGTCAGATATCCGCGAAGGAATCGACAAAGGACTCTGAGGTTTGGTCAGAATATTTACGATTGTTAATGACAGTTGCGTTATCTATTTCAAACTTATCTACTTGCAAATTCGCTATTGTTTTGTTATGTTATAAGAACTAGATTTGATTCGATTTTGACATTTTAGAACAAACTCGTATGAACCCCAAAGTAGTTATTCGAGAAAGGGGGAGATATAATGTTTTTGATTCCATATTTAGTCATCATAAATTATCATACATTATGAGTATAGTTTTAGAGCATGTGTAGTTGGTTGTTGGGATTATTAAAAGGGTTTTGATCAGATATTATAATCAGTACGTGTTTTCAAATCTTTTTTAAAGTAGATTTATATCTTTAGTTTTTTATATTTATGTGTTCTTTCACATAACTTTTTATTTACTTATTTCTACTTTGTAATGCAATTATTATAAGTATTTTATTGTACTTTTTATATTCCTTTTAAGTAGGGCCCCTCGAAAACCCGCTATACTGACGGGCAACCTTCCCAAAATATGTAGTATGGAATGAAAACCCTGCCTTCAATGCTTCCCAAATTCTTAAGAAATCCAATAACAATCCAGATTAGGCAAATATAATATAAATTGCATTCACAGGGTTCCTACAAACTAGTCTAAGCATATTTCGAAAACTTTTCCAAAGCCAAATCACCAACTCTCCAAAATCGATGAAGCACATTTTTGTTCGCATTTTGAAACCGCATAAAAATATAAAGCATTATATTAATTGCTATAATTTATAGTAGATTAGGCAGGGCCGCCAAACTACCCAAGGAGCTTCATAACACCCAATGTTTCAAGATCTGGGGGCCATCACAAAAACCAGTAATTTTCCGAAGTTAATTTCTAGACCCCGAAAATATTCTGTTCGCTTCGCTTGCGGGGGCCTCGTCCTTCTCTTTTCCCCCAGGGCCTCAAAATTCTCTCGGCGGCCCTCAAATTAGGTATACTGTTATAAAGAGGAAAAAAGTTTTGTCCTAATTAGGATACTTCAGCAATTTCCTAAGCGAGAACCTACATATTTTCTATAGCTATTATGAAAAACTTCTTATCGACCACTGTCCAGGTCCTGGAAAATGACATCAATTTTCATAACTTTCCAAAATCCTTGCGAACATGTTTTAAGCAGTACGTTTCTTCTTTATTAATTGTTTGATCAAAAACTTTCTTGCTACAAGTTTTATCAAGTTGATCTTTGGAACGCAGTCTGCCTGTACCACATTTCAGCCTCTTGCTAATCAAAAATCCAAAGCGTTTATTCCGTAGTTTGTTCGTTGTTACAATAGTATACAGAGATAATGGTACCATCGATCTTTGATAGGTCAAGAAGAGAATGTCGGAACTTGAGCCTTTTAATTGTCTAAAGATTTCGCCCTTTGAGCAAAGAAAAATAATATCTGCCGATCCCAGTTTTACTTCGTTACCCCGAAGCGGTTGATGCTACAAGAGTACTAGCCAATACAACATTGAATATTGACTGTACCGCTTATGATGCATTTTATTTCAATAAAATTGGCTTTACATACATATGCACTATATATATATATATATATATATATATATATATATATATATATATATATATATATATATATATATATATATATATATATATATATATATATATATATATATATATATATATATATATATATATATATATATATATATATATATATATATATATATATATATATATACATACATATATATATACATACATATATATACATACATATATATATATATATATACATATATATATACATACATATATATATACATACATACATATATAAATATATACATACACACATATATACATACACACACACAATTCTCATAAAAACTGCAACTCCTGAAACGTTTCCCCGTAGCTTCATAAGAAAAACTGATGAAGCTAGTTGCAATCTTGTCTTGAGAATCTTTTAATAACTTTAAAATTTCTAAGAGTGTACACAATAATAGACACAATATCGTGCTGCTATAGTTTCCTTTTGAAATTCCACAAATACAGGACTTCCACATGTGTTACCTAATACAAAGAACCATTAAACTTGACGTCATCAAAGACATTAGATTGAAACATCGAGGCAACCATGACAGCAGCCTCTCAAGCGACGCTATCTTGTGTTTACCCAGTCTTGGCTATTGTCCTCTAGCATGCAAGGCGCACCAGATGCAGTCGATATAATCAATGCAAGAACAGAAATTGCGCAATAACACAAATAAGAGCACGAGACGGATCTGTCATCTTTCCTTTAGATGTCACAAGAGCTTTCTCAACCATCTTCACTAGTAATTCCCATCATTTACAGCACAGCTGCTTGATAGTACCTGCTAATGATTGAAGAACTAAAACATTTCAGTTACCACATTTCCAAAAGCAAAATCGTATGTACCGTCATGTGATAATCAGTGATGTAGGGTAAAATCTATTATACAATATTTGGGGCAGGTTATGGCATAATTACATATTTTGAAAAGGTTATTTGCCCTGCCAACCTTGAGCAAAGCGGAACAATAAGCAGTTTCTTGAAACTGTAATCACTGGGAGGAGCTGTGCCCCACTCTTCCTATGAAAAACTAACATTTTCCCGTGACCATTGCAGGTTTCCCCCGACCTAAGTGAAAAGGAAAGTTTCCTCCATGACCGTGTAAACCCCGTAGAAGTACTCCTGCCAACAGTGAGCGAAGCCGTAAACTTTAAAGGACAAACCCTATCGCATTGGCTAAGAAACTAAACAAATGCAGTGGAGGCAATGAAAGTGCCAACAGTGTATAGAAGTCGCCGATGGGGGGCTCAATAAAACCGTGGGGGCTACAATTCACCGTTGGCGACATCCTTAGACAACGGAAAGGATTGCTGACATGAGCGTTACCCCTTACTACACCTTCCTTTTATGTGTGGAACCTGGCACACCAATTTCGCTGCAAATCCTCTGACTACGAAAAACAAAATAGTCGGTTTTCTTCCTGAATGTCTAAGGTGTGCAATTTCCACCCTAGTCTTTAGTTCGACTTCGAAATAGCTAGGCCGTACAAAATGAGCAATCATAAACTGAACCTTTCCTAAATATTTTCTTCCTTTATCATTGCTAGCTAACATAATCTTGATAAAGAACCTGGAGCTTCTTTATCTTAAGTTCTTCTTCCTTTCAAAACAGTTTCACAATGGTGCACTACGCTCTGTTCAAAGCACCAACTTCATTCCACTCTAAAGCGCAAAGTTGTATGTAGTAAAACTGTACAGCCTGAAAGCAAAAGAGCTGACCGAGAATTTTGCAGCAGAGTCTTCCACCCAAGTTCTAAGTGCATTTATAAGCGTAACACACAACTATCAGTTTGACTGCGTGCAGCAGGCAATTTATGATTCTGCTGCAACACTTACATAAGATGAAAGACTTTGCCAAACCACCTCAACCTTCATTTCAAGGAATACAACCTAACACCAAAAGACTTTTAGATCTCATTTTTGATGCTTTTCTCTCAAAAACGAGTAATTACCAAGTACAATTGCTCTTGCCCTCGGTGATTACGGGTTAAATCTGAACTATAGTAAGAGCATTTAGATAACAAATGGCGCTGTAAGAATGCGCAATGAAAGTCCCTAAACTGTTAACGCGTTGGAATTGTAAACGCTTTGCTACTTAAGCAGTACATTGGGCACACTTACGACGCCGATGAAAAAACTTGAATAGTTGACATTTGAGTTTTAGCATTAAAAACAAAATAAAAACCGGACTGAAAATCGTAGAATGCGAGAGCGCTTCGGTGTTCATCGTTTAAAACAACACGACTTCATGGTCTACCGATCGGTCAAGGACCACTTATAAAGAAGTGTCTGCATCGTTTCTGTACCGTAAAGTTGCAAAATCGTTATAACTTACACCGCATACGAAAATATTCATGTGTGAACAGACATGGAAAACAGCGATAACGCACACCGTTTTGGCGCGTTATACAGTGGATCATTCATCCATATATCTACCCAGGATTTAAATAAGACCGTAAAGTCTATATTTTGAGCTGTTTAGAAAGATTCTGGCTGGGATGCAAATAAGGCATCTTTTACCCAGAACAATTCATGCTTTGAGCTTCAAAAACCGAGGAAAAAAGGAATCATACGTTGGTTTGACGCGCGGTCGCAATTTAACGAGTCCAAACTCGCAAACAGTACGAAGCCTCTTGATATACCCTGTAGAATTAAGAAAAACAACCCATTAATTCATGTTGCTATAAACCAGTCAAGAGAAAAAATGATGAATAAATCAACTATTAATCAAGAAAAGTTGAGCACCACTTTTGATATTTAATTAGTTTAAAACTTTTCCTCCAGATAATTCCGTCACTTCAAATATCAGAAGCATTTCTTACCATTTTGAAAAATTTAGATTCTAGGCACTGCACGCCCCAAGTAACAGAGATATTTGGGATACATATTACTACGTCAATGCCAATCCGTTTTTACTTGAGTCAAAATAATACGTATTAATTCCATTTATACCGTTCTTGTACTGACGAAATGCACATGGTATTTACAGACTAACTTGATCAAAAGCAGGATCATCCTTGACAGCAAAATACTGCTTAAAGCAAAGGCACTAAAGTGTGCTTAATATCTACTAAGATGTCCAAAAACAAAAGTAGCTAACACTGGAGAGTATGCAAGATATAATGAAGAAATATACTATATTCACTATAACACGATAATCATACTTCACCAGCAAAAAGAGAATAAATTAATGTTAATAAATACTAAATACTGGAACGCAAACTACTTATAGAATATTTACAACTAAATGAGCATTGGGCAATGGATTCAAGTCATAAAATAAGCGGTTCGGAAGGACTCTCCATTGGAAAAACACCCAAAACAAAACTTTCAAGGGATCTTTCTAGGGGAACTGTGTACCAAAGAACATTCCATGCACTTAGGCCCTAAGATTTCCAGCGCGAAGTTAGCTTTCCTGTCCGTGTAACGGCGTAGATATAGCCTATACTATAGCCTTTTGGCGTACTGGCATAATAAAATGGAAATCTCAGAGCGCGGTTCTTTTCGTCTTTGCACATCAGGTGTACGCCAACGTTGATCGTTGGCGTACCTCCGTCGTGAGTTTTACACGGAATGCACTATGGGACTGCATAAAATGTTCTTCCCCAATCAAAATGTCGAATAAATATTGAACTGAGATATTGATGCATTAGTTAATAGGGGATGGACATGATGGCAACAAGCAACACAACTGAGATCTAGTGGTATGGATTTGTCAGTACAAACACCCCCCAAACTAGCTGATCTGAGATTTCACTTGATATATTCCCTTGATGAACCAATTGAAAAATCATTTAATCAATCAATAATTGCCTAAACATATAAAAACACTTTAACTGTGTGATAAAAAGTTAAGCTAAAAAGTAAATGATCATTGCTCAGGAGTCATTCAACCACTACATAACGCTACATTTACCATCTTTGATATCTCCCCCCTGTAATGCTCTCAAGTATTGCTCAATATGAATCAAGCAATAGCTTAACAAATCAAGGTACCCCTCCCTACCCATTAGAAATGTTACATAATGGTTCAATGATTCCTTAGGGTTGAAAAATTTCCAACTATTTTTTGCAGATATCACATGAATATATAAATTAAGTAACACCCACAGATGCAAATGTTACAAAAATATTTTAATATTCAATAAAAAGTAAAAGTATCAAGTATCAAGTTAGCCATTCCTTAACTTCTGGAGACACTTTTCAGTACAAGATAGTTAATTTCCAAAAATTGCATAACAGATCCTAGCTATTAACAAAAACCATTCAGAGGAATGTTGCAAACTCTGGTTGGATTAATATATTTCCTACCTACATATTGACATGACTAGAGACTTCCAAAGCAGGATACTTTTGGAAAGTCACTCAAAAAATGACCTACCATTCAAACATAAAACTAAAACAATTTGTGAAATGACTATTTTCTGAAGCATGACCTGATTATAAAATAGTACAAAAAGAGATGTAGAATATTTCAGGCCACCTTTAGAATAGTGGTGCTTGGATGAGACTATTACATAGGCCTAGTCAAGACATTTTACATTTGAAAATAACACTGTTATTAACAGAAAAAATGGCTGCATCAATTCACCTATTTTTAAACCATGTTGTGGGATAATATACCTACCTAAATATCTTTGAAAACTAGCATATATAACTAATCCTAACTCTTTATACAATGGAACTAACTGTGAAATCCTTATCAAGAGTACTAAAATTACCTGTTTTCAAGTGTAATGAAACTCCATTATCACTGCCACCTCCAGTGCGCAGTGTTTTAATGAATGTGCAGAATTTCACAATCAGTTTGTCATAAGGCTCTAATGATCGTAGGTAGACTGGAACCCACTCCCAAGTCCTCATCAATTCTGGAAGGTGGTTTGGTGCCTTTTTCTGCAGCATGTTCAATGTGATAATGAACACAACCAGAGTAGCCACAAGGCCACAAACAATAAACAGCCAGATTCTTCCTGCCACTGACAGTGCAAAGATGGACCCAGGAATTAAGAAGAAGAAGAAGGCAATGTAAACAGGAGCAAACCATCTGTATTTAGCTGTGGTGTTTCCAAGGAACTTTGCCATGTTCAATGGGATTTTTCGTATTGCTGGAATTGGATACCATAGCAAAATACCAGCTATGTTGAAAAAGAGGTGACAGAGAGCAATCTGAAGTGAAAAATGCAGGCTATCACTTGAGCTGGCCATGGCAGCAAGGATACTTGTACCAGTTGTGCCAACATTTGAACCCAGTGTCATTGGAAATATTCTCTCCAAACTGACTATTCCAAGGCCAACAAGCGGTGTGAGTGTAGATGTGAAGATTGAGCTTGACTGAACCAAAAATGTCATGATGGCACCAACCAAAATAGCAATATAACCTGTAAAGAATCCAAATGGCTTTGGCAAGTCACTGTTTACTGTATTTCTGATGACAGATGCAATACGACCTTGTAGCATTGAATGCAAGATTTTCACAATAGCTATTAGGCAGCCACAGAGAATGACCAATGAGACACAAAGCATTATGAGACCAACACCAGTGTCACTAAGTCCAGTGTCATGTAGCAAAAATGTGCATGGCTTCCTATGAACTGTGATGGTTTTGTTTATTGTTGTACTGTTGAAAAGTTCCAATCCACTGGCACCATGCAAAGTGGAATTCAGAGGCATTTGAATAACTTTCTTTTTCCCTTTATCACACCAGTACTTTATCAGGCTTTTTGAGGCAGCTGCTCTGTCACCTTTGGCTATCTTGGTGATGACACCTTTATCCAATTGGATGATCAGCTTTGTGAATGGGTTTGTCAGCTTCTTCAAGAATTCCCTTTTTGCAGATTTTGTAGTTTGCTGGACATTCATTTGCTTAATGAGGTAGTCTGTAAGTCGATAGAGAGCCCCACAAGCAGCTTCAATAGGCAAGAACACAAGAACTGACAGAATATTGAACATATCATGAATGGTGGCACCAGCAAAAGCCCTTCGAAATTGGTCTCTATCTGACATCTGAGCAAGTGAGACAAATGTGTTTGTGACTGAAGTTCCAATGTTTGCACCCATTATAATTGGAATAGCTGTTGACACTTTGAGAACTGTTTGATGAAAAAAGCAAACATTGAACATGGAGTTGTTCCCATAGTTTTCTATGCTTAACAATTAGTTCAATATTTCCCTCATATACCCATTTCGCATATTCAAACAAAGAAAGATGTTCAATATTTAAAGAGTGTCTGCCAAATCAGGGAACTCATCATCCCTGATTTTTTTGTCTTCCTCACTTCAATAAAGGTATGTCAAGTACAAAACACTCTGATTACCACAATGTAAGCCTACTTAAGCAAATTTTTGCCTCTTTTTTATCATGTCGTCTCACTAGTTTTTTCAGCAAGTCAATGTATTGAAGAAACAAAGACAAATGATTCCTTGATATTTTTAGAATTAGACAAATTCTATGATTTTGTCCTGGCATTTTCTAGGCAAAACAAATTTCACTGAAATCACAGGTTTGGTAGACACTAAGATCTACTATACATAGAATATGTTGATATTTGTAAGTTAGATAGAGAATAATCAAGGATGAGATGACAATACCATCTATTTTCAATAGCAAACTCTCTCAGTCCTCCCTTACTCCTAAGGTGAAGCATGTGTCTCTATATTGAATGATAATAGAAGAAACTTACTTTTGGATGCTACCATTGCAACAATAATTGATGTAGATGTGGATGAGCTTTGAACAAGGACAGTTGCCAACACTCCTATCATCAAACCAGCAACAGGATTTTGCAAAATTTCATTGGAAGCGAAAGCCTCGCCTGCGGCTTTACCTCCAAGCAAACGGAATGCTGAACTCAGAAAGCTCAAGGAGCAAATGAACATATACAGGAGGCAAGTAAGAACTACAATCTTCAAACATGTTTTCACAACACGGTGGACTCTCCCCCAACTTGACAATTCTAGAAAGTAAACACATTACACCGTTAAACGAAAATGAACTTGAAGTATGACGTGTGATACTCTAATCAGCAGTCGGAAGAAAAAGGATTTAATACTTTCCAGGCGTATTTTGCAGGCCTCACATTCAAAAACAACAAAATGCTTTTATGACATTATGCCCATATTAAAGTCATGTTATGTATTACTTTAAAACAGTGTTATGATATTTTCGACATTTTACGCCACTTTTCATATATATGTATAATGCTACTAGCCGCAAACTAATTCGTGCATTATTAAGAACAACACTATTATCCTTCAGATCTGCAGCTATCAGAACATGAAATAAGCTCTGAATGTAAATATGAGAAGATTAAATAATGTACAGGCACGGTTTTGCTGTTGCTATTCGGCTTACAATCCCGTCACATACAAAATTAAGACATCAGTGGGTAAGGGGGACGAGGAAAATTGGGCGCTTAGGTAAGAGTGCAGTACCGGCGTGCAAAGAGCGACTTAACAAAATGAAGGTATTGTGTGTATACAGCTAGTTTGCTATTGAGGTATAAGACATAACTGTCTGCTACAGGTGATTACACTACTTCAAAGATATGGTGGCAACTGCGCGCCTACCATTCATTAGAAGAGTATAGAAAAAAATAATTTCCAGAGTGGCACGACAAATTTATGCTGATAAGATGAATTGAAAGTCTGCTCAATTCAAACGAGTGGGTTTGGGTTTGATACAATAGTCGAAACAAACACACAACTTTGGCGCCGACTCAGTTTTTCGTAGTTTCGATAGGCCTAGCAGATCCTGGATCTCGAGGACATGTAAATGTACCAAAAAACTGACTATTTATTGGATCTGCCAAGGAAACAAATATCATAGAACAGGTTTTCCTATTCAAAACGATGGGCGAGGGTTGACATGGAAATACTGGACGTATTCGAATCCAAATCTGGACAGAAGGTTAATGGTCATTTTCCAATTGAGTGGTGTTCTAATTGCCGAGGACTTGAACGACATAAATTCAAACATTACTCATAGTACTAGGTGTGATATTCTATATTAAAGACAAGACAGGTGAATTTCACATGTGCTACAACGATTCAACATTCACTCATAAAATAGCGAATGCCCGGCAAGGCCACTCTGCCATACAAATCGAAAAATATCCACAAATCCAACACAGAATTAAATCACGTTGGCCTAACACTGTGAAGTAAGCATTCTTACCTGACCATGCGATTTCATTAGAAACCAAATCATCTGCTAATTCGTAGGGGTCTTTTTCAACAGGTTTTTTATACCCGCCTTCATTCAAACCCATGTGGGTTTCGCCTTCGATCTACAAATAAAAAAGGATGATACCAAAAACCTGGCAAATATGAAAGTAAAATTATTTCATCAACAAGGTATAAAATTGTTGTTTTCACCTACTTCCATGTCTTTCATTGGTAGCTCGAGTTCTTTTTCCTTTACCGCCATTTCAGATGCAGTCATCTTGAACAAATGCTAAAAAATCGAAGGCGCTAACGTGCAGATATCCTATGTCACCTGTCAAACCTGTAGCCAATCACTATTGGCCTCATTTACTAGGCACAATCTGATTGGTTACCTTACATAGCCAACTGATCAGTTTCCAAGTGTGTAATGCTCAACAAGCAGTAATCATTGTCATTACACATGAAATTCACGTGTGCAGCTAAGTAGACCACACCCACAAAGCAAGCCCTGAGCGAAGCACATCCTATGTACAAAGCAGATTACCAGCAAGGTATGACAGCACTTGGCAAACCCAAACCCCATGTGTTATTACAACGTGTTATCCAGCCATGACTCATGGGATGTTAGAAGGGTTGCCAAACGAGCTTGCCAGACTAGCAATGTTACTACCAAACAATTCGATTTTTGCATGTTTTAGAGCAGTTTGGTTTTCAAAATTGCGTTTGGTTGGTTCCTTAATTTACTATAATTTTGGTAGTTTCGTGAGCATATTTTAATGTTAGTATTACACGTCAATTCCACCCATAGAATTTTATTAATATTAAAGACTTCCAATAACAATAACAACTCCGATTAGGCACTTACGATGGCAGAAAAGGGACGCTAAGGTTTTGTGAGACATATAATAGATGTTCATTCTATTTTCTTGCTAGTTTAACAATACAGTTACTGGTAAAAACAGTGTTTGGGGTCATACATTTATGACATCTACAAATGTTCCAAATTTTTGAACACCCCTTTGACGGACATAGGCTTAAATCGTTATATCCCCTCCTCTACAGCATCTCAATTGTGTTACCCCCCCCCCCCAACACACAATGAAAGCGATCAACTGAGGTATTTGATATACCATAAAGAATGTAATTCAGTAGATGCATACATGTTTTTTATAAGAAAACCATTTTGTCAGAGCATATTTTCTAAACTTCCCCGAAATTGAGCCTGAGATGTTCTTAAAATTCTCTTAACTTTTACAGAAAGAAACTGGTTAAAATGGGTAACATTTTCTTTGATAATCCTCTATCCTAGCCGAACTTGACTTTCCAAAAGTCACTTTAGAGTAAGATACAAGATCATTTTTGGCCAACATAAACACTAAATGTTGGAAATTAGGACTTGTCACTTTAAAATTTTGGCCATTTGAGCTTCATTTTCCTATAACTTTTTCTTATAAAAAAATGTCTAAATGTGTAACATAAGTAATAAGTGCAGGATATGTTTTCATCATGGATGGATTTATAAAATGATCTCTAGAAGGGGATGTAGAATTATGAAAGGTGCAGGGGACCACACCCTTACAATTTTTTGCGAAAAGGCTGCAGAATTTACAGAACTGTACGACAATATATGGAGACGTTGTACCCCTATAGCCCCCTGGAAATGTAGTCTAAATGTTTCTTGTACTTCAACTCTTCAAGTGTATTGTTTTGTAACATCTGAAGCATTTAGAAATGATCACAAAATGATGCGTTGAACCATCTGATGATGCCTCTGAAAAGGTATGCACCATTTGCATTTGACTTTAATGACTTACGTGAAAAAGTAGGAAGTAGAAAAGGGACATCTTCAAAAATACCCCTCTCCTCTGTGCACCTCTAAAAATGTCTAAAACGCAGTGAACCTACTACCCCTCTTTGCCTACGTCATATATTTGTAGGACCCCTTGGCAAGTTATTATTTAAAACTCAACCTACCTATGTTTCTTAATTTTTGCCCAGTTTCAGCCTCATGCTTCTTGTACAAACAACGGGTAGTAATCACAGGCACCGATTTTTGACTTTTTCAGGGGGGGAGGGGAGGCTCATTCTAGAAAATTGCCTACCATGAATATACTTTGCAACTATATATTATGTAATATACTTTACTGAAGAGGTGCTCTTTCTCACAATTTTCCAGGGGGAGTGGGTTGTCCGCACTTTGGCAGCGAAGTCTTTGTCATGCTAGTATCCCTTTCCCCTAGAAGAAAACCTCCTAACACGCCACTGGTCATTCTAAGCTTTAAAACTATTTTGCATGACTGTCCCTGCCAGGGTTCTCAGATTAGCCTTTTTATGGTCAAATTTTGTAAGTTTTGCATACCTGTCAACCTAAAACTTTCAAAACTGGAGATGCTGCGTTTTTCCTATAAAAACGCAGGGAGATTTGGTAAAAAACCGGGTGATTACAGAAATTTGATAAGAGAATAAATTTCCTTGAAACAATGCTGTGCTGAGCAAGTAGTTTATGACAAATATGATTATGAGACGTCTCATTGAATTAATTTCCATCGGTTTCTGTTACTCAGAAGGCATTGAAAGAACTTTTTGCAATGTGGAAAGTCGATGTGACCATTATATCACAACTATGTATCGCAAAATATTTTAAATAAATCACGCAAAATCAAAGGAGATGTCTGAAAACTAATGTAATAGCAGCGAGAGATCCAGTTATTTCTGCTAGATGACGTCTTCAGAACCGGGAGAAAAAATATTTAAACCGAGAGACCGTGAGAAAGCAGTGAAAACCGGGCGAGTTGACAGGTCTGTCTTTGCCACTGCTTGTGTCCATTTGCCTGAAGAAATAAGGTTTGGCCAGATACTGATAGTTGCCTTTCTTGGGCTGCTTCTGTAATTTGTGAGTTGAATTTTAGAATCTTGAAAGATAATGCTAAAATGTTGCGTTTTGACATCCATTGCAAACAGAAAAGGACGAATAGCGCATGATAGATGGGCGATTTTTGCAATGCATTCCAAAGTTTATATGACTGTTTGCTGGCTAGAGTGCAGGATTATAGGAAAGATAGCCTTATAATTTTTCATAATGTGGGTTTGGATATCATTTTGATAGCACACAGACTACATACTGTCATGCGTAACAACCCCAACAATCAATGCTGGTTATATACATTGGAAGCAATTGCCTGCATCAAAGCAAATGGTAGTCTCATACCAAAGATGATCGAGCTTCTGAGGCCTAGCTCTAGAAAATGCGTATGAACAATACAATGATAAGGCGCAGAATAAAACGCCTTTGTCTTGAGATGCATACACGCATGCGCAAACGGACGTCAAGTGCCTTAAAATTAGTTTAGCCTGTTCTTTTATCTGCAGTTTGCCAACCACTGTTCTAGGTATGGTTTTCTGTGAAATCTGTTAGACCACTTAGTATTCCGTGTCATCACAACCTGCTGCCCAGTGAAAAATATCACAAGAAAGAGTTACATACCAGTTTAAGCACGTCAAAATGTCAAATGATGAACACTACTCTAAGTGGAGGTACCAGTAACGCTGCATTTAGGCCACGTCAAATTCAAGCCATTTAATGCGACCAAACTAATGCACAAAAGCGGTAGTAACTTTATTCATGTTTTCAATGCCGCATCCTTGGCCTATTCTCACCAAATTTACATGACGTATATATACAGCGTTCGCCAAAAATAAACATAAATAAACATATATTGTATACATACATGGATTCTGTGAGTCAAACATTGAAAATATGCTCATTTTTTTAGGAAATCTTATTCGAATATCGCACACAGAGCTCTTAAGCCCACTCGGAATGTCTTGGCCTAGTCGTTGTTACTGAGTTTCAACATTTTCATAGACAAGAAAGCACTAGTACATGTAGATACAAGAAGCGAAGCAGTATAGCAGTATCTGACAGACCAGAAAAAATAATACCCGGAAAATGCATTTAAAAGCGACCAAAATTCTGACCTGTAAAGCAATGCAACATTTACGTCATCACATATTTGGCTTATTGTCATATCCCTCTGTTCTGAGGAGGATTGCAAGAATTTTCTCCCTAATAACGCTTCAAAAGCTACTACTCCACTCCCTGATTCACACACCCCCAAACTCCACCCTTTTCCTTGACTGCAACAACAAGAAAAGTCAATAAACATTTTACAGCTTACTGTAGAAAAACAAACTCAAACTATATTTTCTCATGCCAAAAAAATAGTTTCCCATTACATTACGTCAATCATTACAGTACTTCAATCATTACATTACTTCAATCATTACATTACTTCAATCATTACATTACTTCAATCATTACATTACTTCAATCATTACATTACTTCAATCATTACATTACTTCAATCATTACATTACTTCAATCATTACATTACTTCAATCATTACATTACTTCAATCATTAGTACTCGCTTTGCAGTTGTCCTACCAAGCATCGCAAAGAAACCCCTTCTGCTTGCGAACAATGCTGCTTAAAACTGTAGTGTGGATGGGTGTAAGCACCTCTCCTGATTTACTTAACGTAAGGACTTCTCTCAAGAACTAGCTACATGTTTTTTCAAACAAAAATCATGCAAACGAGTGGAAGCAAGTCAAACGTATTCTTTTTTTTATACAAATTGAGAATGTACAGTGTCAATTTTTCTTCAGCATACAATCAGAGTTTCCAAAGTTTTTGAGCAGCCTAGTATACGTTTCTTGTAAACCAGTTTCTCAATAAAAACACGTTTACTAAAATCACATAACTAAAATAGCTTTTCTAATTCTTATAGGTTTCTGTTTATTTTCAACAAACTAACATCGACGGGGCTAAACTAACCCAGCAACCTTCTGTCTATACAAAAACCGTAGTTTCATTTTCCTTGTGAGCTTTCCCTCTCTCTCAAACCAGAAGGGAAACTATAAAACTACGTATTCATTGGCACCGAATAGAACAAGTAGGAGGTTAGTACTTTTGCTAAAAATGTATAATTTGGATGGTTGTTAATAGTTAGGAGGGTCAATGCTCAATAGATAGTGCGGGGACCCAAAAATTTCAAAATATCGCAATTAGTTGTTAGCACTGTACAAACTATACGGTAAATAGTTCGTTTTGACTTCCTTAGTTGTTAATACTGATTTACGTTCATAAAGTCAATGTATTTTAATCACCTATTCTTTTTCAAAACTTTGAAATCTTAGAGTTAGTAATATGGGAGGGTTGGAATTTTTTCAAAATTACTTATTTGGGGATGGGAGCGCTTAATAATTGGAAATGGAGGTGAAATTTTGAGCCTCCTCGTGGCACTAGATCGGTGTGCAGAGCACAGCAAATTACGTCTGACTTAAGGTATGAGGAAGTGAGTACGAACCGCTGACTTAGGTAAATGCAAACCACCTCTAATCACGTTGGCGACGGGGGGACGATGTAAGTTGAAATCGTAAAGGGAAAACTATGTATAAATTGCGTGGCTAACCACGTATGAGTCAAGGAAATTACGCATGCTAAACAGTGTAAATCAGGTGGAATTCTCTGTTCCTCTTTTGACCAGCTTTGACAGCAAATCCAGCACACCAGATGGCCTGCAAGTAAGAAAAAACTATTAACTGCTGACGAGCATCAAATCCAAAGTAGTAGCAAATGAAATTATTACAAAAGTAGATAAAAGACAGCAAGCTCTCAAACACCCCATTTGCATAGTAGTAAGGATAAAATGGAGGGGTGTAGCGCTAGATTTATAACAAGGGGGCTCCAAACAACAATTTGGAGAACCATACCCTTTAGAATCATGCAAAAATAACTCAAATCCATTCATCGATACATGTTTTCAATGAGAAAAAGTCGTACTCGACCGCTCAAAAAGTTAAGAAAGTTCAGTACTAGACTTTTGAAACGTAAGAAAGTTTTAAAGTGCGTGTATATATTTACAATTCGATCTATCTGTGTACAAAATACTATATGTGTTATAATGGCTGCCCGCTAACAGTTTAACTTCTGTTATTTACTAAGATTTATCATCATTTCAGATGAATATGGAGCTTTCTCATTTTCTACTAATGAACATGCGCAAAACATTGGGCCTCACAAAATTTAGCTAATAAAAGACATTTTGATACAGTAATCATGAAGAGCTAAGAAAGTTTAAGTAGAAGGCCCAAAAACTGTCATGCCAGGCTACAAGATTAATTTGAATTGGGAACAAATTTTGGCATAAGTTGGGAAATCTCAAGCAGAGTAGAAAAATTTAAGAAAACTTGCAATAACTTAGCAGTCAAGGGGGGCTGGGCCCCCAAAACTTTCGATGGATTTAAAAAGGCGGGCTGTGTCTCGAGTCCCCCAGGGCTACATACATGATCAATTTTCGTGTTTTCGAGTTGGCACTGCAGACCATTTCAGCGTCGACTGAAGGCTAATGCCAGCGATATTCTGACGAAACTCTGGGCAACACGTAAAAGCTCATCTCTAAACAATTCGAAACTTCGAATTAAATGATTTTTCATTAGAAATAAACTTCTGCTTTCAGCCAGGACGTTTGTGCATAGTTTATCAAATCCAGTTTCATAAATGTTACCGAAATTCCCAGTAACAAAGACATCCTAGATTAGGCAACTGCAAAACGAGAACTAGCAAATTCAGGCTCCCTGATATATTTGTACAGACACATGAGAGATGGATGCGTGTTTATTGTGTCTAGTTTAATTGAACATTTTCTTGCAAAAAAATCCTTTCGAGCTAACATTTAACGCGTAACATGCTTGTGTTTCTTAATCTTTATTTGATTTCAGCCTCGTGTTTCCAATAGCCTTGCATCTTATAGAAAATGCTGTATTCCCTTCGTATTATAATTCTTGCACCTAAAAATTAAGTCTCGAAACGTCCTGTATTTCATACACAAAGTCTTTTTCGTTGTGTCTTAACATCGGTTAAGTCTATATCTTAACATCGGCTACGTCTTAATAACATCGGTTCTTACGGTATGTCGAACTAATGGAATGTCGAAGAAAGGAACTCTCTCTGAGATGTTCTCGTCGTGGCATCTGATCCCGTTTTGAATGATTGCATAATAGCCATCATATTCCTACACAATAGCTAACCTGTCCCTCAAATATTCCGCATCGAACTTTGATATTAAATGACTCAATTCCAGTAAACTTCAGCTGTTGCTATAATCAATTAAAGGCTAAAACTATTCAACTACAATAGTTTCGCAAGTTCTCTATTACATTTACTAGATAACTTTTTCTACAATATCACCCTCTATCGATTGAAAAATTTAACTAGACCGTCCAGGGATCTAATAGGGCTTATGCACTGGTTCACATATTGAAATACACACTTTTACGCTTTGAGGTTACATCATAATTGCTTGCAAGGCGGGGTCCCTTAGCAGGGTTGCGTTGCGCTACAACTTCTAAAGTTACATCATGATGTTAAGCACATCCCACTGTTGACTTTCAGCTTAGTTGGCAAATCACAAGCTAAGGATATAACATCATTAACCTTCGTACACTACGTAGTTTTTATTGTGCGATATCTAAATCGCATTTAAGCATAGAAGGATTTTTGTCATCCGTGAGTTCACTCTTTGATAGAAAAGCTGATTTTGGTGGGCATTATTTAAGAATCAACATGGGATAAGAGCGAAGCTGGGTATTTCCAGAGCTGTATGCAGTCATTAAATATACACGTGAAAATAGAACTAAATTCTGATTACACTTTTTTTGTAAAGAGAAACCAGTTTATAAGCAGCCTAGTACGTGACATCCTAAAATGAAAGAAACTTTTAGAACTAAAATATAAAGACTAATAACACATTGAAATCTTTAACTGGTTGAAAGCAAAACTGAATGAAAATAATGTGAATATGACATTGCTTTAGATTTTAACTTGCACTGAAGCATTTTGTTTGTTATAATACACGTTTTTCTACAAGAAACATGCCTATAAGACACATGAAGTTGAAATTAGGCAAAAATGAGAAAAATTTAAGAAACACATGCAGGCTGAGTTTTAAATAATAACTTGAAAGAGCTGTTTTTACGAGAAAACTTTTGATCAAAACAAGAAAGAAAACAGAAAACATATCCATTACATGCCTTAGAAAACCTGCAAAACCTTTTTTGGATCACAGTTGCCTAATCTGTGCTGTTATTGCTGTTGGAAGACTTAAGACTTTACGAAACATTTAAGGCTCGATTTCACATACATATTAAGAAACATCCAGGCTGAAGCATGACAGTTCGTTTCTTATAAAAAAACGCGTACTAACAGTTTGCTACATTCAACTTTTGTTTACGCTTTCACTCTAATTTAGTTCGTTAATTTGACAAAATCTTAAGAAACTCTTAAAAATAACATATGACCAAACATTAAGAAACTTTTACTTCTAGGGTTGAGCTTGAATTTTTCCAACTGGGCGCTGACACCTCCAAAAAGAGGGTTAAAGTACAGTAAGCAGGGTATTTAAAATGGAAAAAATCTCTGAAAAATAGTTTTTCATCTTCTGACGGGGGCTGTAGTGTCATAGCCCTCCCCTAGCATCATCCCTGTATGGCACCCCCTTGGACCCTCTAAGCCTAACCGGCCCGCTGTACGTCATATTATGCCATATGTGGCCCCTAGGCTAAATGAATTCGACACTCTTGCTATAAAGCATTTGTAGAATTTGAGGGCAAGGTCGCCACATCTCTTTGGCCAGCGGAGGCCAGTGCCATTTCCAAAGTAGGCCAAATTACAGTCCCGCGTAGCCAAATCCTTGAAAAGGCAATAGCTATTGGCTTAGAACAAGAGATTCTTTGAAGGAGCTTGTCCATACAATGATGCATAAGGTAGAGCGTAGTTTACGCATGAATGAAAAGTGCCAAAGAGTTGAGAGTCAGCGATGAACAAAGAGTTCTGCAATAACTTCAAACAACTGCAAGCCATCCTTCAAATTCCTTGTAGCATGCATTAATGCTACAAATTGTGTCAGAGGAAACAAATTACCTCGACAACATTCTCCTACACGTGGACGACATGGAATCAAATTTGAACAATGAATAGATGGAGTGATCAACAAAAGTCTAAAGTTCAGAGCGGTGAATAAAGTCTGAGTCAGTGACGGAAGTCCACGAAAGTCTACGGGGCGTAGAACAAAGTATAAAAAACAGGGCTGCCGGAGCTCATTTGTCAGTGAAGGGGGCTGGGGACAAGTGGCAAGCCCCTATTGGGCATGGCAATGGGGGTCAAGGGCGGAGCCCTTTAAAAGTTTTACAAGTGTGCCTTTAGATTGCAAGAATACTCCTCTTTTTAGTATCAAAGTATATCTTATCTTTCTAGCAGAAAGTGGGGGAGGGGGTTGCAGCCCCCCTCCGTCGGCTCCGGCGTGCCTGAATAACATATCACAACCACATGTCAGAATGGATAATTGATGCATTTCAATAGACAGCAATCTTTAGCAATGTCAAACACCTTCCAATAAGAACCCTACCCTATAACGTGAAACAAACGAGGGCAAACAGCCAAATCTCGAACTGAGTGCTTCTCGTCTGCAGAACCTATCTAGCAAGGCTTTTACATACTAATGTCTACTTAATATGCAAGCAAAGCAGCACCGCTATGTCTCAGTTTGCCTTTAGGAGGCGAGACAATTCCATGAGTTTCCAATTATATTTCTCTGGCAACAGCTCCCACCTTGTAATACCCTGTTTCTATGTAAGTTCCTTCTTACACAGGGGTGGCTCAAGGGGAAGGCTAGGGGATTAAAGCCCCCCCGTCGGCAGGAGAGAAGTTTTTCGGAGTTTCCAATTATAATACTATTTCAACCGTGTTTTAGCTCCCCTCGTCGGAAGTTAGTCCCCTGTCGGAAAATTCCTGGCGCCACCCCTGCTATTAAGAAATGGGCTGGGGATGAGCAGTTTAAACATGGAAACAAACAGCCTTGAAGAGTAATAATCGCACCCAATGGGAGGGGGGATTATGTTGAAAAGCCAACGTGTCAAGCCATCACGGTCAATAAAAACACCCTACTACTTGAGGACAGAATTACCAACGAGCCGTTGTATGCCTAGAAAATTGAGTTGGCCTAACTTTGGAAAAGTCGTTGACCTTTGTACAAACTCATGTCTAATGAGGATTGATAATACGAGACTAAATCTGGAAAGCAAAGTACTTTCTGCCAACTGACTCTTGCCACAAACTGAAAATGTGGCAGTCATGAATGATGTTCATGAACAGATCAACTTCATAGAAAAAATAATCAATTTCAGAAAAATGTCAACCAATAAAAAATGACAAGAGACTCTGTATCCGCAGCAACTTCACTGGAACCTTGCATCACACCAAGATCGTGAAAATGTTTTCTGTGAGCACTGGCTATTTTGAAATTATCAGCTTCTTCGTTAAATGTAGAAAATATTTTTCAATTTAATAGGAGTATCCTCAGGAATAAGATATTAAATAGGCTATGCCCAGAGAGCATCTGCGACAAATATCGATCAAGATATTTTCACTTGAGCTTTATAAGAAGATAATATAAAGATCTTCATATCTCAAAGTAGAAGACAGAATGTGCAAGGAAAGGATTCACTTAAACGGCAATCAAAGCATTATACAATATTCCTGCCGAAATTCGCGAGGTAGCAACATTAGATTGTTTCAGAAAACAACCCAAAACTCACCTACCGAGCTGGTACGCAACTAACTCACTGGAAGATCAGCAAAGTGACGTTAAAGATTTAAACTATATTTGTACGTGTATGCCGTAAAATCCCGAATATAAGCCCCCCTGGATATAAGCCCAGGGCTTACATTTGGGATTCTGTGTATAGTTAGGATAATGAATGGACATGGAAAGAGTATGAATAGATAAAGCCTCTAAATCATGCATGGATAGCCTACGGCCCGCAGGCCAAATCCGGCCCGCAAAGAGTTTTAATCCGGCCAGCGAAGAACTTCTACGCCTCTCCTGTGAATTGATGACTTCTTGAACAATTTTTGCAATTTGTGTTTTTGTGAAGAGGTTATTCCAACCCTAAAAACACTATACAGTGTGTTTTATCATGGTTTACAAGAATATTCATTACAATGTGCTTGAATTTTATCTCCAGAACATCGTGATGAAATATGAATACCAGGATGCCGTTCCCACAATGTAGGGAAATTACAAATCATCTTAGAGCCCTTTGCTGTAAGATTATGATATGAATGCTTTCGGAAAGACTTTACACAACTATATCGAGTAAGAACGTACGCGCATGTGCATACTGTTCTATTACGAGTCTTCTGTTTATGGCACTCGGCCTTTGATAAACAGCAAAATTTGGCCTATGTGAGAAAAAAGGTTGCCAATGAATGCTCTAAATTAACTTTTGTCCCTTCATGAAGCTTTATGCATTAAATGCTGTTATAAGTCCTCTGATTGGACAGCGTATGGTAAATTTTCTGGCATATACAAGTCATCTGTTACCTAAAAAAGCTCTGAACATACGCCCCCTTATATATAAGCCCACCAAAACTGCTGACGAACCTCTATAAGTCCAGGGCTTATATTTGGGATTTTACGGTATTTTTGCGCCATGAAAAATTTGATTTGCCGGGTATCTAGCTTCTCATAATTCATACCATAACCTATAGAGTGCACTATAGGAAAGCTAGATACCATTAACAAAGTATAAATTGCGGGCAATTAGATATAAATCGCTATACAATTTCAGGTAGATATTTGAATTTCTGAGGTGAAAACGATATCTTCTACTCTGTAAAACATCGGCTCAGGTAGCGTCCACACTAATGAGTTTTCGTACGAAAACGCATAACTTTAGATGAATCTAAATGTATCTAAATGCATCTAAAGTGCAAAAACGCACTCAATTGTATACGTTTTCATTCGAAAACGCATTAGTGTGGACGCTACCTCGGGAGCAGTATTTTCTAGAATGGATTCACCACAAACTTTCTCACACCGCAAAGCAGACTTCAATGGACCGTCAGAGAATGAAATCACGTTGCACACAAGAATGCAAGCACATTCTCACCTGTCGCTCATTAACGTAGAATCCACCGAAAGAATCCTATGAGATAATCTGCATTTCGATCGATATAAGGCTAAACTAAAGAAAACGTTGACGACACTGACCTACTAGCAGGTGCTATGAAGAAAGAGAGGGAATGTCTGTGGATAAATAGCAGTAAAACGTATGAATGGTTTCTACATACATGCAATCTGTTGTTGTTGTCTCCATAGCACTTGCGTTAGTACATACGTTGAACTTCTTTTGTAGTTCATCAGTTGCTCTTGCAAGCAACTCATTTGACGCGCCTCTTGTAGCTTGGCAACGAAATGGAAAGATAGATTACAACGAGTTAGATCTTGACATTATAGTGTAAGTCACAAATGAAGAGCTAGACTGTGTGATTAAAGTTGAAATCTCATAGATCAAACAACATGCAGTTGACGCAGAACTTCTGAGTAACAATAGTTGAAAATGCAAAGAATGATGTAAAATTCTGAACAGTCTTAAATGAAGAACAACAACAACTAGGAGTGGAAATACTAGATAATTGTATCAGTAGCTTAGGAAACTGACTTTTAGAAAACTTTTGAATACACGTTGCACATATGAAAATGAGGCTCAAATGGAAACATAAGAAAACGAGGCTCAAATGGCCAAAACCTTAAGAAAATCACAAGGCTAAATTTCCAAAATTACTTCATTACTACATTCAAAATGTTAGAATTGAAATTAAAGATGGAATTCAAATTCGAGTATACACAACATACAAAGAAAATGTAACCCATTTTACCCAGTTTATTTCTGTAAAAGTTAAGAAAACTTTAAACAATCTCAGACTCAATTTCGAACAAAGTTAAGACAATTAAGGCTCTTGCAAAATCGTGGCTTTCTTATGAAAAAGACGTGTAGGTAAATAAATTGACTGCTTATTAGCTTATATACGAAATATAAGGAATAACGGCAGAAAACTAGTCAATGGTTTGAGCAGCATGGGCTTCAAATCTTGAGATTGGCTAACAAGGGAGTCACCATCGAAGGATTCCTGTCAATAGTGTTGCGAGAATTCGTTTGAAAAGATGATAGCTTGAAATTTCGATAACTTTTGATCTACGCAAGATACAAAAATTGCTCCTTCTGGAAATGTGAATTGAAGCCTTCTGAACATGCTTGAAAATTAGTTTTCAATTATTGGAAACTATGAGTTATCAGTTTATTTGCAAAGAAAGTACACTATTCACTACCAAAACACGCTTCTCGAACGAATTCTCGCAACATTATTGGCAGGAATCCTTCGATGGAGATTCCTTAGTTAGCTAATCAAGATTTGGCGCCTATGCTGGTTTGAGCAAAATACTTAACATAGCATTAGCTCTAAATCTGTTCAAAAAGGTACAAAGTTTAAAATGCAGTAGGATACATTCAATGGCGGCATCCTTTCAATGACGCATCAGTTTCATAGGATATATTCAATATCATCAACTCACCACCAAATCGCACAAGAAGCTCAATTAAATATATGAGAGATGACATCGTTGAAATGTCACTGTTTACTGTTTCAATTGATAGGAAAAGAATCTCTTCTTTTAGTGACCTGAAATATAGTATTGAAATAGTATGTTTCAATAAGATGAGGTACAGCGAATTCGTCTTGACAAAATATACGCCAATAGATTATTTCAATGCTCCTTTTCAAGTTCAAATGTTTCCTTAAACCTGCAGCAAGAAGTCATAACCGGTTCTACTCAGGGTTCGTGCTGTGAGGAGAACATAACATTTAAGGATTTCGTAAGGAGTTTTTAAGGATTAAAAATTGATTTTTAAGAGTATTTTGGTGCGTTTTCGTGACAGAAAGCACTTCATTTCCTAAATCTACCGTTGAAAGTCATCTCCCCCAAGAATTGATTAGAAATAAGAAGCTTTTCAGGAGTTTTTTGGTTCTGAAATATAAAGAGTTGCTAAGGACTTTAAGGAGTAGCACGAACCCTGTCTGCTTGAAATTATCAATACCTAGCAAAATTGAAATAATAAGCAACGAATACTGTTATCTCATAATAAACATCCACATTACTGACAAGATATCAATTTTGTATTAATGGCAGTACAAAATGCAGAGCACATTATCATCCCATTGTCTCATACAAACGAACGGGGCTAAGAAGCATGGTAAGCTTACAATTTGCAGCTAAGTTCTATAAAACAGTAAATGGACACAATAAATAGTACTCAATTAGAATATCTAGAAGAAATCATTCTGGCAATGTGGCAAAGTTCTAACGTAAGGTTTAATGAATGAACAGAATTTCTGAAAAATCTGGGGCGTCATTTTCCCCAATATTTCCCTAATTTCTACCCTATTCCCCTTGTTCCAATGCAAGTTTTGAGCAAATACAAACTCACTGCGCCTATCACTATGCAAAGATATTTAAGCAAACCTTTTTCTATTTAAGCAAAGAAGCGTGTCTTAACTTAGAAACCAACAACTTCAATACATGCATAATTTGTTGTCTTGTTTGTTTTGTTTTCATAAATTGCGATTTTTTTCAGCATGTTGGGAAATAAATTAATTGAAGAAACAAAAACAAGCAATTTCCCAAATATTTCCCTGATTGCCTCTGAAATTAGTTGAGCTTCCAGATTTTTCCCTGACATTTTGTAGGCAAAATGCGTTTCTCTGATTTTCCCTGATGCGCAGATTTGACAGACAGATAGACTAGATGAATAATCACACAAAGTCCCCGTATCATTATGTAATTTCCAAAAAATAATACCTCTCAAACTCCTTGGATTTGAGCAGAGTCGTTGTAATAAAACGGGGGACTGTAGGTAAGTCATTTAGGCTTTCGAATTTCACAAGATTTTCATTCTAGAAAAAAACAAAAATCACCAAAGAGGAAGATATTCGTAAATAGTTCAATATTCTCACGTTGTGCACTATTCATTATTTGAAGTACTGGTAGGCTGCAACAGCGAGCCAGAATGCATTCATTGGGTTGAATACAAAATTCTCAGCAAGAACTTTCATGAGTTTCTTCAATGCTCTATTTAAAGTATGTCAATTATGTTTTGATAACAATGCATGTGTTCACACTACACAGTTATGGGTATGTTTGTCCTCTGTTTTAACACCATCAGGGTACATCAATAGCATACCAAGCCACAGTGAGAAATTGAGCAAAAAATGTGCGGATAGCCAATGGCAGGATCGACAGCCTAGGTTTTATGTTTTTTTTATAGTCTATCTCTGCTTTAAAGAGCAGTGCCACTATAACCACCTGATACGTAACAGATAGGGATCCTCAGGTTCTGAACAAGAAGCTCAACGAATATTGAGCAATATGCTCTCCTCTGGCTATAAAAACGTAGATGGTTTATGAAAGAAAGAATGACTGGTGGTCCTATTCAACAAGTGGTATAAAATATAAAAGTTCTTCTTCACAAATGCAAACCTCAAAAAGATGGCTTTTAATTTCTGAAACTACAATTGACAGAATAGTGCTCATAATAGGTATGTGCGATGATGAGGAGACTGCATCCGAGCAAAATCGCCTTTTAATAGTTTCAGTAAAGTAAGGCTTCATTGATGAGAAAACCTGCAAAAAACGAGAATAGTTAAGAGTGGAGAAAGGATTATGAACAGGTATAGAAACATTGAAACGAACTGCAAAAGTATAGGTACATGGACATATAAAGATAGGTATAGTGGAAACTCGGTATAGCGGACAAGATAGGAACCAATCTTATTGTCCGTTGCAGAGAGATGTCCGCTATATCAGGACTCTACAGTATGACCATGTGAAACTTTAGAACTCAAATTTTTGTCTGTGCCTAGAGGTTTCCACTGCATAGAGGAATCCGTTGCTTGAGGTTCCAATATACACGTTGTTTTAACATAATATACTGTTCAGAAAGTTGAGAAAGGTCAATTCTGGATTCTTGAGAGCTAAGAGGGTTGATTGTTTCAAATGAAATGAAAATTTCAATTTTCTGAGCACACAATGTTGCATGTTATGTTGGCTCTTCTATAAAAATATCAAGTCAATCATTGGATAAGATTTATCTCTATTTCAGGTGCATATACAGTCTTTTACACTGTCCTTTAATGAGCATGTCTAAATCATCGAAACTCGAAAATGATAACAAAGAAGTTTTAACAACATTTGATAAGGCAAAGGATAAGAAAGTTTCAATACTAGGTAGAAACTTTCTTAAAAAAACTTTTCTTGTATCAATGAAGCAAAAGTGACTGCTTGAATGAGAAAGGAGGCAAATTGATGCATAGCAAGTGACTAGAAATATAATTAATCACCTGGACTCCAGTGACGTAAGCATTTACCATGTATGATATAGTATTAGAAAATTGCTATTGGAATGACTCATTATTCTTTTCGAGGATCCCAGTTTTTTTCTAAGTTTCTTTCCTATCTAACATCTTTATACTTCCAAAACATTGTATTTTTCATGCATATACACAAATTGCGTTTGCATTAAAGTAATCTGAATGACATGCTGGTACGTTCTTTCCTAGCAGGGTCCCCACCAGGGTATTGACTGATTTAATGTATTTCCAGTTATCAAAATATGTCCATTTTATGTCCTCTGGGAGTTCTTTTCCTTAAAATATGTCCAAGTTATGTCTTTGGGAGATCTTTTCCTGAAATTATGTCCGTTTTATGTCTGATGCATACCACTGTGATATGGCATCCATTAAGGATTTCCGGAACATGGGAAATGGGGGGTCAGGGGAGAACAGATCCCCTTATAAGAATGACCTGATAATAAACGGGGGATCCTCATAAGGTCCGGGGGTGTGGACAAAATCGAAAAATTAATAAGCGGGGGGTGTTTATTTGGCACCTAAGAGCATTCTTAAGGTACAATTACTTCTAAAGTTCTCTATTGACATTAAAGTTACAGTGGATGCAGTCGATAGAAAATAGAACCAATGGAAAACTCACTAGGCAAATGAAAAAAGTACGTAAAGGCATAAAATATGTTCAATTGAAAGCCACTTCGCTTATTTACAAACAGTAAACAAATCGTAGCTGAATGCTTTATTGAACTCACTTGTGTTGAATCAATATCTGGAAATTGAACTTCAGACAATTGAATATTCTTAAAACATGCTTTCATGATTTTGACAACAGGATCAACTTGCTCTGAATCTACAATACACAAATCGAATTACATCTTAATCTAGCGAATGGGTATCTATAGAAAATTGAGCTTTGTCAATATTATCTTTGGTGTAGAAAAATTCACACAGCTGCAAACAAATATCAAAAATGAAGAATTGTAATTGCAAGCCAAATCATCAAGAACAATTTCTAATTTTGCAGTAAGAAAATACTTAAGTCTTACTAAAATTCTTGGTATACCTATTGCAGCTTCAAATATCACTTATTAAACAAAAATATTAGAGGCTTCCAGGTATCTTAAATACAATACTGAGCTTTTTCAATTGCCACCACAATAATTTTGGTTTCTTACCAAATTCTGCTGTACGTTCTTCAAAATTTGACGATCTTGTTTGGCAGATATCACAGGATATGCGCATCATATCAGGGAGAACATAAACACTGGATGCTGGGAATAAAGAGCAAAGTCAGTTGTCTGAAGAAGCAGATTACAAATACCATAAATTAAATCCTTGAATAAGCTCCCACCTCCGAATAAGACCATCCTCGAAGAAACACCCTCCTAGAAACTCATTTCTGCAAAGAAGCACCGCCCTCGAATAAGCCCCCCATAGGGCCTTATTGGGGGGGAAGCATAATTGCAGAATAATAGCTATACAGCTATACCTCCTTTCACTGAAAGATTAAATTTCGTTTGCGATATGGCTTTTCCGTGATTTATGAATTTAATTGATCTAGAAAATTATGTCATTTTTTCTGTAAACCTTTGAAGAAGATGCCAAACTTTGAAGTAAGCGCTCCCGTACAATAAGTCCCCCATCCAAAAGTCATCATTCAAATAAGCCCCCGTGGGCTAATTACGGTATACGGTATAGCCAATAACATTGATAACAGTTACCTTACAAATATTCTACGAAAGAAATAAATATTATGGTGTATTTAGCTGTGTGTCTGCAGTAACGTAGCAGTTCATGTAGGCCACATTATAAGGCTTCACAGAAGCATCATCGATAAAAGGTCTTTGAGACTCTAATACGTTTCCTTCATTTTTATTCTGTTTTCATGATACAGGCAAATATTTCATGAAGATGAGGGATATGCCCTTTGAATCAAATGACACAGAACAAAGCCATAAGATATCTACAGAATACAATTCAGCAGCATATCACTAAGAATTGTGAAGAGGAAAAGCAGATTCCAAGTTAAAATGAAATCTTCAATCCTAATAAAATCCGCAAAGAAGCCGACGTGATAGAATCAAGCTAGATTGTACATTGGTTTTCCTACTACAGCCAATGAAAGGAGTGGATCCTAACCAAAGTTGCCGATTGGCCGTTCTGACGGCCAAATTTCTAGAATCTGACAGCTTTTTTCAGAGGCTTGGCCGTCAAGACAAAAGTTTACTGAATTCTGGCCGTAGGTAGATAAACGGCAAACACGAAGAAATGTACAAGGATTTTTGATGAGTGGAAAATAGTTTAGGGAAATAGATCTTCAAATAGCTGAAAACAGTGCACGTGATTGCACTTGATTGAGACAATGGCAATTGCTAGTAGTCATATTTTGACCGAAAGCTGGATGTTGGAGCGTTTTATTTGACCGAATTTTGCCGACATCGTAAGCAAAAGGCGCATGGCCGAGCTTGGCCGTCAACTGAGCAACATTTGACCGCTGACAGTCTCGGCCATCTGGCAACACTGATCCTCACCGTGTGAAGCAAGCAGACCGATGAAATTTGCCAGGAAATCGTGAAATGAAGGCGATCCAATGCCAATTTTCATAGCTTCGGACGTCAAGATCAACTGACTCTGCGATAACAAAAAATACATTATTTGCTAAATTTAATTCAAAGCTTAGTTAATATCTAAAACATTTAGGGGATACAGCTGGAGGTACATGACATTGTTGTCTCCACCCAAACTTCAATAAATAACCAAGTTAACATTTTCCTCAAGTAATGAAACGCCGAAGCTACAGTCAATAATATAATACTGTAAATGATAACTATGACAGCCGAGTATTGTCCATTGAGTTTACTAACTGGTATGCTTAAGATTGCCAGCGTGAGAAAACTATATGTTACACTAATCACAAAGAAGGCATGCACTCCATAAAAACTAAATGGGCCGGACACTTTGCCCTAACTATCATACAGGGGAAATATTGGATGATAATCTAACATAAGCTTAGTACTTAGGATAATAATTTACTTTCGCAGTATGTTTGAAATTGATGTTCCCTACCAGAAGCAAATGGATTTACAAGCACCATAGATACAGCGGACGGCAAAACTCCACTCTGCAATGTGGATGTGAATTCAAAATCCATACCGCAATACACTGCCAGTTAACAGTGTAGTCGGGGGTCTGGACATTTCAAAAAATGGAAAATGATGGGAGCTGGCTTCTTCTCCCAGTTACAAAAGCTAGACAAAAATTCCAGAAAAGCAAAAAATCAAGTGAAAGGCTATTTTCAGCAAAATATAAGACTATCCCAAGGTTGCAAAGAATGGTAATTTGCCTAGAATATCAGCAACAAACAGCAAAAATTATAATCATGGCTCATGCAGGATTTTGATAAGCAAACTAAAGGAGTTTTAAAGGACTATTCAAAGACGAAAATAAGAAATGACATGGAGCTTTAAAGTAATTGTCGGCCTTTCATTTCTACTGAAAAAGTTAAAATAAATGCAACCAATTTACTCATACGATCTTCCATAATTGTTTTCGGATATTTATTTTAATTAATTTATGTTTATTTATTGCTGTGAAAGCAGACACCAAGCATTCACAAATTTCAAGGAGGGTAATCAATTTTCAAGGAAACATTGTTATTTTCAAAGAGTCTCAAGTGACCTTGAAATGACATTTCAAATTCCAACACTTTTCAAGGATTTCAAGGACGGACACACACAGACAGGCCCTGTACAATTCATTCTGAAAATTGCGAACAAAAGCTTGAAGATCAAGAAGTCGTTAGGAAACTGTTTCTACCCCCTTCATTTAAGACAATAGTCCTAAAATGTGAAACTCATTAATTCATCATAGCTTGCTATGTACTTTAGAGGGAAAAAGCTTTTTTCATCAGAAAGAATGGGCAAAGTTCTGAAGATAATTTAGCATTCCATCCATGACATCTTGAAAAAGATGCAGTCAACCTCGACCGTTATTAAAGAAAGACATGCATAGCCACATATCTTTCTACAAATACAGTGCACGGGAGAGGAACTAATATCGGTTTTCTATTAGGTGGAACTCAATAAGAGAGTTGAAACAATCCATCCGTAGATACCGCAAAATCCCAAATATAAGCCCCCTCCGAATATAGACCCCCAATAAACTAGCCCAAATATCCTTCCAAACATAAGCCCCCCGAAAACAAGCCCAGGGCTTACATTTCGGATTCTCTGTGCAAAGTTAGGATTAAATGGAAAACATTGCTTCCTGAGGAAGCAAAAATAAAACGAATGTTGTCTTGTGCTCTGAATATCTTATTTCTTCACAAAAACTTTCGTACATCATGCTCGTCCTCTTTTATCCCACGTACCTTGCGTTTACTTTTGTTCTTCTGTGAAGTTTTACGCATCAAATGTTGTTATTACTCTCTCTGATTGGACACCGAATGATGAATTTGTGGCATACACAAGTTACTTGTTAACCCAAAATTCCCTCGGAATATAACCCCCCCCCCCCGAATATGAGCCCAGCAAAAAATGGTTACGAACCTCTGTAAGCCCAAGGCTTATATTCGGAATTTTACGGTATAAGATATGCTATCAAACGAAACTATACAAAAAATGTTTCAAAAATCCACTTTGCAGCCCACCGTGAATGAACTTAATGTCGAGAATACAGCAGCTTCACTGACCGAAATCACCTTTCCCTTCAGGGTGAAATGACTTCACTCACACAACATGCTGAGCAGTATGAATTTGCAATTGATAAAAAAGAACGTGAATATAAAGAATGGAATACAACCTGAATTAGCATCAACATTGATGCTCCTATGTTTAGAGTCGCATCATCAGATATTGTTCTTTTCTTTCCTTTCTTTACATTGACAAGATTTGAGGCGGCACTATCGAGACTCGATCCCCTACAGAGGAATAACTGAACAAATAAGAAGTGGACGCAAGCAACTGTATAAAACAAATTATTTGTAAATATGTGTGTACTTTTAAGTGTCAAAGTGTGTCCATAGAAATTCAACCAGTTGAAAAAGCAATAAAAGGGAAACTCATACCCAAAGCTATCAAGTTTCGGCAGCAGAAAATGTTCCATCCAATTGAAAACATGACGAAAATCATCAATCACATTTATGTCTTGATCGAAGAGACTCTCTCTCTAAGGAAATAAAGCATTTAAGAAGCATTAAACTTTTTCTAGGTGAAGATTGAAGAAGAAAAACTAGGAAGAGCACATTAATATGAATGGTAGCAAAAGCTTTAACTGTAGGTCAGAGAAATTTGTGCAGAAATGTTAATAGCAATTCAAAAATGAAGAACGCTACATGAAATTCAAGATTTAAAAGCTCTGATACCAGATATCTTGCAACATCTCTTTGATGATAGAAAAATTTATAAAAACGTATACCTGGCCATTCAAGTGCATTCCAAATCTGCTATATAGGCTTAGACATTCTGACAGAAAAACTTCCCTTTCCCTGAAAGCTTTGTCCAGCTTCCCATTATCTGCCGTATTCTGGAGCAACGTCTCAAAAGAGTCCTTTCAATAAATTAAAAGCAACATTTTAGAGGCAAATGCAAAATAAATTATTCTTAAAAAAGAAAACAACAAACAACATTAAGTTTTGGTGAACGAGGACGAAGAAAATAAGTGAGGGGTACCATTGATGATTTCAATAGTTTATGCAGCTTGCTGAATTTTTCATTCTGCTGGAGTATCGCATTACGTGTAGAAGGGTTGTTCTAAAAAATAAGATGAAAAGTATGTACAATTTCTGAATCTTACAAGGATTGCATTAGTGATAAATATTTTCAGCTGACAATTGTGCACTGAGAGTTTCTCCTCTTCACAAGAATTTATACCATGCTAAAGATAAATTCTTGTGAAGAGCAGAAAATCTCAGCGCAGTGGGCCTTAGCATGACCGTAAGAGGTAACAGCAGGGGTAGGGACGTTTACAGATGAGAGAGCCATGAAACCCTCATATTTCAAACAGCAGTTTCATGACACCATGCAATGTTGTTAACAGTAAATACCACTATATGCATGTATTGTTTTTAGTAAACATGTCTCGTAGCAAATGAAGAAATCTCAGCTAAGATTTTTCTGTGAGCCAGAGATCCAGATGCAGTCATCAACAAAGTCATGTCTGGTTCGAGAGCCATAGGTTCCAGACTCCTGAACTATAGCATTGCTAGGAATGTAGGCAAGGAAAATCGTTATTGATGATTGCAAGCAATCTATAAGTTAGGCAACGCCAATACTTTTATCATATCTGCATTGCTGAATATACATGGTTAAAAACTCTACAACTCACGAGAATCCATGACAATATGGTGACAGATGAAAATTTTGCATCATTATTTGCTCCTTTGCCCTTTTTCCGTTGAGTCTGTGAAATCATAAAGCATTATCAATTTGATAGAAAATCAAATCAAAATGCCTAACTGACTGGTCCCTTTTCAAGTGCTATTGAAAAAGAAACCGTAAAGCTACACTACTGTCGTAAAATAAGGCTAATTTTTGCAAAGCCATAGGGGCAGATTTGATTTCGAATAATTCACACAGCTCCAGGAAGGCAATAAATGTAAGTAAAAGTAGCCAGCATTTTAATCATGCTATAATTTACCCTTTTCAACGAGACACCTGGTTCGCCTAACCCCTTCTCTATCAGTTCATGTAAATGATCCAGGACATCCGAGGCAAAGCCAGTAGAACACAGGTACTGAACTATTGGTCCAAATTCACTAGGAGAGACGTCTGCTTTCAGCTTATGGAGAGTATTTAGACAGGATTCACTGCAATAAAGGAGAACATTTTTGTGAAGTAACTCCTTTACACGAAAACAGTTTTACTATCGATAACATTAAGAAGAAATGTGATCCACTATTAATAGCAGTTGTTTCTTACCAAGTTGATTAAAATTAAACCGAACAAAGGCTTTTATAGTCTTCGTATACCATACAACACTCTGGTTTATACATGGCGTCTGTGGCTCAAATAAGAACCTAATTAGAAGCTACCTAAAATGAAGATTGTTCTGTTCTTATCCAGAAAACCTATTCAACAAATCATCTTGAAAGTTTTTTAAGATTCTTGAAAAGTCTTTAAAGGTCGTTCAGCTACATTAAGGATATGGTTGGACACAAAGCATGGCATAAAATGAGAAACTACTCTGTTCAAATGGTCTGTAAATTCCTGTACAATATTTTAGCGCACAAAAACTAATGAAATCCTCGATCCCTTGAAATTGTTTGCAATAATGTGAAGGAGAATATAAAAGGAATTTGTCAGATAATGTGGACAATAAATCTGACACTACTGTGGACATCACAACCCAGCTCAAACAGATAAATACGAAAACCTGTCGTGAGTCTTTGGCAAAAACTAACGTACATTCATTGCCATTTCCAGTCTCAAGTCAAAAATATAATTCACAAAAGAAAAGTTTTTGACTCCATCAATTATAAAATCTGTGCTACCTGATTGAAGGTGCTGGGGGTAAATTTGACGCCAAAAGGATAGCAGCCGCTTTTGCTTCACCATCCTGTTATATGAGTGGAGACAAAAAGTTTATTTATTTCCGTGCATTGCACTCGGCCATCATTTAAGAAAGAGCCATTAAAAATCAACACTAGATCAAGCTGTAAAATGAAATCTTTCAACAGAAAGCTAAATATCAATATTTTACAAAAATATTATAAACCTGCCGGATAGTAATCCCATATTGGCTGCCAAATAACTAAGCCATACTTCCCGCCATTTAAATAACTATTAGGCCTTGGCTTTTTCACTTACTTATCATCAGAAAATTAACACCAACTTCTATAACAAGCAGCGAAAGATCTTCAAACCTCAAACGCTTGAAGAAATTCAGGAACAGAGATATTTAGGACATTGATGAGTTTTTCCTTCAATTTGGCATGTCCACCCTAAATAAGATAGTTAAACGTGTTAGCATGTGAAAACAAAATTCAATTACTTGTCCTAGTTGCAACAGTTAGTCAAATTTATGGAAAAATAAAAAACTCATTAAAGGGTAGGTTTGTTCTATTTCCTGTCACCTGTTGCAAAGCTTAAACTTCACAATATTACACACAGAATAAGAGAAATTAAACAATGTTTTTCGACAATGAGAATAGTGTGACTAAATTGATATCAACGTAAATCTATTTCTTTCACTTTTGGCTAAAAGAAAACTATTGACGATACTTGAACATTTCAAAAGGAGATCTGATGCTCTTCCAACTTAAGAAGTTATTGAAACTGAACTTGAAGCGTTGAAAAGGCTAGAAAGCGACATACTAAATATTTGGAAGAGGAAAGCTATAGTCGGCTACTACAAGAAAACACCATAGCTGTATATAACAGCTAAATAGTACCTTATCAAATTTTCGCTTAATGCTGATCCATGATATCGAAAGCACTTCCAGCATTGTTACTAAAAGCTTTTTCTCCGTGAAATTGATCTCGACGTTGTTTTCACTGTCTCCTACAGCAGGTTCTTCAGTAGCTGCTTCATTGTATGATGTATTGCTACCCATTGCGTTAGGCCCATCATATGCATCCGTATTCTCTCTATTCTCTTGCTGCGTGGGATCTCTCAATGATCTTGATATGCATTGTGTGAGAAGTAACACGAAATTCGCTGCAGAATGAATTAAAATGTATATTTCATTCTCCAATAAAAAGCAGTTAAACAAATGACAACGCAAAGTTATTGATGAAGATTAGAAGCAACTAAGCAATTACATGGCTATGGTCCATTCCCCAAATACCCGTCGTCCCAAAATGCTCCCCGAAATAACTTCTTTTCTTCCTTACACTTTTTTACTTGAAATACTCCTGGAATATAATTCGTAACAGCCAACAAATAACTGATGAGACTCAGAGACCCTACTGCTTTTCCCAAATCCAGGATTCAGGAATAATATTGATACCAATCTCAGCTTTGCTTTCCTGAGATTCAAAAGCAGTTGATGTCACTCTCAGTCTTGAGAGAACAACAGGGTCTACTATGCATCGTAGAACTTTCGTATTCTTTACAGCAAGACCAATTACAGTGCCTTTGGATTCACGAAAGCAGCTGTTGGACATACAAAGTAGTATATTCGCAAGGCTAAAAAGTTAAATCCTTCATTTTAGCGGTTCTGAATATCAAAAGCAAACAAAATCCACTCTAGAGTACCGAATAATCGGGAGGTTATTAATAATAGGGGGATGGAAAATGTTTGGAAAATTAATAAAAGGGGGGTTGGAATAAATAGAGGGAGTAGTGAAATAGGTGGGGTTGAAAATAGAAACACAAATTGGTGAAGTAAATATTTCACGATTTTCCTTGCACTTCTATTGGTGCTTTCTAATTTTTTTGGCACTGCAGTGAAATAATTCTCTGAGAGCTGGTTTCAGATTCTCTAACGTTAATAATAGAGGGGTTGGAATAACAACTGGGGTTGGGAAAATTCAAAAGATTGATAACCTGGAAGGGAAAATTATTCGGTACTCCAGAGCAGTTACTGCAATGATGAATTACTAACCAATAGTTTTAACTGTAGCAGAGAAATGGGCAAACTTAAAAAAGGTTCTCGCAGCACCGCGGTTGGTCCACATGAGTTCAGCTACATTTTTGAGCTAAAATTCAGAGAAAAGTTTACCATAATACTCTGAAATAAGCAGCACAGCTTATATATCCAAAAAATTCTAACCAATTACAAAAACTACAACAATTGAACAATATGAAAACAAAATTTTTTATATGCAACTAAATTATGAAAAATGACTGAAAGGACACACAATCCCTATTGGGATCTGCTTACATTTCACAAAAAGGATATAACTGAATAACATATAGCAGCCAAAATTTTCACTTTCCGATTATACATTCATGGATGTCAGAATAATTTGTTCTTTTGACTGAAAAAAATATATAACAATAGGGCAAACCTGGTTGGCTGGGTCATCTTTCGGAGGCAGATAAGAATTAACGAGGAGTTTGACAATAGTCTTGATGCAATTCGTAGAGCTTTCAACTTCTAGCCGAGATAACAGATGCTCCAACGGCACAATCGACCAAAACTGCAAAAAAGTCCCTTAAAGTGCAATGAATGATAAAGCTAGGTACAGCACATTTATTAATTATTCAACCAGGCTATCGAACTACCTAGGTTGGTGACTTGTGCAACTCTGTGCGCGTCCGTGATATGTGGTACAGAAGCATCAAGATGTCATTAACAAAATCACATGATACACAATTTCCCAATAAATGGAACAGAAAATGTGCGCCATGCTTTAGTAGAGACCATTGCAAAGGATCCTTGCATACGGTAGCAATTAAGTTTATCATCATAGATAATATGAAGAACATGGTTGCCGTAAGCCCTGTTTACACTACAGCTTTTAACCTAGGTTGACTTCAACCTGGGTTCAACCCACTTTCATTTACACTGCATTGATAGTAAAGTATAGTGTAAACGCAAAGCTGAGCTTAACCCAGGTTAGTGATGTCAAGCATGCAGCTCGTATTCAATGATACAGATAAGTTTGACTTTCTCGATGCGTGCTTTAAATTTCCCCTCTCTTTTGCGCAAATGTACGAATGTATTCAACTTCCTCTTGCACTTTTTACGCAATTTTATCAATTACAGGCCGTATTTTTGCACGAATCCAGAGAAACCTCTCATACGCACATGCTTCAATCAGTTTCACTATTATGTCGTTTTCCAATAGTGTCTTGCTATCTTTCCTTCACACATTATCTTTGCTTTGCAAATAATTGCGCATTTCTCAGGGGAGCAGCCAACAACAATGATTGATGTGACTTCCTGTTTTGGTGCCTTCAAGTAAGGCCCGAAGAGCGCATGCAAGCAGCTAACGTTAAACTGAGTTTAACCCAAGTTTGCGTTTATACTACATTTTGCAATATCTAACCTGGGCTCAACCCAGGTTAAACCCACCTCCGAAGAAGGGTTGGCTTAACCTGGGTTGAACCCAGGTTGGCAGCGTTTACACTGCAAAATTGTAACCCAGGTAGACGTCCACCCAGGTACAACCTAGGGAAAACAGGGTTTTAGAACATGAAAAACCAAATTCCGACTTTTCCATGATCAACAGGGATGGGGACTGTTTTAGGTCATGCCTTCTAGCGGCCCCGCCCATTCGGCGGCCACGCCAACTTTACTGCAAGCAAATGATTATCTTACTATTTCATTACAACGTTATACAAAAGAAGACGTGCCCAAAGTAACAAACAGCAGTGGTATGAAGCAAAGAATTAATTAAACCTTGCTAGAGTTCTCTCTGATGGTAGCCATACTGGTATACATAGCATTAAATATTAAATTACTCTGATTTTTTTCTGAATTGGATGGCTTTTCAACGTATCCCCCTCCCTTGACTTTTCCTGGTTTTCCCTAACATTACAAAAAAGGATATATTCCCAGTTTTCCAGGTTCTGTGCCAATCATGAATAACATGTGCTATTGATGTTGCAGGTGGAAAACGTAGATTTTTGATAAATTGTAAGATCAGAACGACGACATATATTTGCGCCCACTTATATTATCCTCATACTGAAGATGACTCAAGTATGAGTCAAAATGTTTAAGGTACACCGTTTAAGTCACACTGTTTAAGTTACAACGTTTAAGTTACACCGTTTAAGATTTGTTATGGAATAGTCTTCATGATGGAGTTGCAACACCGGATCAGTCGTTAGTAATATTAAAATCAGAATTATGTGGTCTCCTTTGTCGCCGTTCTGATTTTAGAACAATGAATAAAGCGCAGAAGAAGATTTCACTCTATGATGATAAATCAGCCAATAAAATACTATGTTCTTTGTAATATACTTTTAATGAATTCAGGCAGAAAATTTATTATATACTCACTTTAATAGAGCGAATTCCCTTCACGGCCAGAAGCAGCTCCAGAAAGGCACGTCTCACTTTCTCAGAGTTATCGTGTACAAAATCACGCAAATTCGGCAATACGTTTTTCAATAATGCATGGCTGAGGCGATTACTGAGTAGAAACTTCAACCCCTAAACGCAAAAAATCGTAGTTTTTACTGCGTTTCACTACCACAAAGACAGCATAAAATCTCATGACAATTATGAAAAAAGTGAAAATACTCAGATGCGTGAGATGACAACTATTTGTTTAAATTTGCAAAACATCCTTCAGATTCATCATCCATCATCAGTTCTAACCCCCCTTATTTTCTTTATAATGGTTGTCGTTCCTATGCTCGATTGTATCATAGTCAGTAGAAAGGACTAGTCTGGAAAGCGGCAATGCTTCAAAGAAACATCGAAAGTGCTGCCTTCAGCTTACCGATGATCCTGAAAGAGTATGTCATGTGACATGCAAGGTGCACACAGTGAATTAAAGACTATTATGATGAAATGGGCCTAAGCTCATATGCTCAAGTGATCATCTTCATTATTCTCGGGGATGGCTAGCCAGCCTGCTTATTTGATTTATTTTCTAGGTTCAGCCAGGATCTTTTTCATGTAATTCAAGCAGAAAGGTCTGTAGATCTAAAGTCGGACTTGCGAGACTTTACCAAACAAAGCATCTTTTATGCCTTCTCTTCTAATATTCTTCCTTTCTTTGGGTTCTTGGAGTTGTCTCTAGTTTTGGGCAGCTTTTAGTACTCAGCATAAACGTTCTCCTACGGTTAGCTATGGTTAGGGCAAATTTTAGGTAGGGGCTTAGCCATAGGGGATGCGGAGAGTCATGTACCCCCAATATTTCGAATATCTGCACATTTTTCGAATATCAATACTGCTCGTCAGTGTTGTATTGTTGATATAACTCAATGAAAGTCCTATTTGTTGGAGAATTGGGCTCGAACGCAGTCTGTTTATCGGCATATTGGGCTGTGCACCCCACCAACAATTTTTTTCTAGCTTTCCTCAGGTGTTAGGGTCTGGAAATGGTAAATATCCATAATTTCGTAAGTGATTTTTACCTCCAACCCATTACCCTATGGGGGAGCACAAGTTACAAAATGAGTGTACACATCACGAGCTATCAGTTGATGCATAAATTATAGGAGTAATAGCTATTTTGCATATGGGTGTACGCAGTGGTGTAGAAGGGGATGGAGGCGCAGCCACTCTAGTTGTGACTTGAGGAGGGCCAGTTTACAAATAAGAGCGCAGAAGAGCCCTTATTCTGTTGTAAAGGGCTATTCTATATTCAAAAAGCCGTCAAGAAATTGTTAGTTTATAACACATAGGGTATGGAACAACTAGTTGGACCAACGTTGGAGTTTCTTATAGAAGTACGTGCAGGAAAAGAGCCCCCCCTAGCTATGAATTTACTTCTAAACTACTGCGTGTACGATTCTGCATAATTGCGTAGATCCAATGGTATATGCTAAACAAATGTCAGGCAGAAATACATAGAAATTCGCTCTTGAATAAATATTGGGTAGAAATGTTCAATGTTAGGCCTCTCACATTAGTCGGATGAAGGAGTATAAGAAGTCTAATCGATTCTTCGAGCATATTCTACAAGTTAGTTATTCAAGCATAAAGTGCTGAGATTTCTTCTTGCCTGTTTCCATTTCATCTTCCTGAAAGCGCTTTCACAAATTTGAACTCGGTCTAGCTCAATCTGCGATCAATGGTGATTCTCTGCAAAATCTAGGGCCTCCATTCCTTGCTAAACTTATCTGTAGGGGCTGGCAATTTGAATATTCCCACCCATTTTTGCCGTCTGGATGTGCTACAGCCAGCAAGAAAGCAAGTTGTCCTGGGCACGCTTTAAATCTAGTAAATCATCTACGAGCAATGGCCTAGCAAAACACTTGCTCTAAATCGTGTGCACCTTCATTGTCATGTGATTCCTAGAAACGCGATCAAAGAGTTCCGTTCTTGATCTATACCGCCTTTCCTGACCAGTCCCTTTTCTATTGACTATGATTGTATATAGCTATAGCACTTCCACTGATTATACCTCTAGTCTACAATAGCAACTGATGATGGATTATAAATCTGAAAGATATTTTGCAATAATAAACAACTAGTTGTCTTTTTACATATCGTAAGCAAGGGGAAAATGTAAAATGAAAATGAGGCACGGTAGGCTACAGTCCAAAACAAGGGAAAAATGTTCACGACAGTTGTGCAGAATAAAAAGTGCAAAAATGCACACGGCTTGTTGTTCATTGCCATTCCTAACATCTCCGTGGTTGTTCTACTGGTAATCTTCATGTCTGTATGAACTTGTTGATTGGCCCAGTCATGGTAGGTCTAATAAAGTTCAAACCCGTTGCTAGCTGTTACAATTAGAGCTCAAATTTGTCGCTAGCTGTTGGGAAAGTTGGCCTAAATGTTCCACTTATAAAACCTGAAATATCATGAACAGGCAATACCACCCACAAAATTGGACACAAAGAAAGCAAAGAATGCATATTGTCTTTAAGATTTAAAATTTCCGTTTAGAGACCAGGTGGGAAGTTTAATTGTCAAGGGCCGAAAATATGGCTACTTTGGTTTCATGAAAAAGCAACGAAATATATACCTTCGGTAAAACTAAAAGCATTTAACTACCCTGAACACTATGAAAGAGGGATGATTCTGCTCTCTAAAGGTCAGTGTGTCAACGGAAATTGGGGAAAAATTAGCAAATAACTGTACGATAAATAAATACTATTTTGACAACGAAAAACTTCAAGTTAATACTTTCTATATCTATGGCTGCTAAATTTTTCGGGCACTAAACCATTGATAGATCGACTGTGCCATTGTCTAGACAATACCTTGAAATGTGCTGTCAGAAAGTTTAGAACCAGTTTTCTTCCAATGGTTAATTCAAAATTGGCAATTCTCAGGTCATTATTGCAAAATCTGGGAACAATGACCGAAGCCTGCTGCTTCCCTGAGCCTGCTGCTGTGAAACTTTCCAGATTGAGTACTTAACAGTCACGGCCAAACTACCATGGAACTATTGCGCACTGGTGCAAGCAGAAATTTTGGTGCAAACCTAGCAATCTGTTGCAATAACTTAAGGGATTGTTTCGGGCGACTCATTTAGGCTCACCAAAACTTTCCGTGAGTGGAAGCCTTGAATGAACCTTGTTCTACATATTTCCCCCTTGTTCGCATCGTATCTAACTGTCTTCTATTGAGAAACTCATAGACGTCAAATCATGCAGTATCAAACATTTGGTAAAGAATGGAGCAATAACTCAAATTGCATAGAATTCCTCTCCGGATCAATTCCATTACAAATCACGTTTCATTGAAGACCAGAAACGGGTTCCAGTTGGCAGCATATGTATGATGTAAAATGTCTGTAAATAAGGTAAGAATGCAGACCTGTCTCCAACGAGTAATGGATAGTAAACAGCAGGGTAAAACATAGAGATCAAAGCGATAAAAGCATAAATTAAATACCAAGAAGAGATTCTAAAACAATACTTTAATAATAATTGTAAACATACTTTAAATACTGCTACTCGAACTTCGCTTGAAGATGAATCAAACACCAGCTCCTCTGTCTAAAATGTTCATTAAGTGAGAATAACAAGCTGAAAATTGCGCTGCTAAAGTGGAAATTCCTTCTAATGTAGCAGTGCACAAAAACCGTTACAAAAGCTGAGGAGCATAAGAGAAAACTAGATGAAGCTATACTAGTGGGGGCTATTTCAAATGAAAATTCAAACAATTAATACTGATCGCAAAGGAGTTCTAGATAAGGCTAACTTTTTCTGAATGTATTGCATGTAAGAATAAAAAATTTAGCTACAAACCAATTTTGTGATGAAATCTCTGATTGTGGAGGCTGGGATATATTCCCAGTAGTAAAAGCACAGCTTGCATACACCTTCAACTGCTTTTGCACGGACCATTGGGCAATCGTCTATGAGCAGATCCTTGAAGAAAAGCGTAAATTAAGACAGAAACGAGACATCACAGAGAAAACTTCTTCCTCATTAGCTTTGATAATATAAGCTTGAAACACCAGGGTATTGAGCTATAAAAAGTAACTGGGAAGCATTCATTCAATTGAAGCATTCATTCATGCTATTAAGTCTTCTTTCATAAATTGCCATTGACAAGATGCTCAAAATGCAGTTGTCATAAACGTGGCTATTTTTGACCCACCTCACGGAACTACCGTAAATACTACTAGAGTATGCACTTACTTGGTTGTCCGGCACTACCTTGATATATTGTTCCTTGTGATACTTGTACTAAAGTAAAAGCTACACCTCCAAACCCATGGCACGCAATTTGCTTTTGAAGGCTGCTTGTTCTACTATCAATTGGATCGTGGAATACAGGGGTGATAAACCATTATGGGCAACGGGGTCAAAATCACTATACACTACCAATTCCGGGGCCTGATGCTGGCAATAGTCCCCAATTTTCGGTAGCATCAGTCAATTTGGGGGGCTGCTGTGGGAAATGAGGAATTGGAAGACTAAAACAACTGCAAGAAATATCAGAATTGGTTAACAGCAGAATATTACTTTATGCACTCTATCTGCAAGCACTGGGGCTGAATTGGGTATTGGATGGGGATGAAGGTTGATGACCCTTGGTGTAATAGATGTTTGTTGTCACAACAAAATATATCTTAGAAAACTCAGTACAAAAAACGAACAAACAAACAAACAAACAAACAAACAAACAAACAAACAAACAAACAAACAAACAAAAGCCTTATACATAGCAAGAAGAACAAAACTGTTCAATACAAAGTGGATACATACAGCAACAGCGTCAAGCTGCATCTGCCGTTGTTGATCATTTTCAATGACACCACATGATGTGTCAAGCAGAGGAAATGCATCGATTAATAATGTAGCTGCATTGCCACGCACGAGAGGATTGCTTGCCTACGTATTAAAAAAAACAGCTTAATGCGTATAAAGTAAAAACGCTTCACTTACTCTCTACAGAAAACTCTGCTATATTGCAACGGAATAAATCATTAAAACACAACGTATTCTACTTTAATCATTAATAACTACATTTCTTGTAATAAAAAGAAAGAAGAAAAATCCTCCTCCTTCATCTGCCACAAAGGATACGACCAAAGTGTGATAAAGAGCAGTGGTATTAACAAAATAGGAAATCCATCTTGGAAAGAACTGGGGTGCAAATGCCTTCCCCCAGTCTTCCCTATGGTGCCGCCACTACCTACAAACGGCTAATAACAACAGAAAATTATTCCCTGATTTCAATGCCCTTTCAATATCTTTCCCGGACCTTTTCAGGTTTTCACTGACTTTCAAAAAATGGAGATTTTTCCAGATTTTCCTGGATTTCCAGGTTCTGTGGTAACCATGAAAACGAAAGAGTCAAAATTTTTTCCTTCATCAATCTCAGCGCAAGATTGTGAAAATAGTGAGGTGTACATATCCTTACCTTTAGGGCTCTCCAAAGAATGGGCTGGTATAATCTATATAACATCTGATCCACGTTTGACTGACTCTTGTGTTTATGAAAGTACATCAAAATCTGAAGTAAATGTACACATATTTGATTGTTAAAAAAGAATAATGGGAATATAAGGAACAACAAATAAATTTTCATGGTCTATATCACTCAAATGGACAATAAATTAAATAAATTCCAATATCGAATGAGAGACTTCATCTAGAAAAGCATGAGTTGCTTTGCGAATATGAATAAACATGAATTCCAAAGCGGTTTTACTGTAGACACATTGTTTACTTTCCTAAAAAAGTTTCGAAGAAAAAAACAAGAGTTTTCCACTGCTATTTTACATCTCCAGTTACCAATAACAAAGATCAGTCTCCGATTACTTTCAGCCTTAGGCTGACAAAAATAGCAAGTAAAAATAGCAAAAGAAGTTAGTAACATATAAAACTTCATACACTTTCAAGTCTTGGAAAGAGTAAAGTTTTGGCGTGAACAGCACGAAACATCAGGTCTTGGATGCAGAATTGTTCTATTTTCTGAAAACAGAAAGAGTTTAAAACCTAAACAAGAACTTCAAATCTTTTGCTATGAAGAATCTCTGAAGAAATGTAAGAAGTACAAACAAGAGAATTCGCCGTAATAATTCATACTGTAAAGCCTGGTTTCCATATAATTTTCTAATGTCGGTGACCCACCGGCGACATTGCTACTGAAGCATATTTCTATAAACTTTTCACTCACCGGCGACTCACCGGCGATGAGCTCTCCTCCGCAGAAACTTTTAGTCATGCTTCCATATAAATTTCTCGAGGTCGCCGGCACCGTAATGGAACAAAAGTTGAACAAGTTTAAACTTTTCTTCGATGTCTGCAGTGGGTCGTCGGCAGTTGAAATGAAGTGTTTCAAATAAAGAATTCAGTGTCGCCGGTGAGTTGCCGGTGGGTCGTCCGTACTAGAAAGTTATATGGAAACCAGGCTTTAGCGTTGAATCTGAGGTCATCCTTAAAGGGAACTAAATAAACTTCCTTCATAAGTTGATAAGACGAATAGCTAATTTGATTACTTGTATGTACACGAGCGCGCATACATAAAGTACACACGTATATAGTACAAACCTCCTTGCATGAAACATCAGCGTCTTTCCATCCCTGATAATAAATCTCACTAAAACCATCCACAACCAAGCTGAAAGCGCAAGTAAAAACATTTGCACATCAATTTGAATAAATTCTATACAACCTTTAACATCATGAACTTAGCTTTGGGCTTCAATGATATTTTTGCTTTTATGCAATAAATTCGTAAGTTCTTTAGATGCAGAATCGAACCAGTTTTTTTTTCCAGCAGGGCACTTACTGAGTAGCATGGCTTTGTATTAAAATGAACTAGAAATTCCACGCAATTGGCTTAAAAAGCACTTGTGTATATGACGTTGGGCTCTATGTATCCGGGCTTTCGATCGAGTGCGAGCGCCTCCACACTTTCCTGGAACATTTTACTGGCTCTACAGGTCGAGCGCCTTCCCTGACCAGTGATCGTAAAATGACTAATCCAATTAACTCTTTCAGCACTATTTAATTCAACGTTATTCAATTTAAGAGATAACATTACAGGGTTCATACCCAATATGTGAATCAAAATTCTCTGACTATTCACCGACTTTTCCTTGAGTGGTAGTCAAAAACACCCACTTTTTACCCGACCTCCATTTCACATATTTACAAAAAGAAGTAAAGAAAATGAAGCCTAATCAATAGATAATACACATGAACTTGCTATTTCACAATGCTAAATAATAAAAATCACATCTACTAACAATAATGAGAGCAACGACTTTGCGAACAACCATGCCAATAGTTAGTGAAAATCATATGCTGACTAAAATTTTGTTTTCCCTGACTTTTCCCATGGATAAAATTTATAGAAAATTCTGTGACTTTTTCAGGTGTTCCTTGACTTTTCGTAAAAATGGCCTATTTTCCAGGTTTTCCAGGTCCAGTATGAGCCCTGCACTAGTAGGCCTTCACTTGCTGAGCCGCCATTCTTTTCCACCAGCCTCGTTTAATTCACATAAACATTTTTTGATAAGAAACAAATTTATAAGGAAATTAGGCTCAAATGGCTAAAATCTTAAGAAAATCATAAGGCTTAATTTCCAAAATTAAGTATTTTGTTGGCCAAAAATCGATACTACATCATCATTACATTCGAAATGTTGAAGACGTAATTCAAATTCGAGTATACAAACAAAAGAAAGTATAACCCATTTATGACCAGTTTATTTCAGCAAAAGCTAAGAAAATTTCAAGAAAATCTTAGGCTAAATTTCGGGAAAAGTTAAGAAAATTGAGGCTCAGGCAAAGTGACGGTTTTCTTAAAAAAACGTGTACTAGCAAAAGCCTCGTTTCCACAAAGTAGCGTAATTCAATGTTCAAGTAAAGTCATTGCAAATACAGTGGGCATTGCAAAACATCATATCAAATTACTTCAAGAGACTACTACAAAAAATTTTTGTGCATTTATTTATGAAACCTCACAAAACGCTGCACAGCTTCGGACCTCATACACCAAGGGGATTGATCAATCCCCTAACACATTGCAGGGGCTGGGGGTATTGTTCTCCTGGATATTTTTCCCAGAGATACCTGATGTAGATCAATATAAAAATAGATACGCACGTTTGACAGCCTGGAATAGCATTTTTCATAGTTATATGAAAAAACTCCACAACACACGGATGAAGTGTGAACATAAACACCAATATCTTTTTTCCCTGAAAGAAAACGTATCAAGTCAATACGGCAATCTGTGGGATAGTTCTTACGAATTCAAGATCTCATGGTGGAAAAACATTTTTGAAGCACTATTACACGGATAATAAGGATCAGAATTAAGGGTTTTTGTAGCGTGCAGCTCCACACAAAATTTGCAGTGCAAACAAAATTTATGCATTTCTAATGAAACAAATTGTGAAATTCAAATGTTTACTATTTAGTAACTCAAGGGTGTACGAAAGTAAATAGCAGTAAAAATGATAGATATAGTTATGATATGATAGGCGAAACACAACCAGAAATGGAATTGTTAGCGTTAGTAGCATTTATCTATCCCTTTTCGCTAAAGCAGGAAGTTCAATCCCATCTGCAACCAGAATTTAATTCTTCAACACAGCAATACACGTTTTCTTATAAGAAACCACTTTATAAGAAACCTGGTACTAGACAGCCTAAAAGTTGAGAAACTTTTAGAACTACAAGGAAGGAGCTAAGAAACTTTAGACAAATAGAACATTGAAATCTTTACCTGGTTCAACGTAAAACTGTATCAAAAAACGTGAATATGACTTTGCACTAGACTTTACCTCGTACTGACGCATTTTGTTTGTTATAGGACAAGTAGTTTGTTACATTAACATTCTGCGTGCGCTTTCACGGCAATTTAGTTCGCTAACTTAAGAAACTTTTAGAACTAAAATGTGGCCAAAAATTAAGAAACTTTCAGTACTAGACCTTAAGCTAGGTTTCTTATAAAAAAAACTTGTAGTCGCTCTCTTGGGGTGCAACTGCAAATAAATCAGAGCAATCGCTCGTGTAGAAACTGGAGCACATGCGAATTGACGATCTTATGCCAAATTCTTTAGGGCATGAAATGACATCTAATGTCATAGAAATTGCAGCTGAAGATAAAATTGAATCACAAATGAAACAAAACACACCATATCAGTGCCAAGGTAGAGAGGGTGGAGCAGACACCTCTGCATTAAAGATTTGAATCCATCCGAACTTTCATCCTCAAAATCAAGCAAATGAAACGCACTCTTTATATCCCATACTCTCTTCAGATCAGCTTTCTACAAAAAAGTAACAGAGGCCATCACTGCTATGCTTAAAAAGATTCCTCAGTACTTTGCATCCTATTACGATACCTGTTTCTCCAACATGCTGTTTAAAAGCAATGCTATATCGCTGGTTTGGAACGCAATACTCCGAGTGCTACCAGAGCCAGAAGGATGAACAGCACTGTAGAGATTCTCAACAGTAGAAATTGCATTGATATCTATGTTGGCAATAAAAACAATTGGATTTTCCATACAAAAGGCCGATATGAATGTGATGCTTTTGGGCGATTTAACACAAACCCTAACTGATAGGATGGGCATGGCAGCTAAGACAAATAGCTGATAAACTGCAATACTTGAGACTATTCCTTTCGTAAACAACCATATACGTGGGACATGTAACAGACTTCCATGAATTATTGATACAGCTGACAACATGGTAAACACCCATTTCTTCACATCGCATGATCTCAGATAACTTGCAATATTTGCTTAAAAGTTGCTGGAACTCCATAGGTGTGTCAGTTCATAGGTAAGTCAGCACGAGGCAAAGTTTGCCAAGAACACTTTCTAGGAGTGTGTGATGCCCTACTCCCTCCTGATGGGCAGACAATACAAAGAATGGGTAATTGAGCTATTTGATTTAGCAAGTATTTATATACATCTCTTTCTTTTGAATTGCTTGCAAAATACATAGAGGTGCTTCTTAGAAGTGGAGTTCTATCTTGGTTATTGCTGCCTCATGTGGGAAAACAACATCACACTAACAGCCTGCAAAAGGGCACAAAGCTGAACAATGGGAAATCAGCAGTCCAACTTATTTAGAAGGTAGTCTGGCCAACAACTTCTAGATTGCTTAAAAATATGTACCTGCATGCATAAAACGTAAACAAAATTTTTGGTAAGCAAGGAATACATACATGCATATAACTACAGCAAAATGAAATATCATAGGACCTATGAGCTCCCAATTGTAATTATCCAACTTGCAAGATGTAGACAACAAAGGGAGATTTGATAATTGATAAAACATGACATATAAAAATAGATGTTCAATGCATTTAGGCCAAAACGAGAGATTCCTTTATTCCTGTATGGGCTCATATTTTATGTCTAAGAAAATTATACCAGTCAGTGTAAACTACTAGCTCAAAAAATGTACTCAAACTCTCTCGTTTTTACCTGGGGATTCCAACCCTTTAGTAAGCCTCTAGTTCTCCTGTTTTTCATTTAAATTTCTTGTTTTTGTTTTGAATGACAACCATTCTGACATTAGTGTGTGCTTTTAAAAGGATTGATTGCTGCTTTAAAATATAGACATAAATTGATGATTATTGTTGATAAAGTTTAAAATCAACACCAATATTTGTAGAGAAACTGAACAAATGCTTTTTGACTCATAGTAGCTGCCAATAAAACTAGATGCCGGACGAAATGAAAGACAATCAATTTCTGATGGAGTGCCATGAATGGAAGCTGTCAGAAAAGCTGTTTATGGAGTGTGAGAAAGCAACTATTGAGTAAAATATTGATCAGTTAAAGTATTCAGTGCAATGGCTGTATTAGACTTAGATTGGTCATTTCCTTGTATGCTAATAAGATTATATTCTTCTAAATTCATATTTATAAAACGTAGGAAATGTGAAAAAAAGCATTTGTTCCAATATAGTTTCATTTAGCGAATTTGGCATATTACACATTTATAAACCTCCCATTTTCCTCCTGTCTTGGGACTACAGTATTCCATTTTCTCCTTTTTCTTTCTATAGGGAACACTTAGCTTCTAGCACAATTGTGATGGCATGCTATGTCAACATTTCAGTTAAGGATAGCAATGTACCTTTGGTGATTGTAAATGTGTTCTAGCAAGAAGATACACTATAGTGTTACAAACTAGATCTTCTTTTCCAAAAAAGTCTGCAAGGAACCTAAAAAGCAATCAACACTTAAAATTATAACTTTCATATGCATGACTATGTGAAGCAAATACCTGCTGTCACTTGCAGGCCTCATTAACATTATGTAATAGAAGGCCTGATGCAGAGTTGCATTAAAGTGCCTGCAAAAAATGTAACATTCTGTGCCTGCAAGCGATGCTTGGTGTTTATGCAGGTAAATGAGTACAGGTCACTTGCACCTTCTTGATATTTTTGTGCACATCAAGGAGGTATGTTCCAAAATGCTCTTGAAAGTCAAAGCCAAATATTCAATTGCTACCATAAACTGCAAACCAGCAAAGCATCCATCAACAAAGTTTCTCAAATGGAGTGCTATAGTGTGAATCCTATAAATTTGTAATGGGGTCAAAAATTTAAAAGTTAGGATAGCCACATGAACTATTACCAGTACTCGCAGAGTTTTGCAATCTCATTTTGTAGTTTTGCTGCATCTTCTGGTAGAGACAACAGAACACCTTTACAAAACAAATAAATTTTATCAGTCTTTGGTGTCTGATGCTGATAAATTATATAGAAAAATACAATGCAAATAAAATGCAAATAATTTATCTCTTGCATTAATTAAAAGAATGTCCTGCATCTGAAATACTAACATTGTGCAAATATGAACAATAATTTTTGCAAGGATGGTGATGGTCAAAAAAATAAACCCAATCAGGTCAAACGAACTACCCAATTACAAATGGCCATCTACATATGCAATACATCTAAAATGGGCTCCAGATTTTTTCAAATCACAGCAAGATTAATATCCCACACTTTTCTTAAGAATGATGGAAAGAAAAAAACAATTAAACTAGGCAGACAAGAAGAAATTATACACAAATATCAAAAAATATAACTAATATTCTACAAAAGCATTGCATCTATCACTGAATTCATACATAACATAACATTGTTCGAATAATGTAGACCTGTAAAAAGGTCACTAGCTCCAGTTCAAACTAGTTGACTGTACAAGTGCAAATTTCATGTCACTATTGAGAAATTTTATATATCTCTGTGAGGCCCAATCAAAACAAATGTACATGCTACTATCCAAAATGGGTAGGGCAACCATGCTCATCCTTATTGGCTTCCAAGAGAAAGAAAAACTCTTACCATGGAGGACAGACACAATTTGAAATAACTCATCTGTTACTATTGGTTTGTCCATTAAGACAAAGTGGAGTGCAATTGTTGTCAAATCTTTTAATGTTTGAAGAGCGTCAGTCAGCTCCTTAAAAATAAAGCAATATTAACAATCTAATCAAATACTTATCATTGGCAAATAGAAAGGATTGCAATAATTTTTAAACTTTGTACTTTTATTGTGTGATCAAATTCCTTACTCATTTGATGCCTTTTATGGCATATAAGTGCTATAAAAGATATCCAAATGCTTTTCTATAATGGTTCTAAATGTGAGACCAAGATAAGATTAGGCCTCCTGTTTGATGTGCATTAAGAAAAACACATAGTAAAGAGTGTCTTTCAAGTCCTACCCAAGCACTACAATTATGACCACAATCTGAACCTATTTTGCTCGATATCTGATGTACAACCTTGAATAATAGGTATTTTGGTTTTATTGTGAAAGCATCTTCCTATAATGACTTTGGCTACAGGTCCCACAAGTATCAAATAGAAATAAGTTTCAACACAGAAAAGTGTACGCAAACTTAACAAAATTTAGGCCAACCTCTTGCTGTGTGTCACCAATGTCAAACTCTGATCCTTGCAAGGTTACTGAACACAACTGAAGGAGGTTTTTCCACATTTCTGAAATCTGTTCCTTTGACAATATCTCAAGGATATCAGAAATGTTGAAAAGATCACCACTATCATACTACAAAATAAAGATGAATCCACAACCATGCTTATCTCCACAAATATTTCAACTCAATATCATAAAAGTTTATCCAGTTGTTAGGTTACTGTAATATTACTTTTACTTTGTTAGGTTAAAATTTGCAGTTGGGTTCCTGCTTTGCATCAGATGTAGTAGCAAATAAGGGATGGCTGAAAATCTATTGGAATTTTAGCAAACCTCCTTACCTGCAAAGGGGTCTGTCAATTAATACGTGTACATTAAAATAGCTAAAATTTTACTCTCCCAGTCATCATACGTAAATGTATGTTTGCTATGAACCTCCCTATTGCATACATACTCTTACTCATGTGAGCCCCCCCATATCTAAATATCCAATCAATAATTCCATAAAGAAATGTGGTAAAACATTTGAGAAACAGGAAAATAACCATAGTAATGTTTTATAACACAGTAATGAAAGTTGACTTCAAAGGCAACAAAGTATGATAAAGTACTTTTCATATGAAAATATAACAAAATACATGCAAAAAGGGACTTTTTTGCATATGTACTTAGATGTGACATCCCCTCCATCCCCTTTGTATGCATGACATATGTTTTTGCTCGACCCCTCCCCCTTTCCTGTATATATACTAAATGAATGACCCCAAAGGAGTACGTCAGGTGCTCTAGAGAATTTGATTCTTACTAAATTTTCTGGGGGTCAGCCCCTAGGGCCAGGTTTTCATTAACTCCACTTGCACATCTATCCAAACCATCTTCCAGCTAGGGCTATGTACAGAGGTCTTGGATAACCACTTGATGCTACCCAACTCCAGTTTAAAGTAGTGCTTCATGCAATTAGCTATTGGATGCTTCACACCTAAATATTTTTGCTAAATGAATGTTTGGGACTCAAAAAAGCTTTGACTATGTAATGGATAACAACCAGATAGTGTCCTACAAGTTTGGATAGTATCTTGGGCAGGTACTACACACAGCTGCCACAGAAAAAACACAATTTCCTGGCCTTTCCATGGGCAACAAGGGCAGGACCAGCCACCAAAGACTGGGGACTGTAGCAGAACACACTATTCAAGGATCCTACTCTTCAAGGATCCTACCCTCTAGTGGCCATGTTTATTCTACTGCAAGAAAATTATTATCTTACTATTTCTTTACAACAGCATGTAATAAAAGAGTTTACACACATACAGCAATGAGCAATGATATGAAGTAAAGAAGAATTACAACTTGCTACAGGTCTCTCACACCAGCTCTAACATTTTCTCATTGGCTTTCAATGAATCACAAAAATCAACTTTGGAGTAGATTGGAATTTTGCCTTGTCCAGGGTATTTCTCCCCCACACACATTGGCTGTTGGCCATCATTGCAGCTGCACAACTCTTATAAACAGGGTTCATACAAACTCATTTCAATTTGCATTTTGAAACTCCATAATAACAGGAAAATGCTATTTCAACACTATGTTTCATAAATTTTGGTTGATTGTGTTTTGTATTACAAACAGTAAAATGAACTAACATAACATGTACAGTGTTTTATACAAAATAATTTATATCCATTTTAGAATATTTTTAGAATTTTTCCAAACAAATATCCAAAACTTTTCCATAGCAATTTTGAAAACACTCTCTTTTCTAATACTTTCCAAGTCTAGGAAAATGGCATTTTCAATTTCCATAACCTTCCAAAACCCATACGGGCCCTGTATAAAATGGTTATTCCAGCCATGCACAACTCTTCTATCATGGCAATTTTATGCTTTTTATAGCCGTCATGCAAAATTCTTATCCAGCCTATGTCCAGACATGCAATTTCTGAGACACAAAACAAATCCTCCTTTCATCATTCAAAGTTTCTAATCTTGATCTTAGAAAGAGCCAGGGGTGCAATAGCCCTCTCCCAGTCTCCCAAATGGGTCATCACTGATGACTTATCAACAAAAGTACATGAATATTCAGAATAGTCTGTGCTGGATGGCACTCAATTCAAAAAAGTGAAATTCAAGGTAAAATTTTTGGAGATATTTAGCACCTTAAAAATATTCCATTGTTTCTAGAAGCTTAATTAAACATGTAAACATAGGACAATTTCATTGTCAGCAAAATCTAAATCAAATGTGTATTGGTCAGACTGGATTCTCCAACAAAGACATAGCTTCCAATAAGACAAAAGCAAAAACACTGCACCATCAAAACTAACACTAATCAAAAAATATTCCCTGATCTCTCCCTGACTTATATGCCTTCTAAGAGTATACTCATAATTTTCTAGGTTTTCACTGATTTTCAAAAAAACTGGAACTTTCTTCAAGCTTTCCAGGATCTGTGACAACCATGGTGTCAGTAACCATGCTAAGGAAGTGTCTCCAGAAACCTCTGTTCTGCATTTATGAGTGTATGACCATCATAAACATAAGCTTTACTGTGCGCCAGCAGGTATAAAATTACAGTACAGACTCTACCTATACTCACATGTCTTTTCATTAGCTTATTGAAACCAAAGGCAGAATCTTCAGTCAAGGCAGCCAAAAACTCCTCTCTTTCAGTCATTTTTGCTAAGACGATTGGCCTTGAAATGTAAATTTCTGATTGCTCTGGTTTCAAAAACGGTCAAATTTAACTATAGAGCATAGGTCCTTGCATTCTGTAGATTCTTTCATTCCTGTACTGGCATCTTCTGTTGATACATATAGCCAACTGCTTTCACGCAAATAACGAGAGACAAACACAACAGTTAGAAAAGTGCTGCCTGCAAAATTTTCGCGCCAACACTCTCCCCAGTAAAGGGCATGCGCAGAACGGCAACCTGTCGGCTTGCACCCCTGTGACGTAGAGCATCGCGTTTATTTGTTGCTCAGTGGTCACCAATTCCATAAATGCGTCTCACTTCCGTGGTTGAGTTTGTTCTTGGAAGAGAAGGAAGGAAAAAGAATGGTAAGCATTTTGATGACTTCGCTGTAGCACAATCTGTTACTTATCAAGGAATGTAGCTGCGCTCTGACTACAATGTCATAATAGGCCGAGATCGCGGAATGCAGTCACTGTAGTCGTATTTAGTTTTGGACGTAAAATACCAACGTTTTAAGCAAAATCAGGCTTTCACTACTTTGCTCTCGTTACAAAATGTAAGCAATTTGCCAATGTATGCTTCAATAGGTAGAATAACGCTGAAGAACACATATTTTAGGAAGCATATCGGCGCTATGCAGTGTTACTCCTCGCCCAGGATAGGTACTCCTTACCTTTCTATACCGGGGGTCCATGTCAGGGATTTTTGCTAAACCCCAAATATTAAGTCACAGTTTTGAAGAACACCAAATATTAAATTCCAAAATTTTGAGACTCTAACTATTGTTACATATTTCGGACTACTACTGTCGTAAAATCTCGTTGAGCATCACAAATATTATTGCATTACCACTTTAGCATATGTTTTTCTTTTTCAACGTCATTTCAATTCGTCAACTCCAAATATCCAATTTTTCATAAGCTGTAATTCTCAGACGCCTAATACTGAATTTTTCTTAAGCTGTAATTCATAGACCCCAAATAGGATTTTCTTGTACAATCTTAGATCTCAAATATTGACACACACTCGATATGGAAAAGTAGGGAGTACTCCCCTAGGACTCCTCTACTATACACCTTTATGTAGCAAACGATTTTCTGGTGTGGGTGTGCAGAACAACCACTATCTCAGGTGTGCAACTGCCATAATTTTCATATGGGTTGATTTGCTGTGTATGCCCAATAACTTTTTCAGTCAGGAGAGCCATTCTCCCAATTTCCACTTTTGTTTTCACACCGTAGCTCCTCCTAAAATATGCAGTGTCAAGAAGTGCAAAGGAATCTTCTTTAAGTTCATTTATGTTCCTCTACATGCTATCTACAAAATGTTAACCATGCAAGTAAGCAACTTAGCTACAAGGATATGGGATACTACTGCAGAAAACATGCTGCAATGGAAACAGAAAATAAAAGAAATATGGAATTACAAGTAGAGTTTTAGTAACTTGTGAGGAGGGCATGCCTTTACTTGCTTACATAAAGTTTGAAAATTAAATTCATGAAAGTCAAATGTGTCACACCAAATTCCAATCAATCAGCTGTACAAGCATGTAGAATGCTATTAGATTGATAAAATATACCAGTGAAGAAGTAGATTGTTCTATTTTTGAGGATAATCTTTGAGGCTGCACCAATTGTTGTGAATTTGTTGAGCATTGAACAATATAGTTCTTATTTCAGTGTTTTATATATAGTTCAATGATGAGTACAAACTTTAAAGCTTTTTGTGCATATTAGTGGCAATTTGTAACCAAGGCCAGGGCTAGCAGTGACAACAGACAGAAATCTATTCTTGATAAGGTGGTGGCACAACCATCAATAAATCTATGTTGCCTATACTTACATTATAATCAATTTTACTTTCCCACTCCCTATTCTATGATTACCTATATACATATTAGTATTTGTACACACAATGAAATAAAGGAACAGATAGCTATGAAAATGAGTGGCTGGAAAATTTGCATTAGTGACTGTCCTTGTGTCCATTTTGGTTTATGCACATATAAGCTGACCCCCCAATTTTAGTATTGTATTTTATAGTTCTAAATTCAGCTTATATGTGAGTATAAATGGTAGTTGTTTTGACTCTGCTTCCAATAGGCCAGTTCTTAGCCTTGAAAATATAGGCTATGTCTTACCAGTGAATGAGAGATGGCAAACAGATGAATGAAAGGGGCATTCCATGCCAAATCATCAAAACAATTAGAAATTTTCACCACCCCCTCATAATTTTTTCTCCTTTTCACCCCAGTTAGATACACCAAAGTTAGGATGAAATGACAAATTTCAGCACTTGCACTTGATGGGAACCCACATTTTTAGGCTTACTAAAAACAGGGCTTGGAGCCAGAAAATAGTTGCCATGGCATGCTGTGATAGAGGCACCCTCCATCACAAGACTTAATTTTTTAAAACAAATTTTCACATCCATCTCCAAAAGCTGCCTCCAGTAGGTAATTTTGGGCAATGAATTCAAAAATCATAGTTAGAAAGGCAGTACAGTTGATTATCTATGACTTTTCTAGCCATTAAGGTGCCAGTGCAGAGTCTCTAAGGACCCAAAAAACCACAGAACTTCATGGACCAAGAAAGTGCAGCCCTAGTGGTTAGATGTAGAATCTGTTTTGATATTCTGAAAGTACTAAGATAGATCTTCTAGAAAATATATACATATAGCATTGGTATTTTATTCCTTCATACAGAAATTCAGGCTTGAATTTGAACTAATTGTAAAAGTTTGTCAGAAATACAAAGATTTTTCAAACAATAGTGGGTAGTATCAAAATATGTAACTCATAAAATTAATTCATTACAATGGGATTATAAATGCATTTTCAGTGTTAAAATAGTTTATACCTCCAATATACATTGTGGATGTGGGGAAAAAGCTTAGTACCTGTTTTTCTATAAGAAACTGGTTTATAAGAAACAGAGACAAGGCTGGTAAAAGAATTAAGAAACTCTAGTACTATGCTCAAGAAGAAAAGTATAAAACTAAGACCTCAATTTGTATAGAGAAGATTACATTGAATTGCTTCCACTCATTAATTTGTATAATACTTGTTTGGAAAAGCATTCATCCATCCAGAAGTATTTGAATTTCTAACAATCAGGAGATTTTTGGTCCTGAATGTAAAAAAGGTAGTCCTGTATACTTTCGTATATAGTGGACACCTATCCTGAGCCATGGTATATGAGGTAGGGTGGCCAGTTCCTTTCCTCACCACTGAGTACCCATTTGCTGCTGGGTGAACAGTGAGTGAGTGTTCAGTCAAGGCATCGAGTCAGACTTGAGTCGTAGACTTTCCGCATGGGAGGCATGCGCTGTAACCACTATGCTACCTCGCTCTTGTCCTGAACGTAAGAAACTCATAAGGAACTTTCAGCACTAGAATGCTGAAATTTTCATGTCAAACTAAGAAACTTTTGGTTCTAGGTGCCAATCCTAATTTCTTGTAAAAAACCATATAGGGCTTTCCAACATGATTTTGCATACAGATTTCATACACAATGTGAAGTTTTCAAAATCTAAGATTTCATTTGGCTGCATTTCTCATTCAATCAGCCATTGAATATCTTCTTTCAATTCAAAATTTTTCTTCCAACTTGACAAATTTATTCTTCCAATTTTTCTAAGATATTTTGTTCAAATGTATCAATGCTTGCAGGTATATAATTCATGTATAGTCTTCATCACACAACAAGAATTTTAAATTATTTACATTTAATTTAACGTAACTTGTGAAGAACAAAAGCAAACATCTCTGGCCATCTCAAAGGGAGGATCACTGATTCCATTAGAAACAATGTATAACTCATGCACAACTCAAATGTCCTACACATATCCATTGGATGGTATTCAAGAACCAGAACAAAACTCTGTAATTAAAATGGAAGGGGCATGTAAAAAGGCTATGTATCCACCACAAAAATTTCTTTGATGTAGTTGATTTGATCTAAATGGCCTCTAAAACTAAGTTCACATGTGTTTCAAGGCCAACTGTATAGGCTGAATACTAATCTGTAGTTTGGGTGTATCACCAATGACCTTAACATTTTGGCGCCGTCAAGTATTCATTCTTATGGGAGAGCAACCTTTTGGCTTTAATGAAATGCACTGAAAATGGCAACTCTAATGCTAAGTTGGAAGGAAAATATTGAATTGAAAGAGGATCTTCAAACAATTGTTGAGCAACAGATGCACCCAAACATAATTGTTGATTTCAAAACATTTACAATGTGTGCAAAAATTGTACACAAAATCATGTTGCAAATGCACTACGTAACATTTTCCCCACATCCACAATGTATATCAATATAAATTGTGGATGTGGGGAAAATAGAATTGTTGAGTGATGACAGTGAGTTACGTCCTGCAAAGCATGTTGATTGATGGCATCACATATCACTGTAATTGAGCATGTGACCCCCTGCCATGCCTGGTTGGAATGTAGAAGGCAATTGTTGACAGAATTGGGGTGAAATGATTGTGTACAAATGATCGCAAACCTACGCTAGGCTACATGGTTCTGCACCACTAGGGCTGCACTTTCTTGGTCCATGAAGTTCTGTGGTTTTTTGGGTCCCTAGAGACTCTGCACTGGCACCTTAATGGCTAGAAAAGTCATAGATAATCAACTGTACTGCCTTTCTAACTATGATTTTTGAATTCCTCGCCCAAAATTACCTACTGGAGGCAGCTTTTGGAGATGGATGTGAAAATTTGTTTTAAAAAATTAAGTCTTGTGATGGAGGGTGCCTCTATCACAGCATGCCATGGCAACTATTTTCTGGCTCCAAGCCCTGTTTTTAGTAAGCCTAAAAATGTGGGTTCCCATCAAGTGCAAGTGCTGAAATTTGTCATTTCATCCTAACTTTGGTGTATCTAACTGGGGTGAAAAGGAGAAAAAATTATGAGGGGGTGGTGAAAATTTCTAATTGTTTTGATGATTTGGCATGGAATGCCCCTTTCATTCATCTGTTTGCCATCTCTCATTCACTGGTAAGACATAGCGAAGATCAACATGAAAAGTTTCCACTTCAGACGAGTTTCTCAGGTTGTTTTACCTATCACTAAACATTAAATCAAAGCATTTGGTTTATTTCAAGTACCACTCTCAACAGTAGAACTTTATACTATTGGGTGTGCTATTAGTCATTCCCAAATGAACTCTTGAACATTTGCCTGTGTGCACACTCAATCTCGCACCCCTATTAACAGCCCTGCATGTAAAATAGACAGTATCAAGTGCTCCTAGACTCATAAGCTGTCAATATATACACACATAGAGCCCATAGAGCCACATGTTTTCAAGATTGCATACAAAGGTGTTTTTCGTGCACATTTGTCTCAACCTGAAGGACACCTTCATCCAATCCACTTAAGTTTACTGTGGATGTTGCCATTTTATCTCTATTTCACTGCTACATTTTTATGATTTCCCTAGATTTTTGAGACACTTCTCTACTTTAATGTCCTCTTATACCCTCATTATTTGATTTGCACAATTTGAAGTTTTAAAAGGAAGTATTTGGTGCTTGCACTTTAAGGACTGTCTGTTCATACTATTTATTGTCTGTGTTAGTTTCAATATATTATAAATTTATTTTTCTTAGTGTAATAACTATTCCTATTTGAATTATCTTTTGTGATTTGAGGCAACCCAAGAAGCAACAATGAATGCAGCTAAAGGGCTTGTGACATTTGTCAATAAAGGTGTTTCACCATACCATGGTAATAATATTTTCTTCCATGTCATTCTCAACAAAATGTATTGTTCAAATTGCTTTGTTAGTGCTAAATGTACTTATTCTTATGTACCACACTTGTATTTAAAATTAGGCAGTGTAATTGCAGACTAGTCCCAGGCTTTCCATTACAGTTTATCAACACCCAAAAGTTTTGCAAAAGAGGTTATATCGAGTTTTTATTATACTAATATATGCTTCAGTATTTTTTGCATTGTTCCTCTTGATAGTTGTTGATGTATGCCGCAAAACATTGACTCAAGCAGGATTTGTTGAACTGAGTGAAAAGGCAGACTGGGATGCTAGCCTGTTGGGAAGAAATGGAAAGGTGATGTGCTGATTTTTGATACATCAATGACATTCAAAGACTAGTGATAAGAAGTTTGAGTTTTCTGTTTTTATAATCTTCCTGGATATGTCTACCAAGGTGCTCTTTGTTGTCATTTTGAGAGCTCTTGTCTAAAATAAGACTACTTGCCATAGATTCCTCAAGTTTGCATAGCTAAAATTCTAAAATTGATATAACAACTCCTTAGGCTTAGTATTGTTCTTCAAAAATTAACCTAAATCTCATTGTTTTCAGTACTTTTTGACAAGGAATCAATCAACAATCATTGCATTTGCTGTTGGTGGGCAATATAAAGCTGGTAATGGATTCAGCATGGTTGGTGCTCATACTGACAGCCCATGTCTCAAGGTCTGTAGTAGCACCAATAAGTTAGCATTGGCATATGGTACTACAAATATGAAATTTTTTGGGTTAAACTACATATGATGAAAGTTTCTTTTGTGCTTTTGGACAAGTTATGTATCCATTGGGGGTATTCAAGCCCCCTTTCAAGCATATGCTTATGACTGAAAGAGGGAGTGAAAACTGAAAATGTATTTTCTTCGAAAAAAATTGGCACTATGTGTAACTTTTTTTACTTTGAACGTGGTATGTATACACTAGTATGGCAATGGCTACTGACATTATATAAACACATTTGGCTTCTTAGTAGAAACTGTTCATTGTGTGCATTCTTGATAGTTATCGAATTCCCAGGTCAAGCCAAGATCAGATAAGAAGAATAACAAATGGCTATCTGTAGGTGTTGAATGTTATGGTGGTGGCATTTGGGGAACATGGTTTGATCGTGATCTCACCATTGCTGGAAGAGCCATTGTCAAGGTTAATATCTTCTTATGATGCATTTTGTGTCTGGTTTTATGAAGAAAATACACCTGATACAGGAGTAGTTGTTTGATATTGGCCTTCTACTTTCATCAATTATTGACTGTAGATATATCCTATTGAAGGGCCTTGCTCTCTAGCTAGGCATACAGGCAGCTTTCTGAATTTAAAATCAACTGACAGGTGGCACAAGATCAAGCATATAAAAGTGGGTTGGGGCACCGTGACTATGAAAAAATTGTATAGTTCAGCTAAAAATTAACATATGGAAGTGGCTGAGGGCTTGTTAGAAGCACACTGACAAGGCGAATCAGATGGCGCCAAAAAATCTAAAATTTACGCACAATCTAGGGCATGGGACCAAATTTCCTTATTTGGGCATGGTGGTTTCAACATCCAAACTTCGCCTTTCTCTCAGATTTGGTGATAATACGAAAGCATTTGAGGGCTCACTAGAAGTGCATGGGCAAGTGGAATAATGGAATACCTAGATTAAATGAACTTCCATTTGTATTTATTTCTTTACGACCTAGATGTAAGATTATTAAGCAGAGCATTATCATTGCTAAGTGAACTAAATACCGGGTATATGATTTTACAACACAGGCTTGAATGTCCATGCGCAGGTCCTTTCCTAGAAAATATCTCTAAAGGGATGTAGGCCTGGCATTGCCAGCAAAAATGAGCGCAGGTCATTCTAATATTGGCGTGGCAGTGGGAAACATGAGCATGCGACAGTAAACATAGGGGCTGTATGACGAAGTTGATGGCATTGTAAACTTGAAAGCCATGAGTTGAAAGAAAGTACATGATTGAGGAAGAAGGAAATAGATGAGTTTGAGAAAGTTCAGGACTTTCATTTGTCGTGAGTGAGCGATTGTGACCACGTCAGGACACACGTAAGGGGTTCTTAAAAAGTATGTAACAGTAAGGGGTAGGTGGGTATGCACTATTTTCGTGACAAACTGCTATGGAAATATAGGAGGTGGGAGTGTAAAGTACTTTTGCTATGCAAGCCAAAACTCTAGTGCAATAGTTCTACTTTTCACTTTCTGATGAATGCTTCCAAAAATACTCAAATAAGCAAAGAGTTTAGACCTCATCGAGCTTGAATCTCGCATTATCCCTAATCATTCTTTAATTTCAGCAATTTTGTTCTACCATCTTTTGCTATACTGCATCAAGCTACATTCTTCTTCTAATCCGCTCATCCTGGAGAGTACGTGGCGCCCCTGACAGCTTTCCTAAACTCATCCCTGTTGTTAGCCAGCCTCCCTGCCTCAGTAATTGACATTTTCAGCACATCCTCTCTATGTCCTTCTCTCACTGTCTTCTAGGCCTTCCTTGTTTGCTTTTCCCATTCATCCTGCCTTCCAAGATGGTCCGTCACATTCCATCATGCCATTTAAGGTGCCTAAAGTGCTTTAATTTTTGCCTAAGTATGTAGCTCCCAAGTCAATTTTCTTTGACCTTAAGTTCATTCCTAATCGACTCATTTCTCCGATGTTTTTTCCAAGGTACCCTTAATATCTTTCTGTAGCATTTCATCTCAAAGGAGTCGATAAGCTTTGAGGTGGACCGTCACTTTAAAAGGGCTTCGCAGGGAAACTCAATGGATCTGATGTAACACAAGTATTATTCATCAAAACCAGATACATAGGTCAACGAAGTATTATGTCCCTTTACTGTCCTTCATCGTAGAATTCCAACACAATTCCAAAAAACGTATCTTCCCCAAAAAACAACCATTATGCGCTCATTGATTTGTAACGCCCTATCGCCTTCTCACAAAGCAACATTACGCATCCTTTCAATGTTAAACAATAATCAACCACAACAAGCTTTGACACAGGGTTGATCATAGTCCACGTCTCGTACCCATATTTTGCAATAGTGTAAATGCAAGCCCTTAATATTTTCAATTTTGATTGAACAGACTCTCCTTCCCACAACGATTTCTGTGCTGCCAAGATATTCATATTTGTTTACTGTCTCTAAAATTGTGCTATTGTCTGTAATGTTTACTGGTCCTATTGTTTTATCCGTTTTCATGACTTTAGTTTTTTTGACGTTAAGCATAAGATGATCCCTCTCATTTTGAGTTTGCACAGATTCAACAAGATTTTGTAAGCCTTCATTTTATGCGTGATAAGAGAGCAGTAGCATCTGCAAATTACTTGCTTTATGCGCATGTATTTTGCATTCCTTAAAATGATCATTAATGCTCAAATCTTCTACCGCCCTCATTATTGACTCAGTATTGATATTGAAAAGATATGGCGATAGGATGCACCCTTGTCTAATTCCTCTCTATGCTGAGAACCACTCTGTTTCTCCGCAGATTGTTCGAACTATAGATTGTTCCCCTTCATAAATCTCTTTTATTAACTGAATTTCATTGTTTGAGAGTCCCATGTCTCTCAGTGTCTCCCACAGTTTGCTATATGAAACACAATCAAAACCCTTGGAGTAGTCAATAAAGCGTATGTATAGATCAACATTAAATTCTCTGCACTTCTGAATGATCATTTTCAAATTGACGATTTGGTCACGTGTACCAGATTTTCTCCTAAACCCTGCCTGGGTGGCACTTACGTCTTCCTCTACCTTCCATTCAATTCTCTATTGCAGGATCATTAATAGAATTTGGCATTCTTGGCTTATGAAGAATATTGTCCGATAGTATGTGCATTCTTTCAGATCCCGTTTTTTGGTATAGGGATTAAACACTGCTCTCTTACAATCCAGAAGCCTTTTACCTGTATGCCAAATTTCTTACAAAGATGATGATAAACATCTATTCCCTCCACTCCGCTGAATGTTATCATCTCTGCCGTCTACCCATCACAGCCTGGTTCTTTCCCATCCTTTAAGCTTTTTATAGCCCATTCAACGTCTTCTCTTAATTTTCTGGCTATGCTATGTATTTGAAACATGGCCCGCGAGTTGTTAATTAGTTGGTGTTTTCGTATGTTATTGCATTTCGTAATTATGTATTTTGTCTTATCTGCTCTACAAAGTGACCTTATTTCTTTATTAAGTTGCTTGTACTTTTGTTTACTTATCAAATCTGATTTACCCTTCAATTTTCTTCTCTCTTCTATCTTTTCCAAGGTTTTGTCAGATATCCAGTGCTGTCTTCTCCTTTTCTTCCTCCTAAGGTGTTTATCTGCTGCAGTTATTAATACCTCCCTGGCCCTGTTTGCGCTTACATCAGGTTCCTCTTCATCTTTGTCTTGCAATAGGGGTGGGAAATCTGTTTCTAACTTCTACTGAGTACTCACTGTTTACAGTTTCAAAATCAAAGCGAATGGGGCGAGGGTCAGTTCTTTTTTTTATTACTTAAAGTCTCATGATCATAGAGATGTAGTGCCTGGACATTGTCATAATTATTGTGAAATAATGCAACTTGATGACAGGTCCCTTAGCAACAATATATACTAGTATAACG
>OLMO02000257.1:11240723-11263631 GCA_900291935.2 Cassiopea xamachana | reverse complement strand
ATATATATATATATATATATATATATATATATATATATATATATATATATATATATATATATATATATATATATATATATATGAAATTTTGTCAGGTTATTTGTTTTACATTCATTTTTTGCATCCATGTCATATATTCGATATTAACAGGTGTATAATGGCTTTATATCTTAGAAAGCCACTTTTGCTAATTTTGCATGACAAGGATCAACACGATATATGCATTTAATTCATCTAAATGTCAGTATGTCCGGCTTGATGAAGGCTCGTTCAGTATTTCTCTTGTCTACTTCTTAAGAATCATATTTGCCAGGTAGTTTTGCGAAACATGTTCTGAAAGCTAGCCCTTAGATTGATAATAGAATTTTTTTCTAGTCAGCTTAGACCATTAAGTGTGTAGTGTAATTTTGCTCAAAAGCTAGCTTGTAAGGGAAGTAATAGATCGTTGTGAATAAATACAGTTGTTCTTATCTTCCAGGCATTTTATGAAGAATTTCCGGCCATTGATGCTGCATTTAAAGTTGAATAATCAAAGCCTATTAGTGAATGCACTCTTGAGTACTTCTAATATAAGCAGAGTATGTAATTTTTAGGATAATGCATTTTAGACACTCCGTCACTACATTTCTGTATTTGCAGGTCTGTTTGCTATTGCTTACTCAATCAATAGAGAGAAGTCATTGATAGAGAGACGTTCTGGGAATGCTTGCTTAATAGCTCTCATGAATCTACCATGAAATGGCTTTATGTTGCACTTACGTGATATAAAGTCACTATAGATTGAAACATCAGTCGTTAGGACAGATCATTTCTGCCGGTGTTAAGATAACCTTTGTGAGGGTACCGGAACGAGCTTGTCCCATCCGCGACTAATTAAGAAAAGGAAAGCATGGTTGTTATTTGGGCTTATTTTTAAACGCATTGCATTGCTTTGTTAAGAAACATTTGGAGCATATTCTTGGGCAGCGTTTACACGGAGCCGACCGAATATTTGGTCGGTCATATATTTGGCCACTTAGGCGTACCGTTCACACGGGGCCGGCTAGCCGACCTCAAATTAGGTCACTTAGGCGTGCACATATTCGGCCGCTTAGGAAAGCGACATTCTTTTGAACTTGGCCGGTCAAGTTCGCGAACGACCCCGTGTGGACGGCTTTGGCCGGCCGAATATCTGCACGGTACCACAAAGAGGGTGTCAATATGCGATTAAGAGGCATCTAGTATATGACAGACTTTTACAATGAGTTTTCTTTCCAAGAAAGTTACTAGTGGTCTGCCGTTTTACGTTTCTCCACTTTCAGTGGATGAAAAAAGCATGGGCAAATGATGTCGTAGATTAATTTAAACTCTGATGTTGGTTTTGAATATAAATTGCGAAAATTGTGCTATGTATTTACGAAAAATGACCTTGATGAAAAACAGCGTAGCAGAAACAACAGAACAAACAACCATTTGTAAACACACAAGAATCATTTCTTTGTACAATCAAAATCCTCTTGAGAGTTCTCTTTCAATTCAGTCTCAGTTGAAATCAACACAAACACCATTACAAATTGGGGGCTGCTCAAAGAGTGCAGCTTTTACTGTGTGCAAAATGTTCTTCAAATCAAGAACTGTAAAACATCTACTATGGATGGGTAGGCCAGAGAAGTGTACGAAAATGTTTGAACGGTATGCGACTTTGCCAGTTTTAGAACCTCTGATGTCGGTCCGTAACTATGCTCTTATCAGCGGTCGATTTGCAAAATTTTATAATTTAGAAAGCAGAAGGTGAAAGTTGAAGTGTTTCTTAAACTCATTGGCATTTCTGCAATGTTTGTAAATGCATTAGTTGAAAATCCACACGAAAACTAATTCGAAGCCATGATTCTTTTATCGAACCGTACCAACACTGTTTGAACGGTAGTGTAGCAAATGTATAGGTATTGCTTCGATGGCTACTATACTCTCAGATAACTTCCATCATACGCTGTCGTCAGCCGAAATAAAATTCATTTCAATTTCTCTATCTTTTGTACGCCAGTTTCTCAAGTTTTGCAAACTCGTCTGATTGAATGAGAGGAAGTGAGAAGGATGCTACCTTTGTTTATAATAGATTTGGCCCAATTCATACTCTGTGCATGTCGTGAACTTGACTGGCCCCGTGTGAACACAATGCCTTAGCGAACTTTTTTTGGTTGGCTGCTTAACCGACCTAATATTTGGCCGCTCAAATATCCCGCCGGCCCCGTGTAAACGTAGCCTTAGATGCAACTTGGCCACAGTTCTCGTATTTGAAGAGGATTGATAGCTACTTACATACTTCTTACTTTGCTTTCTTCCTTCGGCAGCAATGTAACTTTCCACTGGAGCGTACATTGCAATTATATGGTATTATTTTCCGGGGTCACGAGCATTGCTGTAGAATCTACACCAATGTATTTGACCCGGGAAAACAGTATCATAAATTTTAGATTGAATTGACAAATATTTCACAGTTCAGACAAAATGCATAGTTTCGATCTTCTTGCTACAAATGCTGTAGTTCTTCTATGGGTAAATCAGATTTTCAAAGTCGTATATGTGAGCGAATTGGAGTATTTTTAAAGCCCATTTCTGAAATAGCATCGTTATAGGTTAGATTTTAAGTTAGATCAAAGTATTAGAGCACATATTTAAAAAAAACAGTTGATCAGTTATATAAATATAATTCATTATCAAGCGCATAGCATGGTTTTAGAAGGTACAGGTCTTGTGACTTCGATCTTGTTTTATGCACAAATGGCACAGCAAAGTCACTAAATTCCGGGTATCAAGCTGATGAGCTTTTAATAGATTCTCAAGATGCATTTAACAAGGTTTATCTCACATTAAACTCCAATACAAGTTGAACCAGTAAGGCACTAACGGCCAGATAACCAGAGACTTTCCAGCCTTTTACAAAACAGTTCACTGTCAGGTGTACTTAAAGGAGCAAGACCCAAAGAGTGCCACATGTCACCAGATAAGAGGAAGATTCTTCCAAACATAGAAGAATAACCATGAGAGGTGCGCAGTTACATTATACTCTAACAGGGTGGGTTTATGAACATGTGCTATAGAAGCAGTGGCATATACAGCAAGGGGCAAAGAGACAGCCACCCTCCATTATAACAAAGCAAGTGTTCCCTAACACTCAAATCAGTAACAGAATCAGTGCCTTGGTGGTTGGTTCAAGAACACTGGTGCTTCAACATAAGTACTATGATGGAACTATTTCAACCTTGTTTGGCTAACATCTTTTACGCGTACTTTTGCACTGATTCTAGTAGTTTAGTCAATGTTTCCCCACGCAAATAGCGTTAGTTTACGTTTTTACACCATATGCAGCTTTAGCATGATTTATAAGCTGCAAAAGTGACAATAGTGTGCATAGAGTTATAGTCTTTACTACAGCACGAAAAAGCGGCAATACTATTTTGACATACTTAAAAGCTTTTTTCGTCCGACACTCGTAAGACGAAAAAAGCTTTTAAGTATGTCAAAATAATGTGGCCGCTTTTTCGTGCTGTGGTAAAGTTCTGTAGTATCTACAGACTATTTACAGAGTTATAATCATTGGAAGTACGTGTTTTCTATGGCCAAACCGATATCCTTATATAAAACAGGCTCCATCAATATGGGGCTAACTGTGCCTTTCTCCTAGAGAGAATGGAAAGAAAATGGAAAGGCCAAAAGACAGACAAGCTGTAACTTTAGCAGTGTGCTGCAGCCCATTGGTATGATAGCAACATTGGAGTTCATTGATGGCATTTGGAAATGAGGGGGTTGATAACATCTGGTGGACCAAGGACTCACCTATAGTATATGACAGTGGGGTGAAGGAATGAACCAGCAATCAACTATTAGTCTGATACTGAATGAAATAGATGCTATATATTGTGAAGAAGAGGGTCATAGAAAGTTGGGGATCCTACAAATGGCAGGACAGCAAAAAGATGCGATCAGATAGAAGAGGATAGATATGATCAGAGTATTTAAAGATGGTGATGCTGACCTCCAAGTTTGAATGGCAAGGACTGCATACAGGCCAAATACACTTCTTTCTGCTTTGAAATTAGTTGTAAATAAATTATTATTTACTAACAAAACTGCTGTAATTATTCCAGATATTCTCATGTGTATTTATGATTGATTTACTGTATACAGAATTCATACTTTAGTACATTAATTTTGAATTTCATTTGAAACTACAAGGAAATAGCCTTTACCCCCCCCCCACCCCAGCTACTACTTCCTACTAAAGGACAGCATTAAGCATAAGGATGAAACTTCTCAATTTTCTGCATCTAGCTTAAAGTCGCACTTAACAATCACATTGTACACAAAACTGTATCACTTTAACATTACACACAATACATCACATAAAACACAGGTTGGAGAGAGATATGCTACTCCTGTAAAGTCTATGTAAATCCAAAGCAGTTTCACAATTACACATCAAAATTGCAAAGAATTTAAAGCAAAACCTAAAAAGAATATGCAGTGTCTCAAGAAAAAATTAATAAGGTTTTGAAGATACTAAAAAACAAAATTTTGGGATTACTTAAAAAATTCAAAACTACCAAGGCAAGATAACCTAAATTTGTGAAGTCTATGGAATGCTCATATTTCTCAGTTTTCATTGTATGCAATCCTGGAAAAGCTTGCTATTGCTGTAAGCTAAAGAGGTGACAATCCCATTCCTATAGATTCACACCTCACTCTCTTTACCAATGATCACCTTTCTATTCGGTTTGCCTAAATTAAATTTCTCACTTTTACTTCTCCTTTCACTTATCTGTATTACTCAATCTCTAAATGTAAATCTCCTTCTCATAAAGCAATCAGTCTAATGTTAAAGGAAGTGCATATTTAGGTTGGTAGTATAATGAAAAGGGCAACACTCATCCTTATCAAATAAAAAGCTAAAACACACTAGCATTTGTGGCTTAAACAGTATGTGCTTTCAAAGTCATTTAAAATGCTCTGCTGCTATTTGGCCATCTGTAAAGAATGACAAGCGTATCCAGTTGCTGTGGTAGTCTTTGGACTTAAAATGGGTTTATTGGATGCTCAGGTGGAACAACTATCACAGGAACACGGCTATGATGAACAACATATTCACTCACACTCCCAAGAATGGTCCTTCTCACTTGACTGAGTCCTCTTGATCCAATCACAATGAAAGAAGCATTAATACTCTTAGAGACCTTTACTATGTCAGCACCAATGCTTTCTTGGGATGACTCAAGATGTGTTTCATACTCTAACTACAATGAAATTAACACCAGTTGGACATCTTGATAATAAAGTTTAAATAAAAGCTTGAATTCAACAAAATATCTAATTGTGACAGAAGACAAAAGTTATAGCTTTAGTGCAAACAGTGATATAAACATGATGTAGCTATTGACAGTAATCTATTTATCATGCTGATTTGCACTTACTTTTTAAGTGCTTGTTTTCTCTACTTGTATGATTGATAATGAACTCAAATATTCCACTGTTGTCAAACTTATACCCACATATTTCTTCTATCCTAATTGCATATTTTGTCAAAGTCAACAATAATCTTGAAAGTTAAAATGCTTGTGATCTTTCTATTGTTATTTTGAATTAGTGTATTTCTTTCAAGTTTGCATTGAAACTGATGAGAAAGTCTAATAAATACTAATAATAAGTCTATTTAATGGCTATCCTGATTCAACTATATGCAAATATTGCACTGAAAGTCATTAACACTAATGGCATATTGATCAAAACATTACAGCCACTCACAACAATGCTATACTATTCTAAAGCTAAAGCAATGTAAGCTAAGCAGTAGTCTCAACAGAACAATGTGGTACTAATTTAAAACTATTCTCCCATATGGTTTACACCATGTAATATTTATAATAATAAAAAAGAATGTTCTTACAATGGTCTAATCCAGTCTCCTTGCTATAGGCAAATTGTTTTTATATGCTTGTTATGCTGGATAGGCATTATGTCAATATGATGGTTCGTATTCTCATCCAAATCAGTAGAAAAGTCATTTGATTTTCATCAAAAAATAGTGACAATTTTGGTGGCTTTGCTTGATGCATGATACCACACTCTCCTAATAATTTGGCAAAGATAGCATACTATACAGAGGCTATTCTACAATCTAATGTCTGTAACATAATGAAAAGGAAAAGCCAAGTCAACGAGCAAAAGAACTGTTCACTAAAGGAAAAACTGTTGCAGAAATGAAGGGTATGTCAAGTGGAGTATAAAGAAATACATTGGCTGCTTTGCATTTTTCTTCATATTTAGAAATTAGCTTTTTGGCCTGATCCAAGTGATGGTTCAGTGATTCATGGTATTCATCAGTTGCTTTGACTGCAGCATCTACAAATTAAGAGATGAAGATCAGAAGATAGAGATGGAAGTTTCCCAAATAACTAGCTGACACCCTTATTAGAGTGAGATGAATTATCCTGAGAAAATTGCTGTTTTGATAATACACTAGAGAAAATTGCTGTTTTGATAATACAATAGAAAATTGCTGTTTAGAGCTTAAAAGTACAATTACTTTTCAGTTTCGCACTAAACAGTAAAAATATATGGGACATTTAAAGTTACTAAATTAAATGATAGTTGTGTTTTGCTTAAATATGCCTGTAAACAAATTGCATAAGTAACATATATCAAGTGAAAACACTACCTTGGAAAGCTCAAAAATTATGGTCAACTACCTTGCCAGTTTTGTCCATTAATCAGTCAACAAATGAGAAAAGAAGTGGCCTTAGCAATAATTTGATGTAAAAATATTTTATTTATATTTGGGATGAAATAAGACCTATGGGGAAACACAATCCTTTCTACTTAGAAGTCAAGATACTTCAGTACTAAGATATAAAATTGTTAAAAAGGACTTTGAAAATATTTCAAAGTATTATTTAATAAATTTGAAGCAAATTATTAAGCAATCTAAGGCTTGAATGAAAGATATAGCAATAGCTAACAGTCAATCACATTTATCAGCAATAAAATAGTATGGATTACTCAAAATGGTATTAATCTGTTATTTGTCCAACAAGTTTAGAGACCTCTCTTTGGGGAAATTATTGGTCTTTTAAAGCAAATAATCAATGTTTATTACAACATCAAAAGTAGTCTTTCTAATAAAAATCCCTTGAGTGATTTTAAGAGTATACAGGCTCTTAGGGAAATTTGCGACATTAAAAATATGGTTATGTACAGCTAGGGGTGAGCTTCAAAATATACCAAAATTAGAAAATGTTCCAAGAGTTTTAACTCTCAAATGGAAATGAAGAAGCAATACTGAAGCACCAGTATGTTTTACTTTAACATAGTAAATTCCATTTACAAAGCACAATCAATCAGCCCGTGAATTCAAACCCAATGCCTACTTTAAAGTGCCAGCTAAGCATTGCATCTGAATTTATAAAATTATTTCACATTTATGCTTAAGGTTCATCTAAATTTATATTCATGAAATAAAAAGTTCCTAAACGAATTAAAATAAAAAAGGAGGGCATTGGGTTATGGATTACCCATGCAAGACTATCCTCCTTCAGACTTATGAAGGCAAGCATGAATTAAATTTAGGCTTTTTGCTGGTATATTCCTCAATCCACAACCTTATTGGATTAACTGATTAAGTCCATTTTGAGTCAACAAATTATGAATGCCTGATGTAGTTCATTGCTGTGACTTACGATAAAGTGATATGGCTGGTAATGGGGGTGGCACAAAAAGGTTCGTTATGACCGCTTTGTCATCATCTTTGCAACCAATATTTAGATACCCTGAAAGATATAGTGAAGGCTGTCAGACTTACGATAAAGTGACATAGCTGGAAGTGGGGGTGGAACAAAGAAGTGTGCAAACATCATTTTGTCTTCATCTTTTCTCTCTACTTCAACATACCCTGTAAGGGATGTGCTTGTCATTAAAAAAATGAAAAGAAATTTATTTTTGTGAAAAACTTTCTAACTACCTAAGAAAGTAAGATACTGCATAAATAATATTTATCAATTTCATCTATTGTACGTCACAGGTTGAGCTAGCATATGTGAAGCTCTCATTTACACATTCCATGACTTATATTGTCAAACAATCTCTAATACGAACACTCAAACGTTCCAAACGAACAGCATCTATCTTTGAAAGGACTTTAGAATCTATTTACACTATGGCAACGGTCCTGCTTTCTTCCTCTAACTGGGCTATTATTGTGTCTTACCATTTCAAGGGATATGTAATGGTGGTGTGCCCTCTGAGATAGCCAAGGCCATGTTCGCATGAGCGGTTGCACGACACAGAATAAGCCACATATGGCAACTGCTAACCATAAACTACTATATCTATGTATAAAGGAGCTTTTACGGACACATTTTCACTACTAGCAGATACAATTTGTCTGTCAATACAAAAATCTTCGACAAGCAGTATGGTAAGTAAATCGCAGGAAAGTAGCACTGTATAAGCTCCGATAATAAACTTTGTGCTTTGACCTGCACACTCAGTGCTATAAAAACAAGAAACCTACAGTTAAAGGCTCTCTCGCTGTGCTCGCTATTATCAACTGGAAGGAGCACAACTCTTCGTTGTTTCGAATCAGCCATGATGTGTTTTCTTCCCACAGACTATAACTTCAAGAACAACACTGTGACTGCAGCAAATGAGAGGTGGTATATTGAAGGACTGTAAGGCTGTTTACGCTGGTAGCGATCTGATTGGATAATTTGGAAATAGAAACAAAAGATCGTCATGCTTTAACGATTCCATCGAAAGAACGGCAATAAACCTATTGTTCTACTGGTCGCTGACACACAGACTGGGGGGCGGGGAGCAGGGGGCGCAAAGATGTTAGGCTTAATCACACCTATCAACTCTCAGGGTTGTCCCCGAAAGAATCCCGGTTTTGAATGTTTTCTCCCGGTCTCCCAGTTCCTACAATTTTTCTCCTCTCTACCAGTAATCACTAGATATCTTGCTGCTATTTAATTGGTTTTCTGACATCTCATTTAATGTTTGCGTAATTTAGGCTATTTGAAAAGTTCTCCACTTTATAGTTATGATATAAAAGTGACATTGCATTCCACATGAAAAAAGCTGTTGTTGGTACTTACTGATTACTAAAAATATACCAAAAGTCAGGGGTAGGTTCTGAGCTCAACTTTGGGGGGTTAGGGTACTAGCTAGAACATAATGTTCATAACTGGTCTCATAGGTGCGATACCTTCATGAAAGTCATAGAAAAGTTTTTGGAACACCATATCTATCTATTTTAAAGTAACATCAACTTTCTATCTTCAGCTTTTACTATGGTAACCAGCAAAAATGGTGCACTCGACCCATTCAAAAACATGAATATCTGCGGAGTCAAAAATGTAAGGTACTTAAAGTAATTTATTCTTCAGTAGCCAATGCTATGTTCTATGCAACTACTGAGAGAAAAATCAATAATATCTTTCTTATTTTCTATTTATACTTAACGTCTTTCCTTTTGAAGAATACCACTACACCTATATTTTTATCATTTCGACCCCCCTCCCCCATCAAAAATCCTTCTGTGATTGCATAGAGTTGCTACCATGTAAGATCCATGTAAAATATCAAGCTCTTAAATGAAATAATAAACTAGAAAAACTTGTAGAGGCTGGTGCAGGAATACAAAAATCATATTTTGATGAAAACTTTAAAGTTTACTAATGTGGAACCTGGTCTTAAAATCCACTATCTCTTCCTCCGCCTCATGTTTGTCCTATTTTTCTAATCCTCTTCTTTTTTGCTTATCGTGCTTTCCTTTCTTTGGTATCAACTATTCTTTGGATGTAGTTAGCCATTTTTATATCTTTCTATAGACTTATTTTCTTGTATGAATTGCAAATGGAAATTACATGCAGTTGAAATAAGAGTTCTAAATCCTTCTTCTTCAGCCATCACAGCCATACACCAACACTGAAACAGAAACTGCAATTTTTAATGGTCTGGAACCAACAATTGTCTTTTCTACACAAAAGTGCCATGTAAATTCATGGTAACTTTCAGTTGCATTTGAATATAGTCATGTTAGCATCTCTCTAAAATCTTGTGGTCACTGAGACAATCATATTTTGGCTAAATATGAATGGCAACTGTTGTTAGTAAAGGACTCTTGAGTTTGCAGCTCTCGGCACTAATGCAGATAGGTATCACCTCCATGTCTGTATCTGTGTCTGTGCCTTTTTTTTAGTAAGTAATGCCGGGGAAAGGCCATAGGGCCTATAACAAAGCCCCGACAAAGGAAAAACTGAGAAATGAGGGGAAGTTTAAGTAGAAAGGGAGACAAGATCAACTTTGTTGATGTTAGATTTAAAAGATGACAAATTGTAGAATTCAAGGAAAGGGGTGGGTGGCAATGAGCTCCACAGTTGAGAAGTTCTAGGAATGAAAGATGATTTATAAGATAGAGTTCGTGGATTAGGTAGTGTAACTTGGAAAGGGTGTGAATAGGTAGAGCTTCTGGTTGTTCGAATACGCCTCTCTCGATCAGGAAATATATTCTTGATTTCCTGAGAGCAATTTCCGTGAAAATAGCGGTAGAAAATGGAAAGATCTGCAACAAGACGACAATGTGAGAGAGACTGTAGAGAATTAGTGAGGTTTGGATTGTTGATGAGACGGATAGCTTTAGACTGGACTCTGTCAAGAAGATGGTGGGAAGATTTAGGAGCACCACCCCAGACATGAGAGCAGTACTCCAGAGAAGGACGAATCTGGGATTTGCATATAGTTAGTAGTTAAGAAGGTGAGAAATAGCCACGGGCTCTAGAAAGAAAGCAAAGTTTCTGAGATGCATACTTTGCTATGGAATTGATATGGGGTTTCCAGGTGAGATTAGATGAAATAGAAATATCAAGTTGAGTGATTGAAGATGAAATGTCCAGTTTATGGCGGTTCATGAAAACAGGGGGAAATCTTGGTGATGTTTGCGTGATATGACAACCTGTTTTGTCTTTTCTTCATTGAACTTAACAGGTTGTCACTTCCCCACTTCTCTACATTTGTCAAGTCATTAGTGAGAAGTGAGGCTGAAATGTTACGATATGGTGAAATATTAAAATAGGCAAGGTGTCGAGGATTGGATGAAAAAGATGAACTTAAATAAGTGTCATCAGCAAAGGAGAAAATACTGGAAGATGTAGAGGAAAGCAGGTCATTTATGAAGAGGATGAACAGAACAGGCGAGATAACAGAGCCCTGAGGTACACCTGAGTTGATAGAATGAGGATTAGAGAGAGGTAGCCATCGACCCTAATTGCAATTGACCTATCAGATAGAAAGCTAGAAATCCATTTGATGAGGGTGTGGTGAAGACCAAACATTGGCAACTTAGCAAGAGGACCTTTGTGCCAGAGGCGATCAAAGGCATAGGAAATACCAAGAGAGATCACTCTACTCTCACCGTAGGATTCTAGAGCAGAGGCACAAGCATGAATAACATAGGCTAGAAGGTCACCGGTAGATCTGGCTTGTCGAAACCCATATTGGTGATCAGAATTTGCCAACACTTAATTGACTACATTTGATGGAGGTACTGCCATATCGCAAAATCATTTTCTTAGGAAACTGAGATAATATACATTAAAAATGAGTTCAGAAATGAATTCTTGAGTAAGTTTTGGCCCAGAATAAGGATATTTTTTCAACATTCAGGCCTCCCACTCTAATTTCAAGAATTTTTTTTATGAATTTATGACACTGTTGCTGAATTTTTAGAACATTTTAAGGCATTATTTAATGATTTTTATGACATTTTATGACACAATTTACGTTTTTCATTTGTCACTTCAAACAATATAGGGTGTCTAGCAAATCACGAAGATGGATTTCCCCGACAATTCCCTGTCAAATATCCCTTTTTACCTGACATATTTTATTGCAAACGTCATTAAAAAGAAGCAAAATTATAGGAACTGAATACCTCTCTGTCACCACCAGGGATGGATTTAAGAGATGATAACTGGGGGTGTAGGTACTTGAAATTTTGAAGATCACCGAATGGTACTAACAGTGGCAGCCTGGCTAATTCTAGGGAGGTGGCCAATAGCATTCATGCAACAGAAGAAAATGCAAGTACTAAAATTGTGGGTAAAAGTTAGTTCCACCCCTAAATGTGCAAGAAATTAAAAATGTTATATGTTATAAGTTAATGGTACTATTCATGGGGAAAAGAGGAGGGTTAGGCCACGGAAGCAGAGCGAGCGAAAAAGTTTTGAGTTCACACCCTCTATAATGTTGGAAGACGCCCTTTGGCAAGTAGGACCAACATTACGTTCATCATTGATTTGTTACACCTGTGGTCTTTCAACCATATATGTTTCACAGAAAAGATAATGGCACTAAGGTGAAAAATGATGATTTAGATATGCTGTTCCATTTTGGATGTTAGTGAAAAGAGATAGATTTCCTTGACTTTGCAAAAGTGACCTAATTTCTCTAACAATTCCTTGACATTTTTATGACGGAATAGATTTTTCTGACACTTCCCCGATGTTCCTGACATGGCAGACACCCTATATTAACCTGAAAAATATAGTAAAAATCAGGTCATGTTTCAACTTTCTGAGCGAAATTTCGTTGTAAAAAACCTTTATAACAAATCAAATACACAAAAGAAGATCGTCTATAAGAAGCAGTACTCAGCTGCTCAAAAAGTTAAGAAAGTTCAGTATTGGATTTTTGGGAATTAAGAAAGTTTCTTAGTGTTTACGTATCTAAAATTCGATCTATCTGCGTGCAAAACTTTATGCATGTGATGTTGGCTACCCTCTAATAGCTTAACTCCTGTTATTTACTTAGATTTAGTATCATTTCAAGTGTACATGGAGCTTTTTCGTTTTCTAGTAATGTGCGTGCGTAAAACAATGAAACTGAAATATTTTTGAAAGAAAGTCTTAAGAAAGTTTTGATAATAGGATCGTGAAAATAGTCTGTTGGTACTACAAAACTTTACCATAGCACGAAAAGCAGCAACATACTTAAAAGCGTTTTTCGTCCGACACTCATCAGAGTATGAAAGCATCGGATAATGACCTAAAGGTTAACCGAAATATATATCCAGATGCTGTTAATGTGATAGGATACGTTTAATTGGCTCCAGGTGTGACCAATTAGGACCTATCAACATTGTTTACTTGAAGAGTCCCAATGAGAAAACAAACTCTTTTTGTCTACACAAGACTGGGTTTCGAGTTTTGATGTAAACAGATTCCAAAACACTTAAATGAAAAGACGATCTTGCTTGCCCAATGATCCGAAAATTGTCGTCTGTATATATTTTGGCGCATTCTGGATTTGCAATAGGGTGTTGTCCTATGGCCGAATCACAATTAATTTTAGAATTGTTCTTTTTACATATAGGAGGTATCTGTTCTCTTACGGTATTACTTTTCTTCCTGATGCTCGTGGGGACATGTTGTTTTATTCTGTCTGCTAGTCTCTGCGTAGTGCGTCCTACGTACCGAGCTTCACATCGGCACGAAAATTCATAAGCAACACAACTTTTTTGAGTGGTAGGAACGCAATCTTTCTTAGCAGATGGTAGCATAACCCTGGTGTTATAAACCACACGGGGCTTCACAGCATAGTAACAAGATGTAATGGCTTTACTGATTTGATAACTTTGATGAAACATTACCAATCCAAGGCAATTTTAGGCATACCGGGCACTTCTCTGGACCAATTGGTTTTTCTGCTGCAAAATTGGCTAATTTTTGATTTATGCAAGAAAGTAGAACATCTACTGGATATCCGTTTTCGATGAGCAGCTGTTTTATTTTATCGAGCTCTGGGCCTAATTTAGTTTTAGAGCAAATCATAAGTGCCCTGTGAACTAAAGTTTTAATAAGGCTAATCTTTCTTGTCCTTCGGCTAAAGGAATTCCAACGGATGTATTGACCAGTAAACCTTGGTTTCCTGTAAATGCTGGTAAGAAATCCAGTGCCCTCTTTCTCTATCAAAACATCTAGAAAATGCAAGGAGTTGTTTTGCTCCTTCTCTATTGTGAATTTTAGAGCTGGATGTAGCAAGTTCAATTTTTCTTGACAATGGTCACAATAGACAAAATTGAACTTGCTACATCCAGCTACATCGCTAAATTCTGAATGTGGAAAATGAATATAAAACTGTTGAATTATCCGTAAGTTGCAGTCTTTTTCGATATCTCTGACCAGAAATGTACGCTTTCTAGAATTCATGGGCCGGTTCAATCAAACTGTTCCCGGCCCGAAAACTTAGCTCGTCCGCCCCCAGGAATATCTTTCGTCCCTCAGACATTTGCAGATTTTATCATTGCTAATTTATTCTGGTCAGGCATAATGTAGACTCAATGGTCCAAGTCTTGAGTCTATTCTCCTTCCAAAAACGGGCGGAGCGTCGTATATAGTAAACCAGGTTAGGAAATGATGACTACTCCAATGTGCGAAAGCTCTTTGATCACCATTGTAGAAAATATCAACTCTTGAACAAATAGTATATTCTGTTATTGCTAATTCTGATACCATTGTTTGACAATCGCATCAAATGGGCTCTTCTCCCCTCACGAGCAAATAGGGAATGAAAGTCTTCCGTGACAACAAAAGTAGAAATGAATCATATCATATTCAATAACTTTGATTCTTCATTCACATATAATTTTAGCATAAGGCAATATAGGCAAAATAATTATTTGTAACACGCAGAGGCGGCACCAGTCATCGCAGACTGAGGAGACTTCAGGTACCACGTCCTAAAAAGACAACGCGATTTTGTTGTCACACCCATTTTAACATTTTACTAGAGGTCTTTCATACCAATACAAATATTTTTTCATCGAATTTGGACGAATTAGAACATTGATCTTGGCAAGAACTGTAATGACATGGTTCCCCAGTCTTCTCCTCGTGGCGCCGCCACTGGCACCAGGTAATTAACATAACAAATAAATCAAAATTTGAACAGAGGTTCACTACATGAAATAAATTCTAAAAGTAGCTCTGTCATAGTTTCTACCAAAAACTGAGACTCTGATTCGTAAATTGTACAATACAACCGCAATCAAATTATTCCAAGTAATTACTAAACATAATATAGTTTGACTTTAAGAATACATTAAATGATGAATTCTCTCTAGAAGACAACACAGCAGAAAGGTAAAAGGAGTAGACGTAATTTTGAAGGAGCATATCTTCAGATATTAATCGCGAATATGTTACAACACACAACGTGCAAAAAATAGGACAAAGAGTAGGGTGTTGTTGGAAAAGCACAAGGAAGGTCACAAAGACAGGAAGAAAAACGATTTTGCGTCCAGCTTGGTACCATCTAAGTACCTGAGAGTAAGATGGGGTACCATAAACTTTGAGAAAAAATTCCTGACTATGGCAAGAACATATCCCAGGATAAAGGTATTTGTCTCTATTATCTGCAGAAGGGTCAAATGCAGAACTAACGTAAGGTACTACAAAAGCTGCCTAATTTCACTAAATCTGGGTGATGGAAAACAATGTATAGATAGTCTACAATAGGATTATCAAATTCACCACTAGGCTTGGCACTCCTGGTCTGCAATATCAGCATGTACAAGAACTAGTCACCAACAAACGATCGATAACTATCGAATACTATAAACCATGCTACCCTCTGCTATATCCTCATTCCTGCATCTGCTTAATATACATGGGGAAATATCTTAATGATACGTAAGGAAACCTTTTGACTATGTGCTAACACACAATGAATCCTGGGACTAATATGGGTTTATTGGGTGCTCAGGTGGCACGATAACAACAGGGCTATGACTGTGACGCACGACGTAAGAGCTCACACTGCCAATGATGTTTCTTTGCATTTTACTAAGGCCTCTTGACCCAATAACAATGAAATCAGCATTGACACTTTTACGCAACTTTATGATGTCTGCACCAATGCTCCCTTGACTTGATTCAAGATGCATCTCATACCCTACCTAAAGTAAAACGACCACGCAATGTTAAATCCATTGGAAAGATCAACCATGATTTTAAATTTCAAGTGTTGAAATTTTTTTATTTTAATTCTATCATAAAATGCTAATATACAAATTGAAGTTCATGATATAACCAAAGCATATGAATCAGTGCTCCTTTGCACAAAGCAGTAATGGCTACCGTAAATACTCGATTAAGCCCCCCTCCTCAAATAATACCCACCCGAGAGCTACATATTGTTAAAAGCTCCCCCTCGAATAAGCCCCTACTCATCCATGTGACTGTAGCTATTTGGGATTCTATCAGTGCTTAACAGAGTATGAAAGAAAAGGCAGTCAAAAATTTAACGAAAAATCGTATGTCCTTTGAAAAACACCCTACTACCTACATCTGCAACATTAAAAAGTAGTTTATTGGTATGAAAATTTCAAATGGAATATCGCCAAATACCAAAACAGTTTTAAAGCCCTCCTAAGCTAAAATCCAAAAAAATAAATAAGCCCCTAATTGAATTATTTGAGGATTTACGGTAGTTGAACACAAGGCTGGTACACCGTAGAGACTTTGTTTGAAAGACAACATATCTTGGACCATTCTGTTCAAAAGAAAAGGAGGAAAGGGCCAGATCCGCTCCTCACTACTTATATTTTTCCAGTATTGCTAATCATCCTATATTGCTTGAACTAAAATCAAAGCAGTTCATAGTCAGTGTTCAAGCTTTAGAAAAAGCTTTATAAAATCTGTAAGCTTTTGTGAGCCAAACAAGATATTAACATTCTAAAATTTCACAAGCTACATTTCTTACACAGCGAGTTGTTGCTTGCCAGTGTGGAAAACATGGATTCACAATAGAACATGTAGTAATGCCAATAATAACAATTTTCATGTACGAGACAAAAAAACTAACATCGACTTCAAGGCATACAGCTTCACAGAACAGAATCCGATTTCTGATGCTGCTGCTAAAGCTATACAGAATGTGCAGTTTCTAATGAAATTGGCGAAAAGAGGGATCGCATCAGCAGAAAGGTGATTGATTCAATAACCAATAAATAGCTGAACAAAAACATAATTTGCTGGGGGTGGTCAAATCACTTAGAATTTCTGATATACTACATGAAGTTTTGAAAAAGTAGTACTCAGTAGCTCAAAAAGTTAAGAAAGTTCAGTACTGGATTTTTGAGACTTAAGAATGTTTTTTAGTGTTTATGTGTTAAAAAGTCGATTTATCTGCGTACAAATGTCATGTATGTGATGTTGGCTACCTTTTAACAGTTTAACTTCTGCTATTTACTAACATTTATCATCGTTTCGAGAGTAAATAGAGCTTTTTCACGTTCCATTAATGTACATGTGTAAAACATTGTAACTGAAAAATTTTTGCTATGAAAATCTTAAGAAAGCTTCGATACTGGAATCGTAAAAAATAAAGGAAGTTTCAGTACTGCACCAAAAAAAACAATTCTTATCAAAAAAACGTGTAATTTGTGCATGGCAATTAAGAACTCCAGCGGCCAATAGTTCGTCACAGAAATGGCATCCAAAACCTAGCGCACACAGTAGATCTTCATCGTTGCAACATGCGATTCTTGTCTTGACGACTTTTATCGCAAGCCGCTGAATTTTGAGATCAAATATGTTTGATATTTGTTTTTGATCGCAAGAGACGAAAAAACAAAAATCTGCTGTATGCGGTGTTTCGTTATAAAAATCGTGTAAAACGTGACTTACTAAGCCAATAGAGGAGCAGAAATATCATTCTTTCGGAGCGCCAGAAGAATATTCTACGGAGGAGCGGTTCAGAAATTGTTTCTAGCAACAATAAAAATCTGCTGTGTGCTGCAACTAGAAAATCCTACCATTGCATATGGCAACGATAAATATCTGCCGTCTGCGATAGGTTTAAAGAAATAAGATTCTTTCCTCGAATATTTCAAACCTATGAAATCAAGACATACATTCGCCGCTTTGCACTTTTCTTCGTATTTGGCCAAGAGCTTCTTTGCTTCCTCTATATGTTTTCTGAGTGATTCTTTGTACTCGTCTGTCGCTTTCACCGCGGCGTCTACAAAATAAACGTATACTTGTTACACAAAACAAAGGCTGTGTTTCTATAGGACCATTCCATTAGGAGCCATAACTATTAGGTATAGATGGGCCTAGCGTTTCTTCATTTTTAACTGTTCAACCCGTTTCCACGAGTGCAGGTCAAGCTGGGATCCAAGTCGCAAGTAGACGCATTTGGAGCCGACTAGCAGCTCCAAGCGGAACCATTCCTAGTAGTCCCGTGGGGATACGCGAGGAAGATCCGTGCTCAGGTTGTCAAATGCAACTGATCCCGTAGAAGCGCAGCCTAATCTAATAGTTTTTCATTTCTGAAAGTTCGAGGGAGGATTGGTTTGCAAGTTCTTCAATTCCTGGTCGTCAATCGTGGCATTTACAAGACGGATACCCACGTACTCTCGCAGGTTGTGATTCCATTTAAAAGGTTCATACACATCCTGCCTTATATTTTCATGATTTAGTCAGGTGCTTTTCCTAACTACATATCAGAAACACATAATATTTTCCCTGAAAAATCGGTTTTACAAGTGATACGACTGACCCATCTTCTAAAACTATGATGTCAATGTTGTACTTAACTAGTAACATGGAAGTAAACAAAAACTGGCTTGCTTGTTTTACTATGCGTATGCAGTACTTAGAGATGTCTTGTAGAAACCAAAGAATTCATTCGTATGGTTGATAAAAATTCCTGATTTTTCCCCACTTTTTTCAAGGTTCAATAAATCTCCTGACATTTCCCGACTTTCCCTAAAAACACTGTTTTTTCCTGACCACATAAATCCTGTTTTAGTACATAGTTATGGTGTCACTCTAGGGGGCATTCCATGCCATACCATCCAGTACATAAACCCTTTCCTCTCACACCTTTTTAAAATTTATACCAGCTCTAGCCAGGGGTGGTGTCAGCCATCACTGACTGGGGGAATTTTGGGAACCACGCCCTAAAACTACAATGCAATCTTGTTGCCACACCCATTTCAGAATCTTGCTAGACTCCCTCAACCCTCCTAACATTTTCTCATTGAATTTGGACAAATTAGAAAATTGATCTTGGTAAGGAATGGGAGGACAAGTCCACTACCATGGCACCACCACTGGTTCTAGCTGTTGTTGAGATATGACGGTTACAAAATGTGAAAGCCTCATTCATTCTCATTCTCAAATTATGGCATATTTAAGTTTCATCCAAATCACCACTCTAATCACAATAAAAAAATATGCCATTTTGAATTTAAATTTTAATCCATACCTTTCCAGCAAGTCAATATTTTTGCTCTAAATGCTATGGAGATATACTCTTTCTATTGGGAAATCTAGCAATCAATTTCATAATTTTTCAAAATCATTCAAATTAAAATTTGCCTTTATTGAGAATTCTAGGTATTATTTTCATAATTTCTCAAAGCTAATTAAAGTAAAGTTATCCAGTGCCTAGGGCCAAGTATGAGGCTTGAAATCAATTTGGCTGGATAGATATGGCAGAAATGCTTTCCCTTCAACTTGGTAAATATTACAGGATACTTCAATTTACTCATGACAAGTTCACTGGCTCATGGATAGCACTGAAACTATTTTAAAAGTGTGTGCATAGAGCCCTAAACACCAATTGTCAAGGATCAAGGCAGATAAATAATACAACAGTAACAGTGTTCTACAAAAAGAAACAAATGATTATAGGAATTGCACTATACCCAAAAAATCCATAAAAACAAAACTACACAAAAATATCATAAAAGTGTATTGTATAACAGTTGTGCACATGTCTAAACATGTATAAAATACCTAACATGAGCAAAAGATCACCTGTGCCAATACCACAATTCAATTTGCAATAATACATGCCAAACCAACAAATAAAGTGGAGCAAATGCCTGGAGAGGTAAAACCTGCCATATACAGTCACTTTAGAGAGACAAAAGCTTTATTGTGTTATGTAAATCCCCAGGTTAAGAATTTTGTTGGGGGAAAAAACCATGCAAAATCTTTCATTTGGGGGTATTGCTCCTGCACTTCCCGGGAGGTATGTGCTTCATGTCAAATAAGAACTTCAATGACAAAACTGCAATTCTAGTGATTGTCACCATTTGACTTTTTTATCCTGTTCTATTCTAAATGGGACATGGACCCACTTCAGCTGCAGCATAACTTATTTTTAGTTGTGCTTGTATTTCAGATAATGGGCATTGGGATCACACATGCAACCTCCAAAAATTAAGAGTAATCACTTGTGCAGACAATGGTGCACAACTAAATTAACCCATGTGCACCAATTTCTTATGGGCATATAATGTTATAAGCTCTCACACTTACGATAAAGTGACATGGATCCCATTATGGGTGGAACAACAAAATGTGCAATTACCATCTTGTCCCCATCTCTGACCTCTGTCTCCATGAACCCTGCAAGGAATGAGCTGGGGATCAATAGTAGCTAACAAGCCAATTAATGCAAACAAAGAAAACAAGAATTATCATTCTGCTTTCTGTATGAGAAAAAAGTAGAACTTCAAAAACTGTAGCCCATTAATAAAAACGTTACAAACTCTGCAGATGAAAGTACTTCCTTTCTATGATTTATTTTCTGTTCGAAATTAGCTAGAGTATCAGAGTCTTTAATTTCCTCAAGCAATGGGGCCAATAAACTGTCATCTTGGTTCTGAATATCTTCAATTCCATATTCTACTGTCCTGACATTTGGCAATTGCAAATGATCTTTACTTTTCAAATTATATTGGATCAGCATTATATATATATATATATATATATATATATATATATATATATATATATATATATATATATATATACATACATGTATATATATATCTTTCTCAGTGATACAAAGTGCTGATCACAATAAGCCACATACACAAACTAGGATAATGCTTCAAGTGCAAGCAAAATGTAGCTGAATAATTTTGACTATTTGGGCTACTCTGGAAACTCTTGTCAATGAGCAGAAATGAGAAAAACTCAACTACAAAAACAACAGTTTATCAAATTTCTAACATATTTTATAGCTTTGAGTAACTACTTCTCCAAGAGTCCCTAAGAGTTTATTGGCATTACATTTATCCTAGCAGTATGTGATTGTGCTAAGGCAAAATTTGAAAATTGTCCCGATATATAACAGCAATAAATATGCATTGAGAACAATAGATTACCATGGATTGCAATGGTCTCCATAGCTGGTATTTTTAACTTCAGTGATACAGAGTAACTGGATGCCTTTGGCTACTTCAAAACAGCACAATTCCTATATACATGCTTTTTTAATAAGGAACCTAGCAAAAGGCCTAGTTCAAAAAGTTCCTTATTCTAGGACCTCTAATGATTAAATTGTATTATTAAAAGTTCTTTAACAGTTCCTTAATTTTGACCTCACAATTATTACCATAGGAATCGTAGAGACACAAGAAAACCTAGCACTCTGAATTCGGCCTAAAAGGGCAGGAAAGAAGCTTTATAGATGTATTTATTGAATGGATGAATGAATGGAACAGATTTCCCAATTCTTGATTACTTGCAGTTATAAAAAGATTTCAAATTGGAAAGTTCCTTAGGGACTTTTCCTATAGTAGCAAAAGTTCTTTAAAATTTCATTCTTCTACATGTAGGTTCCTTATAAAGTGGTGCCTTTTTTAAAAAAGCATGCACACCATTAATTGAAATATGAAATATCATAGATCCAACCATAATCTACACACAGTGGTTCTTCATAGATCAAAAAACCCATCAACATAACCCTTATTTCATGGAGAAATAGATATCTGAAGCTGCTAAGGTAACCAAAAAACTCAACTGCATAAGCAATTTGTAACATGCATCCCATAAAAGGAATGAATGAAGTTATCCTATCTGTAAATGCAATCGTATATTTAAGAGTGGCTGTCATCTTAGATTGCACAGGAGTATATACAAATTCAAAGCATGGAAGGATAAATCTTAAGGCCTGACTATTTTAAAACAAAGGTCTATTCAGAGTGTTCTTTCTACATGAGGTGGAACAGCTAGGCAAAATGTGTTGATAGCAAATAAACTAGTCAAGTCTTGACAGTAAAGGGAATACTAAACTTATTCCTGTTCAAAAGACATGTCATGACTAAGAATGATTCTACTTATTGTCAAATCCTTTCCTAAGCTTGGTGCGTATTGCAAATCCAATTTTTATCAAGTATAAATGTGTAACTGCTTCTTTGCGAGACTTAAATCCCAGTTCTGACTAAAATCACTATTTTGGTGGGATTGAAGAAAGAAAATGTACTGAATTTCATTCAATTTTGCAGAAATAGACAAAAAGACTAATGGGTATTTGATAAGTAAATATTCACTTCAAAATCCAAATAGGGCATTTGCTGTCTTTGCGGCAAAATCATGGGCTCCCAATTTTCTGCTGCGCGGATTGTCCTATCTTGGGATACCGACAATCCACGAATAGTTACTTACAAGTAAAGGCACTTTCGCTGTGTTCGCTTTTGTCCACTGGAAGAAGAATCGTTCTCTTGATAGCTGACTTCACCTCAGCCATTGTTTTTCCCTCTTTGCAATGAAGCAGTTTTTAAACTGTTCCTTGTTCTTGTCTCTCTGCAAAGCAGCTTGATGAGAAGTGAAACAACAATTTCCTGTTTGCCTCTTCGTTCTGATCGTGTAATCCCGTCGAGTGTAGTTTGAGTGTTGATAGTTGATGCTGTTCGTAAAAATCGCGATACACGTGGTAGAATGAACAATAGAGTCACGTGAAGTTTCAAATGAGTAGCCTCCGTTTTCAACTTAAGGGGGATTACCACCCGAAAACAAGCAAAAAAACGATTTTGGGGTTATTGCTGGAAATGACACATTTATCCTTCTACTTTTC
>OLMO02000257.1:11181029-11238248 GCA_900291935.2 Cassiopea xamachana | reverse complement strand
GGAAAATCGCCCACACAAGTGGAAAATCGCCCGTGCCAACACTTTCATTAGCCGTGCAATTGCACATGCCAAATAGGAACTATATTGTCGCAACTGCAACACTAGTGACTGTAACTTTTTGCTTTTATAACTCTGTTCTATCTTGTTCTTCTCCTAAATGAAATATTTGACATGCTTCAGTAGCAAGAAACTCTCTTTTGTGGATACATAAATCTTGGATCGCACGTGCAAATCCAAATAAGTAAGAGCAATCACTCGTGCAAATGAGGGTGCACGTGCGAATTGATGCTCGTGCACCAATTTCTTCCAGGCATGGACTATATAAATAGATATTTGCAATGCCGTGATTTATATTTGTGATGTTACATTAAGCAGAAGAATGTACTAAATGAAAATACTACATAATAGCATAATTCACAGAAATCTAGCATCTTTTCTTTCCTACTGGTTTTTTGAATTGCCTGGCGGGTCAGTGGGTCCATAAGAGAATCTACAGGTCTGACCCGTGTATCGCAGGTCAGTCGGGAGGTGTGAGATATTGCGTGAAACTCACTAGCTTACTAAACATTAAAACTAAGATTCATTTCGTTGTAATGTTTGGTATGTAATGCCTTTGTAATTTTTAGCCAGGCCTTTTTAAAACATGCATTGAACATAAAGGACCAGCATATATAAATGTTTGAAAATGGAAGAAAATGAAATAAACATAAGTGGTATTGGAAGACATAAAGGATTGAGGCTTTGGAAACATCAGATGCAGGCAGTTTTAGCTTAGCATTGTTTTTATATGATACATAATCTTATATTCTCTGTTCTAGATAATTAGTCTAAGATATGGGTAGCAGTTTGTCGCGATTTCTTGATGGTCCAATCCCAGATGGTTCCTATGATGTTGAAGGCTATCAAAAGTCTCTCAGAACACGAAGAAGGTTCATATTTGGCTCTGTGTCTGGCTCTTTTTTGATAATTGGATTTTTTGTGTCAGGATCTGTTATAGTTGGTAATGAATACAAATTCTTTATTCATTGATAAATAGAATTTTTGGAGCAGCCAAGGAACATTTTGCCTTGTAGGGTTAATTTGGGTAAGATGAGTCACTTGTGTGGATTTTTCAACCTGGAGCCCTTGCCACCAACACAAGTCATTGACTAATCGTCTCTCACCATGGAAAGAATTTATACTCTCATGTGTAGTTTCATTCAAGTGCCATTAAAAGGTTCATCTTACCCCTACTTATGGGGGGAGGAGGGTAAGATGACCTGCACCATAAGAGGAATGGAAAAAGGAATTAGGCCTTAATATCAGCAGATAGCTCAATATTTATTAGTAAGTATAAACATTATGCCCTCTTTTGTGAAAGTAACAATAAATATTAATGGTTAATGCCCAATGCTTCTTGAAACTGCTTCTTTCAATTTAAAATATGTCACTTTTTGGTCCAAAAAAAGACTTTATTGCATAAAAACTGACAAATTTGAAGAAAAAACATATTAAAGCCATTTCCTTATCTTGAATTTTAAAAAGTCACCATGAGAGTATGGAGAACTTCACAATGTAGATATGAGATGGTCAATAATAAATGCAAATTTTTAAATATTTCTTGCCACTGATTTATGTTTTCTTCACTTCATGGGCTGTTTTGGTCAAACTTTGCCCAGGCTGAAACATTTGACTAGTCCATCCCTGTTCTCTAACTTTTTGAATACAGCAGAACATTGTGGATAATAATCTTAAGATGTTGATAGTGGCTAGAGGTTGTAGATCATAGTGTCAAGTGATGGCTGCCCTAGTATCCCAGGAAGGGCATCATTTTTGTGTTATTATTCACCCTTTAAGACCCTTGGTTCTGTAGAAGAGACACACCTTAGCAAGCATGTAGCTAGAGACTATATTATGGTGAGCAAAATCTTCCAGTACAATCAATTTGGAGGTTAAAAAGCCTTATTTGAGTATTCAAATCTCCAGATCAAAAATACTGTTGGGAAGCAAACTTGGGGGTAAGTAAGCATAGTTTTGGACAGGGACATTCCATTCTGATCCAAAATTTGAACCCACAATTCCACCCATGTCTGAAAAAACTGCTACCCATAATTCTGCCCATGTCTGAAAGGAGGGCAAAATTTAGCCATATATATGTTACTCCAAAGTGTTTTAATTTTTTACTGGACTGTCAATTTTTTATTAGTTTTGCTAAGTTATTAACACTACATCCACAATCTTTTATACTAATGTTAATGTGTGTGACTTTTTTATTTCCTTGGTATATGAAGAGAGAAGTCTAGTAACTTTTAATTCTCTATTTAGTGAATGGAATACTTAGCTACCTATCTAGTTATGTATATGCAAAGAGCCATACCTGGGTATCTCCTCTTCTTTCAACCAAAGTTGGGAAATCATATGCTTGGGGCCCAATTATTAGGGATAACAGATTACAATTAAGCCATATGTTTATAGGGCAGCTTTGGTTAGTCACAAGAGTTTAAGTTTCCATTTGGATATTCAGTTTTTCAGCACTAAGTTTCCAGTCTGGAAATTTTGCTACTTTTTTCAAAAATGGACCCCATTGTTCTTTATGTTTCTTGAAATGTTACCCACAATTCCGCACGTGTTTCAGAAATTGATATCCATAATTCCGCAACTTTCAGCAAAAAGGTACCCCTAAGTAATGACATGTCCCCGTACCTGAGGCCTACTAAGACACCCATCCCCGAGGAAGCAAACCTGTGCAAAATTTTCATTAAGGGTTCATTGCCTCTCTATCCCAGCTGGCAGTTACGTGCCTGCACTTTGTATGACGTGATTTAAATGAAGGCAAGAGTTCACAACTAGTTTTGTAAATTGTCAAATTGTTCATTTTAGGTATAATAGCAAGCCTCTTGCCTGCAGTCCCCTTGTGGTTTGGAAACAAGGAGGCATGGCAGGATGTGCAACCAGATTTTATGAACGACGATTGGAAAGATTGCGTCAACGCAATTCACCAAACGATCGAAAAGCTGGATAGACAACACAAGATAAACTACAGATTCAAATACCCTCTGTTTGTAAACTTGCCGCTGCTTTGCATATACCACAGTCACCTGTTCGATCACCATTGCAATTCCTTATTTATAGAAGAGCCAGAATCATCAGCAGGTTTCAATGTTGCTCTACGTTATATGAGGTTTGCATCAGCAGCATACGGTGCTGTTTATATGCGATTTTTGAATATAATTAAAGAGCTACCGATATCATCACAAATTGATATGGATGTATTAGCAATAAGTCAACACACCGGTGTTTTTAAAGAAGATATTTTCGACTTAAAATTGACCGGGATCAAAGTTGCATGTCCAAGCTACTTCATTGCAGTTGACAGAGCAATGAAAACTGTTGTTGTGACGATAAGAGGTACAGCAAATTTTGCAGATGTTGTTACTGATTTGGTATGTGAATCTGTACGGTTTCTGGGTGGCCACGCACATGATGGAATAAAAAGGGGTGCTGAGCGGTTGTTCGAAGAAACGATAAAGACAGTGTGTTCGTTGTTGGATAGAAATCCAACTTACTCCCTTGTTATAACTGGTCATAGTCTAGGTGCTGGAACAAGTATTTTGCTTACAATGCTTTATTTGGCTTTTCAGAATGGTAACCTTGACAATTTAAGGCAAGTTTTGCCGAACAAGATAGGCGACTGTGTACTTCGCAAGAGTGTCGGCATCAAGTGCTACGCATTTGCTCCTCCGCCTGTATTTTCATCCCCCAATTTGCTGGACAGATACGACCTCGATTCGATTCATGTGTACATCAACCACAGCGATGTTGTTCCTAGACTATCACTGGCAACATTCAACGATATGATATGTGCTCTTCAGAAGATCGATATGTTGAAACTTGATATGAAGGAACGGCTTCAGGCAGCCCTTTCGAATCCAGACCATCCAACTATAGTAAATCTAATAAATATGATAAAATCCGTAATACATGACTATAGTTCTTCCAGCATTCGTGCATCAAAAGATGTTCATTTCATTAGGCTGCATATTCCAGGAAAGATTCATTTGCTACACAGAAAACCCAACAAAGATTACCACATTCTGAGAAGGGAAAGTGATTTCTTTAAGCACATGCTCTTTGTTAAAGGTTTCTTTGCAGACCATCTGCCGGATCAATACGAGGAGGCATTGAAGAATGTTTGCCAGACATTACAGAATTGATTTTTCGTATATAAATAGCTTATTAAACCATTTTGTTATTTGCATTAGTGTTATTTTTCATTTTACGCATTATTCTCATTTTTAGAGCAAACATTTTTGCCTTTGGGGCTGGCTATCTTTATGGTCTAAGGCTTGTGCTTGGGGCCTCTCCTCGTCTTCAACGACTTCGAACAATTCCTCACAAAATGCCCCACATAAATGTGCGCGGATGATACCAGCGCAACTTGTTTTGCTGAAGATATTCACCAGCTCTGCAATGATCTAAAATCTGAAGATGAACACCTTGCAGAATGGTTACGCCTAGTAAGACCAGTAAATCCATGCTTTCTAGTCTCTTTTTGTGTATTATTAGTTGTGAACGCTTTAAAGATTTTCGTTTGTTTTATCGTTAAGTAGTAGCTAATATGGCTTCGTGGTTAAATATATAGTAATGGTGATAATGAAGGCAGGGGTCACCAAAGTTACTATGCACTAGCTTTCCTGGGGCCAGATGCTGGCAATATAGAGCCTCATTTTCAGTTTTAGGGGCTGTTGTTGCAAACGTGGAATTGGCAGACCGAAACAACTGTAAATGTAAAACAAATATCATCATTTGTAAAAGCGGCTTATTACTTTTAAAATATATGCGCTCTTTCCTTAAGCACTGTGGCTGGAGTGGGTGGTAGCCGGGGCCGGATTTAGCCACGGGGCCTGAGGTTGGGTGACCCTCTGATCTAAGGAATATTCTGCTCCTCGTGCATAACATGAAGTTAAGTCAAAGGGGTGTTTAGGTACAATGCTCTTGCCTCCCAAATAGACGAGGGCTCCTGCGTATCAAATTTGTGACATTTTGTCGGCCGCACCATGCTTCCACATTAGTTTTGTCTGCCCATTGCGTAAATTTGAGGATTCTTGCCCACTTCCCCCCTTATTCCAGCATCCCCTATTTTTAAATTTGTGGAAATGAAATTGCACAGCTAAGGTCAGTAACTGATGAAGCACGAATAAACTTAATGCATGCCAAACTCCCTTTTTATTTCATACTCTACGTTTATTACTCTTTATATAATATGTCAACCTCCACTATTATTCCAATGTCGACTATTCGGGAGATGAGAATACCTCTAGAGATGAAAGAACTTACCCCAATAGAATTGTCGTCGGTCACAAAAACTTATCATTGAGTACTTTCTTATATGATCCTTTGGACAATGCATCATAAGGGCGGCCAGGGGTGGCGCCAGGAATTTTCCGACGGTTGGCTGACTCTTGTGACGAGAGGGCTGAAATGAAGTTTTCCGGGTACAATAAATACCAAAAATCTCAGAAAGATTGTTTTTCATCATCATCAGTATTATTATTTATACACGAATACCGACGATGGGGGCTATGCCTCTACCCCTCCTTTGGCGCCACACCTCTGGGTGGCTTCCTGCTCCCGTTCTTTTTATTTCTTACTGCTTGTATGGGCCTGGCTGAACCATGTACATTCATAGAAACTGTCTTTAGTTTTTACTCAAATTTTTAGCAGCAGATATGTTTTTTACACAAATCACAAGCTAGTTCAGTTCCAACTGAATATCTGCTCTCGTTAACGTTTTGGGATTGGAGCCATGCTTTTTAGTAAACTCGATCTTTGCAATTAATTACTTCACTATGTGATTCAATACCAAAGAAAAGGCACGTTCGCTATAGTTAGAGTAATTGCAGTTTGTGATAAAACCACGATAATGTATATAACTTTATGCACATACTGAATCATCAGAGTAAATTAATGAATTGATTTCTTAAATGTCGTCACCTCCTTAGTATGCTACTTGTGCCGTTGCTGTATATTTTCTTGAAGGCTCCTGGTTATACACCTGAATGCGAAATGGTTTATAAAACACATGTGTCTCAGCCCATTTAATTCAGTATCAGATTTTACATCGTTAGATAAAAGTAATATTTTGCAATAGAATTAAAAAAGCAAGATTAAACATAGATCGTTCAACTGCTTTAATGACTCAATATGCAAGGTAAAGTTAATAATGTTTTTAATAACGGAAACCTATTTATTCAGAAGAGTATATTCTTTTACAAAGAAGGCACAATCATGCAGCAGGTTACACATATAATTTTAATTGAAAATACACACGAATGTGCTTTGGATAAAATTATTGTAATTAAAATTTTAGAAAGTGCATAGTTTAGTTCACCTTTAGCGGTTGCTTGAGGATTTTTCACTAAATTGTCGGCAAATACCAAGAATCCGCCGAGATTGAAACCAACTAAAGTTTGCAGTTGCCGGTTGTATTGTAAACAGGCGGAAAAAGGTCATAATGAAAACTGATTGTGTTTACTGAAGAAGGAATGAATTAGAAAAGATGCTAATTCATCTTGTTGCTGTGACAGCGTGCAGCAGGGAATTTTACACAGTTGAAGATAGTTGTCGAGTAAGCTTGCAGCTTCCTCACTACGGTGCTTACAGTACCTCATTGAACACCCGGGACTTGATTAGAAAGAACAATATAGTGAGTGGGTACTGGGCAGTAGCAGATGCACACAGAAGATATATAAACCTAGAATATTCCATCTTCCTTTTGTGTATTGGTGAGAGAATTCAAACGACGCAAAAAGTCTTCCAAAGAGAAGCTGTTGACAGTAAGACAACTAGTAGATTCTTCAAGGCATACTACTTTCATTGCATCATGATAACTTGAAATACGGCAAGAGTAAGACGGAAAATACTGTTGTTCCCATCCCAGTCCATTTCATTGTGTCTTTGTTTTCATATAAACATAAGCATCTTATATGGCAATTTCTTTTAGTTTCCTGGTAGTGAAGATAAATCAATTTTCTAGGAAGCCAATAGCGTTGCAGCAGAAGCATGAGGAACAGTCAACCAGGCTTTCAACTTGCAGCAGTTACTCTATCATTTTTTGTGCTTCGCTCCAGCCATGAAAGTTGCTTGTCAACGAGTGGGTCAATGTTCAAAGGGTATCCTAATGCCTACCTTATTGCAACACCGTTTTCTGTCGCTGAAATTCAGCATTCTTCTGAGTGTCTTGTTGCATGTGAAAGCAGTAGAAAATGCAACGCAATCAACATCAAAGGAGTGAATAGCAACAAAAAGATTTGTGAATTACTATCTGGTGATTCTACAACATTGAAGATCCATGGTTCTAGCGATTCGTCCTTCTATGAAATCACGCAGCCGTCGGTGGTAAGTTTTCATACGTACACACTAGTCACCTAAATACGAAGGCTACACACAGACACATACGTGTATACATGTAAATAAATGTAAAGAATGACTTCAAAAACGTTTGAGGGTAAGGAGATAGGCAATGGCTCTACAAATGCACTGTAATCTGTTTTCATTGTCTCTTTCAAACTATGGACTGAAAAATGTGAACTAGATATGAGTTTGGTTAACTAGACCTATTTCAAACTAGTTGCTGAACTGAAAAAAATTTCTGTACAATCTCGAAAGCCAAAGCTGTATCTGTATCTACTATTAGGTGAAAGGATAATGACATTTATTCACCATCCATTAACAGATGTTACTTTATGGACCTCTTGACAGTCTTAAAAGCATTCTGGGTCAAAAAGTTGTGGAATGAAGCCGACATTTCTTTGCAATCTACTGCTTTTGGGGGTCTGCGTTAGGCTTCACAAATGATACAATTTCAAGTACTGATGTCTATTCTATGCATGATGCTGCCTCTATTGTGCTTGGCAAAAATTTCCATAGCAAGCGAATTCAAGTCAGACAATACCAAGCGATTTCCATTCACGCATTTCTCTATGCTTGAAATAAGAAAATTTAAGTACTACTCCACAGCATGATAGAAAAAGAAAACGCTGTAGTAGATTCATTAAATTAAATTTTATTCATCATGCAGATAAATGTGGCAGAGGTGGAAAGGGCAGTATGCCAGCCGGAGTGTCACTACATCCCATCATGTGAATCAAACTCACTTGACAGCTGCAGATGTCCTTCAGGTGCGTAAATTTTTAAGCAAAAATCAGTTTATGTAACCCCTCATAACCAATATTATCATGAGTGATATTTTATGATCAACTGATTTGATTGATTGGCTATAGTGAATAGTGATGAGTTAGAATTAGACGCCTATGCCATAACCACTTTCACCCCCATCAAAGCTAATTTTTTGATACACTATAATGATTCTGGGTGGTTTTATATGATCAACTGATCGTAGCTAATTGATTAACACAGCTGTAGGTGATGAGGTTAGCATAGGATCGCGTAAATACTTTACCAAAATTACTTGAATATCTCGTTGTGTCAAATAGGTACCATGCTGGCATTGGAATGGGGTCCACTTCAGGTTGGGTCATCCGGTGATAGTTTTGCAACAGTAAAAGTCAATGTTCCAAGCGGACGATTCAAACTCAAACTAGTATCCATGCGAGGCTTTATCTCTTGTATTGGCATGTCATATATGGAGTACTATAACAATTTTGGGTGTATGAAAGCCGATGGGACAAATGAGATAAGGATGGTCGTAACGGATAAGAATAACACAGTACTTCTTCCCGGAAAAAATGGATATTTGCACGACGGGAAGATCAGCAAGTCAATATTTGTCACTTTCAATGACCCAATAAACTTGGAGTTTGGTCAAGATCTTCGCATATGGTACAAAGATGATCTAAAAAATCACAGTGAAGCTGATAATTTTGGACTGACTTTTATTAGAGTCTTAGCACTGCGGATGGAATAATGTGTACGTGAGAGTCCAGCTTCTGCCTTTCGTGCATACAAGCAGGTAAAAGACAAAGAGAATATGAATACATAGCTAGCTGAACAAATATGCTGTTACACTGTTGAAGAAGGTGGGCATACAATCCATTAGTTTAATGCTACATACGATGACGCAAAATTCTATATCTGACAGTACAAGGTGTGGGTTTCATAAAGGAGCATTGGTTAACATACAGATAGTATCGATTCATATTCAAAGAACACTGGACTGCCACTAAATCGATGTGGTTCTACAGACCTACACTAAAATCAAACACCTTTTCCAAGAAAATCACATCATATAAAGTATTTCCAAATATTTTTTCTCTATCCTATGTTCTATAACTCGTCCCAACATCAAACGAAAACAGGGTAACACTTAAACGTAACCAAGAGCCGAATACCAATTGGCTAAATGAAGCCATCCTTCCCTATTGCGTCTATTTTTGCGCGTTTACTACGTTTCAGTAATGAGGGTTTCTTCTCCGCCAGCTTTCGCTTTCTCTGATCTCTTTTCGCCAGATTTTTCCGCTGTTTCTTCTTTGTGAATCTTTCTGGGTTCACAACAGCCTAATGTGAAAGAATCAGAATTAATATGTAAAATATACACAGAGGATAGGTCTAACATAACATTGGCAAGAACGATGTACACGCTTTATTGTAAGAATGGAGTTTATATGAATTTTAAGGCACAGAATCACCAAAATTTAAGAATAATTTAAGAATAATGCAAGACTCAAGCTTCATCAAGATTTAGAATTTTTGTGTACTCGAGTTATAGTATTGCTTGTTTATTTACTTTTGAGCTATCGATACAACATTTATTATTCTGTCCCTCTTTTGATTTGCTTTATAATAAAGTAAAACCCAACAAAGTCTCGAATATATTCCTTTAATTTTCAGACGAAGCTACACCTTTGACACAATAGGAATAATATAAGAATAACCCAAGGATCAGCTAGAAAAATTTAAGAATGCTGAGGCTAAGCCAGAAGTTAGATATTCTTATAAAACGTATGTATTTACACAAGCCTAAGTTAAAAATTGTTCAGGTGTATAAATGAAACTGATAGTGCATGCATTCGAAATTTTATGCCGGAAAGACACTGCAACCATAATAGTAACAAGAAAGCACAGAAAACAATCAAGAGAGTAAAGAGCTTTGAATCAATCAACCTAGAACAGATAATTATGCGATGAAGTTCGACGGATTTGGCTCAGTTTTAAATTATTGCAAAAGTGTGCTTATTTTATGTCTAAGTCTTGGTAAATATATTAAAAAAATTTCCTTTCACCACAAGTATTCATGCATCGTGGAATTCGATTATTCAGAATAATAAAACAGACCTCTTCTGCTTCTTTTCTTTTTCTCGTTTCTTTCTTCTCAGAGACTTTTCGTTGCAGTTTTGCATACATCTCAGCAAAAGTTTCTTTCCCAACCAATTCCTTGATTAACTCAATAACTTCTTGGGCCAATTTGCATAAATCAGAATCTGTGAAGGCGATACAGATATAAAACACTCAACGTGGATACTTATGATTTCTATCTGGGTCAATGCTAAGCAAGGGTTTATGTCATGCTAATTTCTGATATACCTAGGGAGTGTAACAGTTATGTGCTTATGGGGGGCGTGGGGAGGCGCCACGCCTTGAAATATTTTCAAAAATGCAAGAACGTTGGTCAAAAGTAGGCCATGCCCCACGAAATAGTCACAGTATTTCCCCTAAACCTTTTTTTAGTAACAGTAGTTAGTCAAATGGTCAAAACGCCCCCCCCCCAATGAGAGTGTCTCGGCACATCTCGGGAGTGTAGTTCCCTAAATGCTACCAAATTATTTTCTGCATGAATGTATCCCAATATACATTGACGCTCAATTCAACGAAGTGGTCCTTCCAAATAAACTTGCTAATTTAATTGCGCCCTTAACGCCAATGCCCTATTGTAAGAAGCAAGAGACTATCCCATAGCAGAGATAATGTTGGCTTCAAATGCCATCTGATTGGATAAAAACCGAGAGGGTTCCCAATGGGGGAGCTCGCCAACAGTCAATCAAGATTTTCCACTATTCTCCGAAAACAAGGATAAAGGACAACTAGTCCTGTTAATATCATGGTGCAACAGGAACACGACCGGTGAAAAATCTGATTATTCACTCTTTCAATTCGAGTGGGTAACATTTGTGTGATGTGGTTTCATGACAAATAAAACATATGCACAAATAAACTAATAAATTAAACTCTTTAAATCCGTAAGAACAAATCAGTACCTGATGCAGAGCTATTTAATTCTCGATGCAGTGGCCGTAGGATATCAGTCATGACAGATGAAATGCGATCCTTTCCAAGGTCAAGTGAAACAGCAGCAATGCAACGAAACACACAAATTCGCTAATTGGGGAGAATTGAAATATCAAATTTAGATGGAAATTAGGAAAATTGAAAGGTGATAGAAAGCGCAAGAAAACTCCTCAAATGTTTCAAGGGTTGTTAGAGAGTAATGTCAACTTTGCAAAAACTGAGTAATTGTTAAAAACCAGCTGCAAAATGATACTATACAAAGCAAAGAGTAAAGAAATAATTTCCTTCTAATATGACTAGTACCAAGATTACTCAAGCAAAAAGTATTATTTTGGCCAAAATTAAAATTAATAATTACCACGTGAAAATGAAAGGCAATGATATCAACAAATTATTGCTTATATCAAAGTGATCAGCTTCCATTATAAGAAAGAATAAGTAAAGAAATGGTGAAAATACAATAGAACTGAAGAAGATTGGACTAATAAGGAAAATTAATTAAATATAACAACCATATCAGTAAAAATAATGCCACTTACAATGAGCAGGGTTATTACAAAATACTGTAAGCTGATTAGAAGTGAAATCAAATGCACCTTAATACAAATTTTCTGTTCTTTTGAAGCTTCATAGCTAGCCAAATATGATAATTTGGTAAGAAACCAACGTAAAGTTGGAGGCTTCTCCATAGCTTCGCTATTTTTCTTATTTAACTGTTCACCAGGGTCCATTTCCTCTGTCCCTGATTGGCCACCTTCCAGTAAGTTGATAATCTTCATTAAGTAAATTAGATTCTTTGCAATCTAAAGGAAGATGAAAAGATTCTGTAAGGCATTTTTCACAAAAAATGCAACCATTCAGCGTTAATAGGATCTTCCTGCAAAAAGACCATCTATCCTCTTCTCCAAAAAAAAACAAACAGTTGAAGACAATTCTTGTAGAATAATGAGCATTTGCTAGGCATTATAGGACCCAAAAAAGGGTAAAGGTAGTCCCGGATACTTTCGTACCTAGGGGGAGTCACTGTTAGAGAGGACACTTATCCTGAGCTATCAGAATGTGAGGTAGGGTGGCCAGTTCCTTTCTTCGCCGCCTCTATCTTCCCAGTGTTGCCACCAGGTACCCATTCGCTGCTGGGTGAACAGTGAGCGAGCATTCAGTCAGGGCATAGAGTCGGGCTCGAACTGTAGGCCTTTTGCATGGGAGGCATGCGGCCACTTCGCACATCATAGCATACAAACGATTTGCAATTAAAACATTCAATAGTATGTGCTATAGAATCTATTACAAGCACATCTGAGACAACTTGAGTAAAATAGCTTTTAGTTTTGACTTCACATTGAGTCGTATCCGCACATATGCTCAAATTTAATAAAATAAAGAGTCTTTCAAAGGGTGCTTATCAATCAAGGATATCACATCTGAAAATAGCAAGATTATTCAATCAAAAACGGTTGGCTGTGAAAAAAGTTCTTGATATACAACGCAAAAAGTGGAAAGGCATTTAACTTCTTTTCAAATAATGAAGGTGTTTGTGTGTTTGTATAGTGATTCTTCTTGTCATTGCAACAAACATATAGAATCTATTACAAGCACATCTGAGACAACTTGAGTAAACCAGGCAGGTCTTATAGAATTTTAATAACTTGACATACTTGTTCAGCCAATTCATCTGTAACTAAATCAGATTTCAATTGCTCACAAAAATCCAGGCATAAACGTTTGACCTAAAAGTGAATTAGTTAAAGAGAAGTTGCTTGCGATGGAAGTAAAATGCAGACAATATAATCCAAAAGGCCTTTCATTTTGCATAAAGACGTGAATTCCTCGAAAAAACAATTTTACTTGGAAGCAAATTCTATTCGCCTGAGCACAGGCAGGCAAATAAAGGAAGTTTTATTGATACTGATCGAACTATATCCCTCACTACGTCTCCATACGACGAGTGAGTACAGTCGTTTCAGGATAGGATTATCAAATGAGAAAATTGCAATAGCTACAACAAAGATAAACGAAAACATGAAAGTGCCAACAACAGGTAATTGATTTCATGGAACAGCTGATACTAGGAAAGCAAGTAAAAAGAAAATGTCAGCTATGAAGTCCAATAATCAACCACACAAAATCATTCAACTTTTGCGCCATTTATTCATCTGATGAAGCAGGGAATAACCTTTTATATTCAGCTATGCAAATAAGTAATCAGCTTTATCATTGACCAGATATATGCACAAAATAATGAATAGAACGATAAATGAATGAATTAATCGATTAATCAATAAATGGATGAATTAATCAATAAAAGAATTGATGAATAGCTGGATTATTAAATGGATCAATGACTTCGCAGCTGAATAAATGAAAACAAAGCCCAATCAATCAGCACGCAATCGAGCAACCGATCACTAATCAAGAATGCAACCATTCTTAATCAATTAAACCGTACAAATTGACGGAGGAGATCAGTGCAAAGAGTACCTTGCTAGGGAGGTTATCAGTGAGATAACTTGTGCCTTTATTTGCTTTCCAAGATTTAACTAGGTCAGCTGGCTGCCACACAGTGAAAAGTTGAGTGAACAATTGGCACGCGGCCAATCGAACCCATGTATGCGCATGCTGCAAATGATTTTCAATGCTACCTGAGAAACAACGATATATTAATTTGATGATTATACACAAAACGTGAAATGCAAATAGAACACGTATCATTCAACTTCAAATAGTAATTAAGTACAGGGACTAGTGAAAAATCGTCGTACAACTTGCAATTTGTTTTCATCTAGAACTTTGACACAAAAGTCAACCCAAAGTAAAACACACGTAACATAATAATCTGCTTTTTAAGGAAACAAAAATGCCAACTTACCCCAAACTTCACTAAAATGGTCTTGGTATGCTGGTTTCCTAAGAATGCTACAGTACTGAATTATTTTCATCAACGATGATAATGCACTAAAGAGAAGTTGGTCTTTCAATCCTAATTCCTCGAGTTCATCATCATTCTCGCACTAAAGAAGAAAAATAAAAACTACTTGAGAATGGGCATTATAAGGACAATTCAACAAGCTAGGAATAAAATATTGCACAAAAGAGCAATTCAACACGGCCATGATCAAAATATAGACGATTGTAGTTACTTGCAGAGAAATAAAATCAAAGGAAACAGCAAAAAGAACTTCAAGTTGAAGTAAACAAGGAAAAAAATAAAAAAGTAGGATGATGCAAACATACATCATTGTAAAAATCTGGCTGAACAATTTTCTTAAGCTCTGGCATGAATGACAAAACCCTCTTTTCAAATGTCGCCTTTTCCACTTCAGCTAATATCCCAATTGCTTGAATAGCAAGCCTCTTTAAAGACATCTGCAAAGAAAATTCTACTGTCATCATACAAAGCCTAAAGGTGTACATAGCTCTACTATGTAATTCAGGAACTTAAAATCAGGGAGCTCTAAACATCCAGTTGAAAAACTGCACGCAATAAAGCTATGACGGAAAATAAATTTATCTATAACAAGAACAAGTATGGATCCTAGCTCCTATCGTGAAAATTACAAAGTATTTTGAACAAAAAATTGAATCTGCCTATGAGAAGGTTAAATTTACAAAATTCCTGCTAGTATACAATAGTCACACTAAGCATAACTCTACTAAAGTAATCTCCTATAATGATCTACTAATCCTAACACAAACTCTGACTCTCAAAAGTTCTCAGCACTCGAAAAGGAAATTAGTTATTATTTAGGGGGCGGGGGCTTCCTTCAGAATTCAAATTTGGCATCATTTGGGTAGTTTCAACTGGAAAGGATGACTTTGTTTCGAGATGTAACGATACTGGACACACCTCGGAGGTAGCTCTAGGAACTTTAAGCTAAAACTTGAATGGTTGATGTTAACTTGCCCATTATATTGCGCAACACTATGTGTTTGCAAGATCTTAATTTAAAAAAAGGCCCAAATACGACAACTATGAAGAAAAAGAACCCATCCTCAATTTTGCCAAAAACCAACTTGTTCATCTCGTAAACAACTCAAAACTTTTTACACGCCCTTTCTTTGACAAACAATAATGAGAAAAATGTCCTGTTACTAAAAGAAAAACGTCCTTCATTAATCGACAAGAGGCTCAACAGCCAATGAAACTCTCGTGCCCATGAATAACAATAACTGCATTGTTCCTCCTACACACTATAGAGCAATCATTTTTGTTGCCATTATGTATATCTCTAGTTTCATAACGGTATCAAATAACAAAATATCAAAGTTGACGCCAGCTTTAGCAACACCACTACAAATAACCACATACCTTATCTTGCTGCAGCCAACTCAGTGTTATCTCATATAATCCCGTTCTTTTCTCTGATTCTAGCTGTAACAGAAACATTGACTTGGGTACAATCTCTTGATAAGGGTACAATCTCTTGATAAGGGTACAATCTCTTGATAAGGGTACAATCTCTTGATAAGGGTACAAATAAGGATTTTAGAGAACTCAAATCTTTCATCATCAATAATTTCCATCTTCAATTAGATTTTAGCATAATGCAAAACAAGTTTGATTTTACGGCTCATTACAAAAAATGACCGAAGTTCGATGAATTCAATTGCTGGGCAAAATAGTGTAGGTAAACGGACAAACTAAACGGACAAACGGTAAAATTGAATTTTACTAAAGCCAAAAAATGACACTAGATTGTTTCTCTATATAGTAGGTAAAAAGAATTCCGAAGGCTGGACAGGCAGATTTAATGAAAGCACTTGTTTACCTTCTGCAATAACATTTTCAAAACAGCATTTGTGAGCTTTCGACATATTGGCGATTCATCGTTGACGAGCCTCATAACCAAAGGAAAATAGAAAAACTCCGAATATTTACCAAGGTGTTTCTACAATTTAATGCAATTTAATTTAGAAGCTGCAATATACATTTGGACAAAAAAACGATCAATCAGTATATGAAAGGTGGTCAAACTATGAGCATAGCGACCTTTTCAACTTTCCAGTGCAAAACTAAACGTGAAAAAAATTCCAGAATGTGAAATTTTTAAATATGTGAGAAAGAAATGAAAATTACGAATTACACATTGCAATACTTAAAACTATTAAACAATTCTCCCAAGACGATGGTAGTACTTTAGAGATATGAGTTTGCCACTTATTGTTGTGCCATATAAGTTCTTGGCCCCGGGGCTTCTATAGAGTATCCAGCAAAAAAAACCTCAAGCCTTCAACAATACACACTGTTCTAGCGATTCTATGAATATTGCTGACCTCAGGAAAGTTCTTGAAAATCAATGCCAACAATTCCAAAGACGATTTACGCCCACTTTCATGTTCATATCTGAGAAGAAAGTAAAAAAGATATCCTAATAATGATGCACAAAGCATTTTGTTGCCAAAAGATAATGTGATGCTCATATAGCAAAACTCCCTGTAAATAAGTCCTAGATAATTGATGTAAGGTACAATTTTAAAATGTCAAGTTATAACTTCATATTCCGTTGAAAATAACCAACTAGAATGAAAGCAATGAGATGGTAATATAAGAGAAGACTGCTCTAATGGTAGCACCACTTACATCTAGGTTTATTTTAAGAATGCCAACGAATGTGGAAATTAACCAAGTAAATTTCATTGTATTTTCTTGACATAGTGTTGCTTTAAAAGGCATGATGGAATGAGACGGACTATCTTGGAAGGCAGGATGAACAGGAAGAGGAAATGAGGAAAGCCGAGAATGCATTGGGAGAAGGACATAGAAGATGTGCTGGGAATGACAACTACTGGGGCTGGAAGGTTGGTTGACAATAAGGATGAGGTTCATAAGGCTATCAGGGGAGCCACAACCTCTCCAGGATATGCAGGTGAAGAAAAATACTATTCATATACTCGTCATACTTATCCCTCTTTTTTGAATATAAACGCAATTCGCATTAAAGCCAAATAAAGCTGACGGGTCTCTAAAACAGGCAGATCTCCAGTCCAGAAGTGAACAATAAGCTCAAAAATTAAATGCTTACAGAAAATAAAAAGCAACTATTATATTCAATACTTGAGACTGTTTACAAATTGAACCTTTACATTACAAATATCTGTGATAAACATTACATACCCAAGGTGCGCAATGTAAAAGTGAAAATGTACTTCGATTTTCTTCCCAAGGGGAAAATCCAGTAGATATTGCAGCATTAGCTATAGAAAATGAAACAAAAATTTCGCTGTATGCTTCTGTACGCTACAAGATTGATGGCTGAGAAGAGTTAGACTACAAATGCATTGAAGGAAAAAGTGCAAGTAAATGTAGACAGCCCTCAGTAGCTATGGAAAGTTAACATATAAGGAGATAAAACTAAAACAGAAAAAAGAAGAATTTATCTTAATAGAAGAATGCATGCATTAAATCAGGCAAATGATATTAGATCTAACTAAGAACACATTGCACGAAAAATGCTACCTAAACTGGAATACAAATACTGTGAGCTCTGAAAAGTTCGTTGGGTTTACCTTTCCAAAACTGGCTTACAAGTAAAAACGAAGTTTAAGACTTATTCCTTTATAGCTTTGTATATGATAAATCTACTTTCTATCTACCTGACGGCATTGCAACTGAACTGATTCAGATTCACTTGTTACAGAAAGCTCGGCAATTTTCTTCATAATATCACTGATTTCTTGTGTGTTCAATTTCCGCGACAAAATTGCCTGAAAAAAGCATGTTGAAAAAGTGTGATTAATGTGCTTTGCTTTAAAAATCAGCACAAGGTAAAAAAAGCGCTAAGTAGTTTCATATTCGTTGAGTAGTTATCACCAGCTGATACAATGGGGGTAGATCTGGCTCTAAAACAGTGTTCTCACCCTTTTTGCTGAGTAGAACCAAAAGGAAACATCTCAGCGGCTCGAGGGTCCCCTGTTCACGTATCTACATAGGAGCATTAAAAATTATTGTTGATCAAAGCAAATAGCTTCATCAACTTCTGGTAGAAGCCCTGGACTATACTGGCGGAGCCCTGGTGGAAAACCACTGCTCTAGAACAAGAAAATAGCTTGCGTCACTCTACCCTTATCAGTGAGCAATATTTCTATAAAATAGCAGCATAAACAGCGAAATCAAGCTTAAAAACTATTCCAATTAAGTACACCATTCAAATTATGAATACTGGCACTGTGGCGGGAGTATCCAAGTCAAGAAAACAGAAACATAACATAGGCAAACTTGTACAGAAAAATTGTGAAACTGACCTTTAGCATAGGGAAAGCTGTAGCTTGACGTGTGTAATCAAAAATATCTTCTTCAACAAACGTGAGGAGAATCTGAGAATTAAAGATATCACAGATACAGAATATTTCAAAAGATGCAAGAAACAAGAAATGACTTTCTTACCAACCTTTCAGCTAGGAAGAAATGCAACCATTGGTTCTTAATAACGCATTTACAGCTTTTGTTTGCTCGTGTGTGACATAAACAATTTGTTCTATCATTTTACAGGGGTTCCACTGCTATCTCACGACAAAATTCCCTGATTTTCCCTTATATTTTTGGTGAAATGCTACTCATTTCCCCCTGATTTCCCCTGATGTTTTTATCATTTCTTTCAACAGACGAGGGGTTTGGGAAAGCCTTGACCCTAATTTTGGCAGTTCAAACTTTTGGTTCAATAAAACGTGGAGCAGCACTTCAAAATGACTGCACAGAACAAAATGCTATAAGCAAGGTGAAAACTTGGCAGTTGTCACACTCAACTAGTTGCGTGACTGAGAAAGTCACCACTCTAAAATAAAACAATAGTAACTCTAAAACTTCCCTGATTCCCTTATTTTTCAAATATCTTTCATTTTCCCCCTGACTTTCCCTGAATAAAAATAAAATCCCCTGATTTCCCCTGAATCCCCCGATTTGTTGGCAACCCTGTTTTACATTATTGGATCTGTCACATGGATGTGGAAAGTGAATAAGAAATTAAGTCAAACGTGCTCCCTTTCTTTTACCATGCTATTAATGAAATCTGCTTTACCATTTTGTAAATACAAGACGTCCAAGTAAATACAGGGACGTTGCAAAATAGCATACGCTGCAATAGGAAAAATACTCGACATACCTTAAGTTGTTCATTTGTGATTTTATACTTTTTGGCATCACGAACAATCACTGTCATAGCCTGAAATTTTCGAGTTCCCGGTTTAGTCAACGTCATAAACAGTATGGGTAATTACTGACGACAAACCACCCTCTCAAAACGAGTTGGCAAAGAAATCTACGTGTAAAACATATAACAAAAGCAAAAACCAAATTGAAAAAGTGAATTACATGAGAGATATGGGCAAGATGCAATGGGTGGAAAGAGCTCCTATCCTAATAAACCAAAGTATTCTAATAAAATTGCAAAATATATGAGATACTCCAGGAGAGATATGTAATGCCCTATATGATACCTCCGTACTCTCAAGTGCCAAATAACAGGGGGTCCTAATAAACAGGGGCGTCGGAAAAATTCCAAAAGTTAATAAACGGGGGGGGGTCGGAATTTGAGAAATGGCTTTAAATGATTATAAAAAGATGGAAAGAATAAAAACAAGTTGTAATAAAGCATAGAGCTAAAATATATACAGAAGCACTCTATTTTGCTATTAATAGTAGGCGTGAAAAGTACTTACAAAGAAAGGAAATGAAGTGAGGGGTTCGTAAAAAAGCTCATTCCCTTAACATATAGATAAACGGGGGGTCCTAATAAGGTCCCGGGGGTTGGAAAAAAATCGAAAAATTGATAGGCGGGGGGGGGGGCGTTTATTTGGCACCTGAGAGTAGAGAGAGAAGCTTCTAGCAATCGCTACTTCTGATATCAAACTATTTGGATTATGAGAAGGTGCAACGAAAATAAAAAAAGAAGATTCCATAAACCTTAAAGGCGGAGAGAACCAATTCATAATTTTCACCAGTGCCAGCACCAATTCTTGCGTAGTTTTTCAGCAGCTTAAAGAGGACTGTTGCCAAATCATTCGTGCTTGATGCCAGTGATGGTAATGGAAACCGCAGCAAATGCGTCATTGATTTTACTGCTAGAATAGTGACCTAGAACGGTACAAATAAACATAATCATTAACCATATCAGACTTCTATTTTCTTGAGGTCCTTTGTTGCAAAACCTTGAAATTCAGCATTCTTTGAGCATCAGATATGAAAGACTTAACTGATACAATAAGCTGATCGGAATAGAAAAGTGCCATGTCAAAGGATCGAAGAATTTGCTTAATTGAAATAATTTCTTCTTTAGTCTTTATCTTAACAGTCTGACTCTCTGATACTTGTAAAATAACAATTCTTGAAAAAATTCCATTCTTTTAAACTATGATGTCTGGATACTTTGCTACAACAAGACACAGTTTGAGGCTTTAAACTAAAAATAATTCGTTTAGTTATATCAATAAGTGATCATGATTAGCAACAAAAATTCTCTATTTTCTCTTCAGCAATGCTACAGGCAAATATTGGTTCACGTTGAACTGTGTAGCATGTGCTACCATATTAACTACCAAAATTAGTTAAAAGCAAAGAATAATTTTCGTATACATAAAACAAGACACGAAAAACGGAAATTGCTTAACTTACACGATTGTATTTTGATTTAATGCAGTCAATAATGACTTTAACATATGGATCTAACATCTCCTTGTGCTCCACCTTCGATGGGAGCAACCGTTGGTTTTTCAGGAACGAATGAAACAGCTAAAAGCAATAGAAGATCTGTGAGAAAGCTCTAACCCATCTTGTCTTCTACCTAGCATTTACCTTTCTCTAGTTTTGCTCTAACCAATATCATCTTTCTAAATTTCCAAGCTTTATAACTTGCTTTTACTATACTCAACTTATCATTTCGCTCTTTGCTAGCAAAAACAACTAAGTAAATCCGATGTATAGGAAGACATTCCTCTACTGCACAGTTACAAAGGATTAGGATCAAACAAGGAGATGAATATCAATATATGGAGGTAAATATCAAAGCAAAAGACAAATATCAAAGTAAAGAGTTGAAAATCAAAATAAAAAGGTAAATATCAAAATAAAGGGAAGGATATAAAATAAAGGGAAGCATATTAAAATAAAGCAATGAATATTAAAATGGAAAATTAACTATAACCTGCAATGCAAATTCTGCAAGAACATGCAAATTCGCTTTTCTGTTGCTTTCCACCAGCTTCTTCCCGCGAATAGGTTCCTTTTTCACTAAGTATATGTCTTCACGAGCCATTCCGCCTTCATCTGCTTTCTTCAATCTACAAAACACCAATCAATAATATTGACAATATTTCATCTCCAACAAAATACTTGTAACCTATTATTAAGGTCAAGAAAGAAAGTTTCAATTTGTTCTTGCATCATCTTGCACAGCCGAAAGAATCTTGATATTGTGATTTTACTAAATATGTCATTGGCTTGTTCTACTAATAAACGTTGACTAGAAATCATGGGAGAATCACCCCCAAATAAAGGCACATATAATCATGAAATGCAATTATTAATTCTTCTTAAAAAGACCATCATCTTCACAGAATTCTAATAGCATAATATGAAGCATTCTCACTGGCAAACGGGTAAATATCCGTGACAGAAAATACCATGCCACAAATAGAAAGAGTGCTTTTGGGAACATACCCTACTTCCTTAGTTTCTTTGTCCTTTAGAAATGGCTGCAAATCCTTTAGAGTATGATAGATATAAACCAGCAAATCATCCAATAATAGAGATGAATTGTTCTGCAACCCAAGGCCGATTCTTCGCAATACTTCTTGAGCTTTATTGCTCACTTCATGAGTATGATTTGCTTCAAGGACCTGAAAAACAAATTTCATTGAATTGTGAAGAAAGGATAATTCGAACTTCAATTGTTATTTTTTAATCATGGCAAGTAGAACTGACGCTAACTGCAACACAAGTTCACTCCCAATTAGCCACAACATTTCAAGATCAAACCAAGGTACGACAATTCAAAGTTCTACTTTTTCCAAGGCATCGTTTGCCATGAAACAAGTTTAAGCTATAAACAAGTCGCAAAAAAACAAATCCCCGTGGCGCGCCGCTCGCAATAAAGTACACGATACTATTATCAAAATACAGGGAAAAAACACTCTCTGCATTAATAGCAATGTCACAACGAAAACTCAAACATTGTTTTTCGAGGAAAAGGCAATGCGGGTATCACTGTACATGATAGTTAACTGGTGAAAATATTGGAGTTCACAAGAAAATGAGCACTGACCTCCTTTATCGATTCAATGATCTTCCCAAAAGAAGATGGTGTTGCCCATCTTGAAATAATCTCGAAAGAATCAAAACTCTTCCTCGATTTTGCTTCATGCAGTTTCCCAGTGATTCCTGCGGCTTCTTTCTCTTCAGTTACATTTTGAAACAAATCTTGAATCAAAATCTGCGAATAGCAAGCAAAAAAGACAGATGCAACGAGAATGCAACTATTTGTCATGTGTCATGTGTCGATAGAAAATAAATCTTTAGGGGTGAAAAATGGAATGAATTGACTTTTTCAAAAGCTCTGGATCATGATTATGTTTTCAAATCACAATACCAATGCAGCCTTTAGAATCATGTCTTTTCACCCAATGCGCACGAAATACAATTACGCAATTGCTGAATATACATTTCAGCAGCAAGAGTACGGATCTAGCTGAGGCATACTAAAGCTCCCTAAAATCAACACAATAATTTGATGTGCTATCTATTTTGCTCCTACAGTATTCCAACTCTACACAAAGTAAGTTTCTTTACTTCCATCACACAATTTGAAAAAATTGGCAGGCATTGGTAGATATTTGCAAGATTTTGGTAAGATCACTTCTCTAGGCGTACTACAACAGAAATGTGTCTATTGGTGTAGCTAAGCCCAAGTCTACAAGGAGATTTTACCATCACTCATCCGATGTCCACTCTTTTCAGTTGATTTAATGTGCTTGTGACTTTCAGAAAGTTGCTCAATAACATTATATGAAAAATACAATGAATGCAACAATAAGCTTCACCACACCTGAATTATACTGGAAAGACACTGATCGAAGTCTCCTGGCTTGAGTTGATCCATTAGGCCATCAAACAAGGATTTCAATGAATATGCCAATACATGCAACTACGAAAGTAGAATCACAGCTGAAAAGTCTACTCAGCATTCAAGACAAAGTTATCTGAAGAAATTACTACCACTACCCAAATTCTCTAAAATACATGAAGACAAGCTTCTAAATAATGGTCAAAAATAAGGAACAAAGCGTCAAATACTATGATTTAATCTAGAATATTACCTGGTAGCCTCGCTGTAGAACTGACTTCATTTCTTTCAAAACAAAAGAGAAGTACTCAGGTCCAAGGGATGATGCTATATTTACAAGGGTTTCTCTTGCTGTATCACGAACATCTCTTGCACGGCTTTTTAATGTCTGACAAACTCTCAAGAGGATCCTAAAACAATAACAAAATGAATGTACCATCATCCTATTGCAATAAGTAGAGTTACTAATGCTAAGAAAAAGCCATCATACAATCGATAGCGCAGATCAATATCAAATTAAAATACTAGCCCACCTCTTAACTTCTCACTTACAAGAGAGTGTGAATAGCGTGTTTGACTGTACGAAGAGGAAAACAATAGGGAAAGAACGAAATTGCGTTAAAAATAAAGATTTTCTTTAAAACAAAATTTAACAGAGAAACTATAAAAGCACAAATATCTGAATATTGCTTACGAACAAAATCTTCAAATATCAACAGTATTCAAGTATATTTCGTTTATACTGCTGGTGATCCAAAAACTGAGCTGACTTAAAGCAAAATAAAATTTTATTCTCTGCGAAGTAGAAATTCAAAGTTTTTTGCAAGCATCATTACATAAATTTCAATAACCCCTAACAGGGTTCCCCCCTCTTTTTTCATCAAAGTTTAAAAGGATATTTAAGAGAATTTAGGAGATTTCTTTGCCTATTTTTTATAGGTTTTGCAGATTTCAAAGAAATTCGGTAAGAGTTGAGGTTATTATGGTATAGCGGATATAGTCGTTAGAGCAGAAAAGTTTCGGTATAGCACAAAAAGTCATCATGCCTATTCAAAAAATAATACATTCACGGTAGAATTTGAGAGAATTGATGATTTGACCTTTTCATTGTGATAAAATATCACAGAATAATTTATTAAGCAACATAACTACTGAAAAGAAATTCAACTTAACAAAAATTTAGGAGAGACTTAGGAGAACAGCAAAATATTCCTGAAATTTTATGGGTTTTTAGGATAGTTCTCTTTTTCTAGGATATTTTAGGAATTTTAGGAGGCGTGGAAACCCTGCCTAAATGTATCGCAGAATTACAAATTTCCTTTGCTGCAAAACCTGGAACACTATTCATATATCTTCAGTCTTCTATACAACAGAATTGGCATTTAAAAAAATCTTTGGACGTCTTCCTACAACAGCTAAATCAAACTCATCCTTGGCAAAATAAATACTCTCCTTGCTTCTATAATCGCAAAACATCACATAAATCGGGATAAACATTTCCTACCCTGGTAGTTGTTCGTGTAGTGTTGTCTTCGGTAGCTTCTGCAATAGTTTTACGATTGCCAATGCAATTGGAACACGAAGTACAGCATCTTCATCGACTTCTTTATTATGAGACTTGCGATGATAGTCTTCAACAAATGACTGCAAAATAAAGAAAAAGAAAATAAAATGAAATACCATTATAAAGCCTAACAATCTAAAAACAGGCTATTCGTCTAAAAATATGCTATTTGTCTTCAACATATCACATTTCAATCACTCAACGATAAGCAGCAATAGTTTGTGAAATAAGGTAGATAAACTTTAACCTCAAGTAGGCCAAAACAGGTAACACCAAAACGTAGCAAGAAGAAAATCCCCTGTCATGTGTCACTGTCATGTGTCATGTGTATGTGTCACTGCGCGCTACTTGTAATTAGATGTTCAGTTGCATCAGACATAACAAACCAGGTAATTACCTTCTTTAACATAGACTTTTGAAGCTGCGGCAATATAGCGCTACAAATAACATGATGGATTTTCATCGCTTTTAATCGTATAGCTTCTTTATTACTATCGTCAGCATCACCATCTTCAACTTCTGCCAGGTTCTCATCTACCTCTTCCCCAATGGCAGCCTCGATAATCTTACCATTAGTATCTATACTCAACTCTTGCTTTAATTTCTTTTCAGCTGGTTTTCTCAATTCAAAAGACTTCTCTGAAAGAAAATAATATCACAACATCAGAGGTGTGTGCTCTAGAGCATTGATCAGGGAGAGGTTCTAACAACGGCCGTAAATGAAACAATGCCCTCAAAACCATTAAAATGTCTTATTGGCATTATGAAGCAATTGCTAAGATCCTGAACTCCACTAAGCATGGGCAACATTAATAAAAAAAATATTGGCTCATATTCTCAAAACTTTACTTTTCGTGTGCGCATAACAAAAGAATATCCCATCTAGCTAAAATCTCCCTTGAAAAACTTAGATCTCGTCAACTCGGAATAAAATTTCCCTATGAGCAGTCGATCGGGCAAACTGTGGTACCAACCATCGTTTCGTCTATTTCTGTCTCATATGAACAGAGCGAAAACTTTCACAGCATTTACAAGCTTGCAGGGAATTCTGGAATTTACGCCTCATATGAACAAGCTGTATGTGCCTCGGAAATCTGCAACATGCCGATGGGGGGTACCTATTTGCACATTCTACGAAAAATCATTACGTCTGAACTGCAATGTACCTCAAACGTTATCCATACTTTATAAGGGCTTAAATCAATGCTAATTTCGTCTATTTCCTCTAATGATCTTAAAAAAGAGCTACTATGTTGACAACTAACCTCTCTGAATATCGACATCTGTTATCATGGAAAGATCAAAATGGAATGCATCCAAGATAGCCACAACAACCCTGAAGATGAAATGGAAAATGACATCATATTACGAATGAAAATAATCCGCTATATATTCTATTTTTGGACAGAGATTTGGTATTGAAAAAATGAGACTACAAAGAACTGACCTGCGCAATAGCAACGCAATGCCACTTAAGGGTTTGTATTTAAATGTCCCATGGCAATAAAAAGGATACCCATTCAGAGTCTTACCTAATAATTGTTCTCTTCCTAGTTTTTTCTTTTGGAAGCAATCTCAGGTAGCTTCTGAGGAAATGAGAATATTTCTGCCATGGTAAACAAGTCATGATAGCACCAGTCGCTTCTATAGCTGCAGTAACCAGATTATGATCTTTGGATGACGTTGCATCAAAAATGAAATGACTGACAAGTGGCAAGATAAAGAAAAACAGGGAGTTTTGTTTGAACTTCATATCCTTCACAAGCTGTTGAAGTTGCCTTACAGCACGAATCCGCCGGTGAGTCTGGAAAGAGAGAGATAAAGCTGAGCATGAATGACAGCAGAAAGTTGATATGGTTTGTATAACAAAAATGGATTCAAATTACAACTAAGCGAGAACCATATCAAAAAAGATCAGGACCTAAAACTACAACGAAATGCTCTTCACCTAATGGATTTATTCATTTTTCACAAGATCAACTGTAAGCACGATTATGTTTGTCAAAGAATTAGGAGAAAAAATTCAAACTACATATGCTTCAACTATTTTCATCCTGTAAGGAGGGAAATTATTCGCCCAAACATTCTCAAAATGGCGTACGTACCTGTATATGCTTAATATTTTCAAAGAAATCGACTTCAGGATCACTCGAGGACAATACTTTCATATCAGACATGGGTGTTTTGTCAAAATCTTTCACAATCTTTGCTAAGATACCAATAAATTCAGTGCGCACTATCTGTTGAAAATAATTTAGTTTTATATAATTAAAGTTGCAAAAACGAAGCAAAGGTAAGAATATTCCTGAGCAAATAATGAGACAAACTGAAAACATGAGGCAGAGGCCACGATGACTACGTAATATACAAACATCTCCGCAGATTGCCGTTATAATTTTACGCAAATACATGTTTTTCATAAGAAAGTGCTTTATAAGAACGTAGTACTCAGCTGCTCGAAAAGTTAAGAAAGTTCAGTACTGGATTTTTAGTGTCAATGTATTTAAAATGTGAATTATCTGAGTATAAAATGCTATGGATATTACATTGGCCTTCCTCTAACAGGTTAACTTCTGCTATTTGCTAAGATATAACATCCTTTCAAGTGTACATGGATCTTTTTCACTTTCCATTAATGTGCATGCGCAAAGTATTGGAATTAAAAACCACTACAAAAAAGTCTTAAGAAAGCATTGATACTGGAATCCTAAAAAAGTTAAGAAAGTTTCAGCACTGGGCCAAGAAAAACTTATGAAAAATGTATACGGTATACTAGGACCTCGTATGCTCTTTTAAGCAGTAAAAGTGCTTGTTTCGGAAGAAAACTACCCTAGCTGCTTTGGAGTGGTTCACGTATAATAACGTCAGCCAAAATCAGAAGAAAGTGAAGTAAAAATACCTAAATTCTTAACCGACCTGGAAAATCGAAGTGTGCACGACAGTGCTATCACTCAGAAAAAGTACTTTCTATGATAAGACTAATGGAATACGATTGGGGGCAGTCCAATATATCTATTCGTCTGGGTAAAACTTGCTGACACTATCAGAAGAATCTTTTCAACTCATGAAATTCATCATTAGTGAAAGTTGGCCTAAACTACAACATGCATAAAACAACATTACCTCATTTTTTGATCGCAATGCAGTCTTTACAACGGGTACAACTAAAACTTGTATTAAATCGTCAAAATCACCGTCACTTGAATCCTTCACAAAATCGATCACATGAAAAATGCAACTTATTGATGCATCTCTCAACGACATGTCCTGACTTTCAGTGGAATAGAACAAGCAATTTGCTAAAAGTGGCCGAATATCTTTGTTAGATAACTCCTTTGCTTTCAACATCGTCGTGAATAAGCTAAATCCTTTCAAACGCCTTTCAAAGTCTGGTTCTTCAACGTACTTGGGGTCCCACGAATTAACATCCAAAATCAAATCAGATACTTTTAAAGAAGTTGCCTCTTTGTCTGATAATATTCTGAACAAATCACAAAGATGTCCTCTTGCATTCCTGCCTTTTATACTTATGAATAAATTAACCATTTCAGCAGAGGTAGCCTTTGTATTTTCGCAGTAAGAGACAATATTCTTAATGGTAATAAGCGTGTTGCATTGATCCTTCTCATTTGCATCTACTTTCAGCGTTGGAAACAGTAAAGAAACAATTGTCTGACATTGCTCAGGCTGTTTCGCAAAACCACTTATCAATGCTAGAACACCAAGCTCTGATCGAAGCACCACGGTCTTACTAAGGCCTGCCTTTAATGACTTCTTGTGCCTGATTGCATCACACAGATGGTCCAGCAAAACGGAAACATACGGCACCATCATTTCTTTGCCGATTAAAGATAACGTGTCAGCTGTACTGTGGAAACAAAAAAAATCAAAATTGGTAACTAAAAAGCCACTCATAGGGGCATCCACAAAGGATGTCCGCTCCTTAGGGGAAGGAAGGGGGCTATTTCTTTAAGACAGGAGATAATCGCTTTCTTTTTCAAGGGGCTATTATTGCTTCATATTTTTGCAGCTCTTTGTCTTCCAGTTTAGTGTCAGCAAGGACAGGGTAAAGAGAGCTGTTAAGCAAAAAGCGGACAGACAGACAAGGGTAGGGAAGGCGTTGAAAACTGGCAGAAATCCTTTATGGATAATCCCTATTGGTATCATACAACATGGATATAGTGCAAAGAAGGTAGAAGAAACACAAATGGGCTGAAAGCAGAACCACGAAAGCAGATTTATGCAGATCGTTAATGTAACATAAAATATAAGTGATATCTCCTCTGTATGGCCTCGTTCATATAAGATTGACTCCAAAACCATAACGATAATTCTGTCTCCAATCTCTATTGGGTCAACATGTATTTTCCCTTAATCAACTTGAAAGGTCTTGCCTAAATTTAAAACTTTCCCCCTAGCGGTTAAAACAGCTTGGGAAATATTCTTATCATAATGTTTCTACAAATGTTGCAACATTGTGGTGCTAGAATAATCACTGGTAGCAGGTATGATGCCCCAAGTAATAGTCGCACCAAACAAGTAGATTGGAGAAAAATTAGAGAAATAATTGATTATGAATCACAAGTTATATGATTCAAATCAATTAACGGGCTTGCTCCACAACGCTTTCGTGAGCTTTTATTCGAAATTCCATTAATCCTGCGTATGAGCTTCATAGTACTGTCAATGATCTTCAAATTCCAAAAAAATAATTCATCCCGTGGGCAAAAAGGGTTCTCCTCTCGGAAGGCAAAGTTGCGGAACAGCCTCTCAGGCAGGACAAAATCAGCACCAACCATTACAACTTCTAAAGGTATGAGTCAACGGCAATGAAGGCTCTATTTGCGTTTTGTAAATAAGCTATTGCTATACACTACTTCTAATTTTCTACAGCAAAATTCTAACTAGGCTTCTAAAATTTCATTTATTGTATTCTGAATTTAAATAAAGAACCCCTCAAAAACCAACTACGGGGGATACCGTTCATAAATATTTCTAATGAATCTATGAATAGTGCATTTACACTAGATAGAAAATGTTACGTATCCGTAAGGACAAATTTGTCAAAGTAAGCACACAAGTGTTCTGATAGCAGACCCAAAAATATAAGGATACACTTGGCCCCTTGTACACCCAAGGCCCATCTGTACCAATAAATACTTAGGCTTCAGAAGTACCGCACAGATTGTTCGAAACAGCTGGCACTAGGCTAAAGCAAGCTTTTTCTATAGGTTGGCCTGGTGCTTTACTTGAATATTATACTCCCTATGACCATGATTTTGGCGATAAAACATAGATCATTGTGCTTTCGTGACTTTGAAGGATACTGAATCAATATCTTTATCTCTTATAATTCTCATGACCCTCCGAAGACAAAGCATTAGTTTCTTCTAAAAATTGAAACAGGTATCTCAGAATGGTATTAATAAGCTATTCCAACCGATTCAATGTCATATCAAAGAAGTCCAAATAATTAGTGTTTATCCGACAAAATAATGATAAATCGTAACTTCTTGCCGCCACACAACCGCTCATTTTCCATTCTTTTTCGAAAATAATTAAATTAACTGTAAGTAATAATTGCTTCACTCTCTAGCAGTGGTGTTAATACTCCCAAGCAATGGCAGGAGCACTCCCAAGCAATGGCAGTAACTCTGGCAGGATGGAGTTTGACTTTGTCATAATGTGCTGGCATATTTCATGTATGGTGAAATTGAGTAGCTTTGGATAGATCCTGTTTAAACGGGGTCTATATTCCTTATTCTCTGTTCTAGTATTTCATGTGGCTGCTCAAAGGATTACTTGTAAGAATGAAAGAACGAATGAAAGAATGAATGAACAAATGAATGAAATGAGTAAATAATTGGAGCTTGTCATCACGATATGTACAAGAATATGCTTCTTGTCGTAGTTCCTAAACCACGCTTACGCATATTTTAATAATTTCATTAACTTAAACCGCTTATTCAATTTATTAGTATGATCCAGGACTATTAATTGTTTGGTTCAAGGCTTTATCTTCAAAAAGCAGTCTTTAGGATCGAACACCATTCACAAAAAAAACTGCTTTAATCCAGATAGCGAGATAACCCATGCATTTCATAAAGCAGTTAATTCTTATCCACTGTGCCCAATATGATTTGCTCAGACAAAGACGGTACTTTCAAAGAATATTAAGAAAAGGATTATTGCGTTAAGAACAAAAGAAGTTATGCTGTCTACATATAACGTACTTGCTCCAGACTGAGACAAAACATAATGATTTTCAAACAGTTGAGCCTCTTACCTGTTGTGTTGACTGTCCCTTATTTCATCCATTTGTAGAATATTTTCTGCAATATTCAATACCAGTTTTACAACAGCATCAGATTTATCTCTAGCTGACAATATAGAAAATATATAAAACAAAGGATTCTTTGTATCATCGTTGTCTGTTTTCGACTTGGTGTTAGACAAGAAAGCTTCCCGGTGATCTGGAACGGAGGAGACTTCCTTGTCATCAAATGCAGTTGATTTGACAGTTTGTTCAGTGGCAACCGTCAAGTCTCTATTGAGAAGGTAGAAACACCTCTTAGATGTACTCCAATGATGAAGAAGTTTCAATAGTGGTGAAGGATGTTGTTGAGATTCACTGCTTAACCGCGAAATCTACAGAGAGGATGATAAATATGATACAAAAGAGACATCGTAGTTTATAGCCTCATATCACCTTTCATCAAATCATACTGCATCACATCGATCAAAGCAATCAAATTGAACCAGGCATCATTCAGCTATGTAGCTAGCACTGCACAGTGCACATCAACATCTATCATACTTTATACTTGGTATTTATCCTTCATACTTTATAATTGATTTTATATTCTTAAGAAAGAAATTCCTTTCGTACCTCTAATTATAGTATTTATTTGCTTTGTTCTTATTTATTAAGCTGCAACTTAAATGGAGGACACCTTGGAAAATAGCATTTGCCAAAGGTCCACCCTCTTAAATTGCATGAAATGAGAAATAAAAATAGTATCATACACGTGGTTGCTACAGAAACTAGAAACAAAATTCACTGACTTTTCCATGACCAAATGGGACAAGGACTGTCGTAAGGCAGGTCCTTTGATGACCACGCTCATTCCAGTGTAGGGAAATGAGGCATAAAATACAGGTGACCGAAGTGTGATACAGCAAACTGGATTCCCCAACTTATGTCAAAAATACTACACTAGAGTTTATACGGACTTCTTGACAATAATTTCTCCGACTTTTAAATAAAAAGGACGAATTTTCCATGAATTTTCTCGCGAAAACCTAAATTTCCCCTGACTTTTCTGAAAAAACAACCGTTCCTCCTAACCTATGGGGTCAACATTCAGCCATTGCGAGCTGACAGCCGCTATTTTTAGCACGGTGCTAACAATACCTAAAGGCTGACTGTAAATGACAAAACTAATCCACATTTTTCTTTGATTGATCAAATCATAAATTTAAAGATAAAACTTAGAAAAAGATAAATTCTAATTGTAATCTAAAAAAATTACGAACTTTCGTCATGATCAAAGATGACATTTACTTCCTGACTTACAGTATAAAAGCGCTATTTTTCCTCTAACCATTGCAAGTTTCTCTGACTTTTCCTGACCTAAGTGCCATCGACACTTTCCCCTTGACTTTCCCTCACCGTATAAACCCTGCACGGTCATTTTCTGGTATCCACACCATGAAAAAAAATTCCCTGACCTAGACATTTTAAACATTTTCCTCTGACTTTTCCAGCTTTTCCCTTACTTCTTCATAAGATCTAAATTTTTCCAGACTCTCTACGTTCTGTGGCAACCTTGCATACACTGTACTATAATCTTATCTTCTCCACTTCACAATATATCTCAGAGAGTGGGATACTTGGCCTAAAGCTTCGCAATTCATATTGAATACAGATGACCTTCAGAGAAAAAACAATAAATGGTACAACAGCAACACTACTTTACCTGAGGGATGACTGCAGTGTCAAAGATCATTTCTACGTATGGCTCAAAGTCAAAGTCTTGAAAAAATTGGAAAAAATCAGTGATCCTCGAAATGCATAATTGCCGTATTGATTTCAATTTTCCAACAAATGCGTTTGCTATCTGAAAAATATAAAATAGAAGTAAAATGATGACTGTCTAAAAAGCGAATTGACAGAAGTAGCGGGGCTATTTCTTGAATTGATATTCTTCTGAATTGGTAGCGATGAAATTATTTCTTATGAAAAATACATTGACGAATTGATAATTAAAATAACGAGCTTTTCACGACATGATAAAGTGGGAAATTCTTGGAGGCAAAATATGAAAAGTAATAAATAGCTGAGGAAAAAGGACGAAATGCTTCTGTTAACTACTAATGATAGCGATAAAAGAGAAAGAAACTTCTAGATCAAATTAGAAGAACTGAACACTTATTGTAGTAAACATCGGGTGTGTTTTCATCGTTTACTGAAGATACGAAAGAACTGACTGCCGGTGATAATGGTATGAAATCAAGCAGTGATGAATCATCTTACGCTATCCAACTGCACTAAACCCATTTGATCAACTACGGCGTGTGAAGAAAAAGAAGGGTTTGCAGCGAAGGGTAGCTACAATTATTCAACAATAAGCTTTGATGCAGTAGAAGAGGTACCTAGTTTTCTTTTAGTATCTAGGGCATCTGAAATTCCTCGGCGGTCCTCACTCTAACCTATCAAGGTGTGTTCTAACTCGAAATCGCGCTTTGCTCTTCTTCTGATTGCTGTCTCTACCTAATTTACGTATAGACTATAATCTTGATCAAACCTTCACTACCACATTTGGTGAAATTTATTATTGTATATATATAAATTTAGGCTATAAAGTTTAAAAACGTTCTAAAAACGTAATTTTTTAAATTATCACTGCTCTTGCAAATAACCCTCGACTTGTTCTGAAATGCAAATGTACTAGGAACTTGAAGTCACATGTTGCAAGATACTGCAACGTAGTTTTTGTTTATTTTTCTGTACACAACGCAATCACTTGAGCCCCCGTCAGGAGATCAATCAGGAGATTATGGAAAAACAACCATTTGACTATCAGTTATAGCTGCAGCTGTAGATTATTTCAGACTTCGGCTGCTTATAACATTTGACTTGCCATTTAACATATTGTGCATGAAAAGCTTAGCGCACACAGCAGATTTTTTATCGTCGCGACATGCGATTTTTGCCTTTGGTCTAAAAAATCTAGTGTGCGGTGATTTGAAACTACCGAACTTTTTCTCAAACGATTGAGTTTTGAGATTAAAAATGTCTGATGTTTGTTTTTGATCGCAAGAGAACTACAGCAAAAATCTGCTATGTGGTGTTTTTCATGAAAATCGTGGAACACTTGACTTATAAGCCAATGGAAGAGCAGAAAATAGGCCTGAAATATCAGTCCCACGCAGTGCTAGAGGAAACGTTCATGGAGGAGCGACTCATACATCGTTTCTAGCAACGATAAATATCTGCTGTGTGCGGCAACTGGAAAATCCTACCATCGCATATCGCAACGATAAAAATCTGCTGTGTGCACTAGGCTTAACAAAACAGTTCAAAGCAATAATCTTTCCATTTCTAAAGATCTGGTGCATACTGTTCCGGTTCACTCTGCGGATGCAAAGTTATGACCCTTGAGTTTTTAGAGTCTTCAGTACTAGATACGCAGCACTTTGTTGATTGGTAAAGCTCTAGAAAAATAGCATTCTTACCATATCACGCTTTTCCAAACATACTTGGCACAATTTCAAAATATTCAGTACTGTTGTCATCAGATGATCAATGTGCTGCCCAATCAAATTGCTCAATTTTTTCAGTACTGTATGAAGCATATTCAAGAACCCAATCTGTTTCCGCAATGGAATTACATGACTAACGTCCACTTCATCCATTGCGAGATAATCTAAAACAAGGCAAAGCATGAAAAAAATTCATTCCCAGAAATTCAAAATATAAACGTTAATCTTGGCAAAACAGCAAATACTGCATTATATATAGAACTTCGTATTACATACAGACGATAAACAAAGTAGCTGCTGAAAAGGTCAACCCAAGATCAAACGATACAAATTCTCCGGAGTTTTGAAAGGCAAAGAATACACAAAGCAAATACTAGATACGTCATTAGTTCCTATTGCTGCCAAAGATGCATGGATTCCAGCTGATGTGAAAGTGAAAAACATAGCTGATGGGAGAGGCCAAACTGTAACTCTTGGTATAGTGCATGTGAATAGAGATGACGTTCCTTCTTCTACATGTTTTACTTCTGCAGTATACTTTGATTACTTAGAATCATGTAGAGTCCTTCGAACGGCATAGCTAAAACTGCTTAATATGCGGTAAACTTGCACGGGCACTGAGCACTAGCTGATATAAAGTGAATGCCATCTTAGTCAAAGACACAACCTTCGCCGCGAAATCTCGGCAAAGATGGAAATGATATGCCAAAGAAATGGTGGTATATTTGCATATCCAAAACATTGATTCAGAAATCTGAAATATGTTTTCGAAATCAGTAGAGAGCATTTTCACAAATGTCAAAAAGCTATAAGGTTCAACCTCAAAAATCTGATTTGAAAAGAAAATTCTTAATTCCAACGCCATATTATAATTTCTAGTAAAGAAAACTGCTTACGGTTGAGACTATTGTCCTAAAGATATCACAGATAAAATTCAGGAAATGTTTCAGAAGGTAGATATTATAAGTAGATATTTGGTGGTTAGTTCTGATGTGGACATACGCCAAAAAATACGTAAGCGTTCAGTTCCAAAAGCTAAAAATAGAATCAGTCTAGTGGCTAACAAATGTTTCAAAGAAGCCAGTTCTGAAACCTCAAATGGAATCAATCATATGGATTATGATTCGAAAGTACACGCCGCTCAACAACCAAACAACATATATGTTATCTGATCTATCTGATTTTAATAAAACAATCTAAAACATTTTAAGCCTGGTTTCCATATAACTTTTTATGTCCCACCGGTGACATTGCTACTGAAGCATGTTTCCATATACTTTTCAGTCACCGGCGACCCACCGGCGTTGAGCTCTTCTCCGCAGAGAATGTTAAAATAAAACTGTAATGGAAGTCATTCTTAGTAATATTGAAGTCAATCGGACTTTTGAAACTTCCGGCGATCCACCGGTGACCTATCGCTGTCATGTTTCATCGGTACTGCAATGGAAAAAAAGTTAAACAAGTGTCAACTTTTCTTCGATGTCTGCGTTGGGTTGCCGGTGGGTCGCCGGTAGTTGAAATGAAGTGTTTCCATTGAAGAATTCAATGTCACCGGTGAGTGGACGGTGGATCGCCGACATTAAAAATTTAAATGGAAACCAAGCTTAAGAGAGGAGAATCTTTTCAATAGGGACCTTAAGCATGCACATCCTTAACGGAAACGGTACCGTTAGCTCAGTATAATTCACAATTGCGCACGCGCAAAAGGGAATGCCTCTAACATGTAGGTTTTCAACCTAGGATCTAGGATGCCAGATGAGCATTGCTAACGTCTCGGGAAAATGTGAGCGTTTTATGAAGAGATTTTATGTGCCATGATACACCTATCGGCTGTGAAAAGTAACGGGTAAGTGTCTTTTTCTTTTTGTTAGGACAAACTATGTAGAATTGCCGATTTCGATCGTCCAATGGCCATTTTAATTACGAGATCAGAGACCATATCAGTAGCACGAAGGCCTAGCCACAGTTTTTAATCGCTTTATGAAGTCTCTAGCTTTACGTAGTTTGAATATTTTTAAATATAGAATAGGTGCCCCCTGCAAAGTTCATGAATTGATACGATTTGGTTATAGGTTTGATTTGATTTGATAAGCGTTCTAAAAGTACACAAACTGCTTCGATGGAATAAACTTTTAATCGATTATAAAATATTTGCTTTTATTCGATTGTAAAATATTCATCAAGTTGTAGTGAATCAACAAGATTGTATAGATGTTCTTTTTCAAATCTAAATTCTGTTCTATACTCGTCATCGTTCATGCTTTCTAAATCAAATTGGTCATACTGCCAGTACGGACTTTCGGGATCTTTTGTTTTGTTCAAATCATACAGGATTGCAACTCTACTTCATCCATATAACGGAGGTCATAAGCAAGTAACAGCACCTCTCGTACATGACGTAAATAAGGAATTTTGAACAAAGAGGTTGTGGTGTAGCATGAGATAGCGAAATGAATAACTTTCCCGCCAAAATATATGCACGATTCATGCTGAAAAGTTGGGCGGGGCTTGCGTTCTTAACAAAACATGCTTAATGACTAGTTATCAGATCGATGACGGAAACGGCGATGTTGCTAGCTAAGGTTACTGTCTCCGTCAGCGTTGTGCATGTGCACGGCCCCTAATTTCAATTTAACACTTGCTTAAAAATTTGCTTATACAGAGTTACAATTCAGTATCTTGATTTACAATTGGCCCTGTGAAAAAAAGAAAACCTAATTACAATATAAGATATCGTAAATAATATGATCTACATATGTATAAATAATTACAGTGCAATCAAAAAAAGAACAAACTAAAAGAGGACAAGCCTTCAAAGAGGACTTGAATTAATGGATAGAGGATGCTAGTTTTGTTCTTAAATCAAGATTGTTCCACTCTTTTGCTCCACGAAAAGCAAAGGACTTTTGCCCATAAGACGTTTTCATACAGGGTATTAGTAGATCAGTCGCAGAATTCCGAAGTTCACGTGCGTGACGATCAGGAAATGTAGACATACAACTGCTAAGGTAGTCGGGAGCTAGCTTGTTCAAACATTTATATGCCATAACCGATGTTTCGCCATGAATAAGCTCCTCGATCGTAGGCCATCCTAGATCTTGACTCAGAGCTATTGCAGGAGAATCAAATGGACTATTCGTCACTATTCTTGAAGCTCTATTCTGCAACTTTTGCAATTTGTTTAGCTTAGTAGATACACAGGAGCCCCAGACAGAGCAGCAATAATTGAAGTTAGCCTCTACTTTATCCTTATGCATGTCTTAAAGAGTGGCAAGTGGAACATATTTCTTGGCATATTTAAAAAAGCCCAGGGCTCGCGAAATTTTTATCTGTATGCTCTTAATTTGACTGTCCCATTGTAGGTTGTCATAAATTATTACGCCAAGATATCTAGTTTGATTTAAAGATCAATGTCTTCTGTCGCAAGACAAAATTTTTGAATGGTAGAGTATGACTGTTTCATGTGGATTAGCTTTTGCTTAGACCCAACTATCATGGCTTGAGCTTTGATAACGTTCAATGACAGCTTATTACCTTGCAGCCATCGATTAAGGCGTGAAAGTTTTGAGTTGACAACTGAAACTAAGTCTTCCATGTTGTCAGATGAGTTACTGATAGTAGTATCATCAGTGTACATAGTGGCAAGGGCTTCATTTAGTGCAAAAGGTAAATCGTTGATGTATAACAAGAAAAGGAGAGGCCCAAGACACGAGCCCTGTAGGACTCCAATTTCAATAGACTGAATTTTAGAAGAATCGCCATTGACCTTGCAGAATTGCTTGCGATTATTTACATAAGAGCGAAACCAATCATGCTCGATACCATTAATGCCATAGTGATGCAATTTGGCTAGAAGTATACCATGATCTACAGTATTGAACGCTTTTTTTAAATCGATAAATATAACAGCGCTGACTTTACTATTGTCTATGCTTACATACGAGTCATTAGTGGATTTGAGTAAGCATGTCAAAACCGAGTGCAGGGTTCGAAAACCAGATTGAAATATGTACAGGTGCTTATTTTTGTCTAGGTGATTATAGAGCTGATCATATCCTAGCTTTTCAAAACGCTTGGACAAAACAGGACGAACAGAGATGGGTCCATAGTTGGACCGATAATTACACTCTCCATTTTTAAAAATAGGTACTACTCGTGCGGTTTTCCAACTGTCAGGGAACATACCAGTATTGATAGAAAAATTGAAAATATCCCAAAGAGATTGTGAAATAACTGGAAATGCAATATTAATAAAATGACTAGCAATGTCATCAGATCCAAATCCAAATGAATTCTTCATTTTGCTAAGGGCATTTTTTGCAGCTACAGCATCAATGGCCACAAACTTGAAACGGGTTCTATTCTCTACTATCGTATACTAATTAGACAGAAGATGGTTAGGTTGGGGCTTCATCTTATCACGAAGGCTCTTACCGACACTGCAAAAGTAATCATTCATAGCTTGAGCAATCTCAAGCGGATTCTTAACATCTCGACTTACGACTTTCATGTTATCAATATTAGCTGTTTCACATTTCCTATTGAGCAGTTGGTTAATTATTTTCCTGGATTCCTTTAAATTTCCAGTGAAAGAAGCAATTTTATTAAAAAAATAATCTTTCTTCAACTTCTTACTGAGATTGTTAACTTATTTCGCATTTTCCTGTAGCAGCTCATAAGAATAGATGACTTGTTTTACTGCAGCTGTCTTAAGTTTCTCTCTAGAGCGAGCAAGCCTTTCAAACTCTATTGTCAGCCATGGCGTGACCTTATCAAGAAACATACAACACATAGAATGCAGAAGTACGAAATAGTTCGTAATGGAGCTTATTTCTCGATGAACGTTGATAGTAGTTAGTGAAATTGTTTACTGCTGTGCTGACATTTTCACTCAAGTCAACTAGTTGCTTCCAGTTTACTTGACTAATATCAGAAAAAAGATATAAGAGCACCATATACAAAGGAAGAAGAAATATCTTACAACTAAACAAGCACTAGTGCTTCATCAAGATTATCATAGGTTATTGGTATAGTAAGGGATGCAAGGTTAGGGTTATTAGTTGCTTAGTAAGAATAGACAGTTCTCCTCAAGTCAGATGTGTCTTGAGACAGGCCTTAAACACAAGAAACAAAGGTCCCAAACCACTCCTCTTCCAATACTCTTCATTATCCCTCTTCCTACCCTACTTGCATTCTCAAGCAAAAAATCTTAGCTTCTTTATTCACGTGAATGAATGGCATTAAAAAGTATCTGCAAAAATCTCACCCTGACAAAGTGGTTTGAAGGGGCCTGTAATGAGGTTGATGAAAATTGAAACTTCTTCATCTGGGCAACAGGAGATGAAATTAATTATGATGTTTCTTCTTGCCGACACACTGGTTTTTCCACCAACACCAAGGCCAGATCGCCTCTGAAGTTTGCCATAGAGCAGCCTAAGGAAAAATTACCATGTTTTTATAAGAATTACATAGGTGAAACATAAAATCTATAGCATCCCTTAAAGAAGGGGTCTCAAACAAGCGGTCCGTGGGTCAAATACGGCCTACAGGATAAAGGTGACTCAGCCAGCTCCTATGCGGCCCAGTCTCGGCCTTAATCGGCCCAGAAAATATACTACTAGCAAAGCCTAGAGGGAAAAGATCTTTGAAAGGTGACTCAGCCAGCTCTTATGCGGCCCAGCCTCATCCAGGTACTGTCTCCAGAGGCCCATATGAAAGATGAGTTTGAGTTCCATGCCTTAACGGGTTCTCAAACTCAACTAAAGCAACCGCTTTTCCAAGCACAACTTATTGCATACTACTACCTCTTCAAGAAAGAAACAGAACCTTCAAGCAAGTAACAATATGGTTAAAAAAGCCTAAAATCAGAAATTCGAAAGAGCAAATAACAGACAAGTGGCAAAAAAGCAAGAGTCACAGATAACTCTACATGAAGTTTTCAACAAAAATCGACAACAAACAACGGAATATTGGAGGGAAAATCCAAACAATTGCGCATGCGTTTATTGGACAATAATGGATGAGGTGGTCAACAAAAACAATAGAAATGTTGGATGAAATTTTAGCTTTCTTCCAATCTCAAGAATGCAGAAGTACGAAATTGTTGGAATAATTGCTCTTGGCAACTGTCTGTTGTTTGCAGGGACTTCAAGATTAAGTACGCAATTTCCATTTCTTTTCAGCGAATTCTTACGCAATTTCCAATTCCATTTCTTTCCATTTCTTTTGATTTTGAGAACTGCTTGGAAAACATGACCCCAAATAAGTGTGCCGAGGATACATGCGTAACTATCGCATCAGAAAATCCTAATGACCTAATAACAGACTCTGTTAAGTACTGGGATCTGGGATCTAGAAGATCCTAGTCACGGCATCAAATTGTGAATAACATAAGACAATATTGTGAAACAAATACAAAATTATAATAAATATAGACAAAAGACAACTTCATAGATCGTGATTACATATGTCATCGTACGTGAGTTTCAGCAAGAAGAATGTTCAAAGCTAAAGTAAAATAAATATAATTCATTAGGTTCCAGATCCCATATCTTCTAGATCCCAGATCCCAGTACTTGACAGATTTGAAAAAATAAGCTGGAAAATATATCGAGCTGGATGAGAATAAACAAACTTAATTTGAATACAAGCAAAAGTGAATTTATGGTTTTAGGCCACAGAAGGCAATTAAATAGGGCAAGCAATGCATTACCAAGTCTGGTCCTCAATAATGAAGCTATCAAGAGGTTTAAGAAGATAAAATATTTAGGGATTAACATCGAGGAAAGCTTTAACTGGGAATAGTGATGTAAAACTGTCAAGAACAAGCTCAAAGGAGGCTTACACTCCTTGAGAAAGTTGAAAGACATCTTCCTCAACGAAAGCTTGAAAAAGGGTAAAAAGTCCTTTTTGAAAGCCATCTTATTGTTTCGAATGCTCTTTCTCACACCAAAATATCCCAATTGCAGAGATTACAATTAAGGGCAAGGAAGCTAATAGACAATGCCAAATAAAACGATGGATGGACTGTAAATGGCTGGTTGTAAAGTCACTAGTCTCCTTCGATCAAGGAGTCATGACATATAAAATTCTACATGTTCTGTAACCTGACAATCTTCGTCATAAATTTGTCGAAAGATCCATGATTTCTGAGAATCGAACGAGAAATCATAGAGATTTGCAAATTCCCAAAGTTTGGTTAGACTATGCAAAGAGAAGATTTTACTTCTCGGGTGTCAAAAACTGGAATGAAATTCCTGACGAAATTCGAGAGCAGTCACTCGTTCGCTCAAAAAAATAACTTAGAGAGTATCTTCTGAACCTTCAAGGCCCAAACAGGACCCCATGGTGGAACAGTATCTCTTTTTATTTGCATTTTCGTCTTTTTTGTCCTTTTATTGTAATTACGAACATCTATCTTGCGGAAAGGTTTTGTCCGTGTTTAAATACTAAGTGAAAAAAAATGAAAAATGAGCGAACTACATATCTCCCCTTCACTTTAATTTGCATGATGGCAAATGCTTACTTTCTTTTTCTCCAGCTTCTCAGAATTATGCATCAATATACCTTAGACGTATAAACTGTCGCGCGCATAGACGCTAGAAGCCTGAATGAGACGTAAGTATCGTGAAAGACAGCATATACGTAAATGCTTCCAAAAGCAGAGAGAAAATGGAAACAAGCTGCCGCTGTCAATATACGGCCATGGGCAAACATTGCGGTGTGTTTGGTTCCTGAAAATCTAGGCCAAAATGCTAGCTTTCTGGTTAAATGTAATATATACTATTGAAAATTCCGCACTGAGTAGGATTTACATCGTTCTACCTAAATTTATCTCGAAGTTGTTCAATGATATTCATTCTCCCATTAGCGACAGTCTTGGCAGCAAGCGTAAGTCTCTTAATTGCTGTTTCTTGTCCCATAATTGCTGACTCGTCTATACTTCTGACTCGTCTATACGTTGAAAACTGAATCCACTGTCTCTCCTGCAAGCAGGGTCTTAATTTAAAAAAATTTCTACAGAAGCCGCGTTTACTGAAGCTGCGTTTGTTGTTTCTCATCATACAATACAAGAAATAGCCAAAATCTCCAAATCCCTAAACATAAGACTGAGCGCGCTAGAAAAAAGATTTCATTACTCAGCTCTTAAGGAATGGAATAATAGGCCTAGAGACATACGTGAGTTACCAACAATAAATACTGTCAAAAGGCAACTGAGATTGTATATGAAGTGTTGGGGAATACCCCTAACAGTGCGCCACATGCATACCATAGCCATGCGCAGAATTCTTAAATACTTTTAGAATGTTCTCGAACATTTTACCGTGCCAGTTATCGTACCATTTATTATCAAATGATTTTTAGCATTTTTTGAAATAAAAGAGTATGCCACGTGTAGGTAGTAGTAGTTGAGTTGGATGATTAACAGATTACAGAGTATTAAATTCAGGTATTGAAGATGGAAGCCTCTTTCTTATTTGAGTAGTCTGTAACTTAAACAATATAAAAAACTGGCAGGGGACGGATGTTTCCCTACATGAAGAGCAAGACATAACTAAACACAGCCCCCTGGAAGAGCAGCTCCACGCTAAATAGGTCTTGTTTTTATTGTTCAATTGTAATAGCTACTTTTCGTTGTATATAACATAGTTCGTAGATTATTTTTCTGTAATTATGTAATTCTGCTGGAGGGTTTTGTGTATAATACTTGAATATGAATATGAATAACTTCATCAACTTTAACTGGATAAAGAATTGGGTTACTGAACGCTTGCTTTAAAGTCAGTAGCCCGTTTATACAAGAAGCCGCTGCTCATGGTTACGGTTATCATTGCAAATTCAATACTCTCAATGTGGTTATGCATTTAAAGCCCTGGTCAAACAGAACAAACATTTCATACATCATTTCACAAAGTTTAGGAGAAATTTCCGTTTTGTTGGAACATTTACTCATAAGACTTCACCTAACAATTGGTCTAACCTTTGTTGGATCTGGCGATCTCAGGCGCAGTTTTCTAGACGCTGGGGTGTTCGACGTGAGATATTGAGGCTAGACCATGAGGCCTTGAGATGGGGTCCGAAACGGTGGGTTTCACAGCCAAATAGGTGAAATTTTTGATGGAGTGGTAAAAACAGATCCAACATTTCACATAACATTCGACAATAGAATTTGATTATAATATCCCTAAAACATTATCAAACACCAACTAAAAATGCTATGTGACCTAACAAGGTGGCCAAACTAGCCTAACATTTCATCTAACATTTGGCTCGTTGTCCTTGCCAATTCTTTTCTTTTCTGATTTCCCATTATGTAAGTGTCTGGCGCAAGACGTCATGATAAGTATCCGTACTGATAATTTGTACAAGTACACAGGTATAAACAGCTTTAAGCAATTAACAGCAGTTACCATCTTCCTTGACCAAGAGGGGCAAGAAACAATATTGGTCAGGGACACCAATTGTGATGATATCTCATTCAAAAATCTATTGGTTGATAGCAATTATAATATACCGAATCATGTAGAACACCTCGATAAAATTTATGAACATTATGGGTACACCCAAAAACTAAAGGAATGAACTAGGGTGACCACTGGTACATCCACTATCATAGATAACATGGCCACGACAAGTACAAACAATATTCATCAATCTGTAGTCTTCAAACGAGCTCTAGTGATCAATACACGGTCTTTTGTACTCGTAAATTCTGGTGAGCATATAAAAGGCAGCACAAAAAGCAGCAAAGCTAAACGTGAAGAAGTTGATGAAAAGAAGTTCTGTATTGAGGTAGCTCAGGGCAGTGGCGTGGCGTGAAATTGTAGGGTATTCAATGAATACCTTGAATACCCTGCCGCTACGCCACTGGCTCAGGGATGACGCTACCAGGGAGCCTGGGAGAGCTTGAGTCCCCAAAAGTTTTGAAGGTTTCTATGCACTGTCAGCACTTTTACGATTTGCTCTTCTTGTTTTACGCAAATTTGAAAAGCATGGTGTGCTAAAATTCTCTCGTTTCCCTTACTGTCGGTACTTTTACAGCATTTGTCCCCCGAAAATTTCATCCCTGGGGCCCCTAAGAGGTAGCTTCTCTGTTTTGGTAGTCCATAGATAGAAAAGACCATGACATTAACAGTACAATAACTTACTTCACAGAAATGCCTGTAAGTTTCATGGAGAAGCATGTCCCTCTCAGACAAAAGTGGGTTTCACAAAGATATTGCCTATGGCTAAAGCTAATTTTCATGCACTGAGGAAAGCAAGGGATGGATTGAAAAAGCTGCAATAAAGCATAATTATCTATATTTAATGAGATTATTGAAACATCAAAGTAACAAGCTAATATCGTTCTGAACACTTAAAGTGACAGGGTTCATACACAATATGTAAAGTAAAATTCCTGGACTATTCCCAGACTTTTCCCTGACTGATAGTGAGAAGCACCCTCTTCTTTCTTGACCCCCATTCCACACATTTACAGAAATTGGTAAAGAACATGGAACCTAATAGATATACACGAATAATCATGCAAAGAGTTAATGAAAATGGTATGTGGACAAAACCATTTGCTTATACGTGTCTATAATAGTCAAGGGACTTTCCCTGACGGGGATAACTATAATAGACATGTCCCTGACTACTCCAAGTCTTCCAGATTTTTCAGTTCAGTATGACACCTGAGTAAGCATTTTTCTTATAAACTTCAAGAAAGGATTGCAAATTTAAAGGTGACTTGGAAGGTAGTTAAGCGCCTCCTTAGGGAGGTGTTCACGTAATTTTTCTTTTACTTTACTTGATCCAGTTTACTTGCTTAAAATTGAAGACTAAGCTAAGAAAAGTTCAAAAGATCCTACCTATTTTCAATAGCCATTCCCAGTCCAAAAGTATGGGAATTTAAATGAACCGATTTCAAGGAATGTATTTGACCTCAGTGACATAGAGTTGTAGAGGAGCATAGCAGTCAGAATGGCATCAGATTCATTGGGTTTGGGTCGAACCATTCAACACGAACAGGCATAACGCAGAGATTTCACATATGATGTGGTTGAAACTTGGCACACTAGTTCGAAATAAAATGACAAAATTTTTGTTGCTAATGTTAGGGTGCTCATTGCCATGGAAACAGGGGGTCACATGCTCCTTCTTAGTAACATGTGATGTCATCAATCAATCACCATGCTTAGCATGGTGTCATGTGCTCCTTTACAGTGTAATGTACTGTTGTTAATCCATGATCTTCCCAGTATAAACAGGCTAGTGGAGACATGTCACTAACTATGAACGCTAAATAAGGATCAGAAGCCAACATTTGCCAAGATCTATTAAATCGATTTTCCATATGGAAAGCCATGAGGGATGAAGGTTACGTAAGTGCTTATGTTAGGCAAGACCTTAGGACCTTAACAAGACTTCTAAAACAAAAAAATGAGACGATCAATGCTGATAATAAACGAAATACCTGAAATCACGAATCAATATTTTTCTAGTACCCTATATGATGGATTAAGTCCCCATTCCGAATAAGCTCCCACCCTCACAAGTGATTTTGACAAATAAGCTGCCACTCTCGATTAAGCCTCCATGATGGGTTGTTATTCTATTTCCCGCAATTTTCATTCGGTTGAGAGCATGAGAGAGGAAGTACTGAACAATATAGTTCTAATTGATATTAATCAATTTTTTCATATTTAACATAAGTCACTATATGTTTTACATTACTTGTAAGAATGTCAGATTCAACATGTGGATGTTTTCTTTTCTTTTAATTTTCCTAGTAAAACATTTGCAAGTGTTTTATTTTTTGTAAGAGCAGCATACTTTTCTGGAATGATAAGTCCAACTTCCCGTTTTCCTTTTACAATCACCATCGCAATGAGCATATTCCCAAGAGATGCTTCCAGGAAATATGTAAGAAGACATGAACATTCTATTGGAAGATGTCAAACCAAAGTTTCACTATCCCCTGACTTAAAAACCCCAACAGCTTTTTGATCTTATCCTTTCTCTTCTAAGAAAAATATCCCAAAAATACCTACTACTCATATACATGGTATCAAAAGTGTGAATATGGATTCCTAAGAGTTCCACTTATCGGTGATCCAGATAATATTTCAAATTTCATTATATAAATTGCAGTAGCTACCTATTACTGATAAGCCATTAGCTTTTTTTCAATTGCTCTATATTTCAAGGAGCTGTTCCTGAAAATTGAAAGTGTGTAAGGGCATCTCCAATCTTCAAGGATGGTTCTACTGGCGGCATTCTAATTACCAGCCTACATCTTGGTTGCTGTTCCTCTCTCGTCTCTTTGAGACACTTGTATAAAGTCGGTTATAAAGTATCTTGATGGCAATTGACTTAGCTATTACAACCAATCTGGCCGTCGATCAGTCAATTCAGTTGCCCCGCATTTATTATCAAATATTAATGACTGTTGTCAAAATACTGATAACACTAAGCTGATCGGCCTAGTATTCGTTAATTTAAAGAAAGAATTCGATACTGTTGATACGAAAGTACTGATGGAGAAGCTTTTTCATTATGACACAAAAAATGTGGAATTAAGGTGATGTGCTTCCTTCTCTGGTATTCTTCAAGGTTTATGCCTGGACTGCTGACATTCCTTCTCTTCATGAATGAAATGCTTTACGCATTAACAAAGGTTAAGGTAAATGCTTATGCAGACGATACAAGTCTTACTCATTGTAACAAACAGTTAAATCAAGCAACATAATAGCTTCTGAGTTAGAAAGCCTGAAGCAATGGCTGAAGGTCAGCATGTTATCCATAAACTTTTATAAAACTATTTTTATGACTATAGGCACAAAAAATATGCCTGGACTGTCTCCACTAAAACCAATAAAATTACCTAGCATTCTAAATATAATGCAGCAAGTATGAGCGCCGGAGCAACAGTAAGGCAAGTGGAGTAAAGGTAGGTTTGGAGAAAGGCACTTGCGTTGATTTTGTCGTTATAATGACGTCATAAGTTAACATGCGGGCTACTTTGTACAAACATATACTTTCAGCTATTGTTTAATTTCGCGACAGGTGAAGCCTGAGGATAGAAGGTCAAGCCTGAAAGAAGAACGAATGTAAGATGATAATATGGAAAAGTATATCAGTATACAGCATTAGATGGGCACCTTTGCCCCACTTGCTCTTGTTCTTTGAGGGAAGGAGGGGTGCTGCCTCCCTTCGCCTCCATGCTCCAGCGTCTCTCGCAGCAAGAAACTTTACGTATAGTATATAAATTAATTAACGATGACACAGCACACCTGAATAGCTACCGTTAACAGAGCTTCTATAATGACAAGCAGGATACTGTTAAAACAGGCCTCCCAATCTAAATTGAACAATTTTGTTAAGAATTTATGACACTTTTTGATGACGTTCTTTTACATTTTAGGACACTGTTTAGTAATTTTTATGACATTTTATGACACAATTTACGTTATTCATTGGTCAGTTGAAACATTTTTCAACTTTGTGAGCGAGATTTCATTATAAAGAAATTTTATTAAACAACCCAATACTTGAGTCCAATGTCAAATACTTCATCTTTATTTTTTAACAAGTTACAATCGAGGAATCAATTATTTACAAAAGGGCTAATGAAATAATCAAGTCAACATTTATGAGAAAGATTGTTCATGCAAATATTTATAACATTTTATGACATGTGGCTACTTTTATAACATTTTATGACAAAAGTTCAAAAATTTATTTTTATGACGTTCTATGACAGTGGTTCCCAAATTGGGGTCCGCGGTCTCCTAGGGGACCGCGAAGGGCTTTTGGAGGACTACGAGAGGCTGCTTAAGCTTGCAATTTGTAGAGCCAAATTCATAGACATTTAAGTCCGTTTTAGCACAAAAACTTATGCTTTCAAACTCTGTTGGTATCTTTCGGTGACAGTGCATTTGCTACTAAGGAATAATCGGGATTTGCATCTTGCATCTAATGGGAGATGACCTTAAATTGTCGACGGTATAACTACCTCTAGATAAAAGAGAACACGAAAGACAGTCAAGTTGGGGTTAGTTTGAGTGAAATTCCTGTATGTTTGACCAAGATACTAAGTTTTTTTGGACACCTAGCCTCATATTCCTAATTACTGCTATCTTATAGCGTCTGATGCGAGGTGACCTTTGCTACTTTATTGTAACTATGATAAATTGTAAGCGCCATATACAGTTGGGACCAGATGACTTAAGTGTCCTTTCCCGCTTTATATGATGCAAACAAAGTAAATTGTAGTTGTAGTTTAGACCTTTGAATGTGTGATAAACTAGATACTTTCTTCCACACGCTGTCTTGTAAAAATCTGACACGGACTATCAAATTTCCTTGCCACCCATAGCAAGCTTAATATTGAGAGATGCAATCCATGCCAAAGTAAAGGGCGTGATTTTGAAAATATTTCTGGGGGCTCATTGAGAGATGCATTCTAAACCAAAGTAAAGGGCGTGGTTTCAAAAACTTTCTTGGGGGCTCGGCCCCCAGACACCTACAATTCTTTTCACCCAAGGTAATCAATATTGCACATAATAACATTTATAACGAAAAGTCTACAAAACTGGGCTTGTAGAAAGTAAGAATGATAAAAAATCGACCTATTTCGCTGTCACTGAAATTCCTAACAAATTTAGGGATGTGACATAGAAAACGTTACCTGCCACACTCAATTTGAAGCTACCCCTACTCCACAGGACCACGGGTAGAAAAAGCTTCTGGTAGGGGACCGCCATGTGAAATATTTTGAAAAGTTTGGGAACCACTGCTCTATGATTTTATGACAGTAGGATGCCTGTTCACATCTATGTTCCAGCTACTAAGCACCACCCAGGTTTAAATTGCTTTGCACAAAGAAGCTTGCTTTGACATAACCTGCTCGCAAAAATAAAGTCCCAAATCTATACGACGCTTTCAGAAAACGGCTAAAAATTAAACGCGAAGTTGACAGCCAAAATAGGACTTTGCAGAAAATTCAGTTGTATTTATCCTTTATCTAATTTGTTGTAATACATCTAAGTGTGTCTTATTGTGACTCATAAAAGCAGACAAGACGAACTACGTTGTTTTTCGCTCTAGCATAACCCACTTTAAATCAGGCTTCGATATGGTCGGAAGGACCACATTAACATATTCATTTCGTAGTGAATATTCTCAGAATCTGTCACAACTTTCCTATATTCTCTCCACCGAGTAAATGACTTCATGCACCAAATGCCAAAATAATAGGAAATGCTCTCGTACTACAAGGCACAACAGTCTGAGCAGTAAAGAATTGGAGAAGGCAATTGTAACGATGAACAGTGACCTTGCATGAATGGGGCTGATAACCTTAACTGAGAACATAGTAACACACTTATTTACCTTTGCTCTGGTCGAATACTTCTTCACAAAAGGAAATTGAAGAACACAGATTCCATAGCTTCAATCTCACAAATCAAACATTAGTAATCCTGAAAGTCTTCCTCTCTCATCACAATAGGAAAAGCCCACAACGAACAAGAACCACCAATAGGGGGCTAAACACATGATACTTTAGTACTTCTCTATAAATTCCTACAAAGGATCATAACCAGCGTTATCTTCATAACAACAAATATCCACAACGAGAGCCACCAATGGGAGCTATATGCATGATACTTTATTACTGCACCAATGCTTACTACAAAAGGTGATAGCCGGCTGCATCTTTACCATTGAGTGATAACCATAGCTGTACGGAGGTAAGTCTATTATTTACACCTCATCTATAGTAGAGAAGTAGCTTCAAACGAAGAGTGCAATAGGTTTTTTTCAAAACCAAAGTACATATACTAATAACACATACACAAACACAACGCATTCGCATCGTAAACGCATGAAACCATAAATAACATGTGCATGTTCATGCTGGGACGAATTTTTTCTCTAGCAATGTTTATAAAAGTTGGTTTCTTCCTGCTCGCCGTCCTCGCCCAGGCGACAGAGCAGACGAGATGCAAAAACTTCAGACTTGGAGAAAACATCATTGGCGTGGGTACGAACAAGCATTTGTACGTTAGAAGATCCACACCAAAGACTTTCAGCTGGATACTTGTTCCACAGAGCTGCTGCGTTACACAAATTCATGCCATGAAGAATGGTATGATACTTGGAGTAGGTCTTGGCAGGTATGTTTTTCAAAACTATGTGAAGTGGTTAGTTAAAAATTTGAACAGAATTGCGCTGAGATACACGTAGATTGACTGATTTGTCGAAATAAAAGGTTTTATTCGATGCTGAGGGATAACTGTATCTAATTTCATAACACACTGCTGCGATGTATCAGCAGAAGCTGTGCGTAGAAAAGACAAAACCTCCTATGTAATCCACTTCAACATAATAGACTTCTTTTCTTGCTTATGAAACTTTTCTTTCACGCACTACTATTTTCAACAATCAACCATGCCGAATATGCGCTTTACAAGATATATACACTAAATACTCTTTACTACTCCACCGAGTTGTCATTCCGAACATATTACTTATTCTTCAGATAACGTTATGTTTCAATGATATCTTGCCGAACTTGTAGACAACCCCAAATTGCACACCTCAAGAGGCAACTCAGATCGAACCAGATGTCATAGCTTGTGGATGCAATGCATCTGTAATGGGTAATTCTGCTTATTGCTAATTCTAGACATATTTGGAAGCGAAGGACGCTATTTTCACGATGGAGTAAAGTACCCAATTCTTGCTGTGTCAAAGATGTAACAACATTTCAAAGCACTTGTGGCCGTAGACAGTACATCGTAGGAGTTGGAATGAATGGGAAGCTATACTCAAAACGAACGTTGGGAGGAAGATGGAGTGGACCATACGCTCATTCTGGAACAGTCACGGCAGTAGCTGGGGTTCGTGGTGCAATCTATGGAGTGGGAACCAACAGGCATATATATAGACGTAGTGGTTTGCGAGGTCGCTGGACACATATACGTGGCTCGTGTTGCGTGAAAGACATATCTGTCCGTGATGTTAGTGGTCACCCAGTGTATGGTAAGATGCTTTCAAATGTATTCCATGAACTAGTGAATCAAATGCATGTAGTCTTCTGCTTTCTAGATTTTTGTTGCGGTGCTCAGTTCTCAAATTCATTCCTACAAATATTCACTATAGACAGCCGGGACTATAGAAATCTAAACATTACTCAACCTTACTCTAGTTAGGGAGTGGTCATTAGGCACCTGTCATGGTGGGGGGCGAAGGCTATTTCAGAGGGTTATGTAACAAAAGTGTAATTTTAAGGAGTGGTTTCAAACAAATTGCTAAAAAATGGTGGGGTAGGAGGCCAAAATTATTTATATTTCAAAACTTTACAGAAAATTTAGCCAGTCAAACAGTTTAAAGTGTCAGTCATAATCTGATGGTTCTACTTCAGTGCTAACACCTTGAGTATGTCTTTCTCCAGTATGCAAAAAACATAATAAACTTTTCTGACATCTTTTAGCTGCAAATTTTCTTTTTTCTGCTTTGGTCATTTCCTTTGCTTTTTGAAGCCGGATGTTAGGGTTTTGTGTAGTATGATTTGCAAAGTCTAAAGCATCCGAGGAAAGTAGTAATTCTCTGTTTACAGAGGATGGCTACTTTTCCTCAGATCGTTTAGACTTTGCAAGAATCTAGTAATTATCTGGCTGTATTTGTCAATATCTATTAAATGAATTGAACTGTCATCTCTTGTGTTAACTTCAACCAATGAAGGAATACCACTTATGGGTAAATGCACCACGAAGTTTTGAAGGCTTGCTCTCTATTCTTTAATTCATTTTCTTGCATTTGTGGTTGAAGATCTTTCTGTCTCTTTGCCTCTTGAATCACGCTCTACTATTTAATTTGTTCTCGTCTTTAAAAGGCTGGTGTTGCGATAATAGCTCCATGTGCATTCTGCAAGGCGTTAGTTAGTTTTCCCAACAAATATCATTTTGAATCAATAACTCTTAGCTCATTTGCTTGCCATTTTTGACGGTCAGAGATTTATAGAACAGATCAGAGTGTAGACTGCCAAGGGCATATAAACTAGAAAATGGGGTGTTTTGCAAAAAAGCAAACAATCTAGGAAAAGGGCTATTTTACTATCAACTTAGTTCATCAGTTTGCCTCTACATTTGCATAATACATTCATCAAGAACGACATATATACAACTATGCTTGAGCACACTTGCTGTGAAATATGTCTCAAGTTAGAAATACTTATAAGCAGATGCACAACAGCGTTTTACTCACTAAAGAATATATATAATTTATAATAAATGTATTTGACAGTGAGAATAACGCTGATATACATCTTTTCTAATCTTAGTGAGATGAAAACAGTTCATTTTTGTGTAACATCATGCAGTTTACATTTGAGCATAAACTATGAGACTTGGTGGATATATTACATGGCTAAATAAAATAGCTATTGTTGAATATAAAGTAACAATAAAATTATTGCTAATATGTCATTACTTTGATAAAAATGATGATTCACATATTCTATTTGGGGTATTATTTCATGGTAATAGTAAGAACATACTTGAAAGCAGATCCTCTATAATTACGACGTGAAAGTAGGGAAAAGAGAAAATGATGGATAATTTGATCCATCGAAATCTATCGCGGGTGCTTATATCTGATAGTGAGAATTGACTAGGCGTATGAACTGCACATAGTTCAGTATGGTAAACATTTTGTTCTGTGGAGGGGGGCATGAAATATAGTTAAGAAATTTTTGAGAGGTATCAAGTAACTTGTTGACTTTTAGGGTCGGGCATCAATATTTATTTGAAATTCAAAAAAGCCTCCATCCCCCATGACAGATACTTAATGACCACTCCCTTACTTCGAATAATTATCCAAATGTGTCCTATCATTTCACTTCAGATGTTCTAACAAGGTAATCCTTTAGCAAAGGGGTACTCTATTTACGATCAAATAAAATACAAGCTTGCTGTTTTAAAAAGAAAATTACAGAAGAACGTTAATCTCAGTTATAAACATGAACAAGCGCAAAAAACATGGAAATAAATTGTAAAATATATTAAATAAAAGAAGAAGGTAAAATGTAGCCATAATTGATTAAAATTTTAAGGATGCCGCCGCGAGTGGATGCTTCTTCTGCCTCTCAGCTACAAAGTTTGTAACACGTACGAGCAGCCAAATTGAGGCTTGTTTAATAGTCAAAATAGACTTCAGCGTATTTGCAACGTACTATTGCTAAAATTGCCCACATTGTTAAGTCTAATAGAGCTTCAACTTCTCATTGTGTTCTTTCCCTCTCTATCCATTATCCATTAATACCTACCATCTATCCATCTATCCATCTATCCATCTATCCATCTATCCATCTATCCATCTATCCATCCATCCATCCATCCCTCCCTCCATCCGTTCATCCATTTACCTATATCTTTTAGTGTCAGTCCATGCCTCTATTTTTAGCGATTGGACTACACAACAGACTGTATACCACATCACTACAACATAAAAGCTACGTACGTTGGACATATCAAGGAGCTCATACATGCTGCATCACATCAGTTGCCGTCCAACGTAGATCCAGAAAACTTAAAATAATTGGAGTCGGCACCAACAAACAACTGTATGTGAAACCAAGGCTTTCGTCAGCATGGGGATACGTTTCCGGCAGTGGATCAGTAAGCTATATATTTAAGTTTGGTTTAAGTTTGGTATATACATACATACATAAATACCTACATACATACATATATACATATATATATATATATATATATATATATATATATATATATATATATATATATATATATATATATATATATATATATATATATATATATATATATATATATATATATATATATATATATATATATATGTATATATATATATATGTGGAAATTTCATGCCCCGGCGAGGATTCGAAGCCCCAGAAGAATGGCCAGAAAATCACTAGATTATCCTATTGCGTCACAGAGGCCCAATAAGAATAATCAATGTTCACTAAGGTCATTCTTAGCTGGGACTTCACCACAGCCAGGGCCATTTTTATTCTGTTTCGGCATATTGCCTTCATCAGAGCCAAGCGTATTTGTATATAAATTCAGTAGGCAATGGCTGACAAAGAGTTTATACTTACTCGTGAGTGGGATACGACAATTAGAAATTTTATGCCACGGAGATGATCAGTAGGATAAAATTTCCTACTGAATTAATATACAACTACACTGTCTACTGAAGCAATATACATATGGCTCTGGCGAAGGTAATATGCCGAAACAGAATAAACATTGTTCTGGCTGTGGTGAAGGCTCTAGCTAAGAATGACTTTAGTAAACATTAACTATTCTATCGCGCGTCTGTGGCGCAGTAGGATAGTGATTTACTGGCCATTCCACTGGGGTTCGAACCCCTGCCGAGGCATAAAATTTCCAACTGTGGTAGCCCATTCACGAGTAACTATAAACTCTCTGTCAGCCATTGCCCACTGAATTAATAATAAATATATACGTATACAGTGGTGTAGATAGCTAGGGGGGGCTTTTTCTTGTATAATAAGAAACTTGTATAATCTGAATAAGAAACTACGGAGTTTATCCACGTAGTTATATAAAAAACGAATACTAAAAGACTTTACAAAACAATGTGAAAATGGTTCCATGACCCAAAACTAAGTGCGTATCAAAATACAGCAATTTTTGTTATTATAGATTACAGCTCAAATATAACACAATTTGAAAAAACGAAAGACTTGTACAAAGTAACTTTCTAGTCAAGTTAGACTGTGCAAAAATGATGTATAAAATGCCCTTACTTTCGTCCAACAACTGCCAACGAACTTAGCTCTACTGTAATTAAAGTTACTTAATTATTTAATATTCAAAGAAAACAGAAATCATCAAGTTCCTTCTATCTGTAAATAATACCTTTCAGGTAACACACATCTCATCACTAAATAATGGATACCTAATAGGTATTGGAACAAATCGCCATCTCTACTACAGGAACACATTCGACAGCAATCCTTGGAAGCACGTGCCCCATTCATGTTGCGTAAAGTCCATAACGCAACTAAAAAGTGGGCTCATTATTGGAGTAGGCATGCGCAACAGGTTATGGGTGAGACAGAGCCTTTTCTCAAAGTGGGCTTGGATGGTACCGAAATCTGGCTCTGTCATTGGTATAACAGCTGGTCCAAATGACAGCATAATTGGGATTGGAACGAACTACCGCCTCTACAAGAGAAATTGTCTAACATCTCGTTGGACTGGTCCGCTAGCGAATGGTGGCAAAGTGATCGACATAAAATACGGCGCTGACGGATATCTCTATGGAATAGGCACGAACAAAAGGTAATGTAGCAGACGACTTTTGACATAATTGTAAACTGCCAGGTTGGAATCTCAATTAGAGCCATGACGATGACTCAAAATCTGTTCTCCTAAGGCCAAAAGTTGCCATTAGGACGATTTAAAGGCTTTAACTAGTACCCGTAGGGGCTCTCTCGTGTATGTTATGCAAGACACACCTAGTATTTTAAAGGACGTACACAAAAGTCTTTGCTGGGCCTGCTCCAAAGCTTTTCTCTTACAAGGAGCGATGTAATTTCCTAAATTTTGAACTGTCTTTAGTCGCAATTTAAGGTTATAGAAATGTATAACATACATAATCTATGAGTGTAAGGCAACGCACACCCCACTAATTATTCCTGATCTTCTTTTACAGAATCTACAAAAAGACTACTAGATCTCTCACTTCTCGGTGGAGGATACTACCTCATCACAATTGCTGTGTACTGTCAATTGATGTATGTTGAATGGTGGACCTTTCTTCTGTGCACGTTTTGGGCTAAGAAACGTTTCTACTTAGCAGTTTTTACTAGTTTTCACTTTACTACTTATATTCTAGCACATTTGTAAGCTCTAGAGTAGAATTGCAGTCAAGGCATTTGTGACTTCTATCTTGGTGTTTTAACTCCTTTTGCTGGACCGGAAGTCAACATACTTTAGCATGTAAACAGGAGCTCACTTTTCCCCTTTGGCGTAACTTCCCGCGAGCTCTTTGAGGTGTCAAATGCATGTAAGGGTCTAGGAATTGAGCAGATCGGATCCAGGAAAAGTAAATAAGGGCGTGATCCAGAGGAATTTTGGCCACGCCTTAACCACATCTCGAGCACGACTTCATCGAAATTTTTTGATTAATATTTCACTGCAGGTTTAAATGATAACAGTTCCATAACTTTATATGGGACTTTATGGACGCAGTAGAATGTAAACGCTCCCATAAGAATATCTGTATTTTTAACTTGGAGCTGCTCCCCTCTTGAAAATTAGAACTACTTTTGATCATGCTAGCAATAGACCTTTCCCCTTATTACGTCACTCACTAGTCTGCGCGCAATGCATCCTGGTAGTTGTATTTAAGAAAGAGCCCGTTCATTGATACTTTGCATTGTGATCGTACGAAAGTTGTGTTATTGCTGAATGTCTACAACGAATTGTGAAAGGAATTATGGAAAATTCTGCAAGTGCGTTTGACTAGCACATCCCTAGATTTGTTGAAAACTCTTGCCTGGGAGCCAGTGCTGGGGGAGCTACAGCAGAAGATCAGTTGAACGAAATCGAC